>JAGIQG010000023.1:30109231-30790959 GCA_024679065.1 Sphyrna mokarran | reverse complement strand
TGGTCCACTTTCTCAAAAAAACTCAATGAGGGTTAGTAAGGCATGACCACCCTTCACGAAAACCATGTGACTATCCCCAATCAATTCATTCCTCTAAATAACTAGAAATCTATCCCTATAATTCTCTCCATACTTGACCACAACAGAAGTAAGACTGACTGGCCTATAATTCCAGGAAGGTCTCTCTTCCCCTCTTAAACAACGGGACCACATTCGGCTATCCTCCAGTCATCCGGGAACCACACCCTAACCAACGAGGACCTGAAGATCAGAGCCAGAGCTTCTGCAATCCCTCTCTTGCCTCCCAGAGAATCCTAGGGTAAATCCCGTACCGGCCCAGGGACTTATCCAACTTCAAAACATCGAGAATTTCTAAACACATTCCTCCCTATCTATACAATGACTTCCCATTGCAACCCTGTACTCAGTGCTCGCCATAGCTAGTTTTTTTTTTTTTTCATTCCAGCACTCTGCGTGAATAACTACATTTCCAGCACTCTGCGTGAATAATCCTATCCCTTATAATTCTTTCCAAGACTTTGCCCACAACAGAAGTCAGGCTCACCGGTCTATACTTTCCAGGATGGTCCCTACTCCCCTTTTTGAACAAAGGGACAACATTTGCCATCCTCCAGTCTTCCGGCACTATACCTGCAGCCAACGACGACATGAAGATCAAAGCCAAAGGCTCTGCAATCTCCTCTCTAGCCTCCCAGAGAATCCTAGGGTAAATCCCATCTGGCCCAGGGGACTTATCAATTTTCATACCCTCAAGATTCACTAACACCTCCTCCTTATGAACCTCAATTCTGCCCAGTCTACAACCTGGTATCGCAGTATTCTCCCCGACAACATTGTCTTTCTCCTGCGTGAATACTGACGAAAAATACTCATTCAGTGTCTCTCCTATCTCCTCAGGCTCCACGCACAACTTCCCACTGCTATCTCTGACTGGCCCTAATCTTGCCCTAACCAATCTTTTATTATTTATATACCTGTAAAAAGCTTTAGGATTCTCCTTAATCCTATCCGCCAAAGTCTTCTTGTGTCCTCTTCTAGCTCTTCTCAACTCCCTCTTTAGCTCCTTCCTGGCTAATTTATAGCTCTCCAGTGCCCTAACTGAGCCTTCACGTCTCATCATTATATAAGCCTCCTTCTTCCTCTTCACCAGAGATTCAACTTCCCTAGTACACCATGGTTCCCTCACTCAACCACTTCCTCCCTGCCTGGCAGGTACATATTCATTAAGGACATGCAGAAGCTGTTCCTTAAATATGCTCCACATTTCAGATATCCCCAGCCCCTGCAATTTCCTGCTCCACCCTATGCATCCTAAATCTCTCCTAATAGCCTCATAATTACCTTTCCCCCAGCTATAACTACTGTTATTCGGTACGTGCCCATCCCTTTCCATCACTAAGGTAAACGTAACCGAATTGTGGTCACTATCACCAAAGTGCTCACCCACCTCCAAGTCTAACACCTGGTCTGGTTCATTACCCAGTACCAAATCCAATATAACCTCACCTCTTGTTGGCCTATCTACATACTGAGTCATGAAACCTTCCTGCACACATTGAACAAAAACTGACCCCTCTAACGTACTTGAACTATAGCTTTTTCAATCGATATTAGAAAAGTTAAAGTCCCCATTACAACTACCCTGTTACTTTCACACCTATCCAGGATCAACTTTGCAATCCCTTCCTCTACTTCTCTGGAACTTTTTGGAGGCCTATAAAAACTCCCAACAGTGTGACCTCTCCTTTCTTGTTTCTAATCTCAGCCCACACTACCTCAGCAGACAAGTCCACATCAAATGTCTTTTCTGCCACCGTACTGCTGTCCTTAACTAACAATGCCACTCCTCCCCCTCTTCTACCACCACCTCTGCTCTGACTGAAACATCTGAACCCCAGAACCCGCAACAACCATTCCTGCCCCTGCTCTATCCACGTCTCTGAAATGGCCACGACATCGAAGTCCCAAGCACCAATCCAGGCTGCAAGTTCATCCACCTTATTGCGTATGCTCCTCGCATTAAAGTATACACACTTCAAACCACCCTTCCGTTTTCCACTATACTGCTGCGACCTCGAAACCTTATCCATGACCTCCCTATTCACATCCTCCTGTATACTGGCACAACAATTCAGGTTCCCATCCCCCCCCCGAATCAGTTTAAACCCCCCCGAAAAGCACTGGCAAATTTACCCCCCAAGATATTGGTACCTCTCCGGTTCAGGTGCAGACCATCCCTCTTGTAGAGGTCCCACCTTCCCCAGAATGAGCCCCAATTGTCCAAATACCTGAACCCTTCCCTCCTGCACCATCCCTTTAGCCACGAGTTCAAATGATCTCTCTCCCTATTCTTTTCTATGCTATCCCGCGGCACAGGTAACAAACCAGAGATAACCACTCCGTTTGTTTTAGCCCTAAGTTTCCACCCTAACTCTCTGAATTTCTGCTTTATATCCCCATCCCTTTTCCTACCTACGTCATGGGTACCTACATGCACCACAACTTGGGGCTGGTTCCCCTCCCCCTTAAGGATCCCGAACACTGGTCAGAGATATCACTGACTCCAGCGCCCGGGAGGCAACATGCCAACCGCGAGTCCCGCTCCTTCCCGCAGACTCTCCTATCTAACCCCTTAACTAGTGAGTCCCCAATCACTAATCCAGATCTTTTCTTCCCCCTTCCCACCTGAGCATCAAGGACAGGCTCAACTCCCGAGACCTGTACTCCGGTTGTATTTTCATCCCCAACAGCATCCAAAGCAGAGTACTTATTACGTAGAGGAACAGCCTCAGGGATTCTAGGAGGGATTCTATATGGTAAATAGTTTTATCTTTCTGAAATTATATGTGTCTGTAAATATATAGCTGCAGTGAGGGAATAGTGAATACTTAAATATTTTTTAGATCTTTTCAATCTTTTTTTTTCTGGAATAATGTATTTCATTTTTCTTGTTTAATAACTTGTAACAAAAAGTTCATCATCAGACTTCTGTGAATTTGTTAAGTTTGTCATGGTTTGTATCAGGCCAGGCTCCCCTCTGGTATCTGCTTTGTGCAGCGGTAACATCAGCTAGAATGGTAACATTTGCTATACATGTTCATTGGTATAGCCTGTGCAAATATAGCCTGGTCAACTGCTTATTCCTCACTGCGGAAGGCTTTATCAATGTATCAGCCTTATTAGGAAGTCATGCTTACTATGAAATCTTAGAATCTTTGAAGTTTGACTATGTTAGTTATGGTTAGCCTCGGTATCAGTTCAGTGACAGTTTACTGAGATGGAAAATGCAAGTTGGATGAAGTGACAGTGATGAAGCAGTTACGATTCTGTTCCAACATCTTGTGAGCATGACCTGAAGCCAAATTGCATTCTTCATAAATTACTCACATTCCAAAAACTGGCTGTTTCCTGTTGTTGAATTGAAGGCTTTTTAAAGGTGCAATTTAGAGAGTCATTTCAGATTCAGGCAGAGATTAAGAGATTTCAATCTGGAGCTGTTGATTTTTTGGAAATCTGTGAGGCTTATTGCAGCAATTTTTATGAAGCAAACATTGAAAGATTGCATTGAGCAGATTTAAGTTGTATTGCTCTCAATGCGGCTGTGCTCGGGGAGAAACAATCATCCTCCTGGAATGTGCCCTAAGTTTGAAAAGGAGTGAAGTGTTTTTTGTTGAGGTTCACCCTGAGCCTCTTTGTGACACAAGAACTCTGTGCTCTAAGGGCTATTTCCAGGGATATACATCAACTGCTGCTGAAGAACTATTGAATTGTTGAACTTTGAGCTGCCCTAAACTTGTTGGTATTCCAGGATAAAGAGTTAGAATCATAGAATCCCTGCAGTGCAGAAAAAGGCCATTCGGCCCATTGCACCTGCACTGACCACAATCCTACCCAGGCCCTATTCCCGTAATCCCATATATTTATCCTGATACTACAGAGTCTTACTTCTGTTGTGGGCAAAGTATTGGAGAGAATTATTAGGGACAGCATTTATAGTTATTTAGAGAGAAATGAATTGATTAGGGATAGTCAGCATGGTTTTGTGAAGGATAGGTCGTGCCTTACTAACCTTATTGAGTTTTTTGAAAAAGTGACCAAAGAGGTGGATGGGGGTAAGGCAGTTGATGTGGTATATATGGACTTTAGTAAGGCGTTCGATAAGGTGGCCCATGGAAGTCTTCTGCAGAAAATGCAGATGTATGGGATTGAGGGTGATTTAGCTAATTGGATTAGGAATTGGCTAGCTGATAGAAGACAGAGGGTGGTGGTTGATGGGAGATATTCATCGTGGAGTTCGGTTACAAGTGGTTTACCTCAGGGATCTGTTTTGGGGCCCCTGCTGTTTGTAATTTTTATAAATGATCTGGATGAGTGTATTGAAGAATGGATTAGTAAATTTGCGGATGACACCAAAGTCGGAGGAGTGGTAGATAGTGAAGAGGGGTGTTATAGTTTGCAGAGAGACTTGGACAAGTTGCAGAGCTGTGCCGAGAGGTGGCAAATGGAGTTTAATGTGGAAAAGTGTGAGGTAATGCACTTTGGCAGGAATAATAAATGTGTAGAGTATAGGGCTAATGGTAGGATTCTTAAAAGTGTTGATGAACAGAGGGATCTTGGTGTATATGTGGAGTTATTTAAGAAATAAGTATTAAGAAATACTTAGATGGACACATGAACAAAATGGGAATGGAGGGGTATAGAACACTGATTTAAAATAGGGATCATGAGCCTTGGGAGTCCCTGGGAAGTGTGTAAATAGATGATGATATTGATGTACTTGTTTTTATCCTACAGGTGCTTTGGTCCACCTTGTTGTCTAACGAGGGGCGTACACGTGATGGGCCGTGAGAGGGCTGCTCTTGGATTTTTCGAGAGTATCCTCGTGCTTCACGTCATTAGTGTACGCTTGACGAGGACCATTTGATGGGCAACACGACAGCTCAGTGACTATCGCTATGCTGTGCAGATACATGGATTTGTAAGTAGGCAGTCAAGTCGATAAGGTTGTTAAGAAGGCATATGGAGTCTTAGCTTTTATTGGTAGGGGGATTGAATTTCGGAGCCGCAACATCATGTTGCAACTGTACAAAACTCTAGTGCGGACGCACTTGGAGTATTGTGTGAAGTTCTGGTCCCCACATTATAAGAAAGATGTGGAGGCATTGGAGAGGGTACAGAGGAGGTTTACCAGGATGTGCCTGGTATGGAGGGCAGGTCCTATGAAGAGAGGTTGAAGGATTTGAGGTTGTTTTCATTAGAAAGGAGGCGGCTAAGAGGGGATCTTATTGAAGCATATAAGATGATTAGAGGTTTAGATAGGGTGGACAGTGATAGCCTTTTTCCTAGGATGGAGAAAGCTAGCACGAGGCGACACAGCTTTAAATTAAGGGGTGATAGTTATAGGACGGATATCAGAGGTAGGTTCTTTACCCAGAGGTTGGTTAGGGAGTGGAATGCCCTGCCTGCGGCAGTTGTAGATGCGCCAAGTTTGGTGGTGTTTAAGAGGTTAGTTGATAAGTTTATGGAAGAGAAGGGAATGGTTTAGTTTGGAGGGTCATTGCTTTTTTTTTCAGAATTGGTCAGCGCAACATCGAAGGCCGAAGGGCCTGTTCTGCGCTGTAATGTTCTATGTTCTATGTTCTACTAGGATTAATTTAACAAGCCCAATCCACAATATTGGACTGTGGGAGGAAACTGGAGGAAACCCATGCAAATTTGGGGAGAACTCCACACAGTCACCCAAGTCCAGAATTCAACCTGGGTCCCTGGCACTGTGTTAGCAGTGCTAACTACTGTGCCACCGTGCTGTCCACAACCTTTTCTGCACTGTATGCCTCTATGATTCAATGCCAGCCTTTAGTGGAAGCTATTTTCAGTGCAGACTTGCTGGGCTGCAAGGTCTTTCCTGCGCTATATGACTCTATAATCAAGTGTTGCTGGCCGGCAGCCATCACAAAAGTTCAATGAAGGGCAGAATTGAAGACCTGCTTGTCATTTTTATGAAGGGTAAGAAACTGTGTAGAACTCCCTCAGGCTGCATGCTTCACATGGAGTATGTATTGTAAATATCAAGAATATTGCAATTAAAGAACAAAAAAGAACAAAGAACAAAACGGCATGGGAAACAGGCCCTTAGGCCCAACGAGCCCATGCAGCCACCCCTTTGTTCCCACCTCTACCCGTGGTCCCTGTCTATGTTTATAGCTCTATGGATTGAAACCAAATTTGAGACAATTTAGGGAGAATTTGTTCTGCCAATCAGCCTAAGAGCACATCTTTGGGATGTGGGAGGAAACCGGAGCACCCGGAGAAAACCCACGCAAGCACGGGGAGAATGCGCAAATTCCCACAGACACAGGCCCAAATCCATGTATCTGCACAGCACAGCGATAGTCACTGAGCTGTCGTGTTGCCCATCAAATGGTCCAGGTCAAGCGTACACTAACGACGTGAAGCACGAGGATACTCTCAAAATCCAAGAGCAGCCCTCTCACGACCCATCGCGTGTACGCCCCTCGTTAGACAACAAGGTGGACCAAAGCACCTGTAGGATAAAAACAAGTACATCAATATCATCATCTATTTACACACTTCCCAGGGACTCCCAAGGCTCATGATCCCTATTTTAAATCAGTGTTCTATACCCCTCCATTCCCATTTTGTTCATGTGTCCATCTAAGTATTTCTTAAATAACTCCACAGTGCCTGCCTCCACCACTTTACTTGGCAGCGCATTCTACCCCCACTACCCTCTGTGTGAAAAAACTCCCTCTAGCATCCAAATTATACCTTACCCCCCTCACCCTAAGCCCGTGACCCCTCGTGCTATTTGAGTCCATCCCTCAGAAAAAGCTTAACTCTGTTTACTCTATCTATACCCCTCATAATCTTGTACACCTCTATTAGATCTCCTGTAAGTCTACGTCTCTCTAAGGAAAACAGCTCCAATTTACCTAACCTCTCCTCGTAACTCAGACCTTCCATACCAGGCAGCATCCTGGTAAACCTCCTCTGCATTCTCTCCAAAGTCTCCATGTCCTTCCGGTAGTAAAGCGACCAGAACTGGACGCAGTATTCCAAATGAGGTCTAACCAACGTTTTATACAACTGAAACATTAAAGGCCAGCTCTTGTACTCTATTCCCTTCCTATAAAGGCTAGCATACCATATGCTTTCTTCACAACCTTCTCCACCTGCTCTGCCACCTTCAGAGACTAGTGCACCTGCATCCCCAGATCCCTCTGCGTTTCTATGCTCTTAATAGGTCTACCCTTTATCATATACCTCCCACTTACATTCTTTCTCCCAAAATGCATCACCTCGCATTTATCAGGATTGAATTCCATCTGCCATCTATCTGCCCAAGCTACCAGCCTATCTATGCCCTGCTGCATCGCCTGACAATGCTCCTCACTATCCACAAGTCCAGCCATCTTTGTATCGTCTGCAAACTTGCTGATCACTCCACTTACTCCCTCTTCCAAGTCATTTATATATATTACAAATAGAAGAGGTCCTAGTACCGAGCCCTACGGCACACCACTAGTGACTGACCTTCAGCTAGAAAAACACCCTTCTACTATTACTCTCTGTCTCCTATTACGAAGCCAGTTACTTATCCATCCAGCTACCTGTCCTTGTATCCCATTAGCTTTGACATTCTCAACTAACCTCCCATGAGGAACTTTGTCAAACGCCTTACTGAAATCCATATACACAACATCAACGGCTCGCCCTTCGTCGACCGTTTTTGTCACCTCCTCAAAAAATTCTATTGGATGGCCCACGATGCAAATCACTGTCTGGAGAAAAGACAAACTTTCTGTAAAGTTCAATTTGAAATGTTTTGAATTTCCTTTTACAAATAAAGAATATTGTTGGAAAAAGTACGGTAGAAATATTATTATTCCTTCAATTACCGATTAAGTGAACTGAAAACTGGGGTACAGCTAATGTTCTCAAGCAGTTCAATCAGAATCAGTTAGCTCAGTTTGTTGGATGCCTGGTTCGTGATGGAGAGATGCCAACAGCATGTGTTCAATTCCTGAACCAGTTGAGGTTATTCATGAAGGGCCCCCCCGCCCCCAACCCTTTCCTGCTTCCAAACCATCTGAGGTGTCGTGATCCTTGGGTTAAATCACCACCAGTCAGTTCTCCCCCTCAAAGGAGAGAGCAGGCTATGGTCATGTGGGACTACACTGACTCTACTTTTTGTTAACCTTGCTGGTTTTCAATGAAACAGATCTAAAATTATCTGAACTTACTGATAATGCTTCCTAATGTAGCATTTTGAATTAAATCAGCAACATCACTTCCCCATTTTGAACCAGTCCTTTTTCACCTCTTTTGACAGCCGTAACTTGTGGTGGGAGACAGTTTCATAAACTCCAGAAACTCCCTGCATGATGGTCAAATACCTATTTTTTAATGAATGAAATAAGACAGTGAGAATCACTGGGTATTTGGTGTAAGACACAACAGCTGTTCTCATTCCAAATTCCCCAATGTCCAGACACTTTCTAATAGGAGTTACTCACTTTGGAATGAACTAATGTTTGGATTTTCATTTCCTGACCCTAGGGATATTGAGGTAAACTGAAGCACTTCCCAAAAGAGTTTTAGCTGGGACAGTATTGTCCGAATAGCTACATGAAGCTAATTGAGAACCCAGACAGGGGCTAATTACTAGCCTGACCAATGCGTAAATAAATGAGGAATTTTGGATAAATAACATGATTTCAATATTCATATTTGAGCATATGCTTATGTATTCAGCCTTTTAGGGCTAATATGGTAGCATTGGAAAGTGCTTTTTTTCATTGTGTTTTACTTATTTAGCTGTCGCATAATGGTAGATATTTATTGAGTAAATATAGAGACATGAAGTACATCTGGCTAATTGTGCATGTCACTAAGCCATTTCCTGACAAACTTAATACATGTGACTAAAATAGTATTGCTGAAGTTGCCCCTGTGGCTAATCAGGAACTTCTCAGCCTTTTAGGCAGGATCAAGCGGGAGACCAGAGGAGAAATTCCTTTGCCTCCCCATGGTATGTTTCTCTTGGCAGGAGTTGGCAGACTGGTGGCAGGATCTTTTGGGCCAACTGCTGTCAATAGGATTTCCCACTGACTTCACCCCTTGACACATCCATTCTCTTTTGCAGCACTCAGAAGGGAATAAAATTTAAGGAAAAGTAATTTATGTTGACAATATTTGGCTAGCATGACTGACTCATGAGAACAAAAATCATAACTAATACACTTCCTATCAGATCCTGCCCTCGTGCTTGTATCTCACCCCATCCCCTTCCTTATGTTGTTCTCAAGAGGGCTGTGCTGGAGAAGAGTTTTTAATGATTGACCATCTAACAACTAAAGACCATTATCCACCCCCTGAAAAGTGCTTGTTAAAGATAGCCTGGAAGGAAATGCAAGAGATATAAGACTCTTAATGTGTGTGGGGTTGGTTGTTGTGGTGTGTTAACCATTCCTTCTCTCCATATACTTATCACTAACCTCTTAACGCCACAACTTGGCGCATCTACAGCTGCAGGCAGGCATTCCACTCCCTAATCACTCTTGGTAAAGAACCTACTCTGATATCCCCTATAACTATACCCCTTAATTTAAAGTGTGTCCCTCGTGCTAGCTTTTCCTCCTAGGAAAAGGCTATACTGTCCACCCTATCAACCTCTAATATCTTATATGTTCATAGTCCCCCTTAGCCGCCTCCTTTCTAACGAAACACCTCAATCCTTCACCTCTCTTCATAGGACCTGCCCTCCATACCAGGCATTCTCAAAGGGCTATTCCCAGTGACACAGATTGAAATAAAACATCAGCTGCAGTTGGATGACAATGAACTTGGTTAAAGGCTCTCTTTGGTCTACCAGAAATTTAGAGGTTTTGTTCTGCAAAGAATTGTCCATGATCAGGGTTAAGACATTCTGCAGCACAGGACTATCTGCTGAGAGACACACCAAAGCATGTGGTCAAAACTTCTGAAACCGTAAGTGATAATCTTTAGGTATTTGGGAGACATAAGATATGGACCACTTTTACAAACACATTTTTATTATTACTGTGCAGACTTATACGAAAAACTGTATTTAGTAACAATGTAGGTGCAAATAGTGCAACAAATACATGCATGCAAGAACATTTACTAGTATGTGTATTTATTTATTTCCCTGACCACGTAGTTTGTCTGCAATTCAGCATTTCTTCCTTAGCTCCATTTCGATCTTGCACCAATCTCCAGCACAACAATCAGCTTTCTTCTCCATTAGTCCCCCATTTACAAACTTGTGCACCTTTGAGAGGAGATTCAGTGGTTTGGATTTTCCTGCCGCGCTTGCCCCAGAACTGGAAAATCCTGCTGAAGGTCAATGGACCTTGGCATGGTCCGCCTCCTTTGCCCACTCTGGTTCCTGTGGCAGGTGGGACAGGAAAATTCCTCCCCAGTGCCTTGCTTCTGATGCCAGACTGCCCACTGCTTAATGCATTGGGTTTAGTGGTTACTGAGAATGTTTTCCATGAATTTGCCAAATGGTTAATTAATGAATGAATAAATTATAGACAAGAAAGGATTTCAATCTCAGGTATGGTTACAAACGTGCAGCGCATGATCACCAATCAACTCACTCCATTCACATTAGAGTAAGTGCCTGCTCCGCCAATTGCCTATTTGACCTACCTAGTTCACTGTGCCTCCAGCATTGCCATACAGTGTGACTGTGTCCGACCCCCTGGCCACTGAGATCACTTTGTGCAGAAAAGAGCCACGTGTGTCTTGCAAGCCATGACTTGGCAGCTCTAAAGCTTGGAGCAGCCATTAAGTTTTAAGTTGATTTATTAGTGCCACAAGTAGACTTACATTAATACTGCAATAAAGTAGTTGTGAAAATCCTGCTACAAAGTTGCAATGGGAGAACGTCTAAGGCCTTTCTGCCATAATGTATGGAAAGGTTGGAAACTCTGTAGGGATCTTCTGGCTGCGTTCTTGATGGGGAGTATGTATAGCAAAAATTTACAGTGTTGCAATTGTACTGAGGCATCTGAGAGTCAAGATAATGTGAATGTTATTGTACTTCCTGTAATAGTCAATTTGAAATATTTTGGGATGTACTTTTGCAAATTTTAGGAATAAAGTATATTTTTGAAAAGAAAGTGACCCCTATATGCTTCTTGATCAATAAACCTCAGTACATAATTGTACAATTACTTATTAAACTATTGGAGAAGACCACTCTTCGTAATATTCCCAACTGATATTTATTATTGCAAATACTGAGTTTAAATGATTGTAATTCTTCATTTAAGTTGATCTATTACACCTGAAAGTTTACAATGATTCATGTTGACAGCAGTAGGTGTAACTGTGATCAGGTGTGGCAATGTCAGTTCTCCTTGATTAAACTCAATTCCTTGATCGAAAGGACAAAGATGCAGTAATTGCACAATACTTTTTGTAGTTTCTTATTAATCCCTCAATCAAAAGCTGCATGATGTTCAAAACTAGGATCCAGGCTATTGTAAGTTACTGTGTTCCATAGAATTATGATGGTAATAGATTTTCATAAAATCCTCATTTTTGCTCACAGGCTGTTTACACTTAGCTGAGGGAAAGAGATTTTGAGAATCATTCAAATTTTGGCCTCCCACATTGAACATTGAAAGTACTTTTGAGTCACATTCACTAGTAGAACATGGGATACTAAGTCTGCAACAAAAAAAGAGAGATGACTTGATGCACTGTTAGAATATCCCACTGTGCCACCAGATTGTGAATTACGGATTGTGACCACTGTTCCTCTAAATCAGATGCTGCAATGACAACATACTCAAATGATAGAGTTTCTAGTCTGTGCGGTTTGAAAACAATTTTAAGACAAAGACCAAATAAACTTTTTTGCTCATTGTTTTGTGACAGTTAGATAAGATGTGAATATTTTTACAGCAGATTGAGCACCCATGAGGGAATTTTCTATGTCAAAGATGCTACATTAATGCAAGTTGTTTTTGACAATTGTCCAATGATCTTGGTTACTGAACACTAGGAAAAAATTCTTGACATTCCCTCAAGACTCAGAATATCCTTGAAATCTTGGGGGTGTATCTAACATGAAATGTGCGATGATTGTACTTTCCCATGGCTGAAATGCTGTAGCTCTCAATCTTCTATTTTAGAACAGAACTTGCACGAATACTATAGCAACAATCAGATGAAATCACAAATAATTTCCACTGTGCTGTTGGTTCTCTTTTCCCCCCGCCTCTATTACTCATTCAGACAATGAATCATTTCCTATAACAGACACAATCATACCACAGTGTCCCATTTAATCTGTTTTGGTCATTATTCTGGATACTGTCATGCTAAATTAAAAAAGCAATTTCCCTGTTGAAGCTGTAATCCATGATTATGCTGGGAAATTTTCAACGTTTTGCTAAAAATGTATTCCCTACATTAGACATACATTAAAACTTTTTTAAAACTATTCAAGACAAAATGAACTTAAGTTCTCTTCTCATAAATAAGCAGTAATCTGACTTGACTTGCTTCATGATCAGTGAACCAAAAAGGAAATGTGCACCCATTGTGAGTAAAACTGGTTTTGCTTTGCAGGCAAGTAGAGAGAGGTCATTTTTGCTGTCAGACAGATGAACAGTTTTTAATGATTGAGCATCTAACAACTAAAGACCATATGGAAATTTAACAAGGCTGCACTCCTGTTGAATATGTAACCTTTGAAAAATTAGATTGAGAATTATCAGTTCTACTTATATTTAGGATTTCATGCAGGGTGCCTAAAATTAGTTCCCTTTGAACTGCCATGCATAATCAAAATCTGAAAAGTATTTATTGTCTGTCAAATCAATCTTTAGTGCAAAGAATTGTAATGGCTTCAACAAGGCCAATGAGGTTGGCCTTTTGGAATATGAGCTCCTGATCGAAGTTGTAATTGCCTGACCAATCAAGGAGCTTCACCTATATAAAATAGGACTATCAGATCCACTGGTATTACTGATTCTAACTTTATATTTAATGCAATCTAGGACTGGAATTCATTGTAAATAAAGAGAATCTAGTGAATGGATACCAAAGAACTTGATTTTCTCTGATCGACCCTCTTGGTTTACTATGTTCCCCACATTTCTTGCCTCAAGCAAAGGTGTGTTATAATGAAACACCTTAGGACCCGAAAATGACCCACACTGGAAACATTAATCGGTTTGTTGGAATGTTCAGGCTCCGTGACATTTTTTTTCTCAGACAATGGAAATCTGGCTGGTATTGAATCTGTACTTCCTACCAACAAAATTGAAAAATAAACACCAGGTGGGCAAATCCATAGTCCACTGTACTCAATTTGGATAACAAGTATTCTCTGTGTTCTATATTTGGATTTTGCTATTGTATAATGAGTTTTTTGAGAATATGCAAAACTCATGAATGTAGGAGACGTGGAATTTGTAGGAATGGTCCATGCCATGGAACTGGACACCAAGGACACAAAGGAAAGGACTTCCCCTGTTGCTTTCGGCACTTGACCATCAAGTTGAAATGTGGGTGCAGAACCTGCACTATATGGGAAATAATTGCTGGAATGGCCAATTAATTTTCAGAGTACAGGCTCAGTAAGATCAATCAGAGGCCTTCTAGCCTGAAAGGAACATCAGACTGCAATGGACATTAAGTAAGAGAAAGGGAAAGAGAGAGCTGCCCTCTCTGTAGCATTTTAAATCTTAAAATCAAAAGTGATAGCTGCAGCCAGGCCACCACAATTGGAGAAAGAAACTCATTGACTGAGTTGCCTCTGACTGTTTTGCCTCTGACTGTTTTAGCACAAAGGGAGAGCCTCGAGGCTAACCTGGATTATTGCCCACTTGCCTCCCTGGTTTGCCATTGGGAGCCCACCTTCAGGCAGTTAAACTGGCTGCTTGCATCTCTGGGAACTGACTGTGATTTTAATTAGCCTTTATTTTCTAAAAACAATCATTAATAGGATGTGGGCATTGCTGACTGGGCCATTCCTAATTGTCCTTGAGCTGATTGGCTATTTCAGTGGGATTTTAAGAGTCAACCATAGCTAGTCCACACTACAAGTCACATATTTATGTAGACTTGGTAATGATGGCAGATTTCCTTCCTTGACTGTATTAGTGAGACAAATGGATGTTTGCAACAATTGACAAAGGCATCACAGTTATCATTAGGCTTTCAATTCTATATTTCTATTGAATTCAAGTTCCACATCTGCCATCGCGAGATCTGAACTCAGGACTCCCAGAACATTACTATATGTCTCTGGATTATTAATCCAGTGACAATACCATCATACCACCACTTCCCCCTTAATATCTGTAAGGAACCATACTAACTAGTCTTAGCAGTGTTGAGGAGCAGAAGGATCTTGGGGTTTGGGTCCATAAGACTCTTAAATCGGCCTCGCAGGTGGAAGATGTGATCAAGAAGGTGTATGGTGTACTGGCCTTCATTAATTGAGGAATTGAGTTTAGGAGTTGGGAGGTAATGCTGCAACATTATAAGACCCTTGTCAGACCCCACTGTGCGCAGTTCTGGTCACCTCACTATAAGAAGGATATGGAAGCTATTGAGAGGGTGCAGAGGAGATTTACAAGGATGTTGCCTGGATTGGGAGGCATATCCTGTGAAGATAGGTTGAGGGAGCTAGGTCTCTTCTCCCTGGAGAGATGAAGGTTGAGAAGCGACCTGGTAGAGGTTTATAAAACGTGAGAGGAATAGATAGGGTGGATTCTCGGAGGCTATTTCCCAGGACTGAAATGGTCACTATGAGAGGACACAGGTTTAAGGTGCTGGGCAGCAAGTTTTTCACTCAGAGAGTGGTGAGTGAATGGAATCACTGCAGTCAGTGGTGGTGGATGCAAACTCACTGGGATCTTTTAAAAGACTTCTGGATGAGTACATGGGATTAAATGGGACTGGGAGGTACAGATAGTTCTATGGCCTAGTAGGTATGGATATGATCAGCACAACTTGTAGGCTGAAGGGCCTGTTTGTGCTGTAGTGTTCTATGTAACTACCTGTCATGTGTGGTTGAGTAGCCTTCCTTCAATACCATCTTATGACCATAAAAAGGGACGTGGAGTGGGATTGTGTGATGAAATGGGATTATTTCTAGCTCCCACCCATCCCTGCTCTCAGCCCTAGCAAAGCCTAAAAATGTAAACCAAAATTTTTTCTTTGTTCTTTCATAGGATATGAGTGTTGATGTTAAAGCCAACATGTCTTTCCCATCCTTAATTTCCCTCAAACTGAACATTTCAAAAATTTCTCACCTCTGCAACAATTCTACATGCCTCTTCTGCACTCTTTCCAAAGTATCCACATAATTTGTATATTTTGTTCCAACTTGTGTCTTGCATACATTCAGCATGACTTCCATTATTCTATGCCTCTGTTAATAAAGTCCAGGATATTATCTGCTTTATTGAGTGCTCCCTCCACCTGTCCTGCTTTAAGTAGTAGAAGGGATGCCAATCAAGCTTTGTCTTGATGGTATTGAGCTTCTATAGTGTAGTTGGGGTTGCACTCATCAAGCCAAGTGGAGTGTATTCCATCGTACTTCCTGACATATGCCTTGTAGATGGTGAACAAGCTTTGAGTTTGGAGGAAAGTTACTCTTTGTGGAACTCCAGCCTATGACCTGCTCTTGTAGCTACAGTATTTATATGGCTAGTCAAGTTCAGTTTCTCGTCAATGGTAATCTCCACAGTGTTCACGTTGGGGTTTCAGCAATGGTAACACTATTGAATTTTAAGGAGAGGTGGTCAGATTCTCTCTTGCTGGAGATGATCATTGCCCAGCACTTGTGCAATGTAAATGCTACATGTACCATATCAGCCCAAGCCTGAATGTTCTCACCAATGTCTTGTTGCATCTGGATATGGACTGCTTCAGTATTTGAGGAGTCACAAATGGTGTTGAGCATTGTACAATTATCAGCAAACATCCCCATTTCTGACCTTATGGTAGACGTCATTGATGAAGCAGCTGAACATTGTTGAGCCTATTACTAAGACAAGCTTTCAATTTCAGATTTACTAATTGAATTTAAGTTCTACCAGTTGTCTTTTGATTTGAGCCCATATTCCCAGAGCATTAGTGTTGGCCTTTGGATCAGTTGCACTCCCACTACACCATCATCCCTTACTACTTGTTAATAATTATTTCAAAATCAAAGAAGTTTATATTGTATGCATGTTGAGTGTTTTTAATACTACTTATTTAAGATCCACGTGTCATATATCAGCTAGCCCTTAAAACTTGTGTCAGTGATGCATCTCTTTGTCCAATTCATTTTTCGGTAAGTGAGGGTTAAGTTGCAATTCACTAATTGAGTTACTGTGGTCTCTTTGTTGACTGAAACAAAAAGTTTCAGGTCAAACACTACCTATGGGGAGAATGGAGCAACTGTAAGACCCAGTCTATGCCTGTTATTGACTGATGTATCATTATCATAAAAGCAAACTACAGCAGGTGCTGGAACCTGAAACAAAAACAGGAAATGCTGGAGACACTGAACAGTCTAACAGCATCTGTGAAGAGAGAATAGACCAAAGTTTTGAATCTGGATGACCCTTCGACAAAGCTAACAGCAAGAAAATCAGAAGATCAGAATACTATGATGGCGGAGGGAAGGCCAAGTAATCGGACAAAGCAAATGTAAATGAGGATGAAGAAGGCTGATAAAGGTGCCAAAACTTGAGTTCAGCAACTTCAGAGCATGAACTTCCTTCTCCACTGTCAGTCCATTTCCATTTATTTCATTTCCATTTGTTTCTTTTCATCTCATTCATCCATTTTTGTCATGCTTTTTTCACACTTCCATTTTTGCTCTCCATCTTGCAACCATCCTACACCTTTAGGGCAACTGCCTTAACCATTTGTACCTCTGTTCTGCCATTCACACATTCTGATCACCTAATGAACACTTCTAACACCTTTCTCAATCTTCTTCATTCTCATTTACCTTGTCTGTGTCCAATTACAGCACCTTTCCCCACCCTCACAACACCACTCTCATGATATAAATCTTTTCTGATTTTCTTTCCTCTTAGCAGTTTGAAGCATCTTCCAAACGTGAAATGTTGGCTCTATTCTCTCTCCACAGATGTTATCAGACCTGCTGAGATTTCCAACGTTTTCTGTTTTTGTTATCTTTTGTCCTATTTTGGAAAAGGGACATAAAATATTGCATGGTGTCTGAAACAGGAATTCAGTCCCTAATTTGCTGAAATTTCAGGCTTTACTTTGAGATTGCTTTGTCCTAAGGTAAGCCAATGTTCAAATTTTTAGAACTTAATCTCAAATTGGAGAAAGATGTGTCAGAGGTTTCAAAGATGACTAACCAGAATAAACTTAGACTTTCGGTATGATGAATGACTTGGAAAGCTGAATCTATATTTAGTTGGAGACAAAGGGGATATGATTCAGATCTTTAATATGAGAAAAGGTTTAGATAAGGTATAAAATTGGGTAAATAGTTTATTTATTTTGCAAGGAAGTACGTAAATCAAGGGCACCATTACAAAATCACAAGGTACGAGATTAGCGATAGGAATTAACTCTTCACTTAGTCAGTCAAAACTTTGAAAAGTAATTGAACCAACACAAGAAAGGAGATTGAGGATTGCGACAAAATGAATAAATATGATTGCTTCACATACAATTTAGAGTGAGCTTATAAAAATTTGAATCATTAGGATAGGAATAGGTTCTTAATTGAGGTAGTCACACATAAACTGTCAGAGAAGAAAGTTTAATTAGCTGAATACCCTCTTATTTCAAACTTATTTGCTTTATGCAGCATTAGTAAGTACAGTTTGAAGATACTAGTGTAGACGTTTATGACCTCACAATGTTTTTATGCCTTAAGGGCATTTCAGGATGGGCAATAAACGCTGGCATCAACAATGCCCACATCTCTCAAATAAATTAATAAATTATGACAAACACTTGTTGCTTTCTGTTTTACTTCATGACAGTCTTTTTATCAATATCTCTATAAACATTACCAACCTCAAAATCACATTAATAACTCAAATCATCAAAATATAAATTTGACATTGTATAAATTATGCATGCCATGATAAATTTCTCGTACCTTATTTCAATTTAGGTGTCAGAATTGTACATGTTTGAGCATGATGCTTAGGTACAAGGTCAGCTAAGATATTATTTTGAAATAAGGAAGAAAGAAAAATATATGGGGTAAAATAGATTCACTCTCAATTATTTATTGAAGCTGAACCTACAGTCTGAATTTAGTATGGTAGAAAACAGATTAGAATCATAGAACCCTACAGTGCAGAAGGCCATTTGGCCCATCGAGGCTGAACTGACATTAAATTCACCCAGGCCCTATTTCCACAAACCTCTGCGTTTACCCTGCCAATCTCCAACACCAAGTCACAATTTACATCGAACATAGAACCCTACAGTGCAGAAACAGGCCCTTTGGCCCATCGAGTCTGACCACAATCTCACCCAGGCTCTATCCCCAAATCCCTACACATTTACCCGCTAATCCTTCTAACCTACACATCCTAGGACACTAAGAAGCAATTTTAGCATAGCCAATCAACCTAACCCGCACATCTTTGGACTGTGGGAGGAAACCGAAGCACCCAGAGGAAACCCACGTAGACACGAGGAGAATGTGCAACCTCCACACAGGCAGTGACCGGAGTCAGGAATTGAACCCATGGAGTTGTGAAGCAGCAGTTCTAACCACTATGCTACCGTGCTGCTCATAGCATAGCCAATTCACCTAATTCACATCTTTGGAGTTTGGGAGGAAACCAGAGCTCAGAGGAAACTCAGGCAGACAAGGGCAGAATGTGCAAGCTCCATACACAACAGTCACCCAAGGCCGGAATCAAATCTGGGTCACTGGCGCTGAGACAGCGGTATTAACCACTGTACCACCATACCTCCATTTGGCCCATCAAGTCTGCTTTGCTTTTTGTTTTCAAAGTATCTGGGTTGTTGAGGCAGGAGATTTTAACTTCCCCTAAACTGACTGGAACTTACTTAGTACTAGGGGCGTGATGGGATAGAGTTTAGAAGGAGCATCCAGGAAGTCTGCTTGAAGCAGTAGTCCAACGAGGGAAGGGGCCGTATTGGACCTGGTATTGGGGAATGAGCCCAGCCAGTTAGTCAAAGTTTCAGTAGGGGAGCAGTGATCATAATTCAGTAAGCTTTCAGGTACTGATGGATAAAAATAAGTGTAGTGCTTACGTTAAAGTACTAAATTGGGGAAAGACTAATTACAACAATATTAGGCAGGAACTGAAGAATGTAGATTGGTAACAGATCAACATCTGGGATGTGGGAAGCTTTCAAGTGTAAGTTGATAGGGATTCAGGACCGGCACATTCCTGTAAGGATGATGGATAATTATGGCAAGTTTTGGAAACCTTGGATAACAAGAGACATTGTGAGCCTGGTTACGAGAAAAAGGAAGCATTTTTCAAAGCAAGGACACTCGGAACACACAAAGCAAGTGTGGAATACAAGGAAAGTAGAAAGAAGCTTAAACAAGGAGTGAGGAGGGTTAAAAGGGTTCATGAAAAAACATTGGCCAATTGGATCAAGGAAAATCCCAAGGCTTTTTGTACATATGAAAAGAGCAAGTGATAGCTGGGGAGAGGGTTGGCCCACTCAAGGATGGGGAAGGGAATCTATGCATGGCGCCAGAGGAAATGGACGAGGTATTAAATAAATACTTTGCATCAATATTTGTCAAAGAAAATAACTTAGTGGATGATGAGTCTGGAAAAGGCGTGTAGATAGTTTGAGTTATATTGTGATCAAAAAGGAGGAGTATTGGGGTTTTTGAGAAACATTAAGGTAGACAAGTCCCCAGGGTCTGATGAGCTATACTCCAGAATACTGAGAGAGACAAGGGAGAAAATGGGTGGGACCTTGTGAGAAATCTTTGTATCCTCACTGGCTACAGAGGAGTTCCTGAGGATTAGAGAATGGGCAATGTTGTTCCTTTGTTTAAGAAGGCTAGCAAGAATAATCCAAGTAATTACAGACTGGTGAGACTTACATCAGTGGTAGGGAAATTATTGGAGAGGATTTATTCCCATTTGGAAATAAGTCGACATATTAGTGAGAGGTTTTGTGAACAAGAGATCGTGTCTCACTAGCTTGATTGAGTTTTTTGAGCAAGTGACAAAAGTAATTGATGAGGATAGGACAATGGATGTTGCCTACATGGACTTCAGTAAAGTCCTTGACAAATTTCCTCATGGCAGACTAATGAAGAAGGAGCTACATTTTGTGCTACCAAATAAATCTGTTGGACTTTAACCTGGTATTGTGAGACTTCTTACTGTGCTCACTCCTGTCCAATGTTGACATCTCCACATCATCACTCAAAGAAGACAGAGGATAGCAGTGGAAGGGTGCATTTCTGAATGAAGGGCTGTGACAAGTGACATTCCTCATGGATCAGTGCGAGGACTTTTGCTGTTTGCAATATATATAAATGACGTGGCGGAAATGTAACTGGTTTGATGAGTACGTTTGCTGATGACACAAAGGTTAGTGGATTTGCAGATAGTGGTAAGGACCATCAGAGGATACAGCAAGATATGGACACACTTTCAGTCAATACATTCAGATCATAACTGTTCACTTTGTAAAGAAGTTTCCTCTAATTTCACATTTAGTGCAGATTATTTTGCCAATCGGCTTAAATCTGTAACCTCTCCTCCTGGATCTTTCTGCTGTGTTTACCTCAATATAAGAATATCTTCTTTTTCTGGAGGGTTCTTTTAAATTTAGAAATGAGAAGTGCGCTACACATATCCTAACTGAATCAGATGAACATGAAAAATATTTATTTCAAAACCTTTGTAGTATATAATTTCCTGTTCTGCTTAACTAATGAACTCTTGGGAACTTCCATTCTCCAAATATCAGACTTACAACATGTAAATGGTCTGATCCAGTTATTTGTCTTGCTACTCATCTACTGTTGCTGAGCCAATGTAATGACGATAATGGGATCTGTTATAGCCAGCATACTCACTGCTGTCGAATTGAGGAGCATTCTGCAACCTGAGGCAATGCCTTCCCTTGTGCATGATAGCAGGAAAATTGGCACAAGCGACTTTCAATATGTTAGATGACAGCACTGTGATGTTTAGCTATCAGGTTACAAAAGGGAATGGCATTGACAGAATAATGATCATTGTTTACTATATCACTGCTTGTACAACACAATTACATTTTAAGTGCTTTCAAACCACTACAATGCAGAAGGAGGCCATTCAGTCTATTGAGTCTGCACTGACCATAATCCCATCCAGGTTCCATCCTCATAACCCCATACATTTACCCGAGGTAATCTCTCTGACACTAAAGTGCAATTTAGTATGGCTCTAACCTGCTCATATTTGGACTGTGGGAGGAAATCCACACGGACATGGGGAGAATTTGCAAATTCCACACAGGCAGTGGCCCGAGGTCAGAAGTGAACCCAGGTCCCTGGCACTGTGAGGCAGCAGTGCTAACCTCTGTGCCACCGTGCTGCCCTGAAGCTCCTCAAAACAAATAGGTACAACCACGAGAAAAAAACTTAATTACATTTATTCTATTTCCAGCTTTTGACACCATGAATGTATCTTTTGAGTGGAATATGTACAGAATAGTCCCTGTTGAAATCTGTAGATTATTTATACGGATTCAATCTGATCTTATTTTACCTCCCTGCAAGTGACATTTTGTGGATAATTTCTGAGTATTATGATATATCTACACTTTCAAATTGAAAAAGGTCAGATGGTCTTTCTGAAATTGATAACAGTAAGTCAATCTGCTCTGGATTTCAATCACAGATTGCCAGAAGTTTCCTTCATAGCTCAATAGTCCCTAAAATGAGATTCAGATGAAAATAACCGTTAGTGATAATGATAATTACTTTTCAACGGCAAATGTGCAGTGGGTTTAGCCTGATATATTATTTCATTGAAGTAGAACGCATTGAAATTTGCTGTAACCTCCCTTCCCCCTCCTGTGATGTGAAGAACATTGCTATTTACAGGATTTTTAGGGGTACATGTTGGATAAGATTTAATATCAGGCATAGGAATAATAACACAAGTATCCTGTGCCTGATCTGTTTGTGCTGCCCATTTAACTAAACGATTTCACCATCAGCTCAGCACAAACTGTGCTGCTGCCTGACTGTGTGCTCATGATGTAGAGATGCCGGCATTGGACTGGGGTCGTAAGAACTCAGTAAGAATCTAGCAACACCAATTTTAAATCCAACTGATTTATTTGATAGTAAATTTGCGAGCTTTTGACACTCTGTCTTCGTCAGGCAAATGCAGTGTTCTGGTCTGCAATAGCACACATCAGCACAGACAGTCACAGATTGCTGATTAGAATGCGAATCCTTACATCTGACCTGCTATTCAAGTGTTAAAGTGGCTAACAATGTGTGTGAAGGGAATCCTGAGCATTGGTTAGAGAATTGTGTATTTTCTCCAGACAGCACAGTAAGTGAGGTTTTTTGTTAACCCAGGCAAGTTACGGGGGTTACAGATAGTGTGTCATGAAGCCAAGATCCCTGTTAAGACCGTCCTCATGTGTGCGGAACTTGGCTATCAGTCTCTGCTCAGCGACTCTGCGCTGTCGTGTGTCACGAAGGCCCCCTTGAAGAACATTTACCCGCAGGTCGGAGGCCGAATGCCCATGACTGCTGAAGTGTTCGCCCACAGGAAGGGAACTGTTTTGCCTGGTGATTGTTGAGCGATGCTCATTCATCCGCTGTCGTAGTGTCTGCATGGTCTCCCCAATGTACCATGCTTCGGGACATCCTTTCTTGCAATGTATTAGGTAGATAACGTTGGCCGAGTTGCAAGAGTATGTACCGTGTACCTGGTGAATGGTATCCTCATGTTTGATGATGTCATCCATGTCTTAATAGGTCTTAATAGGGATCTTGGCTTCATGCCACACTTTCTCTAACCCCCGTAACTTGCCTGGGTTAGAAAAAACCTCACTTATTGTGCTGTATGGAGAAAATACACAATTCTCTAATCAATGCTCAGGATTCCCTTCACACACATTGTTAGCCACTTTAACACTTGAATAGCAGGTTAGATGTAAGGATTTGCATTCTAATCAGCAATCTGTGACTGTCTGTGTTGATATGTGCGCTATTGCAGACCAGAACACTGCATTTGCCCGACGAAGACACAGAGTGTCGAAAGCTCACAAATTTACTATCAAATAAATCGGTTCGTTTTTAAAATTGGTGTTGCTAGATTCTTACTGAGTTCTGACTGTGTGCTCAGCAGGGGTTTGGAGGATGGACTGTTGGGAGTGGGGAGGTGTTGGGGGTGGTGGGGCAGATGTGTACTTGATGAGCACAATGCACAACCAGCTTGGGCTTCTTAAAGGGGAACCGCACACTTGGAACAACTGAGTCTAGAAAGCTTGGTTGGAAGGAAAAGCACAGCAAATGCAGAAACAGCTAAGAGCAAGAGGCCTCACAGGTTGACAATACTGGAGGCAGAGTTAGAAAGGAGGGAAAACACCACGGACCAATTCTCTGGCCAGTCACACCCTGCCACCACTGCCAGAGAGGATGGAGAATTTGGCATTCAGCTGGTATGGATGGCCTGAGAACCCTGCTCTATATTTCTGCAGGGGTCAAGAAGCCCTCAAGACAGAATGGCATGAGAGGAAGTGGCCAAGCAAATCAATTTCGAGAGCCTGTCCCTGAGGATCTGGCCATAACGTTGGAAAAATGTCAATGACCTCAAATGGTAGTCAAGGTCAATGAATGCATCTTTAAATAAAGGTGGGATTTTCTGGCCGCACTCACCCCAAGGCTGGAAAATTCCACCTGAGACCAATAGACCTTTGCATTGTCTATGTCCCGCTTGCTGCAATTCGCGTGGTGGAGAGACGGTAAAATTCTGCACTATGGCAGTTGACCTTGGGCGGGATTTTATGGTTTTGGGATGAGCAGGGTCATAAAATCCCACCCTATATCTCCTACTCAATGGACTACCGATCTCTCACATTCCCCATGTACCCATATCTCTACCAATGAATAATCTGTAATCTCTAGCAGTCTCTAATCAGGGAGGTCTTCGATCAGGGGGATGGGGGTGGGGTCTGTGTGGCTGTGTTGTGAGCTTGTTCTACTGGCAAGGAATATTTAGATGTTCCATCTCACTCCATACATAACAATGTTGCTGGCTTCACAGATAACCCTCTCTGCATCCACATACCTACAGCTATTCAGCTGTGGCAGGCACTCACTAACATTCTTCCCTCATAGTTCATAGATGAACTATGAACCATTTCCTCTTCTCTCCTTCACTCACTTAAATTCCCCACATTTGCTTTCAGGTAACCAGGAGCAAAGTGGAGTCCAGTTCCTATAACAGAGTTTGCTGAAGGGTCAGTAACCGTAGAGCACGTATTTAAAATGATTGCCCAAAGCGCTAGAAGCAGCAGGAGGGAAGAAAAATGTAGTGAATTGTGTAGAAACAGACAAAATAGGAATAGAAGGAAGGCATCCAGCCCCAGTGAGCCAGTGCAGAACATTCGAAGTGCTGCTAGCCTCACAGCTACCTCTCCCTGCATCCAGCTGTGGCAGGCACATATCTTGCACTCACTGACATTTTTCCCTCCCGCTTGAAGAACAAGGTGATACATAATCGCAGAGATAGGCATGTCTGAGCTTTCTAAAGGAAGAGTCTCACAACACCAGGTTAAAGTCCAACAGATTTATTTGTTAGCAAACACCACTAGCTTTTGGAATGCTGCTCCTTTGTCAGGTGAGCAGGGAGCTCTGATCACAGAAAAGGCATATAAAGGTACACACTCAGTTTATAAGATACTGATTAGAATGCAAGTCTTTACAGCTAATCAAGTCTTAAAAGTACAGTCAATGTGAGTGGAGATAGCATTAAACATAGGTTAAAGAGATGTGTCTTGTCTCCAGACAGGACAGTAAGTGAGACATTGCAAACCCAGGCAAGTCATGGGGGTTACAGATAGTGTGACATGAACCCAAGATCCTGGCTGAGGCTGTCCCCATGTATGCGCAACTTGGCTATCAGTCCCTGCCCAGTGACTCAGAAGGCTGCCTTGGAGAAAGTTTACCCAAAGATCAGAGGCCAAATCCAGTGACTGCAGAAGTGTTCATAACTGGAAGAGAGCAGTCTTGCCTAGTGATTGTTGAGCGGTGTTCATTCATCTATTGTCATAGTGTCTGCATGGTCTTCCCGAAGTACCATGCCTCGGGACTTCCTTTTCTACAGCACATCAGGTAGACAATGTTGGCCAAATTGCATGAGTATGTACCGTGTACCTGGTGGATGGTGTTCTCACGTGAGATGATTACATCCTTGTCAATGTTTTGGCATTTCTTGCAGAGGTTCTTCTGGCAGGGTCGTGTGGTGTCAGGGTCACTGTTCTTTGGCTTCTAATCCCCATGGCGGTCTTCATGGCACACAACAGTTCCTGATCACGGATAAGGATTGGTTGAAGTTCTGAACTGGAAAAAAGGCCAAATTTAATGAAATGAGAAGGGATCTGTGAAGTGTGGATTGGCAGAGGCTATTCTCTGGTAAGGATGTAAATGGAAAATTGGAGGCCTTCAAAGGAGAAATTTTGAGAGTGCAGAATTTGTATGTTCCTGTCAGGATTAAAGGCAAAGTAAATAGGAACAAGGAACCTTGGTTCTTGAGGGAGATTGTAACACTGATGAAGAGGAAGAGAGAGTTGTATGAAATATTCAGGCAACAAAGGCCAAATCAGATGCTTGAGGAGTATAAAAAGTGCAAGAAGCTACTTAAGAGGGAAATCAAGAGTGCTAAAGAGGACATGAGGTTGCTTTGGCAGACAGAATGAAGAAAAATCCAAAGAGCTTCTATAGATAGCTAGCACGAGGGGACACAGCTTTAAATTAAGGGGTATGAGTTATAGGACGGATATCAGAGATAGGTTCTTTACTCAAAGAGTGATTAGGGAGTGGAATGCCCTGCCTGCAGCTGTTGTAGATGCGCCAAGTTTGGTGGCGTTTAAGAGGTTAATTGATAAGTATATGGAAGAGAAGGGAATGGTTTAGTTTGGAGGGGCATTGCTTTTTATTTTGGTCGGCACAACATCGAAGGCCGAAGGGCCTGTTCTGTGCTGTATTGTTCTATGTCTATGTCTATACATAAGGGCAAAAGGATAGTGAGAGATAAAATTGGTCCTCTTGAAGACCAGAGTGGTAAACTATGTATGGAACCAAAAGCGATGGGGGAGATACTAAATATTTTTTTTTGCATCCATGTTTACTGAGGAAATGGGCATGAAGTTTACAGAAATAGGGCAAACAGGTAGAGAGGTCATGGAACCTTTACGATTAAAGGGGAGGAGATGTTGGCTGTCTTGAGGCAAATCAGAGTGGATAAATCCCCAGGACCTGACAGGGTATTCCCACGGACCTTGAAGGAGGTTAGTGTTGAACTTACAGGGGAACTGGCAGACATATTTAAAATGTCAGTATGCATGTGGGAGGTGCCAGGTGCTGGATGATTAAAGGGTGGCTCATGTTGTTCCACTGTTTAAAAAGGTTCCAAAAGAAATCCAGGAAATTATAGGCCAATAAGTTTAACCTCACCCCATAACCCTGCAACAGTTTCCATTTCAAGTGTTATTCTAGTTCCCAATCGAATGTTAAGATTAATCCTGTCTTTACAACCCTTGTGGGGCAGTACTTTCTAGATCATTAAAATGCAGAAGAATAAGAGGGAAATCTCATAAAAATCTATAAAATTCTAACAGGACCAGATAGGTAGATGCAAAAGAATATTCCCAATGTTGGGGGTATCCAAAATGAGGTACGAATGAAATAGTCATTTTAATGAGTTGGCACACACGTGATAGATCAACTGCCTCCCTCTTATTTGCTAATATGCTTATATGCTTCAATGATTGTGATGATATGCCAAGATTGGCTAAATAGTCTACTAACTGAGTTTTCGTCCTGCATGGAATCAATTTGGACAAGATAACGGAAAATTATTTTGGCAACTGTTTTCTTTTAATGTGCGGGCCAATATTGAGAAACTTCTTTCATTCTGGTAATGAAACTGCCTTCATATTAATTACATAACAAAGAAATATTCTATTCACGAAAGATTTAATTCGAAGTAATTAAAGTTCTCTTATCTATCTCCCCTATTTTTGGGATTTTCTTTGTACATCTTTTGCCTTTTACTGCCACACAATCCTATTCTCATATTTCTAGTTTAAAAGGTAGTTATGAATCCATTTTAATTTACATTAAAATTCTCTTCTGTAATATGAAACTGTTCTGAAGCAAATCAAGCAAGCTGCATGCAACCTTTCTCCTTGAACTCCTGATTTGTGCTCTGAGCATGCAATGATCTACACTGGGAACAATAAATTTATCTCGAATAAATTTTCTCTGTCTGACTGAGGTTACATGGATCTTATCCAATACTTTATAGACAATCAAAACAATCAATCTTCTCTTTGGGATATCAGTATGTCTTGTTATCATGCATTAGTTCTGCCCATAAGTTTCCAAATCACTCTTGGCCTTTTGTCTGTTCTCTTGCTCCTCCCTGTTCAATTTGCTCCATCCTGTATAGGAGCTCATTTATCTACTAGATCTTCGTTCAGACAAAGAATCTACAGTTTAAATATGAACTACTGTTTAAATAGCAGAAATGAGAGAAATTCATTTTCGTTTCAGTGTCAAGCATTTACTTTTGTTAATATCTCCAAGTAAATAGAATGGCCCAAAATGAATGTCAACTGGAACTGTTATTCTCCTGGATGACCGAAAATGTGCCAGGAAG
Source organism: Sphyrna mokarran (assembly GCA_024679065.1). NCBI lineage: Eukaryota > Metazoa > Chordata > Chondrichthyes > Carcharhiniformes > Carcharhinidae > Sphyrna > Sphyrna mokarran. The sequence goes on along the minus strand of JAGIQG010000023.1, from coordinate 30,763,030 downwards.
TTGATGTGCTATTTCCACATATGGTTTCACTTACCTTTCTTTGCAAGGATCAAAATATTGCTTTATCACTGCTGATTGGTAACATGTGTTTCATACAATCTAGCTTTAGAATTTAAATTGTAACATGCTATAATTCTGACTTTCTTAGGATTAACTATTAACTCTTTCTTTCCTTTTAATTCTCTTAATATTAGCCCTCTTTGCTTCCTGCCATTTCTTAGTTTCCAGGTAATCTCTCATTGATTGGTTTTTGAGAGAGTGCCTTCGGTGACTAACCTTGCAGTTTTGTCTTATTCTACTCTCCTAATGAAACAATTCCTTTGGTTCAGATTTTACATGGTTAAGATTGGTCAAATGTTGAAACACGTGGGTGGAAAGCTATATTATGTCAGTGCATGATAACAAGACGTACTGATATATCAGTTTGTTGTAAGATTTTGGCTACCTCTCCTCCCAGTACTAATAAAGAAGTTCATTACAAAACTGCCAAAGATTTCCAGTAAAATCTACAAAGGCTCCCTTTGTTAACAATTTTGGAGCTGTATGAAGTCTGCAGAACAGTTTCTTTAAAGCTGATTGTATTTTCTGGAAAATCCCAGCCTATGTGTTTTACAGCAAATGAATTTATCTCAAACAGTAGTCATTGGAACAATAAAAGCAAAATGGGGGCTGCATTTTTGTCAGACTGCTCACCGGAAATTCAACTGCCGGCCATCGCGTCTGGAAGAAGTGTTCCCATAACTAAAGCATTCTGCAGGCAGGCTAAAGCGGTTCGAGAGCGAGACTCTCCGTCCCTCAGCGGGGCAAGCTCTGCCATTGGCAACCTAAAGTTGATCTGATTGCCTGGGCACAAAAAAAGACAAAGGTGATGAATGGCTGCCCCAGAAAAGTAAGTGCTAGGGCTTTAGAGCAGTACAGGATCCTGTAGCCCAGGAAGTGGTAGAGGACAGAGAGGAGTGGAGGGTGAGTTTTCGAGGGCAAGTGGAGCAGAAGGAAGGGAATGTTGACAACTTAGGGGAGGGACGTTCCCCAAATGCACAGAGAACATTAGTAAATGGATTAGTAAATTTGCAGATGACACTGAAGTCGGTGGAGTGGTAGATAGTGAAGAGGGGTGTTATAGTTTGCAGAGGGACTTGGACAAGTTGCAGAGCTGGGCCGAGAGGTGGCAAATGGAGTTTAATGTGGAAAAGTGTGAGGTAATGCACTATGGCAGAAATAATAAATGTGTAGAGTATAGGGCAAATGGTAGGATTCTTAGTAGTCTAGATGAACAGAGGGATCTTGGTGTGTATGTGCATAGATCCCTGAAAGTAGGCAGTCAGGTCGAGAAGGTTGTTCGGAAGGCATATGGAGTCTTGGCTTTTATTGGTAGAGGGATTGAATTTCGGAGCCGCAACGTCATGTTGCAACTGTACAAAACTCTAGTGCGGCCGCACTTGGAGTATTGTGTGCAGTTCTGGTCCCCACATTATAAGAAAGATGTGGAGGCATTGGAGAGGGTACAGAGGAGGTTTACCAGGATGTTGCCTGGTATGGAGGGCAGGTCTTATGAGGAGAGGCTGAGGGATTTGAGGTTGTTTTCGTTAGAAAGGAGGAGGCTAAGAGGGACCTGATCGAAACATATAAGATGATTAGAGGTTTAGATAGGGTGGACAGTGATAGCCTTTTTCCTAGGATGGAAAAAGCTAGCACGAGGGGACACAGCTTTAAATTAAGGGGTGATAGTTATAGGACGGATATCAGAGGCAGGTTCTTTACCCAAAGGGTGGTTCGGGAGTGGAATGCCCTGCCTGCAGCAGTTGTAGATGCGCCAAGTTTGGTGGCGTTTAAGAGGTTAGTTGATAAGTATATGGAAGAGAAGGGAATGGTTTAGTTTGGAGGGGCATTGCTTTTTATATTGGTCGGCGCAACATCGAGGGCCGAAGGGCCTGTTCTGTGCTATAATGTTCTATGTTCTATGTTCTAACACTCCCTGAATTATGTGCCCTCCCTTCTTCCCCAGCTGATTTCATTTAGATCATAATAAAGGTGTGCCCACTCCTGCCTGCCTGTCAATGTTATATCAGGGGACAGTGAATTATGCAGGTTAATAGATTTGCTAATAAGCCTAATAAGCTTTTAATTATTCATTTACATATGATGTGTGGTCTGCTGATTTCAGGGCTTGTCCATCAAGGGTATCATGGGGGTCAGTTCTGGAATAGGAGAGAAGGTGTTGGGCACATAAATCTAGCCCATGGTGACTGATTTGGACACAGCAAGCTCCAACAGTCAGCAAGGTGATAATGAGTAGGTAATCTGGTTTTGGTGATATTGGTCGAGATACTATTAATCGTATTGTTAAAATTATAATGATTTGAATTATTCACCTCATTGGCACCTATGCTCACTCATGCTACAAACAATTGGCATTACCAACTGAAAAATCATCTTTTTCTTATCTCGCACATTTCTCTTTATTTTGTTTTTTTTCTCTCTATTTGGTCCTCATCTTGCAAGGGATATCCTTGCAATATCCCCATCTGGAAAGGACCACTGAGGACCATCTGCACCTGTGGAATATTTTATCCCATTATATCTCTCCTACTCCAACATTACTTTTTTGCCAGGTATTTATCCCACTGCCTGGAATGTGCTGATATATTCTCACTGTCTTCCTTGGTGGTCTATTCCATATATTCATCTCTGTCTGGATAAAATATGTACTTTCTCTCTCTTGAGAAGGTAAACCTGAGGTATTTTGCAACCCTAGAGAATGTGTAACTGTACTAAACACATTAGAAAAACAATTTTGCAGGTCAATTTCAGCCTAAACAACCTCCCCTCCCTCCCCACGACCCCCAGCATTAAAGAGTGTGGGTGGGATTTTCTGGCCATGTCCAATAAGATGATTAGAGGTTTAGATAGGGTGGACAGTGAAAGCCTTTTTCCTAGGATGGAGAAAGTTAGCACGAGGGGACAAAGCTTTAAATTAAGGAGTGGTGGTTTTAGGACAGATGTCAGAGGTAGGTTCTTTACCCAGAGGGTGGTAAGGATATGGAATGCCTTGCCTGCGTCAGTTGTAGATGCGCCAAGTTTGGTGGTGTTTAAGAGGTTAGTAGATAAGTTTATGGATGAAAAGGGAATGGTTTAGGTTAGAAGGTCACTGCTTGTTCCTAATTGGTTCGCGCAACATCGAGGGCCGAAAGGCCTGTTCTGCGCTGTAATGTTCTATGTTCTATGTTCTAATGCTGAGATCATCCAGTCCCTCTGGAAGTCAAAGGACTTCTGGCTGGCCAGCCACATTCTCTGTGACTGGTTCCACAAATGAGACAGGATTAATTAATATTCTCACAATGAACAAGCTTTGAAGTAGCAGTGATTATAACCTGGCTGAATTTAACACTTACTTTGAAGGGGAGAGATGTGGATCTAAAAAAAGTGTTTTAAACTTAAGTAAGGGGAGTTATGAAGGTATGAAGATAGAACCAGCTCAAGTGAATTTGGAACTTAGATTAAGGGATCATCAGTAGAGAGGCAGCAGCAGACATTTTTAATAAGAAAGAAAGATTAGAAGGGAAGGACACACCATTCATGGTTATTATGTATAGTATCAATTTAAAGAAGAAACAGACATGTGGCTTGTCAGAAGTTTGGATAGGATAGAAAAGAACAACAAAAAATGATTAAAAGATTAATAAAGAGGGAGAAATTAGAGTGTGAAAGATGGCTACAAGTACAAAAACTGATAGAGTCTTTATAGGTATTTAGAAATAAACGAGTAAGTAAATGAACATGGCCTTATTGACTATTGGCCGGTGCTCTTACATCCATCATTATAAAGTGCTTCAAAAGGTAAGTCATTGCACAAATCAATTCCAGCCTACCAGACTACCTGAATCCACTGCAGTTTGCTTACTGTCACAACAGGTTCACAGCAGATACCATTTCCCTGGCTCTGCACTCAACCCTGGAACACCTTAGATAATAAGTTTGCCTATGTCAGACTCCTATTTATTGATTACAACTCAGTCTTCAACATTTATTTTTCCCATGAACTCATCTCTAAACTCCATGGACTGGGCATTGGCACTTCCCTCAGTGACTGGATTCTGAACTTCCTAACTCACAGATCACAAGTATAGGCAACAACATCTCCTCTATGACAATCCTCAACACCAGTGCTTCACAAAGCTGTGTTCTCAGCCTCCTACTATACTTCTTGTACATCTATGACCAAACTGCCCTCCAATTTGATTTTCAAGTTTGCTGATGCTACCACCGTCGTGGGTCAGATCTCAAACTAATACAGCAGAGTATAGGAATGAGATAGAGAACCTGTTAAACTAGTATGGCAACAATAACCTCTCCATCAATGTCAACAAAGCAAAGGAGATTGTCATCAACTTCAGAAAGCTTAAAGGAGAACATACCTCTGTCCATATCAGTGGAGATGATGTAGAAAGGGTTGAGAGCTTCAATTTTTTGGTGTCCAGACCACCAACAACCTATCCCCCCCATGCTGACACTATAGTTACGAAAGCCCACCAACACCTCCACTTTCTCAGAAGACTAAGGAAATTTGGCATGTTAGCTATGACTCTCACCACCTTTTTTAGATGCACCATAGAAAGTATTATTTCTAGTTGTATCACAGCTTGGTACAGTTTCTGCTATGCCCAAGACTGCAAGAAACTACAGAAGGTCGTGAATGTAGTCCAATCCATCATGCAAACCAGCCCCCCATCCATTGACTGTGTCTACGTTCCCGCTGCCTTGACAAAGCAGCCAGCATAATTAAGGATCCCATCACCTGAACATTTTCTCCTTCACCTTTTTCAAGATACAAAATTCTGAGGTCACATACCAAACAACTCAAGAACAGCTTCTTCCCTGCAGCTGTCAGAAATTTGAATGGATTTGCCTTGCATTAAGTTGATCTTTCTCTACACCCTAGCTTTGACTATAATAATACATTCTGCATTCTCTCATTTTCTTCTCTATGAACAGTATGTTTTGTCTGTATAGCATGCAGGAAACAATACTTTTCAGTGTATATTAGTATATGTGACAATAATAAATCAAATCAAATCAAATCAAAATTGGTTCTCCAGAGAGTGAGGGTGTGATTTTCCAGACCCTTTGAAAATGACTTTCTATGGCAGGTTCCCTGGCAGCAAAGTAATTGAGCTACACAAAACACGTCAATATCAGAGGAATTGGTACATCCAATGGTGGCCAGTGATGAACTGGCTCAGCCACTGGAAAAAGTGCTCCCGGGAGATTGAAGCATTAGCCTGGGGCATTAGTAATGGAAAATAAGGAAATAATGGATAAATTCAACAGATATTTTGCATCTATCTTCACTGTAGGAGATAAAATAATACTCCAGGAATATGTTAGAATCAGGAGGTGAAAGGGAGAAGTAACTTAAAGCAATTACAATAACCAGAGAAAAGTATTGAGAAAATTATTCAGTTTAAAAGCTGACCAGTCCCCAGGTCCTGATAATTTTCATCCTTGGGTCTTAAAATAAATGGTTGCAGATATATTAGTTTTAATTTTCCAAAATTCCCTAGATTCGGTAAAGATCCCATCAAATTGAAAAGCAGCAAATGTGATTCAAGAAAAAATGGAGAGTGGAAACAGGAAACTACAGGTCAGTTAGCTTAACGTTCTTGCTGGAATCCATTATTAAGGAGGTTATAGTGGGACAGTTGGAAAATCGTAGTGCAATCAAACTGAGTCAACATGGTTTTGTGAAAGGGAAATATTTTGGAGTTCTTTGAGGAAGTAATAAGCAGTGTGGTTAAAGGGGAAACTGTGAATGTCTGTCCAGGATCAGAAAATCCCAGGACATATCTGATGTTGAATGGAGTCAGCATATATTTAAACACTTATTTAAATATGCTGATTTGGTCCCCATGCTTCCTGTGGGGTTGGGGGGAGGGGGGTGCGGTGGGTATTGTGCAGGCACAGTACATGCTAAACCACTTACCAATGATCTGCCAGCCTCATTCTGCTCTCACATGTTCTGCACCGAGTGCAACATGACCAGAGAATTGGGGCCAAATTATCTGCAATGGGATTTAGCTATGAAGAGTGAATGGACAAAATATTTGGCAGATGGAGTATAATGTGGGGAAATGTGAACTTGTTTGACTTGGTTTGATTTATTAATGCCACATACATTGATATAAGTGAAAAGTATTGTTTCTTACACGGTATAGAAAGCATACTGTACATAGAGAAGGAAAGGAAAGAGTGCAAAATGTAGTGTTACAGTCATAGCTGTGCTGTAGATTCACCACCCTTTGTTGTTTCTTGCAGTCTTGGACAGAGCAGGAGCCATATCAAGCTGTGATACAACCAGAAAGAATGCTTTCTATGGTTCATCTGTATAAGCTTGTGAGAGTCAAAGCGGACATGCTAAATTTCCCAGGTTTCCTGAGAAAGTAGAGGTATTGTGTGCTTTCTTAACGATAATGTCCACATGGAAGAACCAGGACAGGTTGTTGGTGATCTGGACATCTAAAAGCTTGAAACTTTGACAAGATGAATAGAAAAGCAGCATATTATTAAAATGAAGAGAAATTGCAAAAATGAGGACCAAGGGAATTTGGTATCCTGATACATGAATCAGGAAATGTTAGTATGCAGGTATAGCAAGTTTATTAAGACGGCAAATGGAATGTTGTTGTTGATTGCAATGCCAATGAAATATAAATTAGGGATTTTTTTTCTACAGTTGTATATGGTGTTGTCATGATCACATCTAAGATGTACTTATGAGTCACAAGTAGCTTACATTCACACTGCAATGAAGTTATTTTGAAAATTTCCTAGTCGCCACACTCCAGTGCCTCTTTGGGTACACTGAGGGAGAATTTAGCAATGTCAATGCACCTAACCAGTACATATTTCAGACTGTAGGAGGAAATCAAAGCATCCAGAGGAAACCCATGTAGAGACAGGGAGAATGTGCCAACCCCATACAGTCAGTGACCCAAGGACCCAGGTTCCTGGCACTGTGAGGCAGCAGTGCTAACCACTGTGACACCATGCCATCTTCAGTACTGTATACAGTTTTGGTCGCCTTATTTAAGAAAGGATGTAATTGTGTTAGAAGAATGTCAGAGGAAGATCATCTGACTGATACCTGGGATTATTTTATGAGGACAGCTTGGACAGATTGGGCCTGTATCCATTGGGGTTCAGGAGAATGAAATGTGATCTTGATGAAATATACATGGCCCTGAGGAACAGATGACACGGTGGATGCTGACAGGATGGGTTCCCTTGTGGGAGAAACCCAAATTAGGGGACATGATATAAAAATCTCTCATTTAAGACAAAGATAAGGAGTTTTTTTTCTTTCAGAGTATATTTTTGGAACTTGATTTTTAGGGTAGCGGTAGATAGCGAATGTGGTCCCATTGTTCAAGAAGGGGAATAGGGACTTTCCGGGGAATTATAGGCCGGTGAGTCTTACTTCTGTTGTGGGCAAAGTATTGGAGAGAATTATTAGGGATAGGATTTATAGTTATTTAGAGAGAAATGAATTGATTGGGGATAGTCAGCATGGTTTTGTGAAGGGTAGGTCGTGCCTTACTAACCTTATTGAGTTTTTTGAAAAAGTGACCAAAGAGGTGGATGGGGGTAAGGCAGTTGATATGGTATATATGGACTTTAGTAAGGCGTTCGATAAGGTGTCCCATAGAAGGCTTCTGCAGAAAATGCAGATGTATGGGATTGAGGGTGATTTAGCTAATTGGATTAGGAATTGGCTAGCAGATGGAAGACAGAGGGTGGTGGTTGATGGGAGATATTCATCGTGGAGTTCGGTTACAAGTGGTGTACCTCAGGGGTCTGTTTTGGGGCCCCTGCTGTTTGTAATTTTTATAAATGATCTGGATGAGAGTATAGAAGGATGGATTAGTAAATTTGCGGATGACACCAAAGTCGGAGGAGTGGTAGATAGTGAAGAGGGGTGTTATAGTTTGCAGAGAGACTTGGACAAGTTGCAGAGCTGGGCCGAGAGGTGGCAAATAGAGTTTAATGTGGAAAAGTGTGAGGTAATGCACTATGGCAGGAATAATAAATGTGTAGAGTATAGGCTAATGGTAGGATTCTTAGTAGTCTTGATGAACAGAGGGATCTTGGTGTGTATGTGCATAGATCCCTGAAAGTAGGCAGTCAAGTCGAGAAGGTTGTTAAGAAGGCATATGGAGTCTTAGCTTTATTGGTAGGGGGATTGAATTTCGGAGCCGCAACGTCATGTTGCAACTGTACAAAACTCTAGTGCGGCCGCACTTGGAGTATTGTGTATAGTTCTGGTCCCCACATTATAAGAAAGATGTGGAGGCATTGGAGAGGGTACAGAGGAGGTTTACCAGGATGTTGCCAGGTATGGAAGGCAGGTCTTATGAAGAGAGGCTGAGAGATTTGAGGTTGTTTTCTTTAGAAAGAAGGCGGCTAAGAGGAGACCTTATTGAAACATATAAGATGATTGGAAGTTTAGATAGGGTGGACAGTGATAGCCTTTTTCCTAGGATGGAGAAAGCTAGCACGAGGGGACATAGCTTTAAATTAAGGGGTGGTAGTTATAGGACGGATGTCAGAGGTAGGTTCTTTACCCAGAGGTGGTAAGGGTATGGAATGCCCTGCCTGCTGCAGTTGTAGATGCGCCAAGTTTGGTGGCGTTTAAGAGGTTAGTAGATAAGCTTATGGACGAAAAGGGAATGGTTTAGGTTAGAAGGTCATTGCTTTTTCCTAATTGGTCGGCGCAACATCGAAGGCCGAAGGGCCTGTTCTGCGCTGTAATGTTCTATGTTCTATAGATTCTTGACTAACAAGGAAGGCAAAGTGATAAAGATAGGTGGAAAGTGGAATTAAGTGAAATCAGATTAGCCAAAGACAGAGCAGGTTTGAGAGACTGAATGGCCTAATCCTGTTCATGATTTATATATTTGTATATATACAAATTAAGAATGATAACTGGGAGAACGTTTTTGGATGGATGTTTCTGGGTGAGAAATCAATGAGCTGTATCAATCCTCACATCGCATCTTTTGCTGGTAAATGCAATACACTGAAATGTGCAGTATCAGGCACTCAAGAAGGCCTCTGGATTCACAGCTATAATTCACCATGACTGATGTAACAAGAGTGAAGAATTTACTTGTCATCTGGCTGATACAAAGAGGAGAGTTCTTTAACTTAGAAGAGGAAACTTTAACTTAGTCTAGTTGAATGACTAAAAAATGCCAATTATAAAGACTTCTGTGACAAACTGCAGTTCAAGCTCTGCTAAAATCAAAATTGATGGTCATAAATTAAGTCAAGAAGATGCAGAGCTATATCAGGTAACAGCTGAAGTAATTTTATGCAGAATTAAAAGCTGGCTACAGTCCATGTCATGAGGCTGCGGCAACGGTAAAGTGATGGCAAATATAGATTTTAGAGGTAATTAGCTAATGATGGATGTAGCTCAAACAAAAACAGGAAATGCTGGAAAATCTCAGCAAGTCTGACAGCATCTGTGGAGAGAGAATAGAGTAAAATCTGGCAACACCAATTTTAAATCCAACCGATTTATTTGATAGTAAATCTGCGAGCTTTCGGCCTTTGTGGCCTTCGTCAGGCGAATGAGGTGTTCTGGTCTCCAAAAGCACACATAACAGCACAGTTTACAGATTGCTGATTAGAATGCGAATCCTTACACCTAACCTGCTATTCAAGTCTTAAAGTGGCTAACAGCAGAGGTTAGAGGGATGTTAGAAACTCAGCACACATGGAGCAGTTGAACCAGGGACACTCCTTGTCACAATGGATGTCTCGGCGTTCTGCACCAACATCCCCCATGACGATGGCATTGCTGCAACTGCCTCAGTACTTAATGCCAACAACTGCCAGTTTCCGGATGCAATTTTACAACTCATCCGCTTCATCTTGGACCACAATGTCTTTACCTTCAACAATCAGCTTTTCATCCAGACACACAGAACTGCCATGGGGACCAAATTCGCACCTCGATATGCCAACATCTTCATGTACATGTTCGAACAAGACTTCTTCACCACACGAGATCTTCAACCAAGGTTATATACTAGATACATTGATGACATTTTTTTCCTTTGGACTCATGGTGAACAATCATTGAAACAACTGTATGATGATATCAACAAATTCCATCCCACCATCAGACTCACCATGGACTATTCTCCAGAATCAGTTTATTCTTGGACACTTGCATCTCCATCAAGGACGGTCACCTCAGCACCTCACTGTACTGCAAACCGACAGACAATCTCACAATGCTCCACTTCTCCAGCTTCCACCCTAGACACGTTAAAGAAGCCATTCCCTATGGACAAGCGCTCCGTATACACAGAATTTGCTCAGATGAGGAGGATCGTGACAGACACCTCCAGACGCTGAAAGATGCCCTCGTGAGAACAGGATATGGCGCTTGACTCATCGATCGACAGTTCCGACGTGCCACAGCGATAAACCGCACTGACTTCCTCAGAAGACGAACACGGAACACGGTGGACAGAGTACCCTTTGTTGTCCAGTACTTCCCCGGAGCGGAGAAGCTACAACATCTTCAACATATGAAGAGTCTTCAACATATCATTGATGACGATGAACATCTCGCTAGGGCCATCCCCACCCAGCCACTTCTTGCTTTCAGACAACCGCGCAACCTCAAACAGATCATTGTTCGCAGCAAACTACCCAACCTTCAGGAGAACAGGGACCACAATACCACACAACCCTGCCACAGCAACCTCTGCAAGACATGCTGGATCATTGACATGGACGACATCGTCAAACGTGAGAATACCATTCACCAGGTACACGGTACATACTCTTGCAACTCAGCCAATGTTGTGTACCTAATACGTTGCAAGAAAGGATGTCCCGAAGCATGGTACATTGGGGAGACCATGCAGACACTACGACAGCGGATGAATTAACATCGCTCAACAATCACCAGGCAAAACAGTTCCCTTCCTGTGGGCAAACACTTCAGCGGTCACGGGCATTCGGCCTCCGACCTTCGGGTAAATGTTCTTCAAGGCGGCCTTCGTGACACACGACAGCGCAGAGTCGCTGAGCAGAGACTGATAGCCAAGTTCCGCACACATGAGGATGGTCTTAACAGGGATCTTGGCTTCATGTCACACTATCTGTAGCCCCCATGACTTGCCTGGGTTAGCAAAAAACCTCACTTACTGCGCTGTCTGGAGACAATATACATCCCTCTAACCTCTGCTGTTAGCCACTTTAAGACTTGAATGGCAGGTTAGGTGTAAGGATTTGCATTCTAATCAGCAATCTGTAAACTGTCTGTGCTGATATGTGTGCTTTTGGAGACCAGAACACCTCATTCACCTGATGAAGGCCACAAAGGCCGAAAGCTGGCACATTTACTATCAAATAAATCAGTTGGATTTAAAATTGGTGTTGCCAGACTTTACTGAGTTTACCCCAGTCCAACGCCAGCATCTCTACATCGAGAGAGAATAGAACCAAGATTTCTGCCAGAATTTTACCGCTTTGCCCACACGAGGCTCATACGATCCTGCTCAAGTTCAATGGAGAGTACTGTTCTGCAAGCTTTGCCTGCCCTTATTCTGAGTGGGATCTTATTAACCTTGGGCATTTGAGTGTGGATGATCCTTCAGGATAAGAAAGTGTCATCTTCACTGTTTCCATTAGCTCTATTCTCTCTCCACAGATGCTGTCAGACCTGCTGAGATTTACAAGCATTTTCTGTTTTTGTTTCTGATTTCAGCATCTGCAATATTTTGTACTAATCTAGATAGATGTATCCTTTGGGGAATCGCCCCATGTTGTATCTTTAATCAGTGAGGAGGCATTGGAGCCAGCATTGCGATCTTGGATGCTACACCGACCATCCAGGAAAAAGAGATTGTCCTGAGGTCAATGAAGAAAGGCAAAGTGACTTTTCTGGAGAGATTCACAAGATGCTTTTACTGAACATCTGCACATGCTGTTCTGTCTAATCTGAAGGAAGATGTCTCACAGGATGTAAGAAATGCATTCAAATGTGTATACATTGAAAATAATACTAATTTGTTACAGAACTAGGATTTTGAAATATCTACTTACTTAATGCATCATATTTAGTGATTCACACTCAGATATCCAGATTGGAAATTTGTTTGGATAGGAAGAATTAAAGTTTCTCAGATTTATGTCAAACAATAATATGCTCTATCCTGTACACATATTTAAATTCCCAAAAGGAATTTCCTGAATGCAGTGGGTTTTTAATTTAAATTAAACATCTCTTTCCACATGTGTTCTGCTTATCTGGATAAATGTCTCCTTGTTGCTATTTTTCTTGGAACTCTATATTAAGGAGGGAAATTCTGAGTGTCAAATTTTAACTGAACTTACCTTACAGCTTTGCAAGTCTTGATTATACCCAGTGTATTAAAATTCCACTCTGCTGAAATACAGACTCAGACTGCATAAAGGACATTTATGTGGGTGAATGGAAAGTGCTGAGCACAGTTTACTCACACATTTTTGATGTACGCATAATTTTCTCAAAGGGCAAATGAAGTATGAACATGAGGGAGACATTTCCATGGTAACAGAATGACTAATGTGATCCGCACCATGTTGCAATAATACATTAACAACATACACAATGAGGCCGGATGCTTCTCAATAGTATTGCTTGGAATTTCTCTTTCTCAAACCCTCTTGATTATCATAGATGAAATTGAGGATTTCAGTTTCTGAACTTTTATCGTTAGCTGAGATGTTAATTGTTTTGGTTCTTTACATTATTATGGAAGAAGTTACAGTTTCCTCATTAAGCTCACAGTCTGATCAACCCCAGGTTTCTTACCTCCAGCTAAGAGAGGAAGTGAGTGTTTCATAGATTGATGTGGCCCGTACTGCCAATGTTGTTCTGTGCAACCAAGCATATAAAAGGTGATTGAAGTCCACTATTTATTTCTTGCGTTCGTGCTTTTTTCTCTGCAAATGAGGATTAACCCTTGGAGTACTCACACCTGTTGTATTGATAACATGAATTTTCTGTTTATTTCTCATACATCAAGTTGCTGTGTATTGCTTTTGGGAAGATTCCAATGAACTCTTCTGCATGGAAAGAGATGGCCATACACAAATGAATGGGGAGAGGTGCGTGAGAGTTTCCTGGTTGGAGCAAAGTTGCAGGAAATTGGGAGTTCCACTGTCCCTCCAGATCTGCCCCACCTCTATCCATTTTCTTCGAATCACAGAATCCAACGGTACAGAAGGAAGCCATTCGGCCCATCGAGTCTGCACCGACCACGATCCTATCCAGGTTCTATCACCATATTTCCATTTATTTACTGTAACTAATCCATGACGTTAAGGAGCAATTTAGCATGGCCAATCCAGCTAACTTGCACATCTTTGGACTGTGAGAGGAAATTGGAGCATCTACAGAAAACCCATGCAGATACAGGAAGAATGTGTAGACTCTGAAAGGACAGAGCCCCAAACTGCGAATCGATCTCAGGTCCTTGGCGCTGTGAGGTAGCGATGCTAACCACTGTGCCACCGTGCCTCTCATGGTGCGGATCATATTAATCATTCTGTTTCCATTTTGCTGAGTTAGTATTCATTACATATGCACGATGAATTGTTTGGTGTCAAAAGGAAGTCAGTTAGCACGAGTGCAACAAGATAAGGAAAACCTTAAAGAGGCAGAAGTGTTATGAAGACTGAAATAAAAGCTTTCACTGAAAACTTGATCTAAAATCAAGACTATAATATCTCCAGAAGTCAGCTATAAAGAAACAATGCTTTTTTGCACAAACTAAAGTAAAGCAAGATCAACAGGGACAATGCAATAATGGATACATTCAGGGGTTTGCTTTATGCAAGCTCCATGTTCAGCTAGTTACCAATCTCCAGGAAGGTCATTTTCAATGAGTCCCACCAGGAGGTCAGTCAGTGATTCCCCATGTGAGACCTGGCTGCTCACAAAGACCTTTACCAGTTTTGATCTCTGGAGCTAACTCAAGGCTAAGGGCCCTACCCCCGCCAGCAGAGATCTCTGGACCTCTGACAACATTTTTCATACATCATGCTGCCAGTAATTTTGACTGCTAAGGCTGATTTGCATTTGGATGGTTCTTCTGTAATTTTGACAGGATACTCCAGATAACTCAGCTTTGGATAAGTTGCTTGTTTGGGATTTCCTCTCTTTAAAATTTCTCTCTATTTTTTGTTTGATGGTGCTAGGTGTGGCAACCTTTGGCGAGCTTCTCTCAGGATTTGGGATCAGTACATGAAGACTTCACAGTGCCCTTGTAGCTTCCTTTGACCACCATGAGACTGCATCCTAGCCTTGAGTTCTCCATAGAAGGTTTACTGTGGTAAGCAAGTATCAGGCATTCAGGCTGTATGACTAAACCAATGGAGTTGTGACATCTTTGAGTGATTTGGATGCTTGACATGCCAGCTCATGTAAACAGGTCAGTTTTGGGTATTTTGATCTTCCATCTGATGATATTCAGAAACTTCCAAAGGCAGCTTGAGAGTAAATAGCCAAGCTGCTTGGCATGTCTTGTACACAATTCTGGTTTTACATGGGTGGAATATGGTACTGCCAAACATCTCTCCAGATCCTACCAACTTACCTACCAATTGCCCAGGAGTGCAAAACTCAGAATTTTAAATGTGATTCTACAATTGGACGGCACTTGCTGAATAATCCCAATTGTGCTCAGAATTTTACTCGTACCAATTTAAGATTATCAATTGAACTCACAACGTGTCTTACTTACACTTGCTAGTAGCTACATATCTTCCTATGCAGCAACCTGTCCACTGCAGGCAAAGGAGCATGTTCAAGCATTGCATCTTTTTTTGAGCTGAGCAAAAGGCAATAGTTCCCTTAGTGCATTCACTATGGCAACATCTTGATGAATCATAGTAGACTTTTAACATAAACCTTGAAATTTGGCATTCTTTTATCTGTCCTGATGAGTGCAAGACAAAAAGCTTTGACAACATGTCTCTTCTCTAGCAATAAAAATAATGTGATGTTAAGCTAGTGTTGCTTGTTTTGTCTAATTCTTGTATCAGTTTTTTTCATTATTTTGGCGTTCTTTCAATTAATAACTAGGAATTTGAATTTCTTTGTGGAAGTTACTGGTCTCTACTGAGATCATAGAATCCCTACAGTACAGAAAGAGGCTCTTCAGCCCATTGAGTCTGCACCAACCACAATCCCACACAGGCCCTACCCCCAAACCCTTACATATCTACTCACTAATCCCTCTAACCTATGCATCTTCGGGCACTAAGGGTAACTTTTAGCATGGTCAATCAACACATCTTTGGATGTGTTGATTGAAAGGAATCAACACAATTGATTCCTCAATTGTGTTGAGAAATCAATGCTCAATTGATTTGAGAATTGAATTCACACAATTCAATGTGTGAATTGTTTCACACATGAGAAACAATTGTTTGTTTCTCATGTGTGAAACAAATGAGAGGAAACTCACACAGACACAAGGAGAATGTGCAAACTCCACACAGACAGTGACCCAAGCTGGGAATCAAACCCAGGTCACTGGAGCTGTGAAGCAGCAGTGCTAACCACTGTGTTACTGTGCTGCTCATTGCATGATCATCACACAATTCTGTTGCAATCCATTGTTATCCAACTGTGGAGTCTGTGGTTTGGAGGAGTTCAATGGAAAAGAACAAACACTCTTTTCAAATTAACTTTACTGGAGGAAAGTGTTGAACTATATTAAGACGGATGGTTTTCTGTCACAGCATGTGTCATTGCCTTCGGTCCCTCCCAACTTATAATGAATAATGTTCACTATAGAGAAGGAGATAGCTGGAAAAAAAATTAAAAACATTTAACCTTGCAACTATGACAATCAGGAACAGTAAACATTGGCATCAGGGTGTAAGTTAAACTTATAAGAGACAGAAATTTGTTATAGATTCATAGAACATAGAACATAGAACATTACAGCACAGAACAGGCCCTTCGGCCTTCGATGTTGTGCCGACCAAAATAAAAAGCAATGCCCCTCCAAACTAAACCATTCCCTTCTCTTCCATATACTTATCAATTAACCTCTTAAACGCCACCAAACTTGGCGCATCTACAACAGCTGCAGGCAGGGCATTCCACTCCCTAATCACTCTTTGAGTAAAGAACCTACCTCTGATATCCGTCCTATAACTCATACCCCTTAATTTAAAGCTGTGTCCCCTCGTGCTAGCTTTCTCCATCCTAGGAAAAAGGCTATCACTGTTCCTCTTTGATTTGCTTCTAAACTTGCAATTTATGTAGCTGTCTTTCCAAGATAGGGAATGGTTAAAACATAACTCCCCAAACAGTATGTGGAACTACAGCTGTGTTTACACCATTCAAAACCTTGGCAGCCAGACCTGAAAGCAAGGCAGGAAAACATGTAAATTTGAACTAAGAACATCAGTGTAAAATCATACTAGCTTCCCACAGCCATATGAAACACATTTTGTAAATGGCACACATGAACAACCAACACCCCCACGCCCCAACCCGCCACTCCTTGTTCCAATCATTTCACCATCTCACATATGACTTGCATTAAATGTGAAAGCAGTTTTTATTCAGTTAGTCAAGTGGTGCCAATGGTAAAAATTGATGCAATGAGTTGGCGTTCAAAAATATGAGAGGAACAAGAATGCATTTGTGAACAGAACCACTTATGCAGCATTACGCAAACGTAGCAGTAGGTGCTGAAGCTACAGATAGAACATAGAACATAGAACATAGAACAATACAGCACAGAACAGGCCCTTCGGCCTTCGATGTTGTGCAGCTCCAGATACCATAGAATCCCTGCTGTGCCCATGGAGGCCATTTGGCCCATCAAGCTTGCACCAATAAAAATCTGACCTAGGCCCAATCCTCTTAACTATATGTATTTATCCTGTTAATCTTCCTGTCACTAATTTTGCATCACCAATCAACCTAACTTGTACGTCTTTGGACTGTGGGAGGAAACCAGAGCACCCAGAGGAAACCCATGCAGACATGGGGAGAATGTGCAAATTCTACCCAGACAATTATCTGAGAGCAGAATTGAACCTATGTCCTGGCGCTTTGGGGCAGCAGTGCTAACCACTGCGCCACCTTGCTAGCTATCAATACCAATTATCCATATCAATTGAATACTCTGATCAGCTTCAAATACAGACAGTTGTGCAGCACCATCATCAATAAAAGTCAAAAGTGGAAAATAAATTATGAGTAAATATTGAGAAGCCAGGCTGGATTTCAGCTAAAAAGGCAAGTGGTTTGATTTGGGAAATGTGCTGACTTGGTAAACCTTCCTTGGATTAAAGGGCCCAATTTTCATCTTTAGGAGAAAGGACCAGTCCACACCGGGACAAAGTTGTGGGCAGAAATAGGGTTGGACAATTGTCAAGATCAGAAGATCTGCCTCAGTTCATTGGAACGATGTTCCAGTTGTTGTAGAACCTCTCACACTCCCTCATCTCTCAATCACTTCCTATGCCCCCTCCTTTCCAACTCATGCTTCCATGAATACTCCATGTTACTGCCAGGTCCACTCACCCAGTATTCTCGATGCAAAACCTGAGAAGCCATGTGAGGATGAAAAGAAAATCTAAGAATCCAACTGAGCCCTCACTCAAGCTCACTCGATTCTGAAACAAAATCTTGATGACCATGAAATCATTGTTGATTGTTATTAAAAACTCATGTGGTCATTTAGGGAAGGAAATCTGCCATCCTTTCCTGGTTTGGACAACATGTGGTTCCAGATCCACAGCAATGTGGTTGACTCTTAACAACCCCTTTAAAAGCAATTAGGAATGGGCAACAAATGTTGGCTCAGTCAAAGACACCACATCCCATGAATGAATCAAAAAAAAGATTTAGCCACTCGTCCTCCGAGCCCAGCACATGTGAGATGTCCATTGCCCGTTGGACCTCTGCCAACCGTCTGTGGTGTTTTCATCCATCCCCTTCCAGTAAACAATTTGATATCCCTTTGTTTTCAAGCACTTTATACAGGCTTGTTTGGGACTGGCTTCCCTTCCCTTGGTCTTCCCTCTACTTTCCATTATTCATCTTCTTGCCTGCTGTTGTGAGCACTCATTCTACTACCCCTTCTTGCGTATCCCTCCTGGCTACCATCTCCCCCCTTCCCCATGCTCTACCTCACACTTTATCACAAATGCAACTTCAAACCTTTGTTGTAGTACCTGAGTGAGTCCCACGGCACTGTGCTGTCCAGCTAGACACTGGTGATAGTGTCAGGGGAGGAAGGAATCCCTTGTACTCTATAACCTCAGCGATAGTTTTGAGCTGAGGTGATGATGTAGGAGAGTTGGTAGCTCAGCAAGAGAGTATTGTCCATGAAGGCCAGCTTGGCGTGCAGATGGGGGCAGGAGCTGGTCTGCCTCAAAACAGTCACAAACAATGCATCAGGAGCAGTGCAGCATCATGGCAGTAAGACTTTGTTGCATTCATCTTGAAGTCTCCGTCGAATTGAGGACAATCTTGCACACATCATTTTTTAATGATAAAGTTTGATGCCAGCTTGATTTCCCAAGATGCCAGCTTGATTTCCCAAGAGTGTGACCCAAGATTGGAAAGCCTGATCTGACACAGACTGGCAGCTACTTTAATGAACATTCACAAGATGCAAGTGAATACAAATGACTAATCCACCATTAACCCACCATGGGGAGTATTGCAATTTAACTTTACCCCATGGATTTCCGATTTTCTGAGTCCCATTAGATTTTCCTTGCCTGCCTGCCACCAAATGTGCCATAGGGAGGTTGACAGAATTCCACCCAATGCATCTGAAAGTCCACTGATTTTGAGTTTTGGATAAGTCCACAAACAATAGAAAATATGAATTCTAAAATTGGTTTTCATTTGAGTATGTCTATTCAAAGGCAGACCTCCACTCAGGAATAATCAATTAGGAACCTTCTGGAGATTTTTGAGATTCTGAGTCAGTGCAGAAATTGCATAGGTAACCTGACTCTTGACACCATTTCACTGCCTTTTGATGTCCATTATTAAAAAAAAGTCAGTTTCCGATAAGTATCTACCGATCGCATTTCATGTTTAAAGTTATGAATATAACCTATGCATGAAAAGTTCAAGCTTGATTCTCAATTCAGAAGCTTGTAATTAGTTGCCCTTGCACATAATTGTGCACATTCTTGAGTCCCTCTGTGTGAACTCAGCAGCTTGTAACCTTGTCAGGTATATCAGTTTCATGCAGATAATAATAATTGCAGTGACCTTCTGATATAATCAAAATCTATTGCTTACATATGGCACAATTGCAGT
This sequence comes from Sphyrna mokarran, assembly GCA_024679065.1. NCBI lineage: Eukaryota > Metazoa > Chordata > Chondrichthyes > Carcharhiniformes > Carcharhinidae > Sphyrna > Sphyrna mokarran. The sequence continues at coordinate 30,743,658 of JAGIQG010000023.1, read as the reverse complement.
TAGAAGTGCAAGGGCAATTTTGATTAACTCTTTCAGAAAAAGGTAGGCTATTGGCACTGCCGGTAACTATATTCTATCTGGGAAGCATTTTTTTAATGATTCGAAAATTATTTGCAGAACAGAAGCTCTGGTCTTCCCTCTGGCGCACACATCCTAGACACGCTCTCTTACACTTTCTTCCTTCAGGATAAAGATACAAGAGTGAGAACATGTACCAACCGACTCAAAGAACAAAGAACAAACCAGCACGAGAAACAGGCCCTTCGGCCCGATGAGCCCGTGCTGCCACCCCGATGTTCCCACCTGTACCCGTGATCCCTGTCTATGTTAATAGGTCTATGGATTGAAAACCAAATTTGAGTCAATTTAGGGAGAATTTGTTTTCCCAATTAGCCTAACAGCACATCTTTGGGCTGTGGGAGGAAACCGGAGCACCCGGAGAAAACCCACGCAAGCACGGGGAGAATGTATATATGTTCTATGAACATAGAACCTATGTTCTATGTTCTATGTTCTAATGTGTAAACTCCCACAAACACAGGCCCAAATCTACGTATCTACACAGCACAGCGATAGTCACTGAGCTGTCGTGTTGCCCATCAAATGGTCCAGGTCAAGCATACACTAACGACGTGAAGCACTAGGATACTCTTGAAAAAACTCCAAGAGCAGCCCTCTCACGACCCATCGCGTGCATGCCCCTTGTTAGACAACAAGGTGGACCAAAGCATCTGTAGGATAAAAACAAGTACATCAATATCATCATCTACTTACACACTTCCCAGGGACTCCCAAGGCTCATGATCCCTATTTTAAATCAGTTTTATATACCCCTCCATTCCCATTTTGTTCATGTGCCCATCTAAGTATTTCTTAAATAACTCCACAGTGCCTGTCTCCACCACTTTACTTGGCAGCGCATTCCATACCCCCATCACCCTCTGTATGAAAAAACTCCCTGTAGCATCCAAATTATACCTTACACCCCTCACCCTAAGCCTGTGACCCCTCGTGCTATTTGAGTCCATCCTAGGAAAAAGCGTAACCCTGTTTACTCCATCTATCCTCTTCATAATCTTGTACACCTCTATTAGATCTCCTCTAAGTCTATGTCTTTCTAAGGAAAACAGTCCCAACTTGCCTAACTTCTCCTCGTAACTCAGACCTTCCATACCAGGCAGCGTCCTGGTAAACCTCCTCTGCACTCTCTGCAGAGTCTCCACGTCCTTCTGGTAGTAAGGCGACCAGAACTGGACGCAGTATTCCAAATGAGGTCCAACCAATGTTTTATACAGCTGCAACATTAAAGGCCAGCTCCTGTACTCTATACCCCTTCCTATAAAGGCTAGCATTCCATATGCTTTCTTCACAACCTTCTCCACTTGCTCTGCCACCTTCAGAGACTTGTGCACCTGCACCCGCAGGTCCCACTCTTAATGGGTCTACCCTTTATCGTATACCTCAAGCCTACATTCTTTCTCCCAAAATGCATCACCTCGCATTTATCATGATTGAATTCCATCTGCTATCTATCTGCCCAAGCTACCAGCCTATCTATGTCCTGCTGCATCGCCTGACAATGCTCCTCACTATCTGCAAGTCCAGCCATCTTTGTATCGTCTGCAAACTTGCCAATCACTCCACTTACTCTCTCTTCCAAGTCATTTATATATATTACAAATAGAAGAGGCCCCAATACTGAGCCCTGCGGCACACCACTAGTGACCGACCTCCAGGTAGAAAAACACCCTTCCATTATTACTGTCTGTCTCCTATTACTAAGTAAAGTTTGACAACACCAATTTTAGATTCAACCGATTTATTTGATAGTAAATTCACGAGCTTTCAGCCTTTGTGGCCTTTGTCAGGCGAATGAGGTGTTCTGGTCTCCAAAAGCAACATATCAGCATAGACAGTTTACAGATTGCTGATTAGAATGCGAATCCTTACACCTAACTTGCTATTCAAGTCTTAAAGTGGCTAACAGCAGAGGTTAGAGAGATGTGTATTGTCTCCAGACAGCACAGTAAGTGAGGTTTTTTGCTAACCCAGGCAAGTCATGGGGGTTACAGATAGTGTGACATGAAGCCAAGATCCCTGTTAAGACCATCCTCATGTGTGTGGAAAATAAATCGGTTGGATTTAAAATTGGTGTTGTCAAACTTTACTGAGTTTACCCCAGTCCAATGCTGGCATCTCTACGTTATTCCTATTACTAAGCCAGTTACTTATCCATCTAGCTACCTGTCTTCGTATCCCATGAGCCTTGACCTTGTCAACTAACCTCCCCATGAGTGACTTTGTCAAACGCCTTACTGAAATCTATATAGATGACATCAAAGACTTGCCCTTTGTCGACTGTTTTCGTTACCTCCTCAAAAAATTCTACCAGATTCGTGAGGCATGACCTCCCCTTAATAAAGCCATGCTGCGTATCTCTAATCAGATCGCAACGCTCTAAGTGCCTATACATCCTATCTCTAAGAATCCCCTCCAACAGCTTCCCTATCACTGATGTCAAACTCACCGGCTTATAATTTCCAGGGTTATCCCTACTAACCTTTTTAAACAACGGTACAACATTAGCTATTCTCCAGTCCTCTGGGACTTCACCTGTGTCCAAAGAAGAGACAAAGATTTGTGTCAGAGGCCCAGCAATTACACCTCGCACATCCCTAAGCAGCCTGGGATAAATGCCATCAGGCCCCGGAGATTTATCAGTTTTAATGCTATCTAGAAGCTTTAACACTTCCTTCCTCGGTATGGATATTTCCCTCAACTGGTCCACAGCTCCCTCAGAGACAGGAGCTGTCAAAAAGCCCCTCTCCTTCATGAATACCAACGCAAAGTATTCATTCAGGATCTCCGCCATTCTCTCGGGCTCTAAGCACAGTTCCCCTCCTCTGTCCCTAAGAGGTCCGATTTTTCCTCTACCCACCCTTTTGTTCCTAAATAGGAATAAAAAGCCTTCGGACTTTCCTTAGTCTTATCCGCCAAAATCATTTCATGCCTCCTTTTTGCCCTTCTAACTCCCCGTTTGAGCTCCCTCCTACTCTCTCTATATCACTCCAACGCCGTCTCCGTTCCCAGCTGCTTTGACCTATCTTACGCCTCTCTTTTCTTCCAAACCAAGTCCTCAATATCCCAAGTAATCCATGGCTTTCTAATCCTACTTTTCCCATCTTTCCTCTTAGCTGGCACATCTCTTTCTTGCAACATTTTCAGTATTTCCTTGAAAGACTCCCATATGCCTAGCATGGACTTACCCTCGAACAACCATTCCCAATCAGTTTCCATAAGTTCCTGCCTAATCCGACCGTAGTTAGCCTTCCCCAATTCAGCACCCTGCCCCCAGGGCAACAAGCATCCTTTTCCATCTGTATCTTAAAGCAGACAGAATTGTGGTCACTGTTAGCCACATGTTCCCCTAATACAACATCAACCACCTGCTCTGGCTCATTACTCAGAACTAAATCCAATATAGCCCCTTCTCTAGTCGGGCTAGCCACATACTGCTCCAACGATCCTTCCAGTACACATTTTACAAATTCCTGCCCGTCCAAACCCCCAGCTCTAGGTACCTTCCAATCCACCCTAGGGAGATTAAAATCTCCCACTATAACGACTCTGTTCTTTCTGCACCTATCCAAAATGTCTTTACATATGCCTTCTTCAGCCATCCGCGGGCTGTTGGGTGGTCTATAATATTCTCCTAGCATAGTAATCACCTCCTTTGTATTCCTCAACTCCACCCACAGCGACTCCACTCCTAACTCCTCTGTATTGTCCTCCCTCTGCACCGCTTTGATGCTCTCCCTAACTAACAACGCCACTCCTCACCTCTTCTGGACCCTCCTCTGTCACGCCTGAAACACTTATACCCAGGAATATTCAGTCGCTACTGCTCCCCTTTAACCACGTCTCCGTCACCGCAACAACATCCAAGTTCCTCGCAAACATTATGGCCCTAAGTTCATCTGTTTTTCCTGTTACGCTCCTCGCATTGAAACAGAAACACTCCAGACCTCGAAGCCCACTTGGAACTTCCTTCTCCCTGGTGTATTTCTTCTCATCCAAGCTTATTCTATCTGCCATCTTGCTCTCTGCCGAGCTATCGGTCTCAGCCCTTCCCCCCCTTCATATTAGTTTAAATCCTGCCGAAACAAATAACAAAATGAATAACAAATGTGTAGAGTATAGGGCTAATGGTAGAACTCTTAATTGTGTTGATGAACAGAGGGATCTTGGTGTATATGTGCATAGATCCCTGAAAGTTGGCAATCAAGTCAATAAGGTTGTTAAGAAGGCATACGGAGTCTTAGCTTTTATTGGTAGGAGGATTGAATTTCGGAGCCACAACGTCATGTTGCAACTGTACAAAACTCTAGTGCAGCCGCACTTGGAGTATTGTATACAGTTCTGGTCCCCACATTATAAGAAAGATGTGGAGGCATTGGAGAGGGTACAGAGGAGGTTTACCAGGATGTTGCCTGGTATGGAGGGCAGGTCTTATGAAGAGAGGCTGAGGGATTGAGGTTGTTTTCGTTAGAAAGAAGGTGGCTAAGAGGAGACCTTATTGAAACATATAAGATGATTAGAGGTTTAGATAGGGTGGACAGTGATAGCCTTTTTCCTAGGATGGAGAAAGCTAGCACGAGAGGACATAGCTTTAAATTAAGGGGTAGTAGTTATAGGACGGATGTCAGAGGTAGGTTCTTTACCCAGAGGGTGGTAAGGGTATGGAATGCCCTGCCTGCTGCAGTTGTAGATGCGCCAAGTTTGGGGGCATTTAAGAGGTCAGTAGATAGGTTTATGGATGAAAAGGGAGTGGTTTAGGTTAGAGGGTCATTGCTTTTTCTTAATTGGTCGGCACAACATTGAGGGCCGAAGGGCCTGTTCTGTGCTGTAATGTTCTATTTTCTATGTTCTATGAAACACTCCAGCTAACCTCCCAGCTAAGATATTCACGCCCTTCCCATTTAAGTGTTCCCCGTCCCTTCTATACACATGCCCTTCTTTCACAAAGACTTCCCAGTTATCCACAAATATGAAACCCTCTGCCCTACACCAGTCCTTCAGCCACGCATTCAGCTGTAGGATTTCATTTCTCCTTTCTCCGCTATTACCCGGCCCTGGAAGCAGCCCTGAGATTGCCACCCTGGAGGCCCTGCTCTTCAGCCTACCCCCCAACTCCCTGAACTGCCTTCGTATATCCTCCCTGCTCTTCCTTCCTACATCCTTCTCTCCTATGTGAATAATCATATCCGCCTGGGTCCCTTCACCCTTCAAAATGCCCTCTACCCTGTCAGACACGTCTTGCACCCCTGCTCCAGGGAGGCAAACTACCATCCTGGAGTCCCGCCTTGGACCACAGAAGTGTTTATCTATTCCTTTAACTCTCCCATCCCCCACCACTATCTCCCTTCTAGCCCCTTTCCTCCCCTTTGAGGTACTCTGGTCCTCCTGCCTTGCCTTTTTAACCCTCTGCCCTCGATATTTTGGGGGACTGCCACTGGGGAAGTTTTTGGACTGTTTCCCCTCTCCTTTTTCCCCTTCCTTACAGTAATCCACCTGTAAGGGTCAGGTTCCTCCGCCTTAGGCTCCAGGTCTGCCACCTTACTCTGCCTCCCTTCCATGATTGCCTCGTTTTCCCTGACTAAAAATGCATCTTCCAATTGTCGCTCTAGTTGCTTGACCCGAGCCCTCAGACGCTGCAGCTCCAAACACTTGACGCGTATGTGGACATTCGGGAGAGGTCTTGCCTCCAGGAACTCCCACATATGACACTGTACACAGGTGAGGCGTCTTCCCTTAATCCCTGCCATTGTCCTGAACACCTTTGGAGGTGTGAATGCAACTGGAAAACCAGTAGCACACTATGCCTAAGCCTGCTCTCACCTAAGCCCCATAAGCCAAAGGCCTTTTATCTCACTCTGCTTCCCTACTCACTCACACTGCCCGCTCACGACACTGCCCGCTGTCTACTGCCACTTTCTTTTTATGCTCCCCAGTTCCCTTCTCAGCTACCCCCACACCTAACTACAGCAGCAAAAAGCACTCAAAAACAGAGAGAGAAAAAAAAGCAAATTGAAAAATTCACACTAAGCCACCAGCACTTCCAAACACTCTGTCCCAGAGAACAATGAGCCTCAAGAGCAGCTTCTTTCCTGCTGTTAGCAGACTTTTGAATGGACTTACCATATATTAAGCTGACATTTCTCTTCACCTCGTCTATAAATGCAACATTATATTCTGCACCATCTCCTTTCCTTCTCCCTATGTACTCTACAAACGGTGTACTTTGTCTATTTAGCGTACAAGAAACAATACTTTTTACTGTGTCCCAATATATGTGACAATAATAAATCAAATCAAATCAAATCCCATGAGCTCAATCACACCCCATCCAAATTAAGTAGCATCTTATCTCCTTCATTTCCCTGACACAGTGATTAGCTTCGCTGCCTCACAGTGCCAGAGACCTGGGCTCGATTTCTGGCTTGGATCCCTGTCTGTGCAAAGTCGGCACATTCTCCCTGGATCTGCATTGGTTTTGTCTGGGTGTTCCAGTTTCCTTCCATAGTCTAAAAGACGTGCTGGTTAGGTGCATTGACCATGCTAAATTCTCCCTCAGTGTACCTGAACAAACACTGGAATGTGACGATGCAGGGATTTTCGCAGTAACTTCATTGCCGTGTTCATGTAACCATATTTGTGACTCTTATAAATAACCTTAAACTTAAAGTCACAGTTGCCTTATGCATAAGTTAACCTGTTTGCCCAACTGAATCAGCACTATTTATGTAATGTCTTGTTCGGCAATGCTATTGCCAATGCCTGGTGATTTCTGCAAGCTGCAGTCAGTCCCTCATCATTGGTGCAATCCCCACCTCTTGGCAGCAATGAGACTTTTGATGAAGTGAAAACATTCAGTGATGCTGCTGCTTTGGAGCTCTGCTGTGGTAAATCCCAGATCCTGCAAAACTACCAAGAAACTTCCCACCAACAACAGAATTTCAAATAATATCTATCTATTTATAGAAAAAATTAGAAATTCACTGAAAATAATTTCTGCACTACATGATGGAAACGGGAGAGGTTCTGGAGGATTGGAGGATTGCGGATGTGGTTCCTATCTTTAAGAAAGGAAACAGGGATAGTCCAGGAAATTACCGACCAGTGAGTTTGACTTCAGTGGTTGGTAAGCTGATGGAGAAGCTTCTGAGGGATAAGATATATGAATATTTGGAGATGTTTGGACTGATTAGAAATAGTCAGCGTGGTTTTGTCAAGGGCAGGTCATGCCTTACAAGCCTAGTTGAGTTCTTTGAAAATGTGACTGAACACATTGACGAAGGAAGGACGGTGGATGTAGTGTACATGGACTTTAGTAAGGCGTTTGATAAGGTCCCCCATGCAAGGCTTCTGGAGAAGGTGAGAGGGCATGGGATCCAAGGGGCTTTAGAACATAGAACACTACAGCACAAACAGGCCCTTCGGCCCGCAAGTTGTGCCGAACACATCAAAAACCTACCCAGCCATAGACCTATCTATAACCCCCAATCCCATTGGATCCCATATACTCATCCAGAAGTCTTTTAAAAGACCCCAGCGAGTTCGCCTCGAACACCACCGATGGCAGCTGATTCCATTCACTCACCACCCTCTGAGTGAAAAACTTTCCCCTAGCATCTCCTCTGTACTTGCTTCCCTGCACCTTAAATCTGTGCCCTCTCGTCGCAACCATTTCAGCCCTGGGAAATAGTCTCTGAGAGTCCACCCTATCTATTCCTCTTTGGCCTCGTGGATCCAGAACTGGCTTGCCGGCAGAAGGCAGAGAGTGGTTGTGGATGGGTCTTGTTCTGCATGGAGGTCGGTAACCAGTGGACTGCCCCAGGGATCTGTTCTGGGACCCCTGCTGTTTGTCATTTTCATAAATGACCTGGATGAGGAAGTGGAGGGATGGGTTAGCAAGTTCGCCAACGATACAAAGGTCGGTGGTGTTGTGGATGGTCTGGAGGGATGCCAAAAGTTGCAGTGGGACATAGACAGGATGCAAGACTGGGCGTTGAAGTGGCAGATGGACTTCAATGCAGATAAATGTGTAGTGGTCTATTTTGGCAGGAATAATGAGATAAAGGAGTACAATATAAGGGGTAGGAGTCTTAGCTGTGTTGTAGAGCAGAAGGATCTCGGGGTCCGGGTCCATAGGACTCTTAAATCGGTCTCGCAGGTGGAGGAAGTGGTCAAGAAGGCGTACGGTGTACTGGCTTTCATTAATCGAGGAGTAGAGTTTAGGAGTCAGGAGGTAATGATGCAGCTCTATAAGACTCTTGTCAGACCCCAGTTGGAGTATTGTGCGCAGTTCTGGTCGCCTCATTATAGGAAGGATGTAGAGGCTATTGAGAGAGTTCAGAGGAGATTTACAAGGATGCTGCCTGGATTGGGAGGCAGGCCTTATGAAGATAGGTTGAGGGAGCTGGGACTCTTCTCACTGGAGAGACGTAGGTTGAGAGGCGACCTGATAGAGGTTTATAAAATGTTGAGAGGAATAGATAGGGTGGACTCTCAGAGACTATTTCCCCGAGCTGAAATGGTCACTACTAGAGGACACAAATTTAAGGTGCAGGGAAGCAAATACAAAGGAGATAGAACATAGAACATAGAACATAGAACAATACAGCACAGAACAGGCCCTTCGGCCTTCGATGTTGTGCCGACCAAAATAAAAAGCAATGCCCCTCCTAACTAAACCATTCCCTTCTCATCCATATACTTATCAACTAACCTCTTAAACGCCACCAAAATTGGCGCATCTACAACAGCTGCAGGCAGGGCATTCCACTCCCTAATCACTCTTTGAGTAAAGAACCTAACTCTGATATCCGTCCTATAACTCATACCCCTTAATTTAAAGTTGTGTCCCCTCGTGCTAGCTTTTTCCATCCTAGAAAAAAGGCTATCACTGTCCACCCTATCCAAACCTCTAATTATCTTATATGTTTCAATAAGATCCCCCCTTAGCCGCCTCCTTTCTAACGAAAACAACCCCAAATCCTTCAACCTCTCTTCATAGGACCTGCCCTCCATACCAGGCAACATCCTAGTAAACCTCCTCTGTACCCTCTCCAATGCCTCAACATCTTTCTTATAATGTGGCGACCAGAACTGCACACAATACTCCAAGTGCGGCCGCACTAGAGTTTTGTACAGCTGCAACATGATGCTGCGGCTCCTAAATTCAATCCCCCTACCAATAAAAGATAAGACTCCATAAGCCTTCTTAACAACTTTATCCACTTGACTGCCTACTTTCAGGGATCTATTGACACATACACCAAGATCCTTCTGTTCCTCAACACTATTAAGAGCCTTACCATTAGCCCTATACTCTACACATTTATTGTTCCTGCCAAAGTGCATTACCTCACAATTTTCCACATTAAACTCCATTTGCCACCTCTCGGCCCAGCTCTGCAACTTGTCCAAGTCACTCTGTAAACTAAAACACCCCTCTTCACTATCTACCACACCACCAACTTGAGTATCATCTGCAAATTTACTGATCCATCCCTCAATACCCTCATCCAGATCATTTATAAAAATTACAAACAGCAGGGGCCCCAAAACAGACCCCTGAGGCACACCACTCGTCACCGAACTCCACGATGAATATCTCCCATCAACAACCACCCTCTGTCTTCTATCTGCCAGCCAATTCCTAATCCAATTAGCTAAATCACCCTATATTCCACACATCTGCATTTTCTGTAGAAGTCTTCCATGGGCCACCTTATCAAACGCCTTACTAAAGTCCATATATACTACATCAACCGCCTTACCCCCATCCACCTCTCTGGTCACTTTCGCAAAAAACTCAATGAGGTTAGTAAGGCATGACCTACCCTTCACGAAACCATGCTGACTATCCCCAATCAATTCATTTCTCTATAAATAACTATAAATCCTATCCCTAATAATTCTCTCCAATACCTTGCCCACAACAGAAGTAAGACTCACTGGCCTATAATCCCCTGGAAGGTCTCTCTTCCCCTTCTTAAACAATGGGACCACATTCGCTATCCTCCAGTCCTCCGGAACAACACCCGTAACCAACGAGGACCTGAAGATCAGAGCCAGAGGCTCTGCAATCTCCTCTCTTGCCTCCCAGAGAATCCGAGGGTAAATCCCGTCCGGCCCAGGGGACTTATCCAACTTCAAACCCTCGAGAATTTCTAACACATCCTCCCTATCTACTACAATACCCCCCAATTTGCAACCCTGTACCTCAGTGCCCTCCACAGCTACATTTCCAGCACTCTGCGTGAATACCGAAGAGAAATATTTATTCAGTGCCTCACCAATCTCTTCAGGCTCCACGCACAACTTCCCACTGCTGTCTATGACTGGCCCTAATCTTGCCCTAACCAATATTCTATTCTTAACATATCGAAAGAAAGCTTTAGGATTCTCCTTAATCCTATCAGCCAACATCTTCTCGTGTTCCCTCTTAGCTCTCCTCAATTCACTTTTTAGCTCCTTCCTGGCTAATCTATAGCTATCCATTGCACTAACTGAGCCTTCAAGCCTCATCCTGACATAAGCCTCCTTTTTCTTCTTAACCAGCAAATCAACTCTTTTCGTACACCAAGGCTCTCTTACTCGTCCATTTCCTCCCTGCCTGACAGGGACATACTTATCAAGAACTCTCAGCAGCTGCTCCTTGAATAATGTCAGAGGTCAGGGGTAGGTTTTTCACTCAGAGGGTGGTGAGTGAATGGAACCGACTGCCGTCAGAGGTGGTAGAGGCAAACTCACTGGGGTCTTTTAAGAGACTTCTGGATGAGTATATGGAAAAGAATAGGATAGGGGGTTACAGATAGGTCTGTGGATTGGTAGATGTGATCGGCGCAACTCGTGAGCCGAAGGGCCTGTTTGTGCTGTATTGTTCTATGTTCTATGTTTTATGATAGAAAAGCTGTCCATATTTTTTCAAACTGAAGCTTCTTACTCTCATTTAAAGATTCTAAATCTAAACGTTTGACATTGGCAAAAACAAATTATATTTACATTGTGCTTTTAATGTTAAAATCTGTCTCAGGACATTTCAGAGAAGTGTAATCAAAAAATAAATGTTATATCAAAGGAATGGAGAAGGGAGGGGGTGGGAGGGAGGGTGCGGTTAGTGACCAGAGGCAAAATTTTACATCAGATGTTAAAGAGAAGTGATAGGGTTGAGAAGCACAGGAATTGAAGGAGAAAATTCCAGATTGTGGATTTTGGATGTCTGACAATACGCTGCCATTGGTCTACTAAAAATGGAGATTGGAGGTGGGGGTGAGGAATGGGGAACCAGGGATAAAAGAATCCAGAATCTGAGGAATAAATGGCCTGGAACACTTGAAAAAGCGACCGTTCAGGGATTTAAAAGGAAAGTTAACATTTTCAATCTGAGGCACTAAGGGATAAGGATCAATTGTAAGTCAGCAAAAGATGGGTGCTATGCAAATGGGATTGGTACGTGGTGAGATAATGGCAGCAGAGTTTTTTGAAGAGTTAATTGAGGAACCAGATGGCACAGTGGCACAATGGTTAACAGTACCAGGAATCCCGGTTCATTTCCAGCCTTGGGTGATTGTGTAAAGTTTGCATACTCTCCCTGTGTCTATGTGGCTTTCCTCCGGGTTCCCCAGTTTCCTCCCATAATCCAAAGAAGTGCAGATTAGATGATTGGCCATGCTAACTTGCACTTTAGTGTCTGAAGGTAAGTGGGTCAGGTGAATTAGCCTTGGTAAATGTGTAGCCTTATGGATATAGGTCAGAGGGGAGGGCCTGAGTGGGATGCTCTTACTGAGAGTCGGTGCTGAGTTTATAGGCTAAATTACCTCTTTCTGCACTGTAGGTATTCAATGATTCTAAGAGGGCAGTCCCATTGAACTGAAGTATTGAAGTTGAGTGCTGTGGCCAACGATGACAAAGGCTTCATTGAGATTAATAAGAAAACATGGGGAAATGCACTATGCCCATTGGTTTGTTATTCTGTGAGGGGCAGAAACTTGATTAAAAAGATTTACCCAGGCTTTATGAAAGCAAGGGATCCATACTTGGGAAATAAACATACATTTGAAGGCTGGAATAAATAATAAGGTACCAGAATATACACTTACTGCAAGTATCTTTTCAAAAAGCGCCACAATTTGCCATACTTTTCTCAACAAAAACATAGAACTAAATTGTCCCATTTGCCTGTATATTGTTTTACTGGATAATGCTCCTAAACACTTCAGCAAGATCAGTCAGGTCATGTGTTCTTGTTGGACACATTTCATTCCCTTTCAACTACATTCTCCATGAAGAAGCTATTTGGCATCATTCCTACCTGATACTCAGCACAAGAAGACATCATCACTGCAGCTGCGTTGAGTGCAGGATGTGGAGTGTGAAAAAAAATCATGGCAAACAAAGCAGATAATGAATTAGCTGGCTGAGGATGTTTCAGCCCATAGCAGTAGCCAATGTTTAGAATAAATAGTTTGAGAGAATTACAACGCTTGTGAATGCAGAAGATATCATGAAAGCTGGTACAGTTTACACACATCAGTCAACAGTTGGCATTATTCAGTTGTCTTTTGCTCACTGATGCCCATCTATTTAATTACACAGTAGAATTAGCTAGATTTCTATTTTAAAAGTATTGTTGATCAGCCATCATGAAATGCTATAAAAAGTGCTTTTCAACCTCATTTGATCTAAACAAATGATCAAAGAGTGCTTTGACCAAATAGAACAAAAGCAGTCACAGTGGTAAATGGAAAGATGCAATGAGAAAATGGCTTTGCAAATTAAGTCTAAATCCCTTTTTTTATATATGCACTAACACAATATGGTCAGTTTGATTTTGTTTTTACCTGCCAACGTACCATTAAGAAAAATGTTCTGATAATCATATTTGACATGCACACATTGAAAACTGATTCTGCTTCTCTGCTAATTCACATCTATATTAGCGAGGGATAAGACAACATATTCCCTGAACTGGCTCCGACAGAAGGGGAAGAAGCACAGGAACCTGACATTGGAAGAAAGACTTAATTTAATGTTGCAAATTCCTTTGACAGTTAATTTAATCAAAATCATCATTCTTACTCAACATCTGACAGCAGGAAGTGCAGGGATTTATGTTAAACATTATTTCTGCATGAAAGCTTTCAGTCGCAAACCTTCCATAAGATCATTAATACTGACTTTGTACTGTATCACTGGCCAGGAAAGCAGCTGGTGGGAGGATAACACTTACAAATTCCTGCCTAATTATTTAGAAATGATAATAAACACTGTCACAAATGTTATTTAATGTCATGAGATTGAGCTATAAGGCAGAAAACACTTCAAAAATGAGTCAATCAATTCAAGGGCATAGTACAGCATCAGGAGAAAGCTCTCCCATTGCCTTTTAACATGATAACCATATAACAAGATAAACAGAGCTGAGAAAAGACAGTTGGGGCAACTTAGTCTAGACATTTAAAATGACCCACTCCCATTGCAATATTGAAATATTTTCCTTAAATAACTTTGGTATTTTCACACAACTTGGCAAACTATTCCTCTGATCCTATTCTTTGGCCAGAATGTTATACTCTCCTTTTAGCAGGTTCTGAGATGGCAGTTGTGAGGGAAGGGGTAGGTCACTGATGGGGGAGCAGATTCCCTCTGGGGTCCTGTCTGCTCCGCTTTGGTAGCTATTTTCCCCGGGGTAGGCAGAACCTCAGTGAGGAAGTCCATCCAAGTCCCAGTTAAGCCCTTTGAGTGACCAATTAATGACCACTTAAAGGCCTTTTCCTGTCCAGCCTCAATTTTAAGTGGATCACTGCTACAGGGTTGAAAAGCATAAATGAACATAGCTGAATCTCCGGTGGGGAGGGTTGGGTTGCTGTTTAGGGCGGTGGTGTTGGGGGGCAATGGGGGGGTAAAGTGGTTCCATCAAAAAGTGCTTTTTGATGGGATGTCATTTTCTTAAGGACCACTGACCTCCGGATTTTCATCTATCCCATTGACCTGTCCCCAAAAATGTGATTCACCCACTCTGGGACTGCTGCCACCTACCTATCCTCTAACTCTGGGACTTCATAATGTGGAGATGCCGGCATTGGACTGGGGTAAGTACAGCAAGAAGTCTCACAATTCTTGGTTAAAGTCCAGCAGGTTTATTTGGTAGCACAAACCACAAGCTTTTAGAGCACTGCTCCTTCATCAATTTAGTGGCAGTTCTGTTCACAAGCAGGCCACATAAAGATACAAGCGCAATTTACAAAATAATGGTTGGAATGCGAGTCTTTACAGGTAATCAAGTCTTAAAGCTGCAGACAATGTGAATGGAGAAAAGGTTAACCATAGGCTAAAGAGATATATATTGTCTTCAGCCAGGACTGTTAGTGAGGTTTTGTGGAGTTACAGATAATGTGATATGAACCCAAGATCCAGGTTGAGGCCATCCTCATACATGTGAAAGTTGGCTATCAGTCTCTGCTCAGCGATTCTGCATTATCATGTGACGTGAAGGCTGCCTTGGAGAACGTCTACCCGAAGCTCAGAAACTGAATGCCCGTGACTGCCGAAGTGTTCCCCAACAAGAAGAGAGCACTCTTACCTGATGATTATCGAGTGGTGTTAATTCATCCATTGTAGTAGCATCTGCATGATCTCCCCAGTGTACCATGCCTTGGGACATCCTTTCTTGCAGCGTATCACTAGACAACATTGGTTGAGTTGCAAGAATATGAACTTGGTGGATGGTACTCTTACATGACATGATGGCATCTGTGTCAATGATCTGGCACATCTTGCAGACGTTGCTGTGGCAGGATTGTGTGATGTTGTGGTCATTGTTTTCCTGAAAGCTGGGTAGTTTGCTGTGGACAATGGTCTGTTTGATGTTGTGTGGTTGTTTGAAAACAAGAAATGGCATGTGGGGATGACCTTGGCGAGATTTTCATCTTCATCAATGATATGTTGAAAGCTCTGGAGAAGATGTATTAGCTTCTTCACTCGAGGGAAATACTAGATAATGAAGAGTACTCTGTCTGCTGTGTCCCGAATTTGTCTTCTGAGAACATTGGTATGGTTTGTCACTACAGCGAGTCTGAACTGTCGATCAATGAGTTGTGCGCCATATCCTGATGGTATCTTTCAGCATCTGGAGGTGTATGTTGCAATCCTGTACAAGAATCTCTCCGGCTACGTCGAGGGCATTCTGAAATCTATTGTGTAAAGAATCCCCAGCTTTTGTCACGACACTACAGATTTCCTACAAAAATTCAGCACACATGGAGCAGTTGAACCAGGAGCACTCCTCATCACAATGATTGTCTTGGCAGTCTACACCAGCATCTCCCATGATAATGGCATTGCTGTAACTACCTCAACACTCAATGTCAACAACTCCAGATACAATTTTACAACTCTTCTGCTGCATCCTAGACCACAATGTCTTCACATTCAACAACCAGTTCTTCATCTAGACACATGGAACAGCCATGGGGACCAAATTCACACCTCAATATGCCAACATCTTCATGCATAGATTTGAACAAGAACTCTTCACTGCACAGAACATTCAACCAATGCTATATACTAGACATATCAATGATGTTTCACAACACACGACAACGCAGAATTGCTGAGCAGAAACTGATACTGAACACGGTTTCAACTGGGATCTTGAATTCATGTCACATTATCTGTAACTGCCACAAAATTTTATTAACTGTCCTGGCTGGAGACAATACACATTTCTTTAACCTGTGCTTAACCCTCTCTCCATTCACATTGCCTATACCTTTAAGACTTGATTACCTGTAAAGACTTGTATTCCAACTATTATTTTGTTTATTGAGTTATTTCTTTATATGACCTGTTTGTGAACAGAACTCCCACTTACCCAATAAAGGAGCAGACTCTGAAAGCTTGTGGTTTGTCCTACCAAATAAATCTGTTGGACTTTAACTGATGTTGTGAGACCTCTTACTGGAACTTCATGCCAGGCAGTTCCCGGTAGTACCTTTTCCATTCATTGCAATGCTATGGTTTGGAGAGACTAAAGAGCTGCCAGCTGATCTGATTAGCTTGCCCATCTCCAAAGCACGATTTTCTCTTAAGTGAAGGGCTGAAGTCCCGCTTTATGGCAATCACTTCCCATTGGAACATATTAAAGGATCGGGACTGCTGGAGTCAGCACTGGTGTGTTCCCTACTGTCCTTTCTATAATGGCCCACTGCATTCTGAAAATTCAAGCCCTTGTGTTAATCAATGAATTTTCTGACTACCCATACTAAACTCCCATTTTTAAAATTTCAACTTGCATTTCCCTTTCTCCTACTCTCACAATTCATTTATGGGAGAAGGGCTAGGCCAACATTTATTGAATATCTTTAATTGCCCTTGAGAAGTTGGTGGTCAGACCCTGTCATATAGGTACAGCTAAATTGCTGTTAGGAAGGGAATTCCTAGGTTTTGACACAGTGAAGAGAGAGCGAACTGCGATATATTTTCAAGTTAGAATGGTGATTGACTAGGAGGGGAACTTCCAGGTGATGGAATTCTCAGGTATCTGTTGACCTTGTCTTTCTGGATGGTGATAGCAATGGGTTTGCAAGTGTTGCCTGCCGCACAGTCTGCTTTAACCCTTGTATGGTTGACTATGAGTAGACATTTAATTAGTACAATCAATGTTGATTTAAACCCACAAAATCAATAATCACCCACCCAACCAACAATAAGTTATCTTACAGGAAAATGCTAAAGTGCAAATCCAGTATGAGACCTTGACTTAACTTTGTGTGACTGACAAGTATCCAAGCAGATATTGGCCTCTTTCTGTGCACTAGTGTCGGTAGTCGTCTGTGTAGTTTGGTCCTTTGGTCTGGTCTTGCATCCTGGCTCTGATCTTCCTTCCCTCCTTCTCGGGTGTGGCGGCTCTCCTTATCATGGTTGCTGCTGACGATGTTCATCATTGTTGTAGCTTGTTCGTGGGGTTAGAGAGAGAGAAAGATTCCTGGTTGCACAGCACTCTTTATACCCCATTGGGTTTCACATCCCTTTTGGCCATTGCCAATCAATCCATCAGGATTTGATCTCCCTGATCGATAAGAGTCCAGTCAAGTGCTGCCATACCAATCTCTGCCTGTATCCCCAATGACCATGTCTGTAGGTATTGGAGGCACATAGGTCAAATACTTCCCTCCCAAATAAGGGGTCACGGTGCCCTTATGTCTGGTAAACAACCCAGTGTGACCAGAAAGTCTCTTTCATTCCAGAGATGAAACAACCCACTGTAACCATAAAGTCCCTTTCATCCTGGAGATGACCCATATCCTGTTTATTCACTCATCAGAGTTGCAGCCTGCTTGTCTCTGTCTTTAAACTGCAGCCTGCCATTTTAGTTCTTGCCCAATTGTACCAGAGTGCTTTATAAATCACCATTTTAGATGGCCCGTTTGGTCACAGAGGGTGCTGCCTCAGGAGCCTTGGTGAGTTCCTGCATTGCATCTTGTAGATGGTACACACAGCTGCCATTGTGCATAGGTGGTGGATGGGTTAAATGTTTGTGGGAGGAGTTGCCAATCAAGTGAATTGCTTTGTCCAAGATAGTGTGGAGCTTCTTTAGTGATGTTGGAGATATACTCAAAAGATAAGCGGGGAATAAGTTATCACACTCCTGATTTGTGCCTTGGTGATGAAGGACAGGTTTTGGGGAATCAGAATGTGAGTTACTTGCCATAGGATTCCGAGCCCCTGACCTGACCTTGAAGGCATTGAATTTATATGGCTAGTCCAGTTGAGTTTATGGTCAGTGGTAACCCCCAGGTTGTTGGTAAGGGGGATTAAGTGATGGTAATACGTTGAATGTTGATGGTTAGATTCTCTCTTGTTGGAGATGATCATTGCTGGGCATTTCAGTGACGCAAGGGTAGGAGTTTTGGCAGTGTTGAGGAGCAGAAGGATCTTGGGGTCCAGGTCCACAGGACTCTTAAATCTGCCCCGCAAGTGGAGGATGTGGTCAAGAAGGCATATGGTGTACTGGCCTTCATTAGTAGAGGAATTGAGTTTAGGAGTTGGGAGGTAATGCTATGAGACCCTTGTCAGACCCCACTTGGAGTACTGTGCGCAGTTCTGGTCACCTCACTATAGGAAGGATATGGAAGCTATTGAGAGAGTGCAGAGGAGATTGACAAGCATGTTGCCTGGATTGGGGGGCATGCCATACGAAGGTATTTGAGAGAGCTAGGTCTCTTTTCCCTGGAGAGACGAAGGTTGAGAGGTTACCTGATAGAGGTTTATAAGATGTTGAGAGGAATAGATAGAGTGGATTCTTGGAGACTATTTTTCAGGGCTGAAATGGTCACTACGAGAGGACACAGATTTAAGGTGCTGGGGGGCAAGTACAGAGGAGATGTTAGAGGTAAGTTTTTCACTCAGAGGGTGGTGAGTGAATGGAATCAGTTACTGTCAGTCGTGGTAGAGGCAAACTCGCTGGGGTCTTTTAAGAGATTTCTGGATGAGTACATGGGATTTAATGGGATTGGGAATTACAGATAGTTCTATGGCCTGGTAAGTATAGATATGATCGTCACAACTTGTGGGCTGAAGGGCCTGTTTGTGCTGTAGTGTTCTATGTTCTATGTTAAATGTTATTTGCCAGTTGTTACCCCAAACCTGGATATTGTTAGGTATTTCTGCATTTTGATATTGACTGCTTCAGTATTTGAGGAGTCATGAATGACGCTGGCCATTATGCAGCCAATATCTCCACTTCTGACCTGGAAGGAAGAACTTTGATGAAGCAACCAAAGATGGTCAAGCTAATGGCATTACACTGAGGAACTGATGGAATTGAGAGGACTGATTTCCAACCATCACACCAATCTTCCTTTTTTCTAGGTAAGACTCCAACCAGCAGAGCGTTTTCCTCCTAATTCCTATTGAGACTAATTTTGCCGAGGGTCTTTCATTCTATCCTCAATCAAATGCTGTCTTGATGTCAAGGGCATTTGCTCTCACCACACCTCAAAGGATGGTTTGTCCATTATTCTAAACTTACCTACATCCTGGCTCATTGGTAGCACTCACACCCTCAAATTATGGATTTGAGACTCACTGACAATGCTTGAATCTGGGCTGACATTAGGGCTATTGTAGTAAATTCAATAATTGGAGATTACCAGTTAGCTAACAGTTCACAATGCATTTATTACTATTTATAATGATATACAGGGTGCTAAAATGGAGGTGTTCATCCTCAGCTCTAGGGTCTTTCTCATTGCAAAAGCCTGCACTTAGCCCAGAGATCTCTTGCACTTGTTCACAACTGGGGATCAGATCACATGACCCTTCCGATGCATACTCCTTAAATAATCAACCACCACATCCTTCCACCTTTAACTCTCTTATTATACAGTACATTGTTAACTTATACAATTTTCAAAACATGAACACCAATGAACATTTTTAACACAATTTATCAGAAACATAGGGCTCAAGCCTGTGGGCAAGGTTTAATGTGCCTGAAACCGTGCACTCTGATCAACGCCTCCAATTGTGCACACATGGAAAAAATTATACAATAATGATGCCCTGCTACATCCCTCCCAGGTTGGATAATGCCTCCGCCTGGCCCTCACAACATTACTGACCTCCTACTCACCCCCCCTCCCCCAGGGCCCCTGCCACCCAGACTAATTGTGCCCCCCCCCCTCCTTCTCCTGCACTGATCTCAGACAGAGTGGCAGTAGACACCCCTTCCCCCCAGTGATCTCAGGCAGGAGTGGTAGCAGACACCCCTTCCCCCCAATGATCTCAGGCAGAGTGGCAGTAGACACCGCTTCCCCTAATGATCTCAGGCGAGTGGTAACAGACACCCCTTCCCCCCCAGTGATCTCAGGCAGAGCGGCAGTAGACACCCTTCCCCCCCCAATGATCTCAGGCAGAGTGGTAGCAGACCCTCCTCCCCTCTCCTGCACTGATTTCAAGCAGAATGGCAGTGGACCTCTTCCTCTCCACTGACCTCACACAGAGTCATGATATACAGATGCCGGCGTTGGATTGGGGTGGCAAGAACTCAGTAAGAATTTAGCAACACCAATTTATAATCCAACCAAAGGAACTTTGCCTGAGGAAGACACAGAGTGTTGAAAGCTCGCGTTTTTACTATCAAATAAATCGGTTGGATTATAAATTGGTGTTGCTAAATTCTTACTGAGTTCTCACACAGAGTGGCAGTGGACTTCCATTTCCCCCTTCTGATGTCAGGCAGAATGGCAGTGAACCCTCTTCCCCCCCACTGACCTCAGGCACAGAGATCCAACATCCCTCCTCCGCCCTGTAGATATCAGGCAAAGTGCTTCCCTTCACCCCCAACACTGCATCCTCCCACACAAGACCCCCATCTCCTCCGGACTTTCATGGCTGTGTGACATCCCCCTCTCTCTTTGTTCCCAATCATTGAGGCACTGATCCACCATTGCCCCATCCCATCAGTACACCCACCAGTGCTTACTTACCTTCCCCACAATGCTAACAAGCAAACCTTGTGTAACTTGACCAAACTGCCTGCAGCTAATCTGCCCTTATATCAAGGAGGACAGGACAATGATGGCAGAACAGTGCCATCCTCAGAGATCCCTTCACTCATATCCTCCAAAGACTCATCCAAGCTGCAGTGGAGGCCTGGAGTCCAGAAGACCCAGGGGCATCTGGATCTGTCCCTGCAACATAGAACTCAAGATCTGCTTCACCACCTCCTGTCTTCACCCTCTCATGAGTGTTATGGTCGGTCTTCTCCCATGGAGACAGAAAACACCATGAAAGAAATGATGGCGTGACTCCTGCAGAGTATCTGACCCTGAGAGGCAAGCTCAGTGGGACTCTTGGGGGCAGAGGAAGGAGCTGCTTGGGGGTCAGGAGCTGGAAGCATGCTGGACGTTGGGGATGGGAGGATCTGGGGGAAATTTGGGGGAATGCACAATGGGGTTTATCACTCACCCTAGCTGCCCCGATGAGGTCATTTTTCTCCAGCATTGCTTTCTGGCTCAGTAAGTGACTGCCCTGGCACTGACTGAGGCAGCGACTTCCTCCCAGACTGCATTTCCATCACCCTCTCTGTATCCATGCCAGGATCTTTCAACCAGGAGACTGTGGCTGAGGCCACACTTTCTGATTTCCCCCTTCCTGATACTGGGGTATCTCAGGAGCAGTGGGTTGAAGAGTATGTCATGGAAATGTCCCAAACACCTGGAAGCTGGCCAGGGCCTTCAAGGTCTAATGTCTCCAAAGGACGCCTCTCACGTGCATCACAGGCAGCGAGGCAAGACAGACAGTTGTTCCCCCACCCCCACCCCCACCCCACCCATCCCTAATGTATATTCTGAGGAGTCACTGAGTTGCAATGGTCAGCCATGTACGGTTAGACAGTTGTAGTTGCACTGAGATGGCACAAGTGAAGATCTGCATTAGTTAGAAAACACCTTAATGTTTTCTTTCACAACTTTTTATGTTAGAATGTATTATTATTTTATTATTGGAATTATTAAATTTTTTAAATTAAATTAAATTTTTTCACCATCCACCTGTGACTAATTTATCTCGAATAGAAATCCTCTCCCACTGATAATCACCCGACAGCTGCTTCATGTTGATGTCAACTGTGGAACCCCTCAATGCTCTGTCACTCAGAAAAGGAATCCATTGGTTCCTCAGAACCCACGAGTGATTCCTTCCCTTCCCCCATCTCTGTATGGGAGTTTCAGGTTCCTTACCCACTACACAGATGTGGGCCAAGGTGCCAAC
The DNA here is from genome assembly GCA_024679065.1 of Sphyrna mokarran. Lineage (NCBI taxonomy): Eukaryota > Metazoa > Chordata > Chondrichthyes > Carcharhiniformes > Carcharhinidae > Sphyrna > Sphyrna mokarran. Next base: position 30,721,815 of record JAGIQG010000023.1, on the reverse strand, counting down.
GTGCAGTGTTTTGGCCTGCAGGTTGATCTGACTGCTTGGTTGGGAGTTTTGCAAAGCCCTGAACACTTTTGTGGCCATGTCTAAAATCCAGGTGTTGGTTAAGTCAGGCTCTGGTTCACTGAGGATTTGTATTTCCAGGGTAATTGGGTGGTGTATATTGTGTTTAGACCCCTGTGAGGTGTCTGGATTCTCCTCTTGCATTTCACATCCAATCTTGGAATTTGAATAACGGTGTTGGGTGGATTCAGGTTGTATGTTTAGGTCTGTAGTAGTTATACTCAAACTTGGATGGCATGGTGGCACTGTGGTTAGCACTGCTGCCTCATAGTGCCAGAAACCTGGGTTCAATTGCAGCTTTGGGTGACTGTGGACTTTGTATATTTTCCTCAAATTTGTGTTTCCTCCATTTGCTCTGGTTTCCTCCCATACACCAAAAATGTGTGGGTTAGGTTGATTGGCCATGATAAATTGCCTGTTAGTGTCAGGAGGATAAGCAGTGTAAATAGATGGGGTTACAGGGTTAGGGATTGAGTGGGATTGTGGTTACATAGAACATAGAATATTACAGCGCAGAACAGGCCCTTCGGCCTTCGATGTTGCGCCAACCAATTAAGAAAAAGCAATGACCCTCCAACCTAAACCATTCCCTTTTCATCCATAAACTTATCTACTGACCTCTTAAACGCCCCCAAACTTGGCGCATCTACAACTGTGGTTGGTGCAGACTCAATGGTCTGAATGATCTCCCTCTGCATTCCAGGATTTCTATGATCTCCTGTGCTTATCACAAGTGCTGTTCAGCTTCAGAGATAATGAATTCCCCATTTCTGTTACTTTGTGTATGGGTTGGTACCCAGTGTACAATACGAGATCCTTTGAAACATCCACAGGTGACTGGCCAGCTTCTGGTGTACTACACTGTGTCTCTCCAATTAGATGAGACATCTCTCACACTGACTGTTTGTCTGCTTAGGAACACCACTAGTCACTATTTAAATCCAGAAAGAAGATTTCTGTCAGTCATACTTCAAGCTCATTGTCTTCCACCTTTCCTCTTTTAGCATGTTTTCCTTTCATTTGGCTGTGTCTTGATGACCTGAAGTTCTTCAGACTCTACCCTGACTCATTTTAGCACTGCGAGCTCTAATGCTGCTCCTTTTAATTTGGTTGGCTTTTCTTTAGCTTCTTATAAGATCTATTGCTTCCTGTGAAAATTTTCTTTTCATTAGCTTTCTGCAACTGTGCCCTCCCAGTCTGCCTGGACTATGGTCTAATCAAGTAGTTTCCTGACAAAATGTCTGTGCCTTGCATGGGTTGCACCTACAATTATCTGCTCCTGTAATGAGCTTGTAACTTTTCACTAGTAGCAATTCTACACACTAATAAGTTCTTTGGCCAGCACACTGCTATTCCATCTGCTCAAGGGCAGGAAATCACTAATCCCTGCAAACAGCCAGAGAATGTTAATCTCCTCTGGTTCCTTCAAAAATCAAGGGGCCACTTTCCCCTTAAATACAAAATCCTGGTAGGTGTCTGTGCTTTCATTTACATTTGAACAGTGACTCGACTTGTATGACCACAGCCACTTGCTGAGGTGCATCCCTTGTGAGGATTTTTGCATGCAACAGCTTTGATATTGCCTGGTTTGCCACAGTGAAAATAAACACAATGCAGTCCTGTTACTCTGCAATCCAGATTCTTTCTTTTAAAAATTGGGGATTGTGTGTTGTTTGCTCTCTCTTAGATTCTATTTCTGTTCCCTCTATATCAGTTTCATCTCTCCCTTGCTGAAAATCTCCATCAAATTCAGATTTGCTTTTGTTTAGATGTTTGTAGGCCAAAACAGTCATCAGCCTTGATTGTTGCAGCTCTGGCTGTGGAAACTCTTTTGCATGAGTTTTGAGGCTGTTGGCAAAGCCTTTATTAACATCCCCTTGGAACACTGGATCTCTTAACCCTTTGTAGGTGTGGTCTACCGTTAAAGCTCGGACCCACGGGTCAGAAGATGCCAATCGAATTGGAGTATGTTTTTGGCAATAGCTCATTGAATGGTTCATTAGACAGGCATTAAGTCCCTCAATGATATATGCAAGTGGTCAAAGTACTTGTTTAAGGTAACCTAGGACAGAACGGAGGCACAGCGGTTAGCACTGCAGCCCAACAGTACCAGAGACTGGGTTTGATTCCCAGCTTGGGTCAGTGTCTCCATATGCAGAAGGAGACCATTTGGCCCATCGAATCTGTACCGACCACAATCCCATCCAAATCCTGTTCCTGTAAACCTCATTTATTTACCCTTCTGATCCTCCTGACACTATGGTCAATTTAGCATGGCCAATCAACCTAATCTGTCCATCTTTGGACTGTAGGAGGAAACCAGAGCACCTGGAGGAAACTCATGCAGATGCAAGAAGAACATGCAAACTCCACACAGATAGTGAGCGAAGGCCAGAATTGAACCTGGGCCTCTGGCACTCTGAGGCAGCAGTGCTAACTACTGTGCCACTGTGTCACCAACCCGAGGCACGTGAGAATTCTACTATTGATCTTCAGATGATCCAGATTACTCTGGCTGAAGTCTCCAGTCAGCAACAATAATCAGTCAAATTATTGTGTGCACTCTTTTAGGAAGGTTTGCAAGTCTTTGTAATCTTGCATTATGTCAGCTATCGAAGATAGCTTACGCTGAAGACCATACAGGGAGCAGTTTACTTGGATAGAATACTAGCCAAAAATTAAGAAAAGAAAAATGTTTACTGATGTATTAAAATGTAAAAAGAAGCAGATCTAATAATGTCTAAGCCTGATCTAATAATGTCGAAGGTTCAGAATACCTCTCAGGCTAATGTTACTTCACAGAAGTATTACTGTCAAATATACAAGCATAAAATATATTAAAAGATATAAAATCTGGCAATATAGAAGTTCTATTTTTCAATAAACTGGGAAACTGACACTATTACAACCCTGTTCAAGTTTTATAGTCAGGTAAAAATTCAGTCTCCTTGGGGCAACAAAAGTGAATGGTTATATACTCAAACTAGCTGGCTGCGTCACCAGATAATACAAGCTGCAATAGAAAAATGAACACATAAAAGCCAACTGCTTGAACTGAATCTTGGATACGTTTTAAGGGTTGTTATGAAAGGTGCTTGCAAATGTGCTGAAGGTGTATATATCACTCTTGGGACTTGATAACAATCGTGATCTGTTCAAACTTCAGCCATACTGTTAAAGCAGTAATTTGAACCCTTCAGGTATGTGTTACATTGTTGTAACATATTCTCAGACATCTGTTATTTTCTGAGTAACAGTAATGTTTCGAGAAATTTCTGCACTATGGTTCTTTTTCAACTACCAGATAAAGAATCCTAGTGTTTTCATTTATCATCCATCATGTAATAGTAAACTCCGAACCAAACGACCTTAGATATAAACTTTTTTATTTGATTGCTTTCCAAGTGTTACATAATGCGATAGACGATTAATGGCACAGAAAATGAGAAACTGAGCTTTGAGCTGAAATTTTTAGGTGCTGTGCTGTAATGTTGCAAAATATCATCTTCAATTGCTTCACTCTAAATTAAATTCCCTTCTGAACTCCTCATTGAACCAGGGTTGATTCCCTAATCCTTCATCCAGATTTGAAATGTTGGCTCTATTTAATCTCCACATATGCTGTCAGACCTGCAGACATTTTCCAGCATTTTCTGTTTTTGTTTCAGATACCAGCCTCCGCAGTATTTTACTTTAATCTTAATTTCCTGGCTTGGTGTAATGGTGGAATGGGGGAATTTGCTGGACCATGAAGTTACAGATTGTGGTTAAGTACAATTTGAGGGGTCACGGGCTTAGGGTGAGGGGGGTAAGGTATAATTTGGATGCTAGAGGGAGTTTTTTCACACAGAGGGTGGTGGAGGTATGGAATGCGCTGCCTAGTAAAGTGGTGGAGGCAGGCAGTCTGGAGTTATTTAAGAAATACTTAGATGGGCACATGAACAGAATGGGAATGGAGGGGTATAGAAAACTGATTTAAAATAGGGATCATGAGCCTTGGGAGTCCCTGGGAAGTGTGTAAATAGATGATGATATTGATGTACTTGTTTTTATCATACAGGTGCTTTGGTCCACCTTGTTGTCTAACGAGGGGCATACACGCGATGGGTCGTGAGAGGGCTGCTCTTGGATTTTTTTTTCGAGAGTATCCTAGTGCTTCACGTCGTTAGTGTACGCTTGACCTGGACCATTTGATGGGCAACACAACAGCTCAGTGACTATCGCTGTGCTGTGCAGATACATGGATTTGGGCCTGTGTCTGTGGGAGTTTGCGCATTCTCCCCGTGCTTGTGTGGGTTTTCTCCGGGTACTCCGGTTTCCTCCCACATCCCAAAGATGTGCGCTTAGGCTGATTGGCAGAACAAATTCTCCCTAAATTGTCTCAAATTTGGTTTTTAATTCATAGATCTATAAACATAGACAGGGATCACGGGCAGAGGTGGGAACATTGGGGTGGCGGCGCGGGCTCATTGGGCCGAAGGGCCTGTTTCCCGTGCTGTTTTGTTCTTTGTTCTTTGTACTGCTGCTGTTGCTGATGGCTCACTGTGCCTCATGACTGTCCAATCTTCCATTCAAAAAACTATCCTGTTTAGCACAGTGGTCGTGCCACATGATACGATGAAGGTTATCCACAATCTGAAGACAAGGACTGGGCCATGCTTATTCCCGCCAATATTATCATGAACAGATGCATGTGTGGTAGGCATTTTGATTATTATGGGGTCAAGTATGTCTTTCCCTCCTGTTGGCTCTTGCATTACCTGCTGCAGACACAGTCTAGCAGTTATGTCCCTTAAGACTCAGTCAACTCAGTCTGTGGTGGTACTACCGAGCCACTCTTGGTGATGGACATGGAATTCTCCCATCCGGAGGACATTCTGTTCTCTTACTGTCCTTAGTGCTTCCTCCAAGTGATGTTCAAGATAGAGGATTTGATTTGATTTATTATTGTCACATGTATTTGGCCAACAGTGAAAAGCACTGTTTCTTGTGCATTATAGAGACAAAGCATGCCATTCATAGAGTACATAGCAGAGAAGGAAAAGAAAGGGTGAAGAATGTAGTGTTGCAGTAATAGCTTGGGTGTAGAGAAACATCAACTTAATATAAGTTAGGTCTATTCAAAAGTCTGATGGCAGCAGGGGAGAAGCTGTTCTTGAATTTGTTGCATGTGATTTCAGACTTTTGAGTCTTTTTCCCAATGGAAGAAAGTGGAAGAGAGAAGGCCTGGAGTGTGTGTGCGATCCTTGATTATGCTGACTGCTTTTCTGAGGTGGTGGTTATCCACATTTTGAAGACAAGGGGAAGGGAGGGAGAGGGTCAAGTTGGGCAGTTCTATATAATAATCGCCAGAAGGTTTCCTTGCCCATTTTTGACCTGATGTCAGAATTTATAAGGTTAGAATTGATGATGAGAGCTCCCGCCCCAACTGCCACTTCCACTTAGTCTGTCCTGCTAGTGGGAGAGGACATGCTCATGAATGGTGATGGTAGTATTATCTTAGAGATTATCTGTCAGGTATGAATCCCTGAGTCCGGTATGAAAGGCTGTTTCTTGAAAATTTGTTGTATTCTTTGTATCTGTGGTATTTTCAGAAACATATTTTAATATATTAATTTTTCAAGGTTGCTGCTGAGGATGGAGAAAAAACATAAGACATAAGAACATAAGAAATAGGAGCAGGAGTAGGCCATCCAGCCCCTCAAGCCTAGCCCAATCAATATTCAATAAGATCATGGCTGATCTGCAGTGGTTCAGTACTGGTTCCCACTTTCTCCCCGTAACCCTTAATTCCTTTGTCAATCAAAAACCTATCCACTCTTGACTTGAACACATTCAGTGAGGAAGCCTCCACTACTTCAACAGGCAGAGAATTCCAAAGATTCACCACCCTTTGCGTGAAGAAATTCCTCCTCAACTCTGATCTGAACCGCCCCCCCCAACCCCTAATCTTGAGGCTGTGCCCTCTAGTCCTGCTATCTTTATTGTAACAACTACAACAATGATTTAACAACAATAGTGGCTTTAAAATGGCTACTGTGGCTGAGAGCTAAGCATGATGGGACTTTTTCCTTTGGGACTTTAAGTTTCCTGTGTTGACCAGATAAAGGAAGTTGTTTACTTTGATCCAGACATTATGGCTGTGACTCTCCCATCTGTGCCCGCCATTTTTCTGGTGGGTCAGGCCGGAAGGCTCATGTCAGTGAATGGGGATTTGCACGTGTGCAGAGAGGACTTTATTCTGGCGGAGGTCAGACTAACTCCCCATGTTCGGGTTGCTAGTGGGAGAACTCAGCGGAATGAAGAGCGGGCAGTCAGGGCCCTCTAGAGGGTCGGGTGGTAGGGAGTAGTGTCCCTTGGGTATGGGCGCCCTGGCAGTGCAAGCCTGTGCCCCGGCACTACTCAAGGGCCAGAGTACCCATACCCAAGGGCATCGGGCCGTGCCAAAGGAGCAGGGCCTATTGTGGGCAGGGCTTGGGAGCTATCAGTAGGGGTGGGATCCTGCTACCACTCTGCATTGGGATTGGTCTGGGATGAAGGGAGGGCAGCGATTGGGATGGGCTGGGGTGGGGTCGGGGTCTGCTGGGGGTGGGGGATACCTCTGGTGGGGGCTGCCTTTTAGGGGCTTTTGACTCCGGGGACAGAGGTCAGTGGGGGTGTCTCTTAGGGTGAGGGGATGAGGAGATCGCAGCTAGGTGGTGGCAATCGAGGGGGTGAAGGCACAGTAGTGCTGGGGTCCTGGGCTAGCCAGTCATGACGCTGTCCAGCAAACGGGAGTTTGACAGTTTGGGCCACTGCGCATGCACAGAGCTCCAGAACTGTCAAACTCCGGTGTGATTAGACAACCCCCCCTCCGCATGGTTTTTAATGAGATTCACAATTGAGCCATTTGCATTGCACAGAATGCAGCGATTCAGGTGAGAAGCTGACCAATCAGAACGGACGAGATCTGGACCAGTTTTGCTGCTAATTCAGCACTTTTGGGAGAATCCCGGTCTCTGATTTGTATGGCTGTTTTATATATATGTGAAAAGTACGGTTTGAACTAAGTATGATGGAGTTGTTTGAAAGTAATTTCATCGGATGTTCAAGCCACATGATCAGTTTCTGTTTACATCGTTGGCTGGATGACAGAAAATCTTTTGGAAGTGAATGGAGATCTGTGGATAAAAAGCCATATCAGCCTTTGTTTGCCAGTGATAACTCAAAGAAACCAACCACCTGAAGGATGCTTCAGAGAACATCAATTCTTCATCAAGGGTATTTCTTGACCAAGGTTTTCCTAAACTCAGTAGCATCTATTTTCAGTTAAATAGTTAAAATTCATGTTCAGCTAAAGTTCATGTTCAGTTAAAGTTAATGTGCAGTTTAAGAGTTAAAGTTCAGTTGAAAGTTGATGTTCAGTTAGAGTTAAAGTTCAGTAAAGAGTTAATGAGTTGCAACTGTTTATGTTTGACTTGGTACTAGAAGTGTTAAATAAAAGAATTGTTGAATTATTGTCCTTGTTTGTTTCATTAAGCTGGAATCCTTGGAAGGTGTTTGAATTAAAGGTTTATAATACCACCATTTATAAAAGTGTTTGCAAGCCTGCAAAAGCATATAAAACAATGACAGTGCTATGCGACTCCAGCAATTTTACAATTGAGAGAAAACTGTCTATGAGACAGTTGTCATGATGTAGAGATGCCGGCGTGGGACTGGGGTAAACTCAGTAAGAGTCTGGCAACACCAATTTTAAATCCAACCGATTTATTTGATAGTAAATCTGCTAGCTTTTGGCGTTTATGCCTTCGTCAGGCGAATAAGGTGTCTTGGTCGCCAAAAGCACACATATCAGCACAGACAGTTTACAGATTGCTGTTTACAGTTTACAGAGTCTTCAACGTATCATTGATGATGATGAACATCTCGCTAGGACCATCCCTAACCCCCCCACTTCTTGCCTTCAGACAACCGCGCAATCTCAAACAGATCATTGTTCACAGCAAACTACCCAACCTTCAGGAGAACAGTGACCACAATACCACACAACCCTGCCACAGCAACCTCTGCAAGAAATGCCAGATCATAGACATGGACGACATCATCAAACGTGAGGATACCATTCACCAGGTACACGGTACATACTCTTGCAACTCGGCCAACGTTGTCTACCTAATACATTGCAAGAAAGGATGTCCCGAAGCATGGTACATTGGGGGGACCATGCAGACACTACGACAGCGGATGAATGAGCATCGCTCAACAATCACCAGGCAAAACAGTTCCCTTCCTGTGGGCGAACACTTCAGCAGTCATGGGCATTCGGCCTCCGACCTGCGGGTAAATGTTCTTCAAGGGGGCCTTCGTGACACACGACAGTGCAGAGTTGCTGAGCAGAGACTGATAGCCAAGTTCCACACACATGAGGACGGTCTTAACAGGGATCTTGGCTTCATGTCACACTATCTGTAACCCCCATTACTTGCCTAGATTAGCAAAAAACCTCATTTACTGTGCTGTCAGGAGACAATACACATCTCTCTAACCTCAGTGCTCAGTGTTCCTTTGTTAGCCACTTTAAGACTTGAATAGAAGGTTAGGTGTAAGGATTCGCATTCTAATCAGCAATCTGTAAACTGTGCTGATATGTGTGCTTTTGGAGATCAGAACACCTCATTCACCTGATGAAGGCACAAATGCCGAAAGCTAGCAGATTTACTATCAAATAAATGGGTTGGATTTAAAATTGGTGTTGCCAGACTCTTACTATAAGACAGTTGTCAGGAAGGATTACTTTGTGGAGTTGACAGGACTAGATTTATCTTTGTCTAGGTGCCTAGTTCATCGCTAGAGTGAATTTCTAGTGGTTTGATAATAACTGATTGGCTTGCTGGGCCATTTCAGAGGGCAATCATATTACTGTGGATCTGCAATCACATACAGGCCAGACCTACATGTAACAATGAAAGATTTCTTTCTCCAAAGGGCATTAGCGAACCAAATTGACAATTGGCAATGATTTCATGAGCATCGTTAGACTTCTATTTTCAAATTTTTATTGATTACATTCAAATTCCACCATCTGCCATGGGGAGATTCAAATCTAAGTCCCCAGAGGGTGAATCTCTGGTTCAGAGAACAAAGTTCATGTATAAATAAGGTCTATTCATACATAACAGTTTCACAGTTTCAAAAGCAAATATTGCAAATGCAGTTAATGCAAAGTTGCATTTGCAATTCACCAGCTCTGGCTGAAGATATTCCTCCTCATTTCAGTTCTAAAGGGTTGTCCCTTAATTCTGAAGCTGTGCCCTCGAATCATAGTTTCTTCTATTAATGGAAACATCTTTCTCACATCTAACCAGAGCCTTATAAAGTCTCAGCAACACATTGATGCAGTACAACCCCGAAAAATAAATATGGTGTGAAAACATGTTTCTGAAAATACCATGGAAACAAAGAATACAACAAGTTTACACAAACTTAAATTTGAATTTAACAAATTAAGTTCAAGAGAGATAATTTAAAAAAAAAGCTTTAGTGAAATATCTAAAAGTGCTACAGCAACAGAACTGAAGTTTAGCCTTATTTATTCATAGGGAAAAATATATTGTTTCTCTAGTGAGGGAATGTTCCGTTCCAAATACAACTGGTATTCTGTGCTGAAAAGTTCATACGAGTGAGTAATCTGAAACCAGGAAGCCTGGAAAGCATCACCAGTTTCAGTATTTACACAAGTCAAAAAAAAACTTGCTTCTCAGACCTGATAATTAATCACCCTGGCTTGCCTTCTTATCTTTTATATAAAACATCTGTAAAGTAATAGCTTCTCCCATCAGTGAATTTAGCAGCTTGGATTTCAGAATGCAATGAAAGTTCTCTCCTTTAATTAAGGAGAGTTTTCTTTTTTGTAAAATTCTTACCCGGGGGCTTTTTCATCTGCAAAGCTTGTCACTTGCCTTCTGTGAGAAGAAGACGATGATTTTCTTTTTCCTGCTGCATTCTCACAACTGACCGTTCCTTTCAGCCTCTGGCAGTATCTACAGGATCAGGTCAGTTGACAGGTTGACAGCCTAATGAAGTTATCCTTTTCAGAACTACTTTCTCTCGAGACATAGCATAAACATGTAGCTACCTCTCACTGAGATGTACTTTGAAGACAGTGGCTTGGCAAGAGTCGTCCATCTCTTTGCAAATCTTGTATAAAATTCTCCAGCCAAATGAATGCACTTAACAAAACTGTAGAGTTTTGCTGCTTGTGCAGAAAATGCAAAGGGAACTTTAAAAAGTGTTAGAAAGACAATAAACAAGAAGCAATTGATTAACAGCCCCTGTTCCTTTGTGAGCAATTTCTCTACATAGTTCATCATTCCTAAGAGAAGATTTCAATTCCGATACATTTCTGGGGCCAGAACTTCCTTAATTGCTTTTGTCTTCTCCTCCATAGAGTGCAGCCCTTTTGTGTCAACTTGGAACACTAAATATGTTATTGCAGGAGCCTGGAATGTACGTTTCTTCCTTTTTAGCCTCATTCTAGCCTTCTTAAATCAAATTAAAAGTTCTTCCAGATTGATGAGAGGCACCTGTTTGGACGTTTCTATAATCAATACATCATTTAGATAGATAATCATGTTCAGTAGGTCTTGTAATAAACATTCTACTCTGCACTGGGAAATTGCACATATTGATGAGGGTCTGAAGGGTAACTGAGTATGCTGGTGTAAGCTTTTTGGATATTTATTCTAACATATTCTCTACATGCCTTGTCTAACTCTATTGTTGGTACGAATGTCTCATATTGAGTTTAGTATAAGTGAAACCTCCTGCGAATTTGGCAAATCTTCAATTGTTGCTTGGTATTGAGTCTTGTTTTAATTTTGCTGCTTGATTCACAGTTCATTTCTAGCCCTCACATGCCCTAATGATTCTACCCGGCTTCATCACTGGCACGGTGAGAACTGCCCACTCTGAAAACTGTACAGGCTTGAATTCAGACTTAACCTTTATATGTAAGACATTGGGTGTTGGTCAGGCTCTGTAAAACTTTGATACAGCCTCAGAATTCATCTAAATGTTTGTTTTTAGGTCCCGCATCTTGCCTAATGCATCTTGGAAAACCGCCCAGTATTTTTTTAAGACTTATTAATATTGAAGATTTCTAGCCTAATTTAGTGAAGCCAATCTTAGTGCATCAAACAAGGCCTGATCCATATGACTATTAAAGGTAGTTGATATAACTGATGATAATATACTACGGTGATTTTGTTTTTCCTCGGTTCCTTAAAGCTTCTCCAGTATATGTTGCTAGCCTGGCTGTTGTGCTCTTTAACTTTAGTGTCTGAAGTGTCGCCTTGTAAATAATCTTACACTGGTTCTCTTATAACTATAGTGGAGGCACCTATGTCCACCTCCATTCTGAATGGCTGACCATTTACCATCAACACAAATATAATTGACCGCCTTAATGTCATTTAATCTGTATATTTAGAATTGTTTTCGGGGTTATTCGCAATACTATGCATTGAAACCAGATTTTTTTTTACTGGCTCTTGGTAGGCTCTGCTTAGTCTTGCATTTGCTCCACTTGTACTCTTGTAAGAATAGCATGTAGTTTCCTGAATTTATATCTCGCTTGTGGATGGGATCCCCCCCAAACCAGAATCATTCTTCATTGCTGTTGGTGTGTGGACCAAATTCATGATACCTTTGTACCGTCTTTTTCTCTGAGCCCCTTTGTTCATTACTTTCTGCACCCTCCTTCCTGGTACCTTAACTACCAGTGGCTTCCTGCCAAACTTGGTAGACCTACCTGCTTGCAAGTTCTGCAGTTTCATCATCCCCCACTTTCGGTACTTTCTATAGCCTGGGTGAGCTTTAATGTCGTCTTTAATCTCTGCTCTGCTAATAATTTCTTTTGTGCAGTTATGTTGTTCATGTCCCAAACTAGCCTATCTCTCAACATGTCGTTGAGTGCAGACAGGAAATCTCACTGTTCCGGAGCTCGTATGGACATGCCAGGAATGCTGCTATTGAATCTTGTCATTGAATTGAATTTGTATCATTGCATTATCTCTCAGATCTTCATGTAGTAAAGTTCTTTGACTAATTCAACAAGATCCTCACAAGTTTTAGAGTCTGGGGCATCTGAAGAAGTCAGACTTTTTATCAGTCTATAATACTGGAGTCCTGTAGACAGTTGACAGTGTTACCCACGTTTCTGTACCTCTCCCCACTGATTTAATTGGCATAAAAAAAAAGCATCGGCAGTTGACGTAGAACGTAGAACACAGTGCAGGCCCTTTGGCCTTCAATGTTGTGCCAAACTATGTTCAAACCCAAGATCAAGCTATCTGCTCCCTATAAATGCTTGAAAGTTCCTAAAGTGTCAGACTCCACTATCACACGTGCAGGCTATTCCACATCCCAACCACCCTCTGAGTGAAGAATCTACCTTGGACATCCCTCCTATATCCCCCACCATGATCCTCATTGTTATGTCCACTAGTAACAGCTACATCACCAGAGGAAATAGTCTCTGCACGTCCACTCTATCTATCTCCTTTATCATGTCATAAACCTCTATTAAGCTGCCTTTCATCCTCCTCCTCTCTAAAGAGAATAGCCCTAGCTCCCTCAACCTTTCCTCATAAGACCTACCCTCAAAACCAGCAGCATCCTTGTAAATGTCTTCTGCACTCTCTCCAATACTTCCACATCCTTCTTATAGTGAGGTCACCAGAACTGAACACAATATTCCAAATGTGGTCTTATCAAGGTCCGGTGTTATTGCAGCATAACTCCATGGCTCTGAAACTCAAATCCCCCCTACTAATAAACACTAACACACTATAAGTCTTCTTCACGGCTCTATCCACTTGAGTGACAACCTTCAGAGGTCTGTAGATATGAAACCCAAGATCTCTTTGTTCTTCCACATTCCTCAGAACTCTGCCGTTGACTCTGTCATCTGCGTTCAAGTTTGTCATTCCAAAATGATCCACCTTACCCTCATCAAGGTTAAACTCCATCTGCTACTTTTTGGCCCAGCTCTGCATCCTATCAATGTCTCTTTGCAGCCTGCAAGCGCCTTCCACCTCATCCACTACTCCACCTATCTTGGTGTCATCAGCAAATTTACTAACCCATTCTTCAGTCCTCTCTTCCAAATCATTGATAAAAATTACCAGTAGCACACAGCACTGACCCCTGTGCTACACTGCTAGTAACTGGCCTCCAGTCTGACAATTTTCCTTCCACCATCACTATCTGTCTTTTATTGGACAGCCAGTTACTTATCCAATGGACCAAATTTCCTTCTATCCCACACTTCTTCATGAGCCTACCATGGGGAACCTTTTCAAACGCCTTACTAAAATCCATACGTGCTCTACCTTCGTCTGCAGACTTAGTTACCTCCTCAAAGAATTCAATCAACTTTGTAAGGCAGGACTTACCCCTCATGAAACCATGCTGAGTATCCCAGATTAAACTGCATCTTTCCAAATGGTCGTAATTCTTATCCCTCAGGACCCTTTCCATTAACTTACCGACCACTGAAGTAAGACTATAATTAGCAGAGTCATTTCTATTTCCTTCCTTGAAGAGAGGAACAACATTCACCATTCTCCAGTCCTCTGACACAATCCCCGTGATGTAGAGATGCCGATGCTGGACTGGGGTAAAGACAGTAAGAAGTCTCACGACACCAAGTTAGAGTCCAACTAGTTTATTTGATAGTAATCTCACCAATTTATTATCAAATAAATTGGTTGGACTCTAACCTGGTATTGTGAGACTTCTTAATGTGACAATCCCTGTGGACAGTGAGGACCCAAAGATCAAAGCTAAAAGCTCCACAATCTCATTCCTTGCTTCCCAAATTATCCTAGGATGTATCCCATCTGGCCCAGGGGACTTATCAACCCTTAGATTTTTCAAAATTGCTAATATATCCTTTCTCAGGACATCTACCTCTTCCATCCTATCAGCCTATAATACACACTCAATTCTCAAAAACATGGCCCCTCTCCTTAGCAAAGACTGAAGAAAAATGTTCATTCAATGTCTCATCTATCTCTTCTGACTCCATACACAAGTTCCCATTACTATCCTTGACTGGCCCTACTCTCAACCTGCTTATTCTTTTATTTCTTACATAAGAGTAAAAAGCCTTGGAGTTTCCCTTTATCCAACCCGCCAAGGACTTCTCATGCCCCCTCCCAGCTCTCCTAAGCCCTTTCTATAACTCATTCCTAGCTACCTTGTAACCCTGAAGGAACCCGACTGAACCTTGTTTTTTCATTCTTATATATGCTTCCTTTTTTCTCTTGACAAGACGTTCAATCTCCTTTGTAAACCATGGTTCCCTCACTTGGCCATTTCCTCCATGCCTGCCAGGAACATACCTATCAAGGACATATAGTATTTGTTCCTTGAAAAAGCTCACTTTTCCTTTGTGCCCATACCTGACAGTTTCTGTTCCCATCTTATGCTCCCTAATTCTTGTCTTATCTCATCATAATTACCCCTGCCCAAATTATAAACCTTGGCCTGTCGTGTGACCCTATTCCTCTCTATTGTAATAATGAAGGACACCGAATTGTGGTCACTATTTCCAAAGTGCTCTCCCACAAACAAATCTAACACTTGGCCCAGTTGATTACCCAGTACCAAGTCCAATGTGGCCCCAACCTGTTGTCGGCTTATCCACATATTGTGTCAGGAAACTCTCCTGCACACACTGTACGAAAAGAGTCCCATCCGAATTATTTGACCGATAAAGGTTCCAATCAATATTTGGAAATGTTGCACCCATTGCTCCATATTCAGGTTGAATGTGTCTAATTTCCCAAAAGAGGCATTTTAACACTCACATGAATGAACATGCTTCAAAAAAGGTCTGACCTCCCAATTTCTGCAGCAGTAGGAAGACACTCCAATTGATCCTCACAGTCAAATGTCATGTCTTGCAAAGATGAGCGACCACCAAGTAGATTAGCAAATTAACAATTTATTAGGGTAAGTAACCACGTAGAGAGAGTGATAAAATGGTTACCATGACTCCAGGCTCCTAACTGACAGGGAAAACCAGCTCTCAGGATTTGCGTACTCCAACCCAATTGAACGGGTCACTTTACTCTCCAAGAGCTTCCATAGAAATCAAAACCATACTCAGTGAGTGTGAGTGAAACCCAAAATCTTATTCCTGAGTATAGCGATGCAGAAAAAAAAAATCCTCACTAATCTTGGTTTGCAGCAGAAGGGAAGTCAGGTTGGGGTGTGAGCTTAGATGATTGCTATTTACACAGTTACTTGCCTTTCTCAGAGGTTCTTGTGTTTTATAATGGGCTTTTTTGTCTCACTAGACTTCAATTTAACTTCAATCACATTTATCGAACCATTATAGATTAGTTGCCATTGAAAAGAATATAAAATTCCTCACAATAAGATATGACAAGGCAAGAAAAAGTTGAAGCCTTTGTAATGATGCAACATTTGTCTTTGGTGGCTGATAACAAAAGAAATTATAAAGTTAAGGATTATTCATATTTGGGAAAAATAGAATTGCATATTAGAGCAAAATTTTGTGGCAGCATCACAATACTGGAACTAGCACAGTAAACATAATGTGGAGTTGCCGGCCTTGGACTGAGGTGGGCACAGGAAGAAGTCTCACAACACCAGGTTAAAGTTCAACAGATTTAATTGGAATCACAAACTTTAGAGCACTGCTCCTTCATCAAGTGAGCTGCTGTTGTGATAATAAATGGGTATTAAGTTCAATTTGAAATATGATCATAGCAGTGATAAAATAAAAATCTATTTGATAAGCCTCAATTGACAAAGCATGCAAATGATTAATATATGAAAAGAAAAGCAGAATCTTTAAGAGATGATGGCCTAGATTTTTGCCAAGTAGGGATGACTTGGAAGCCCTTTAAGCATGACAGGCAAGACCCAGTCTATGATTTACACCCCCATTTCCATTTTGACAATGTTTGCCGACATAGGATCAGGGTGTATGTAGCCTGCCTGAACGCAGTACTTTTGACATAGCCAGCTCCATTCTTCGGTGGGTGTGGGCTGTTTAAGATCATCCCCACCCCTTGCAATTTTGATCTCCTTCAGTAAGCACATGTGTCCTGATCTCTCTCAGGAGCTTTGTACCACAGGGGAACCCCAGTCCCAAGTGGAGAACCAAAAGAAAAAAGAGTCACCTGATTGATAGGTTTTGTAACACAAAGAATATTTTTCTTTAATTTTCAACTCTGGATATTATTTTGTAAGTTAGATATGTTTTAATAGCGGTGATTAATATAGGGCTCTGTCTTCAAAGGTAAGTTAATTATTACATTGAGCAATATTGTGCAAGCATTATGATGCAATAGAATGCTTTTCTCAGTGGGGAAGTGCTCTTCTGCAGTCAGAACTAAATTGAGTGTATTTGGGATCTCTTGTGCAATAATTTATAGTGATTTAAATGTCATGAGTACTTTTGAAATGAAAGAAAATTCTTCAGCAGTTCTCACTTTGAGAAAAAAAAGCACTGCTCCTGAAATGCTTTGATTGATAGGATATCTGGTGTAGTTTAAAAACTCACCATCTGCTTTCTTTCAGTTTGAATAGATTCCATTGTTTGCATTACCCAGGCTTTGTTATGAGCCTATTATGAACGCTTAGCTGAGTTTCAGAATGTCCAGAATCACATCACTCAGCAGAGGGGTTGTCGTCACAATTAATTAATATTTTTAATACATTAATAAAAACTGTCTATCTTAAATGTGGTTAGTGAAGTGGATGCTTGATTTTACAACAGGTTGACCATTTGAAGGAATTTACATTTTTTGAATGAATTTTAAGAAGGAAATTTTTTTTGCAGTAGGAATTTTGTTAGGAATATTTTAAATCTCAATTTCAAAGATATTTGCTCCCGAGGTTGGATTTTGGGTGAATGGTTGTGAAGCATACTTGGGGAGCATGGATGTATGGTGAATATCAGTAGCATGTTGAATATCAGGGAGCATGGTGAATATCAGGGGGCATGGTGAGTATAAAGAGGCATGGAGGAGGCAAGTGGGTTGGTGAGGAAGGTGAGAGTTTGAGGGCCCTAATATTCATCATTAAAACTGGGCCAATCTTCCAATATACGGAGGTGATGATTTTAGCTTGATGGCCGAGCCATCCATCCATTCTTCATTATTTCTTAGGCCTGTTTCTGAAAGTAGCAGCCTGACTACATACTGGCACCATCTCCTCAAAATAAAAATATATGGATCGGGATTTTTCTTTGAAGGAAATTGGTGTGCTGCATCAGGTGGTTTTGTGACACAATTTCCCACTTCCTTTACAAAAATTCAGCCCAGTTAAACTTAACCTTGGAGTTCCAATGACTTTATCAATTTATCAAGTCGATCTTCTTCAGATTGCCATGTCATCTAAATCATCTGAATTTGGGCTAAAAATTACATCTGCTGTTATATATTACTTGATTTGGAGTGGGAGGTAATGAGTAACTATCTGAATCCCCATTCACCATTCTGAAGTTTAATTGAGAAACTTGTCTGTGGGTAATGTCAAGATTTCCAAGTTAATGGCAAGTACTCCCTATTGAATGCTCACACTTTATATCACCCAGGGAAACCAGTGCACAGTTTAGCTAATCACATCAAAGAGATGGATAGTGGCAGGTAATTTGGAACAGTGGGCAGTAAAGTATGATCTGTAGAAAATGACAAATTTTATAGAGGTTATTCAAAATTATGTGTTCATAGCTTGTGAGGGAGCTGTAAAACTGTAATTTAGTTAAAACGGTGACTGAAGTTCAGGAGGTGGGAGGATCAAATTGTCACTTTACAAGAAGGGGAGTAAGAGAAGGTTTGAACCTTATGGCCTACACATGTTCAATGAGCAACGGACTTAAAGAGCTGCAAACAATCATTCTATTTGTAGACCATTATATTGTCGCATTCCAGATCTTTTTTATTCATTCATGGAACATTATCATTGTTGGCTGGTCAGTATTTATTGCCCATTCCTACTAGACAGCAGATTTCCTTCCTTAGTGAACCAGACAGGTTTTTCTCACAATCGACAATGGTTGCATGGTCATCAGTAGATTCTTAATTTTATATTGATTTCAAATTATACCAGCTGCTATGGCAGGATTTGGACCTGGATCCTCAAAACATTTGTTGAGTTTCTAGCTACAGTACCACTAGGCCATTGCCTCGACGAAGCTGAAGGGTAGGCATGGAGGGTGGACACAGACCTTTCTTTGAAGCTTCTTTGTGTTGCTTCCACCTGTGCCCTTGATGCTGTAGATTGACTAGATGGCATGGCATCATTTCCTGTGAAGATATTGGTGTTTATATAAACATGTATTGAAATGAATGTTTTCTGCAATGTATTATCTTAACAAACAAATCAATATATTACCATAATATATCCCACCTTATAGACTCTATGGATTGGGTGCTGCTGGGTCCAAAGGGTTAAAATAGGAAGCATTCTGAATACTCCAGCACTCTGATCTTCAGATATTCAGCCATAAGGCAGCATGGTGGTACAATGGTTAACACTGCTGTCTCACAGTGCTAGGTCACCACTGCCTGTGCCAAATCTGCAAGTTCTCCCTATTTCTGCATGGGCTTCCTCTACATGCTTCAGTTTCCTCCCACAGTTCAAAAGACATGCAGGTGAGATGCATTGACCATGCTAACTTCTCCCTTGGGATATCTGAACAGACATTGATATGGCGACTGGGGGATTTTCACAGGAACTTCAGTGTTAATGTAAGCCTACTTGTGACTCTAATAAAATAAATGTTAAAACTTTACCAATGGAACACTACTGCTTCAGAGAGCTGTAGTGAAGAGACACCAAACTTTGGGTTCCTCCTACGACAGCCTGGTTTCTCAGGAGTTCAGTTTGATTTGATTCAGCTCCCTACAGCTTTCTCCTTTTAATTCAGGGCCTTTTCCTCTGCTCTTTAACTTTGGTAAGATTGGAACTCGGAAAATCACCAGTGCGAATCATGTTCTCCGGATTGTGTGCATGTGTTGCCATTCCAGCAGATGGAGAGTGCAGGCTCAAAATCACTCCCACAGTTTCAGTTACAATCCTAATCTAACTCTCAGCATTTTATGATGTTTGCGTGAGAAGCAGACAATCATCTGTTTATCATCACAACCAGTATTCAGCGTTGACTACACCACGAGTTACAGATAAGATCCATGATATTTTCTTGAACAAACAGAGCATTCACTCTGTGCAAATGTACTGTGTTTGCTAAACACGTAAAGAGTATTCAATGGAAGCATGCTTGGCAAGACAATTTGCTTGTTTTGTATCAATGGGGGGTGATTTTGAGCTCTCACTCTCTGTCCGTGAGAATGGTGACGCACGCTCACTCCAGAGGATATAATTCGTGCCTGGGTCTTTATAAGTTCAGATCTTTTCGGTCCATTACCAGTGGAGTGGCTTGGAACACGCAGCAGGACCCCAGAAAGTTATTTTTAATACATTAGCGAGCACTCTCTCCAACGCATCCATGCTCAGCAGATATCCAGTAAGCACCAGGGTGCCATCACAGCTGTGGCATTTACAACAAATTCACCAGGACTTGATCCTTTTGTGAGAGTGAGAGTGGGGGGGAGAATTTCCCCAGGGTCGAAAAGGTAAATATAGTCCCAGGGGAGAGGGACATGGCCATGCAGTGTCCTGGCAATGGCTCTTGACATGGGTAGATACTGCCAAGTTGCACTCTGCTAACCTGGCAGTGCCAACATGGCAATGGCAACTTGTACCAGTGACAGACTGATGGGGAGGTAAAAGGTGGGAAAGCACCAATAAACGGGGAGGTGGGTGCTGCAGTCGGGGGAGAAGAGCTGATGATTATGGTGGGAGGGAGGAGGATTGAAGATCATGGAAATGGAGAAGGGGCTGATGATCGTGGGCAAGAGAAATGCTGACTCCAATTGGATGACATCCCAGTCTCTGTGCAGTGGGGTTTTACCAGCATGTTGATGCCCTGTTGCTCTGTATGCAGGCATGAAACACAATTCCCCCCTTTGCTGTCCTTTCCCCCGAATCCTTGATTGTTTTTGGCAGAATGTCATAAAATCTCAAGAGAAACACGCCAGTTTTCTCACTGGAAACAACACTGTCATTTTTTGGTAAGGTTTCACTCTAGGTCAATTAATTCTCAAGGAACTTGCTGTCAGACATCAATTATGTTGAGTTGACACCTATTGGATGGATACAGTAGGCACTCTTTGTGTCTTTTAAGTATGTGTTTATTTAGCTGAATATTTTGAAAGATACAAGTTTCACTTAGACATTCATTGTTCAAACTTCAAGGACACTGAGACATAAGCTGGAATATTACCACCATTCACACTGACCTATCCTTCCCATCCCGCTGCACGGAACAGAGATTTGGCTGGGCATCAAATTCTCTGACCGTACTGCGGTGGGAGCATAGAATGAATGGCCAGTAAGATCATGCTCAAAGTTTATTGAATATGGCCCCTGGTCACCATTTTTCTGAAGTCATCAAGATATAAATTAGAGGTTCTTTGGGTATATCAAAACCCCATGAGTAAGTTATGTCATGCCTGCAGAATCATCATTATTATCCATGGATTTAGAAAAATCACATTTATTTGAGAAGAAAGCAGGAACTCTGTAAATAAAATAACGCAAACTTTTGGATTTTAATCATTTTACACCTCATTTTAATAAAGTTATTTGCTATCAGGAAGTGGAGATAGTAATATTTATAATTTGGATATTAGGAATAAGGTGTAGTTGGGTTCCCTAGACCTTTCCTGCCATTTCATCCTTTTAACCTACCAAGAGTACTAATGGAACTCATAAGAAACATTCTTATTCTGTTGAAACGTTAAACAAAAAAATTGTACAAAAGGCACAAACATATAAAAACGAAATTTATAGAAATATTTCCTACTTCTTATATTTATTATAGTTCAGAACTTCTCTTATTCAATAATTTTTTGTTTTTTTTAGGGGAAGCATGATTCTGATCTTTTGCTCATAAATTCATTTAATTCTGGGGATGCTGTTGGAGAGCTGGATTCTCATTTCAGAGACACTTGTCTTTCTCTCTCTCTCTCTCATATGCACATACACACACACCTCTTACAATAACATCCTCATCTCACATAACTCACAGTCTCATCTCTCTCACACACATGCATTCACTCACTTCTCACAGAGTTACGTACAACTCTCTCAAACATACACACTCTCATCTCTCTTTCTCGCTCTCACACACACACCTCTTTCCCACACACACTTGCATACACACACTCACCTCTCAGTCACATTATCATATACACACACACACACTCACCTCTCAGTCTCTTTCTCATACACACACACACACACTCACCTCTCAGTCTCTTTCTCATACACACACATACACATACTCACCTCTCAGTCTCGTTCTCATATACACACACACACTCACCTCGCAGTCTCGTTCTCATACACACACGCACACACTCACCTCTCAGTCTCTTTCTCATACACACACACACACACTCACCTCTCAGTCTCTTTCTCATACACACGCACACTCACCTCTCAGCCTCTTTCTCATACACACATACACTCACCTCTCAGTCTCTTTCTCATACACACACACACACTCACCTCTCAGTCTTTTATACCACACATCACCTCTCAGTTCTCTCATACACACACAACCACTCACCTCTCAGTCTCTTTCTCATACACACACACACACACTCACCTCTCAGTCTCTTTCTCATACACACACACACACACTAACCTCTCAGTCTCTTTCTCATACACACACACAATCACCTCTCAGTCTCTTTCTCATACACACACACACACACTCACCTCTCAGTCTCTTTCATACACAACACACACACACTCACCTCTCAGTCTCTTTCCATACACACACACACACACACACTCACCTCTCAGTCTCTTTCTCATACACACACACACACACTCACCTCTCAGTCTCTTTCTCATACACACACACACACACTCACCTCTCAGTCTCTTTCTCATACACACACACACACACTCACCTCTCAGTCTCTTTCTCATACACACACACACACACTCACCTCTCAGTCTCTTTCTCATACACACACACACTCACCTCTCAGTCTCTTTCTCATACACACACACACACCTCACCTCTCAGTCTCTTTCTCATACACACACACACACTCACCTCTCAGTCTCTTTCTCATACACACACACACACACTCACCTCTCAGTCTCTTTCTAACACACACACACACTCACTCAGTCTCTTTCTCATAAACACACACCACACATACTCACCTCTCAGTCTCTTTCTCATACAAACCACACACTCACCTCTGTCTCTTCTCTCATACACACACATACACGCTCACCTCTCATCTCTTTCTCACACACACACACATCACACACTCACCTCTTCAGTCTTCTTCTCATAACACACAACACCCACTACCTATCAGTCTCTTTCTCATACACACACACACACACACTCACCTCTCGATCTATTGCTCACACACACACAACACACACCTCTCTGTCTATTTCTCAGACACACGCACACACACTCACTCTTGAGCCTCTTTATCATACACACACCACTCACCTCTCATTCTCTCTCATACACACACACACCACACTCACCTCTCAGTCTCTTTATATACAGGCAACACACCAACCACCTCGCAGTCTATTTTCAACACAAACATCACCTCTCAGCCTCTTTCGCATACACACACTCACCTCTCAGTCTCTTTCTATACCACACACACCCATCACACTCTCAGTCTCTTTCGCATACACCACACACACACACTCACATCTCAGTCCTTTCTCATACACACAAACACAAACTCACCGTCTCAGTCTCGTTCTCATACACGTCACACACACACTCACTCTCAGTGCTTTCTCATACAACACACACACACACCACCTCTGAGACCTCTTTATCATACACACACACACACACTCCCTCTCAGTCTCTTTCTCAGACACACACACACAAATCACCTCTCAGTCTCTTTCTCATTCACACACACTCACTCTCAGTCTCTTTTCTCATGCACAATAACACACACTCACCTCTCAGTCTCGTTCTCATACACACACAACACACTCACCTCTCAGTCTCTTTCTCATATACACACACACACACTCACCCAGTCTCTTTCTCATACACACACACACACACTCACCTCTCAGTCTCTTTCTCATACACACACACACACACTCACCTCTCAGTCTCTTTCTCATACACACACACACACTCACCTCTCAGTCTCTTTCTCATACACACACACACACTCACCTCTCAGTCTCTTTCTCATACACACACACACACACTCACCTCTCAGTCTCTTTCTCATACACACACACACAAACTCACCTCTCAGTTTCTTTCTCACACACACACACACACTCACCTCTCAGTCTCTTTCTCATACACACACACACACACTCACCTCTCATCTCTTTCTCATACACACACACACACTCACTCTGTCTCTTTCTCATACACACACACACACCTCACCTCTCAGTCTCTTTCTCATACACACACACACACACTCACCTCTCAGTCTCTTTCTCATACACACACACACACACTCACCTCTCAGTCTCTTTCTCATACACACACACACACACTCACCTCTCAGTCTCTTTCTCATACACACACATACACATACTCACCTCTCTGTCTCGTTCTCATATACACACACACACTCACCTCTCAGTCTCTTTCTCATACACACACGCACACACTCACCTCTCAGTCTCTTTCTCATACACACACACACACACTCACCTCTCAGTCTCTTTCTCATACACACACACACTCACCTCTCAGTCTCTTTCTCATACACACATACACTCACCTCTCAGTCTCTTTCTCATACACACACACACACTCACCTCTCAGTCTCTTTCTCATAGACACACACACTCACCTCTCAGTCTCTTTCTCATACACACACACACACACACTCACCTCTCAGTCTCTTTCTCATACACACACACACACACTCACCTCTCAGTCTCTTTCTCATACACACACACACACACTCACCTCTCAGTCTCTTTCTCATACACACACACACACACTCACCTCTCAGTCTCTTTCTCATACCCACACACACTCACCTCTCAGTCTCTTTCTCATACACACACACACACACTCACCTCTCAGTCTCTTTCTCATACACACAACACACACACTCACCTCTCAGTCTCTTTCTCATACACACCACACTCCCTCTCAGTCTCTTTCTCCACACACACACACACTCACCTCTCAGTCTCTTTCTCTACACACACACACACACTCACCTCTCAGTCTCTTCTCATACACACCACACACACTCACCTCTCAGTCTCTTTCTCATACCCACACACACTCACCTCTCAGTCTCTTTCTCATACACACACACACACTCACCTCTCAGTCTCTTTCTCATACACACACACACACTCACCTCTCAGTCTCTTTCTCATACACACACACTCACCTCTCAGTCTCTTTCTCATACACACACACACACACACTCACCTCTCAGTCTCTTTCTCATACACACACACACACACTCACCTCTCAGTCTCTTTCTCATACACACACTGACACACTCACCTTCAGTCTCTTTCTCATACACACACACACAGACACACACACTCACCTCTCAGTCTCTTTCTCATACACACACACACACTCACTCTCAGTCTCTTTCTCATACACACACACACACTCACCTCTCAGTCTCTTTCTCATATATACACACACACACACACACACTCATCTCTCAGTCTCTTCCTCATGCGCACACACACACGTGCACTCATCTCCTCACATATACTCACTCATCTCACTCTTACTCTCACACACTGTCACCTCTCTGTACACAAACATACTCACACCTCCCTCACACACACTCAGCTCTCTCTCTCTCTCACACACACACTCGCTCACCGTTTTCATCACACACACTCATCTTTCTCTGATGCACTCACTTGCCTCTCTTCAAGCACAAACTCAGTTGCCTCTTTCTTTCTCTCTGTCTCTCTCACACACACAGACACGCACACACACACACACACACACACACCTCTCCCTCTTACAGACACACACATTCACACTCATCTCTCACACATATTCACTCACCTCTCTCTTTAAACACAATCATATCTCTCTCACAAACACACACACATACTCACACAAACTTCTCAAACACACACTCATGCTTGGTCACCTCTCTCACATACTGACTTTTATTGTTATGAGTATATGGGGAGGGGTGTGAAACGATTCCCCTATTTTACCACTCAGGATCTGACTGTGACAGAATTGTTTTGTGAATTTAACGAGATATGCTTTTCAAATACTGCTGGAGTCCTATTGCGTGCGTTTTCAGATTAAGAAGAATTAGTCACACAAGTTTTCTGAGTTTAAACAAAGAACCTTATTGAAACATATAAGATGATTAGAGGTTTAGATAGGGTGGACAGTGATAGCCTTTTTCCTATGATGGAGAAAGCTAGCACGAGGGGACATAGCTTTAAATTAAGGGGTGGTAGTTATAGGACAGATATCAGAGGTAGGTTCTTTACCCAGAGGGTGGTTAGGGTATGGAATGCCCTGCCTGCGGCAGTTGTAGGTGCGCCAAATTTGGTGGCGTTTAAGAGGTTAGTAGATAAGGGAACGAAATTTATGGACGAAAAGGGAATGGTTTAGTTTGGAGGGTCATTGCTTTTTCCTAATTGGTCGGCGCAACATCGAAGGCCGAAGGGCCTGTTCTCCGCTGTAATGTTCTATGTTCTATGTTCTACAAGTTAAGTTTACTTCCTGAATGACGAAGGGTGAGCCGTTGATGTTGTCTGTATGGATTTTAGTAAGGCGTTTGACAAAGTCCCTCATGGGAAGTTAGTTGAGAAGGTCAAGGCAAATGGGATACAAGGACAGGTCGCTAGATGGATAAGTAACTGGCTTAGTAATAGAAGACAGAGAGTAATAGTGGAAGGGTGTTTCTCTAGCTGGAGGCCGGTCACTAGTGGTGTGCCGCAGGGCTCGGTACTGGGACCTCTTCTATTTGTAATATATATAAATGACTTGGAAGAGGGAGTAAGTAGAGTGATCAGCAAGTTTGCAGACGATACAAAGATGGCTGGACTTGCGGATAGTGAGGAGCATTGTCAGGCGATGCAGCAGGACATAGATAGGCTGGTAGCTTGGGCAGATAGATAGCAGATGGAATTCAATCCTGATAAATGTGAGGTGATGCATTTCGGGAGAAAGAATATAGGGGGGAGGTATATGATAAAGGGTAGACCTATTAAGAGTATAGAAACGCAGAGGGACCTGGGGGTGTAGGTGCACAAGTCTCTGAAGGTGGCAAAACAGGTGGAGAAGTTTGTGAAGAAAGCATATAGTATGCTAGCCTTTATAGGAAGGGGTATAGAGTACAAGAGCTGGTCTTTAATGTTGCAGTTGTATAAAACGTTGGTTAGACCTCATTTGGAATACTGTGTCCAGTTCTGGTCGCCTTACTACCGGAAGGACGTGGAGACTCTGGAAAGAGTGCAGAGGAGGTTTACCAGGATGCTGTCTGGTATGGAAGGTCTGAGTTACGAGGAGAGATTAGGCAAATTGGGACTGTTTTCCTTAGAAAGACGTAGACTTAGAGGAGATCTGATAGAGGTGTACAAGATTTTGAAGGGGATAGATAGAGTAAACAGGGTTAAGTTTTTTCCTAGGATGGACTCAAATAGCACAAGGGGTCACGGGCTTAGGGTGAGGGGGGTAAGGTATAATTTGGATGCTAGAGGGAGTTTTTTCACACAGAGGGTGATGGGGGTATGGAATGCGCTGCCAAGTAAAGTGGTGGAGGCAGGTACTCTGGAGGTATTTAAGAAATACTTAGATGGGCACATGAACAGAATGGGAATGGAGGGGTATAGAAAACTGATTTAAAATAGGATCATGAGCCTTGGGAGTCCCTGGGAAGTGTGTAAATAGATGATGATATTGATGTAATTGTTTTTATCCTACAGGTGCTTTGGTCCACCTTGTTGTCTAATGAGGGGCATACACGCGATGGGTCGTGAGAGGACTGCTCTTGGATCTTTTTTGAGAGTATCCTACTGCTTCACGTCGTTAGTGTACGCTTGACCTGGACCATTTGATGGGCAACACGACAGCTCAGTGACGATCGCTGTGCTGTGCAGATACATGGATTTGGGCCTGTGTCTGTGGGAGTTTGCGCATTCTCCCCGTGCTTGCGTGGGTTTTCTCCGGGTGCTCCGGTTTCCTCCCACATCCCAAAGATGTGCTCTTAGGCTAATTGGCAAAACAAATTATCCCTAAATTGTCTCAAATTTGGTTTTTATTCCATAGACCTATAAATGTGGACAGGGATCGCGGGTAAAGGTGGGAACATCAGGGTGGCGGCGGGGGCTCGTTGGGCTGAAGGGCCTGTTTCCCGTGCTGTTTTGTTCTTTGTTCTTTGAATTAAAAGAAAATTTCACTCACACATTACATATATTCCCTTCACACATTAGTACAGATGGTAGAATAAGACAATAGGTTTAAAGATTTTTTACAGTTTGTGAAGAAGAATAAAATAAAGGAAACAAATGGTTAATTGTCCTTCATTTAGCCTCTATGTGATGATTCCACATTGTGGCTATTTATTCAGTTGTCTTCTTTGGTGTCCAATGATGCGCAGGTTAGGTGGATTGGTCATGCTAAGTTACCCCTTAGTGACAAGGAGATTAGCAGGGATAGGACTGGTGCAGGATTATTGTTGGTGGTGATAAAGACAAGGAGAGCAATATGAAAGGAGTGCTTTGCAAAGGTGGGTTTGAAATCGTGAACGGGAACAATTGCAGGCAGAGGGGCAAGGAGATGGAGAGGAAGACAAACAAAGGAAGGCAAAGAGAAGACCAAGGGGAGAGAAGCAGGCCCTGACAAATCTGCATAAAGCATTCAGAAACTAAGTGGCCAATTGAATACCATATGAAATAGAGCTCCAAATGGAACATTGGTGCCTCACAGGTGATAGGCTCGGCGGGGAAGGTGGCTGAATCAAGAAGCAGACTTCTTCTTGAGGCTTCTAACCTTTTTGCTCTGTGTTCTGGACATCGTGCATAATCCGGTGAGGACAGATGGGATGGAGAGAGTGATATGAGTGTGCTAGACTAGCAGTTACAAATGGCACCTGGATCTTCAAACCCAGTCGCCGATGATGGCTGCAAGAATCAGCTGATGGCCCATCAAGTAATTCAGAGGGGAACTTGCCACCATATAAATAATGAAGTTCCAAGTATAGAATCTGAAGTGGGGATCCTGCCATTCTGGAGGTGAGAAAGTGAGACACCTGCTATCAAACTTAGTCTCAAAAGTGGAGAATTGCACACCTTGTTTCTTCAGACCATCATCAGCTACAGTCCCAATTGTGTAGAAAAGAAAATTGACCTGCTGTTTTTGTAATTTTTCTTCTAAGCCCGAAGCTATTTGTTACCTTTCAAACTGTTGTCCACAGAGCTCCCATTAATTTTCTAGCTGCAGACCCTCAATATATTGAAAAGTTAGCGTCTATTTAATGGCTGCTGACATTGTGAGCAGTTGACTGCTCCCTGTCAAGTTTTGTTTTTTTTTGTCCTCCTTCATTGTGAAGTCGAGCTGTTACAACATCTTCACCCATAGGTTACCAATCTGTCTCATTTTTCACTGCTACCATGTTTCAGCTGTCACCATTGCTGCACTTGCTTACTTACTGATTTGTTCTTCTGGTTTGACAAGATTTCTTTACACTATGAGTGACTTGGAGATAGTCAGTATTAAGTTTATTTTGGAACTATTTATTTATAAGTATTTACTGTCAAAAACTCATGGGTAAGTACGTTGTTCTCTGGATACAGACTGCTGTGTCTCTTGCCCCCTTGAAACCTCTTGGTCATCTAACACTCATGTCTTGCTTACATTATCACTAACATCATTAATAAATGAATATAATCATTAACCCTTTATTCTTGGATTAGCAGCAAATGTCAATGAAACAAGATTAGCAGCCTCACAGTGCCAGGGACCCGGAATCAATTCTGGGTGACTGTGTGGAGTTTGCACATTGTCCCAATGTCTTTCTTTTATTTGTTCATGGGATATAGGCATTGCTGGCTGACCAGTATTTATTGCCCATCCCTAGCTGGCCAAGGGCAGTTGAGAGTCAATCACATTGCTGTGGCTTTGGAGTTACACGTAGATCAGATCAGCAGATTTCCTTCCTTAAAGGACATTAGTAAACAAGATGGGTTTTTCGAATAATCGACAATAGTTTCATGATCATCAGTAGATTCTTAATTCCAGGTACTTTTATTGAATTCAAATTCTACCATCTCCCATGGCAGGATTCAATTCTGGGTTCCAGAATATTAGTTGAGTTCCTGAATTAATAGTTTAGCAATAGTATCATTGTCTCCTGCGATACTACTAGGCCATCCTCCCTGCGTGGGTTTCCTCTAAGTGTTCTGGTTTCTTCCCACACTCCAAAGATGTGCAGGTTAGATTGATTGGCCATGCTAAATTGCCCCTTAGTGTCAGGGAGACTCGCCGAGTAAACATGGGGCTACAGGAATAGTGTCTGGATGGGATAGTTGTTGGTGCAGACTTGAAGGGCTGAATGGCCTCCTTCTGCACTGTAGGGATTTTATGATTCTATGAAAGTGAAATATGTAGAGGAAGTTTACTTGAAGCATAAATACTGGCATTGAGCTGTTGCACCAAATGGCCCATTCCCATACTGCAAAAACAATGGAATATTGCATAATACTGGGCAATCATAGGGTGTCATTTGGTTTAAAACCCAAGAAATATTCAACAAAGAATTTAGTTGTGACTATTTAGAAAATAAATCGGAGGGAGATAAAGGCAACATTGGAAGAGTGACAATTGTTTCCATGATCTTAATTTCATTTTAAAAAAGCCTTCTGCTTTTCGATTTGAAAAAATTACATTAGTTGTAAGGCCTTGACTAACATGATTTTATAAATGTCTTGATGGGAAAGCATAGCCAACTGTGGTAGATGCTGACCTGCAAAATGTTACCATCTGTCATCTGAAGCAGCTTGTATGAATCATGGCATGAATCAGTTCAGGAGGAGGCTAATTCAATTATAATGATCATACTAATGTATGCTATGAAGAATTCTGATGCCATTTATGGAGGATGCTAAGGAAAATGAATTGCAAAATATTAATACCAACCATGAATATTTATCTTTATCTTAAATTTATCATGAATTCATTCACAAAGAAACTGTTACTCCATGTTGTAATGGAAACATAGATGGGAAATTGTATCCCTAAGGTTGTGTGGGGGCGAGTGTGGTTGTTGTGGGATGGGATGGTCACGGTATGCGGCTTCAAAATTAAAAAAAAAACCCTTGAAACCTGACCGCAGCCAGTCTCCAATGCATCATTTCCTGTTTTAATGAAGAATGAGGGTGGCTAATCTGCTCTTAAAGGGGCGGAAGTTATTTAAATTATTTTAATGAAGCTGCATGCCTAAGATTTACTATGTGTTCTAGATTTAAAACTGTCTGGTCAAACCTCAAATCCCTGGCAGCTCGGAGGCGAGCACAACTGGACGGAGCAGGTAAGTAATTTTCCGGCATTGCTTGTTGGCCAAGAGAATCAGGATTGTTTGATTCCAGTCCACCAAGCTCACTCACATTGATTGCAGTTATATGCCTTTGACTGGACTCCAACATCCCTCAATCAGTCCAATCCAGTCTATGATCAAATCTCTTGCTTTAAGATAACCCCCTAATTTATAAAATTCCTACAGTAGGGTAGGACACCATTGGGCCCATCACTTTCTATTGGAAAGAATTATTAGGGATAGGACTTATAGTTATTTAGAGAGAAACAAATTGATTGGGGATAGTCAGCATGGTTTTGTGAAGGGTAGGTCGTGCCTTACTAACCTTATTGAGTTTTTTGAAAAAGTGACCAAAGAGGTGGATGGGGGTAAGGCAGTTGATGTGGTATATATGGACTTTAGTAAGGCGTTCGATAAGGTGGCCCATGGAAGGCTTCTGCAGAAAATGCAGATGTATGGGATTGAGGGTGATTTAGCTAATTGGATTAGGAATTGGCTAGCTGATAGAAGACAGAGGGTGGTGGTTGATGGAAATTATTCATCATGGAGTTCGGTTACAAGTGGTGTACCTCAGGGATCTGTTTTGGGGCCCCTGCTGTTTGTAATTTTTATAAATGATCTGGATGAGGGTATTGAAGGATGGATTAGTAAATTTGCGGATGACACCAAAGTCAGAGGAGTGGTAGATAGTGAAGAGGGGTGTTATAGTTTGCAGAGAGACTTGGACAAGTTGCAGAGCTGGGCCGAGAGGTGGCAAATGGAGTTTAATGTGGAAAAATGTGAGGCAATTCACTTTGGCAGGAATAACAAATGTGTAGAGTATAGGGCTAATGGTAGGACTCTTAATAGTGATTAAGAACAGAGGGATCTTGGTGTATATGTGCATAGATCCCTGAAATAATAATTTTGCATGGATTAA
This sequence comes from Sphyrna mokarran, assembly GCA_024679065.1. NCBI lineage: Eukaryota > Metazoa > Chordata > Chondrichthyes > Carcharhiniformes > Carcharhinidae > Sphyrna > Sphyrna mokarran. Next base: position 30,690,162 of record JAGIQG010000023.1, on the reverse strand, counting down.
GGAATAATTTTCCATGGCCAATCCACCTAATCTGCGTATCTTTGGATTGTGGTGGAGGAAAGCAGAGCACCCGGAGGAAATCCATGTAGACATGAGAAGAACATGCAAACTCCACACAGCCAATGACCCAAGGCTAGAATTAAAGCTGAGTCCCTGGTGTGTGAAGCAGCACTGCTAACTACTGTGACACTATACTACCCTTTCCAACTCTACTCCTTCCCCAATGTCTGCCTTTTCCTCCCCTTCCTCCAAATGCTCTAAATGGCAACCATTTGCAGCTTCAGGAGGTTGGCCATCCAGTGTAGAACAGAGAAAGTATTGAATGCTGCAAGAGATACTGTTCCAAGCTTACATGCAAGTAAGTAGCCCTGGAACTATTTCAAAGAAGAGTATGAGAATTACCCCCACTATCCTGGCCAACATTTACTTTTCAATCAATATTGGGCGGCATGGTAGCACAATGGTTAGCACTGCTGCTTCACAGCTTCAGGGACCTGGGTTCGATTCCTAGCTTGGGTTACTGTCTGTGTGGAGTTTGCACCTTCTCTTCATGTCTGCATGGGTTTCCTCTGGGTACTCAATTTCCTTCCACAGTCCAAAAGTGTGTGGGTTAGGTTGATTGTCCATGCTAAAATTGCCCCTTAGTGTCCCGAGATGCGTAGGTGAGAGAGATTGGTGGGTAAAATATGTGGAGACATAGAGGTAGGGCTTATGTGGGGTTGTGTTTGGTTCAGACTTGATAGGCCAAATGGCCTCTTTCTCTACTGTAGGGTGTCTATGATTCTATGAATATCATAAAACCAATTATTTGATTCTTATCACATTGCTGCTTGTAAGAACTTTATGTGTGCAAATTGATTGCTATGTTTCCTGCAATAACAGTTCTATTACTTCAAAAATAATTGGCACTTTCAGACATTCTGAAGTTGTGCAATTCATTCTCTAAATGCGTGCCTTTTTTCATTTTACTACCACCCACTTGAAGTATGTTTGGGGTCTTAAGTGTTGAGAAGGGAGGAGGTAAAAAAAGAAGTAAAGGAATACTTCTCCTGCATTCACATGGAAAGAGGCCCATAGCAAAAGGAGAGAGGGGTGGAGGTGACTGAGGTGTAACCCAATGTAGCACAAAGGAAATCGTCTCTAAGGAAAGCTAAACGGGCAGGATAGTAGAAGATGTGTTTGCTGCCAACACTATGCTGGAGATGATGGAAATGGTGGAGGATGGTCATTGACGTGGAGGCTAGTTGGGTCAAAGTTGATGACCAGAAAAGGCCCATCTTGGTTCTGGGAGGGAAAGGAAGGGCTAAGACATAATGCATGAAATATAGTGGAAGGCTGTGTCAGACACGGTTGGGCATTGGGGGTAGGGGAATTGCGAGAGTGTTCGTCAGCTGATGGAAAAAAGATATCTTGGAACCACTATTATGGAAAGTTACATTATCCGACACACGCAATGGAGGTGGAAAAATTGCGAGAATGAAATATCATCTTTACAGGAAACTGGGTGTGAGGAAGTGTAGACAAGTTCGCTGTTGAAATCCATGAATCATGAAAATGATCTGTTATTTGTTTTCAATTTAACATACTGTATTCATTGGGTGGCCACTTTGCCAAGTACCACCATCAGTTCATAAGGATAACCGTTCACACCCCAGTTGTATGCCTCCTTTGTTTCTTTACTGATAGCCAACACCTTTGATGTTTACATCATGACATGTGTTGTCATTTAAGCTCTCCTGCCCTCCACCCTACCATAGATATTCCTTTTTATTATTCTCTCTTCCTTTTTCCATTTCATTTATGCAAAATCTATGTTATATTTTTAATTTCCCTAATTTTTGATGAAAGATTGTAGAGCTGAAACATTAACTCTGTTTTTCAGTGCACAGATGCTGCCTGACCCGCTGACATTTCCAGTATATTATGTTTTTATTTCAAATTTCCAGCACCTGCATTATTTAACTTTTGCTGGAATGTGATAATGTGCTCAAGTGATATTGATTGAGGCATGAATATTGTCCAAGATACGAGGGATAACTTTGTATCTCTGCTTTGAAATAATACCAGGGAACATCTTGCCAGAGAGGCAGGAATGAGACTTTAACCCACAATCTTCTGAGATGAAAGTGCTCCCAACTGAACCAAAGCAGACACCCTTGGACATATTGGAGACAGAGTCTGCATGAGATGAAACACTGGGAATTAAAAGGCTGCAGCTAGGGAAGAGGGAAAAGATAGTGAAGGTACTGGCTTAGCAGAGGGAAAAGTCACATATGGAGTCTGCTGCAGAGAATTCTGATGAGCACTTTGATGAGGCAGCCTACCAAAGAGCTTTGAAGATTAGGCACAACAAAATGCCCAGTGCATTGGGAAGCCTTGCTTGCACTACCAAGGAGGATGGAAAAGTCCAACATAAACATGGCACAGAGTTTTGAAATTTATTCTTCCCAGCATATGTTGCTGGGAAGCAACTCTGTTCACTTGTGTGTCCAAACTACATCTATTAGCCAATGTTACAATTTCCACTGGTTTCCAAGCAGCATGACTGTGTACTGGCTTGTGAGCTCAGTCAACTGCCATTGTGGATTGTAGTGTGCAAAGAGACTTGCAGTCTCAGCACTCCAACAATATTTCCTCCAACTGATCCCTAGGATCACTGAGGTACTGCCCTAGGGAAGTGGGACTGGGGCATGAAGCTGGCAGCATTCATCCTCCCATCATTGCCACTCTGCCTCTTGTTGTTATCTGTCATAAAACATACAACATTACAGCCCTTTGGCTCTCAATGTTGTGCTGAGCTATGTCCAATCCCAAGGTCAAGCTATCTCCTCCCTATAATTCTGGAGTGTTCCATTTGCCTATCCAATAACTGCTTGAAAGTTCCTAAAGCGTCCAACTCCACTATCACAGCAGGCAGTCTATTCCACACCCCAACCATTCTCTGAGAAAAGAACCTACCTCAGACATCCCTCCTATATCTCCCACTATGAATCTTATAGTTATGCCCCCTGTCAGCCAGCTAGTTTCACTCATGCCGTGCTGGTGTGGCGTGCTGCCTGGTCAGTCCTCATGTCTCCTGTTCTGGAAGTTAGCAACCTTCTGTCAGCCATAATGCAGCTGGTGGGATAGCATATTGTCGGAGGAATTGAATGGACAAAGATTGAAGACAGGCATTGAGGGCATGAACAAGGGCTAATTCATATGCAGTGTGGCTTGATTGTATTTATTTGGAATGTTTATTTTATCTTTTATCTTTGCAATCTGTCTCAGTGTACTCTGAGATAGTTAGTAAGTGAGAGGGTTCTCTCATTTGTTCTTGAGATGTGAACTTCAAGGCGAGAATTTATTGACCGTCCCTAATTGTCCTTGAAAGGATGGTGTTGAGTCCAACCTGAACCACTGGGATCCATGTGATGTCAGTACCCTCTGTGTGCTGTTAGAAAAGGAATTCCAGGATTTAGATCCAGTGATGGTGAAGGAGTGATCTCGGGTCAGACAGTGAGTGATCATGGTGAATCAAGGTTTGGGATTGCTATTACTATTGTCAAAATTTTACTATCATGTCCGCCACGGAATTGAAACAGGCAAGGTGCGAACAATAAAAATATCCACTGATCTCAGGTGAGAATTTCCAGTCTTATTCAAGCGAGGCCGTAAAATCCTGCAATGGATGTCACATTTTGGATTTACAGCTAACCAGAGCAGAAAAGATGTGTCTAAGTTGTCTTCTCCCCTTTCCTTCCTGCTCATGCTCCTTAACTACTTGCTGTATAGCTCTTGGCCAGAGTTGTATCCTAGTGATGGTAAGGTCGTGCAGCATCCAGCAAACCACCACAAGCTCTTGAGAAAACTGTAAGACTCCTCCAGAGTGGTCTAGACAATGGAAGTTCTTTTTCAGTACCCTTGTGGTCTGCTGTATCACATTTGATTTAATACTGTCACTTTGATCGTATGCATGCTGAGTAGCTGTGTGTGGATTCTATATGATAGTCACCATCCATCTTCTCAGTGAATATCCCTTGTCTTGATATAAAAACATGGTGGCTCAAATGCAGATGCAGAGTAGACTGCTGCAGAAGTCTGCTGCTTCAGTCTGCAGAAGTCTGCAGCAGAGTAGACTGCTGCTGCATCATGATCTTTGCCAGAATACTGCATTATTCCCTACCTATAGTGAAACATCAACTGGGCATGGAGAGGGTAGGATCATTTTTGATTCCAGTACAGGACAGATTTGCCATTTGGTGTTTGCAAGGCATGCAATGAATGGCACCTTGCGCCACGGGAGTTTCTGCAATCTTAGCGAAGCCATACACTTGCTCTGTTGCTAAACTTTGGAAAGAGAGACTAAAACATCTCAGTGACCCCCATTCCATCCCTTCTTTATGCCATTGAGGATGACAAACTGTGAGGTTTGCAAATGTCTCTGGCTGTAAATGCCAGATGCATAAAAGTTCATCATTACAGGTACCCTAGCTGCCGTCGGCTGTGCTATTCTTGCCCAGATCTGAGGCTCTGGTTGGAGCTGCAACAAGAGGGAGTTTAATGAGGATGTCCTTACAGACATTTCACGCACTGTTCTTCACTAGGGTTGTGGTAAGACATTAGCTCTCTTTACCCTCCTGATAGATAAGATCTCCTCCTTCCGATACCTTTTCTCTCCCATCCTTTCATCATCTTGTAGGGCTTGTCTTCATTCTCCATGGTGTATTCCAAGATTGATACATATTCTTGCATTCATATCTAGTAGCAACTGGTCAGTGCAGAAACCTTGAAATTAGCAAAAACACCTTCAACACCTGCATTACTTCCTTGTAGACTTCCTTGTAAACTATAGAAAATTCCAAACAGTGTAGAATTGTTCCAATAGCCAGTATGTATTAATGAGGAACTAACCAGTAGGTAGTTGATAATTCATTTCAATGGTGATGGTAGGGGATCTTTCTGCTGTTGAACGTTTAGCTGAGAGTGAAAGTATTGGCTGGAGTATAAAGCTGCAAAATGACATTTTTGGTATCACATCAGCACTATACATTAATTGATGTAGTGTTCTATCCACTTTGCATACATTGATAGGATTTTGACTGAATACTCTCTAGTGCCTGCACAGATATTACCTCCAGCACAATCCATATCCCACAACTGTGTGCGCACCATTTCATAACTCCTTGTAATACTCAGAAAAAGGGCATTATTGAGTCCAATTCTTATTGTAAAGTTATATATTTTACCAATTCAAAAATCATGTTCAATCACAATGACCAAATCAAACTTTGACATTACTGTGGCAATGACACTCATTAAAAAAAATCGAAGAAACATACAATGCAAAAGAGGCCTTTGGCTCATTGAATCTCATTGCACCAGTACATGGGAAACATTGACACTCCTACCTAATCCTATTTACCAGCATTTGGCCCATAGCCTTGAATGTTATGACATGGCACGTCCTCATCTAGATATTTTTTGGAGGGCATGGGACAACCCACCTTTATTACCCTCCCAGGCTTTCCAGACTGTCACCACCCTCTGGGTAAAAAAGCTTTTACTCATATCCCCACCCCCCTTCCCCTAGCCTCCTGCCCCTCACCTTGAACCTATGTTCCCTCGTGACTGATCCTTCAACTAACAAGAACAGCTGTTCCCTATCCAATCTGTCCATGTTTCACATAATTTTGTGCATCTCGATCAGGTCACCCTTTAGTCTTTACTCCAATGAAAACAGCCCTTTTCATAACTTAAGCGTTCCAACTCAGGCAGCACCCTGGTGAATCTCCTCCACGTCCCCTCCAGTGCAATCACATCCTTCCTGTAATCAGAATTGCACACAATACTCTAGATGTGGGCCTCACCAATATTTTATACAACCTCAGAAAGCTGCTTCTCATTGACACTCTTCATGTATTTATGTTATATTCTCTCTGAGACAGATGAACTCTTTCAAATGGGGCTATGAGAACAAATATTGGATTCACATTTACTCTGCCTGTATGATCACATGTAAAGCACAATAGAGACATTTTCCCTTATTGGATACAGGGCAGAAATACTGCTTTAATTACAGCATGCATGTGTGGGCTCAGATTTGGCTGTGATAGTCCCAAAGGCAAATATTCCATAACATGTGCTATTGCCCAGCCACATACCAGGGGCCTAGCCTTGAACAGTAACTTAAAATGCCTCCTCCAAAAGGATAGAGACAAGGAGAAAATCACACTGCAAAAAAAAACCTTTCAAACTATTAACATGTCACTTTGTTTATAACTTTAATGATCTGAGGGAATAAATGTTAACCTCAAGTATTTTGAAATGATACACGGTTAGAGAACAACAAAACAAATGTACTCATCGCATTCCTGTTTTTTTAGTGTTCTTCATAATCTTTTCCCAATAGCCAAGTATATTTCCCGTAAAGAAAAAACATCAAAAGACGTGTACTTCGAAATAGATTAAATCTCAGCCATAAAGCAACAACTGACCTTTTCAATAAAAAGCAGACCAGCTGTTCCAAAAATGTAACTTTGGCAAATATGCCATGAAAAGACATTCTCCCTCCCTCCTCACCCCGACAACCTCCACCCCCGCTTGTACCCCCTCCATTGTTCCCGATGACTCACTAAAATATTCAGCTGTTCTTAATAAACAGCACACGAGCCACTGCCCAGCTGTCCTGTCTCTTTCCGCTGAAGCACATGTTGCAATCTTCGTCATCATCGAAGGACTATTGCTAAAAGGAAAAACCGCAGCTGTTTTAATCATACGTCCCAAAGATTTCACTAATGATGTAGCTACCTCAATACCTCCTGTTCATGACATTGCAATGCAGTCAGCTTCCCAAAATGCTTTCGTGTACATCCCCCATCGTATCATTAAAGTCAGTTGTTTAAAGTATTTTCAGCGAAAAAGGCAAAGCTCTTAGTAAAGGGCATTGAGCTTGAAAAGGGTGTCATCTCTGTTTGATTCCAACGTTTTCAACTTAGGCCTAAATCCTCATTTACTGTCCACTTGATGGATTAGTTACAGAGAGCAAAGTCATCCTAACACTGATTTGAAGTGGAGATGATGGCCTAGTGGTATTATCACTCAACTATTAATCCAGAAACTCAGCTAAAGTTCTGGGAATCTAAGTTCAAATCCTGTCTTGTCAGTGGGCAAATTTGAATTCAATTTTTTTAAAAAGTAGCTGCAATTAACAATCTAATGATGACCATGAAACTATTGCCTATTGTGGGAAAAACCCAACTAGTTCACTAATGTCCTTTATGAAAGGACATCTGCCATCATTATGTGCCTGGCCTACTTGTGACTCCAGAGCCACAGCAATGTGGTTGACACTCAACTCCCCTCGAGCAATAAAAGCTGGCCAGCCAGTGATGAAGAAATAAAAATAAAATTGAACCCTGTTACAAGGATGACACAGTAGATGACATTTGCACTAACTGACATCCACAAATGAGAGCTACTGATGATCATTCTCTTTACTCATCACTCTAACCGGGGTTTAATAAATGCCAGGGAACATAGATCATAGAACAGTACAGCATACTAGAGGCCCTTTGGCTCTCAATGTTGTACTGAGCTACGTCTGAACCCAAGATCAAGCCAACCCACTCCCTATCATTCTGGTGTGCTCCACGTGCCTATCCAATAACCACTTGAAAGTTCCTTAAGTGTTCGACTCCATTATCTCAGCAGGCAGTGCATTCCACACACCAAGCACTCTGAGTAAAGAATCTACCTCGGACACCCCTCTTATATCTCCCACCATGAACCTTAAAGTTATGCCCTCTAGTAACAGCTATATCCACCCAAGGAAATAGTCTCTGCATATCCATTCTATCTACCTCCCTCATCATCTTATAAACCTTTATTAAGTCACCTCTCATCCTCCTCCACTCTAAAGAAAAAAGCCCCAGCTCCCTCAACCTTTCCTCATAAGACCTACCCTCCAAACCAGGCAGCATCCTGGTAAATTTCAACAATAGTCAATTCTGAAATTTGATTGGTTCTTGAGAATTGTGTTATTGTTTGTACTTCAAGGCCAGCAAAGAAAAGTTACAAAAAATTCAAACATTCTGAAATACAAAGCAAATTGAAATTTTAAAATAAAAATTACAGCATTAATTTTGGTAGATTTCTGAAGAGCAGTTTTAAAAAGAAACCATGGCTAGCCTATTATACAACTTAAAATCAAAACAATAATAAGCTTTGATGAAGACCCCTAGATAAATTCATTGCCTTAACTTACACTTCCAAGGATGTCCAATGAGACGGGACCAGATTTGATAGCTTTTGTCTGATAAAAATGATAAATAGAATCAGAAACATAAAATCCTTACAGTGCAGAAAGAGGCCATTTGGCCAACAAGTCTACATCGAACAATTATCTTACCCAGACCCTATCCCCGTAACCCCACATATTTAACCGGCTAATTTCTCAAAACTACACATCCTGGGACATTAAGGGGCCAATGTAACTAACTTGCATATCTTTGGAATGTGGGAGGAAACTGGAACTCCTGGAGGAAACTCATGCAGCATTTAATTCTTGAATATATGCCTGGCTAAATGTAAAGCAAATTCAGCTGAGATAGAGTTCATAAGTTAACAATTAAAACCACAAATCAAATAAATTGATAGTTTAAATGGTAAATGACATTGGTGTAAATTATTTTTTGATGGTTGGCATAGACATGGTGGGCTGAAGGGCCTGTTTCTGTGCTGCATGTGACTCTAATTAGGCACAAAAAGTTTTTTCAAGAAATTCTTCCAGATTTTTTTCTACTTTTCATATCGAAGTATCAACTGTGAAAGTAGATGTGTGGGTCCCAGCAGCTGATTGAATCACTTGGCTAAGTATCCAGAAATGAAGTAGGGAAAATGAACTGACTTTGTGAATATGGAAACCTTCACAGCAAAGATAGCAATGTTCCAGCTAGAAGTCAATTATTGGCTCATCTAATTAATTCATCCAATTTCTCACAAGATTTCATTAACATAAATCTAAATCTAATAATCTAATGATATATTAAAAAGTACTATTTAACTTAATGAATGCTGTTCTAGTCTTTTCCTCCTTCTCCCTTGTTGGTAATCTGTCCCATATGTTTACTGCCCTTTTATTGAAAAAGGATGCTTGAATGGTTCATTTTCCATGCAATGCATTTACTCCCACTGGGAATCTCATTTTTCCTTAACTTGCAGGCACAGTGCACATTCAATGATTAACTTGGAGACTTCAAGTGATCTGTAGCTTAATGGACCAGCTGGGGCTGCAACAATGGATGGTAACCTGGGGGTTGCAATGCACTCGGATTTTAGAAGCAACAGACAAACCTAACCTAATGGATAGATATAAAATCCAAGAAAATGCTGGAAATAGCATCAGTGAGATTGCAAAAAGTAGAGCTAATGGCTGGATGGGCATGGTAGCACAATGGTTAGCATTGCTGCTTCACAGCTCCAGGATCCTGAGTTTGATTCTCGGCTTGGGTCACTGTCTGTGTGAAGTTTGCAAATTTTCCATGTGTCTGTGTGAATTTCCTCCGGTACTCTGGTTTCCTCCCACAGTTCAAAGATGTGCGGTTTAGATTGATTGGCCATGCTAAGAAATTGCCCCTTAGTGTCTCAGGGATGTGTAGGTTAGAGGGATTAGTGGGTATAATATGTAGGGATATGGGGGTAGGGCCTGGGTGGGATCGTGTTCGGTGCAGACTCGATGGGCCGAAGGGCCTCTTTCTACACTGTAGGGTTCTATGATTAAAAACTTCCCATCTGGGGTCCTGAGGCCCTCCAGTTCAGCACGGTGTGGAGGGACGGTTTTCCATGCTGATGACCCAATCAGAGTGTCACCCTTCAGAATATTATAATAAAAAATGGCTGCTGCTGAGGCTGTAAGGAGAATGAGATGGAGCCTCCATTTTGAGACATTTCACAAAAAAATTGAGAGGTACTAAAAGATATTGTTCTGGTGCTGTTGTGGGCCCACTGTTTGGGTTTCCAGGTGCAATAGTGCTCATTTCAGAAGGTCTCGGGAACAAGCTCCATGCAGTTTGTGGTTTCCCCACAATTTAATTTGATTTATTTTGTCACTTTTAAAGTTTATTTTAATTAGTGTCACAAGTAGATTTATATTTACATTGCAATGAAGTTACTTTGAAAAATCCCCTAGTTGCCACGCTCCAGTGCCTGCTCAGGTACACTGAGGGAGAATTTAGCATAACTAATCCACCTATCCAGCGTGTCTTTCAGACTCTGGAAGGAATCTTGAGCACCCAGAGTCCGCACAAGCAATGACAAAAGGCTGGGAATCAGACCCAATTCCCTGGCTCTGTGAGGCAGCAGTTTTAACCAACATGCCACCGTACCACACAATGAAAAATATTGTTTCTCGTGTGCTATACAGACAAAGCATACCGCACATAGGGAAGGAAAGGAGAGAATGCAGAATATAGTGTTATAGTATAGCCAGGGTGTAGAGAAAGATCAACGTAATACAAGGTAGGTCCATTCAAAAGTCTGATGGCAGCAGGGATGAAGCTGTTTTTGAGTCAGTTGGCACGTGATCTCAGATTTTTGTATCTTATTCCCAATGGAAGAAGGTGGAAGGGAGAAGTCCAGGGTGCATAGATGCTTTTCTGAGCAGCAGGAAGTGTAGGCTGTAACAGTGAGCAGGAGGCTGGTTTGAGTGATGGACTGCATTTCATTCACAATCCTTTATTGTTTCTTGCGCTCTTGAACAGAGCAGAAGCCATACCAATCTACGATACAAAAAAATACTTTCTATGGTCCATCTGTGGAAGTTGGTGAGATCTGTAGTGGATGTGCCAAATTTCCTCAGTCTCCTGAGAAAGTAGAGGTGTTGGTGAACTTTCTTAACAGAGGGATTTAGCTCCACTCCTGGCATATTGCAAATTGGTGCCAGCAAAAAAGGCCATCAATTTTCTCTTTTTAAGCAGCTCACGTTTATTTGGCATGGTGGAATTTTCTGGCCATTCACACCGGCAGTCCCACTGCAGTGAACAGAGACTTGGCTGAGCGCTAAATTCTCCATCCTCGCATGTAATGGTGGGGGGCGGTAAATGGATGGAAAATTCTGACCCATGTGACAAATGTTTGCTGGGAAAATGGAACGGTGATGGAGAGCATTCCCAATGCATACAACTGGCATTTCCACACCTCTCACTTCCTCACGCTGTCAATGACCCAGCCATTTCATTGGACATATGGGGAGCAGTTGGATTAGTTGGGAAAATATCAATGTGACGATATGATGTTAGTTCAAAAGTAAAGGATGATTGCGATCACTGGAATGGCAATGATATAGATATGTATTATTATAGAAATAATGTGATGCAATTCTGAAATACATGTTGCAATAGCAAATGATTGGGTCACTTTTGTGTAATGCAAATGGGGGTGGCTCTTTTGTACTCCTTTCCTCCCTTCAGCTCTCAAAAAAAAGCAAATTGCAGAATGTTGAAATTTGGTAAAAAGAATATTGGTTTGGAATTTGAACATAGAACATTGATGAGACCTGTAACTGTGCAGAAACAATTGGGTATTTTTACTGTCCAGAATTATAATGTCTTCTGACATAGGAATGCCCATATTGTGTGCCATTACACAGCTTTGGTGCAAAAAGATAAAGATGAAATATCTTACAAAAAATCACAAATGTTTTTTATCATGTCAGAAGTTGAGTGATTTATTTACAGTTAAGGGCAAACATTTTCTGTAAATGTTTATGGAGAAAATAGTATAGCCATCATAAATTAAACAGAATTCTTTTTGTAAGTTATGTTTGGAAGGTATTAAAGTCAAATCTTCCCAGATATCTAAATGTTTGAGTTGATTTCACCCTCCACCACATTAAATTCTGCATATAAAAGAATGGACTTTCCTATTTTTAAGTTGAATAAACTGATCTTGCTAACTTTATACAAACTGAGTGCAAAACAAAGTCACAGAGCATTGTTTGTTCAAGTTCTTTTGGAATAATTTCAGATTTGAACTAAAGATACAGATCCTTTTAATCCCAGTGTGACACTTCAAAAAATACAGGCACTGAAAGTCCACTCTGCCCATCAAAAACAATGCTTCTACAGCCATGACAAATTGCTCTACAATTGGTTCAACTTATTGGTGAAATCTCTTTCAGGAATTTTAAGTAACATTCAACTGAATATGAAAAACTAATGTCATTTCATTTTTCAAACCTGGCAGTTTGCTCTCCACAAATTCTGTGCCCCCCTTCCCTCCCAGCTAGAATGGGAATTATGATGTGCCATGGAATATATGATTACTTCAGCTTATATTTAATCTCAAACATAAATGCACTTTTTATTTTTAATGGGTCTTAACAAATATAAGGAAGAAGGTTTCTTCTTGTTGTTTATCTTCCTCAAAACTTGCAATTTAATTTAGTTGGCATGCAGTTACAGTCTCCATGACTCGCCACATTTTAAAACTTGACTGATAGGTTTTACAAATATCTTTTTTCCCCTGGAATATTCTTGGCTGCCCTTCTGAGTTTTTTTTTAAGGAAGCGATCCGATTCTCAAAAACATTTGCAGCTGTAGAAAGTTAGTTCCAGATGTGTTTTTTAAAAAATACATCAAATTTTCAGAAAACAAGTTTGTTAACTGACCTAGGAGAATTACAAAACATTCGGCTGCAGTCAATTTTGCCAAATGTATCAAACGCATTTCCTGTGGAATTTGCAGAGCAAAGGGTGGAGATCAGGGCTAGGAAATTGCTAATCTTCAAACTGTGTGAGGGGCATTTCCCATCTCAGGTGAGATATTCTGAGAGTATTTTTATCAAGCAAGATTATCCCAGGAAACTGAACAGCTTTGCTCTCCTGTCTTTTTGGCAACTGTTAACAGGCCTTCCATTTACTGATTGTGTTGATTTGTACAAAATCATGAATCTAAGCAGTAACTTGTGCAAGTTCCTGACCAGTTCAGTGGAATCCTAGGAATGATGATGTAATGCTACCAATTAAGGAATTATTTCGGTGCAAGGTTCAAAAATCAGACACATGGAAATATTCTCACATTTCCAATTTCAAGTCTCTTTGTGCACTTAGTGGTGCACTAAGGAAAAATTTTATCTGTTTGCATAGCTAGTAACTTCTGGAACATGTTGCTGGTCTGCCGCAAGGGGCTTATAGCATGAGGGGAGGATTTTCCCATTCCACCTGCCACGGGAATTATGGCACACTCAACCTGTTTGACTGCATTATGAATGCACCTTCCTTAACTGTGAAGTCCTGGAGTGGGACTCAAACATTATCTTTACCTTTAAGTCTTGATTACCTGTGAAGATTCACATTCCAGCTATTCTTTTGTAAATTGAGTTTGTGCCTTTATATGCCCTGTTTGTGAATAGAACTCCTACTTACCTGATGAAGGAGCAGTGCTCCGAAAGTTAGTGGCTTGTCCTATCAAATAAACCTGTTGGATTTTAACTTGTTGTGAGACTTAATGTGTTTATCTCAGTCCAACATTGGCATCCCCACATTGTGGGACTTGAACCCAGAACTTCTGGTGCAGAGGCAGGAACATTACCGATCATGCCACAAGATCGTTTACTCTTACATTTACTGTAACTACATTTTAAGTCACAGCTGAGTTTGTAGTTTGTTACCAAAACTTTTGAAACTTGTGCCTGAAAATTAATTATGTAGACTAAAAGATTTTTGCCTAGAAAAGAGATGTAACTTAATGATCAGAGTCTCAAAAACTTTTCAAACTCTTTTTATTCACTGCACCATATGTATTGGGAGAAGATTGAAAATACAAAACCTGACATTATAATGAAATAATTTTTGTTTTATTTAAATCTAAATCTGTGTCCTTCTGAAATGGTCCAATACACAGAGACATCAAAAAATTGTTCAGAATAATGCTTAATGTTTTGGTTAATTACCCCACACAGTAATGACATATGGATTTTGATGTAATGGTTGTGTTGTAAAGTGAAAACTGTATGTTAATACTCACAATTCATTATTATTATTATTATTAATGGTTTATCGGAAGTTAGGTTGTAAACCAAAATACTGCAAGAAAGTCATGGAGAACTTATGAATAGCCAACATTAAAAAGTCACATTCTTCCAAATGCACATATTAATGGATGTTCTTCCCATGATTCTGGTGATGCTTAATATTTCATTGAGATCAACAAGGGACATCAAGCAGCCATGCCCAAACATGATGCCTTTCACAAGAAGGCACAGCAGCATGGTGACACACTGGTTAGCACTGTTGTCTTATAGCACCAGGAACCTGGGTTTGATATCTAGTTTAGGTTATTGTGAAGTCTGCATGTTTTCCTTGTATCTGCATGGATTTCTTCCACAAGCTCCTGTTTCTTCCCACAGAAGACATTCTGGTACTATGTGAAGGGTAGGTCGTGCCTTACTAACCTCATTGAGTTTTTTGAAAAAGTGACTAAAGAGGTGGATGGGGGTAAGGCGGTTGATGTGGTATATATGGACTTTAGTAAGGCGTTTGATAAGGTGGCCCATGGAAGACTTCTGCAGAAAATGCAGATGTATGGGATAGAGGGTGATTTAGCTAATTGGGTTAGGAATTGGCTAGCAGATAGAAGACAGAGGGTGGTGGTTGATGGGAGATATTCATCGTGGAGTTCGGTGACAAGTGGTGTACCTCAGGGGTCTGTTTTGGGGCCCCTGCTGTTTGTAATTTTTATAAATGATCTGGATGAGGGTATTGAAGGATGGATTAGTAAATTTGCAGATGACACTAAAGTCGGTGGAGTGGTAGATAGTGAAGAGGGGTGTTATAGTTTGCAGAGAGACTTGGACAAGTTGCAGAGCTGGGCCGAGAGGTGGCAAATGGAGTTTAATGTGGAAAAGTGTGAGGTAATGCACTTTGGCAGGAATAATAAATGTGTAGAGTATAGGGCTAATGGTAGGATTCTTAATAGTGTTGATGAACAGAGGGATCTTGGTGTATATGTGCATAGATCCCTGAAAGTAGGCAGTCAAGTCGATAAGGTTGTTAAGAAGGCATATGGAGTCTTAGCTTTTATTGGTAGGGGGATTGAATTTCGGAGCCGCAACGTCATGTTGCAACTGTACAAAACTCTAGTGCGGCCGCACTTGGAGTATTGTGTGCAGTTCTGGTCCCCACATTATAAGAAAGATGTGGAGGCATTGGAGAGGGTACAGAGGAGGTTTACCAGGATGTTGCTGGTATGGAGGGCAGGTCCTATGAAGAGAGGTTGAAGGATTTGAGGTTGTTTTCGTTAGAAAGGAGGCGGCTAAGAGGGGATCTTATTGAAGCATATAAGATGATTAGAGGTTTAGATAGGGTGGACAGTGATAGCCTTTTTCCTAGGATGGAGAAAGCTAGCACGAGGGGACACAGCTTTAAATTAAGGGGTGATAGTTATAGGACGGATATCAGAGGTAGGTTCTTTACCCAAAGGGTGGTTCGGGAGTGGAATGCCCTGCCTGCAGCAGTTGTAGATGCGCCAAGTTTGGTGGCGTTTAAGAGGTTAGTTGATAAGTATATGGAAGAGAAGGGAATGGTTTAGTTTGGAGGGGCATTGCTTTTTATATTGGTCGGCGCAACATCGAAGGCCGAAGGGCCTGTTCTGTGCTGTAATGTTCTATGTTCTATGTTCTATGTTCTATGTTCTATGTATTGGCCTGCTATATTCTCTCTCAGAATACCTGAACAGACATCAGAGTGTGGTGACTAGTGGATTTTCACAGTAACTTTATTGCCATGTTAAATTAAACTTATTTGTGATGCTAATAAGTAAAAAAAAATTGCCAAATTTCTATCACCCCGCTCTCCACGGGAATCAGAGAGGGAAAGGGACGGAAAATGGGAAAGTCCATTGTGCTCAGGTAGGAGTTTCCATCTTAGGTTGAGTGAGGCTGTAAAATCCTGCCCATTAATCAGCTGTTGATGAACTAAACTCATTTTAATGACTTTCCTTGATACCACCAACTACTATTGACTATCGAAATATAAGGTGCCCACATAATTGCAAAAATCTAGGTGATCATATCATTAATGTACTTTTTTTTATTCTTTCATGGGATGTGAGCATAGCTAACAAGGCCATAGTAACATTGCCCATCATTAATTGGCCATGGGACGGTAGCAATGGGCCAGTTAGGTGAATTTTGTTTGACAGCATTCAATTAACTTTGCAACTCAAGCAATAAGAATTATTTAGTGCATGGATACTAGCCAATTAATAATAGCTAATAGGAACTAACTTGGTCTGTTGTATGTTTTCTATTTACTTACTAACATTCTTTCTTTATAGATGACAGATATTCTGAAGTGCATGGTGTATGCCTCCAATGCCAGATACTATAAATAAGACACGTACCTGGCTGTACATACCTAAAATCTTAGATTGCACGTTGAAGATTTCAAAGTGTGCATCAATGTGGCTCCAGAACACTCAGATTTTTATCCAGATAGAAATCTTATCAACTGAGAACACTAACGGCACGTGAATACCAGAGAACATAGAACATTACAGCACAGAACAGGCCCTTCGGCCTTCGATGTTGCGCCGACCAATATAAAAAGCAATGACCCTCCAAACTAAACCATTCCCTTCTCTTCCATATACTTATCAACTAACCTCTTAAACGCCACCAAACTTGGCGCATCTACAACTGCTGCAGGCAGGGCATTCCACTCCCGAACCACCCTGTGGGTAAAGAACCTGCCTCTGATATCCGTCCTATAACTATCACCCCTTAATTTAAAGCTGTGTCCCCTCGTGCTAGCTTTTTCCATCCTAGGAAAAAG
The DNA here is from genome assembly GCA_024679065.1 of Sphyrna mokarran. Classification (NCBI taxonomy): domain Eukaryota; kingdom Metazoa; phylum Chordata; class Chondrichthyes; order Carcharhiniformes; family Carcharhinidae; genus Sphyrna; species Sphyrna mokarran. The sequence continues at coordinate 30,673,352 of JAGIQG010000023.1, read as the reverse complement.
GATATCACTGTCCACCCTATCTAAACCTCTAATCATCTTATATGTTTCGATCAGGTCCCCTCTTAGCCTCCTCCTTCCTAACGAAAACAACCTCAAATCCCTCAGCCTCTCCTCATAAGACCTGCCCTCCATACCAGGCAACATCCTGGTAACCCTCCTCTGGACCCTCTCCAATGCCTCCACATCTTTCTTATAATGTGGGGACCAGAACTGCACACAATACTCCAAGTGCGGCCGCACTAGAGTTTTGTACAGTTGCAACATGACGTTGCGGCTCCGAAATTCAATCCCCTACCAATAAAAGCTAAGACTCCATATGCCTTCTTAACAACCTTATCGACTTGACTGCCTAGTTTCAGGGATCTATGCACAAATACACCAAGATCCCTCTGTTCATCAACACTATTAAGAATCCTACCATTAGCCCTATACTCTACACATTTAGTATTCCTGCCAAAGTGCATTACCTCACACTTTTCCACATTAAACTCCATTTGCCACCTCTCGGCCCAGCTCTGCAACTTGTCCAAGTCTCTCTGCAAACTATAACACCCCTCTTCACCATCTAATGAGGTGAATGACTTGAACACTGACATGCTTTGCAATTTCAACATACGTATAATTACCTTGTGTAAGGGCAATTGGAAATAACCGACACGTTTGGATGAGATGCATCATTATATACTTTGTGTGGTGACACAGCAGAGCAATTGAAGTTAGCTCATTCAATCTTTCCTTTCGGAAGTATTGGGAAATATATAGATCTGTATTTTTTTAATTGAATGTTAGCAAGTTAGGTTTAACTTTCATGCCACGTGTGAAAGAGTTGGACACTTTTTTAAAGTCAGAGTTGCTTCATATCTGTTGCAAAATACTTAATTGAACTTTTCCAAAGTGCGTTATACTGCAATATATGTTGCAATATGAAGACATCATTGTTAAAAGAAGAAAACAAAGACCTCACTCGAAAATAACATACCGTTAACATAAGCAGCTGGAAAACCCAGATGCCTCCTAAATTACAAATGTCTGATATAGCATAGAACCATCAGGGTTTTCAGCAGGAAAACAGGCCCTTTGGCCCAAATTGTCCATGCCACCCTTTTTTTAAAACCTCAGCTAGTCCCATTGCCCATATTTGGCCCTTATCCCTCTATACCCATCTTATCCATGTAACTATCTAAATGCTTTTTAAAAAAACAAAATTGTACTGCCTCTATTACTATCTCTGGCAGCTTGTTCCAGACAATCACCAGCCTCTGTATGAAAAGATTGCCCCTCTGGACTCTTTTGTATCTCTCCCCTCTCATCTTAAGCATTTGCCCTCTAATTTGGACTCCCCTACCTTTGGGAAAAGATGTTCATTGTCTAGCTGATCCACACCCGTCATTATTTTATAGACCATTATAAGATCATCCCTAAACTTCCTACGCTCCAGAGAAAAAAGCCTAAGACTATCACCTTATAACTCAAACCATCAAATCCCAGTAGCATCTAGCAAATCTTTTCTGCACTCTTTCTAGTTTAATAATATCCTTTCTATAATAGGGAGACCAGAACTGTATACAGTATTCCAAGTGTGGTCTTACCAATGTTTTGTACAACTTCAGCAAGATATCCCAACTTCTATATTCCTGTATTCAATGTTCTAACCAATAAAACTAAGCATACTGAATGCCTTCTTTACCACTCTGTCCACCTGTGACTCCGCTGTCAAGAAACTATGAACCTGTATCCCTAGATCTCTTTACTCTGTAACTCTGCCGAACTCCTCAACATTAACTGAATAAGTCCTATCCTGGTTCAATCTACCAAAATTGAGTTATGACATCCTGTTACTCCGTCTGAATGTTTGGGAAGCTATGAGGGTGCCTTACTATACAATTTCTATAAATCTGTTGTGTGCACACTTGTTAGCAGTTGTGAGGAATTAAAATGGAAACAACATTTCTTTCCAGAATGAGTCCATATTTTTGACAACGTGTTGACATTTTTCCATCTTTACATGGAATTTATGAACTAAATCATATTGGGGGTGCTAATACAACTCTGAATTTAATGTGTCATTCCTATGAGGAAATGTTTTGAAAATAAACAGTAATTCTTTCTGGAAAAGACTTGGGCCCAGAGCTTTCTTTCTCCAGAGGATCATACTCTAAAGATTCCATGGGAGATCCACTGGTGGACTCTCTAGATGTGGAGATGTCGGCGTTGGACTTGAGTAAACACAGTAAGAAGTCTGATAACACCAGGTTATCTGACAACCTGACAAGTCTGACAACTTTGTAGATCCAGGGCCCGCTGGGGAATTGCCTGGAAACAATTACCTTGTGCCTAGAGCCCTTCAAAACTTTGAAGTAAATCTGAAGTTTCAGATTGTTCAGATTTATCTAGCAGAATAATTACCCAGGCAAGTTAGACAAGTTAAAACCTCTTCTATCTCCTGAGTAACTATATCACTAACAACCACCCTGCCCCTAATATTTCCCACCCTCCACACTGAACACCCAGATTATATTCTTCTGACTACTATCCTCATACCACAACTACCACCCCAACTCTGATTGCTCTCGTCACCTGCCAACGGCTTCCTTGATGCGGCCTGACCACCGAACTACAATCTAATTACAGACCCGCTGTAATGACTTCAATCAGGCCATTGAGGTTGGCCTATTGGAATATGAACTCCCTGATTAAGGAGTCAATTGATAGGCCAATCAGGGAGTCTTTGCCTTGCACTTAATCGGGAATGTCAGTTCCTCTGACCTCCCCCCCCTCCCCAACCGCTTCAAGATAGACTGCTAACACTGTGTACTGCTGTTAAAGTTTGCAAGTAAAAGGCTTTTGGTGAAGAGACTTCGGCCTCTGAAGACTTCGTTACACCCTCCCAACCCATCAACTAATGCCCCACAATTGATAAGCCAACTAACCCCAATCACCCAACAATCCACTTTCCCACCTCCCGACACCCAACATCCTTCTGATTCCCCCAACTGCCCTCCTTTCCCCCTGGCCTGTGGCATATGGCAACTAGTGCCATAAAAAGGAGGCTTCACTTAATTTTCCTGACGCTATTGCTGAAGCATTGCAGGGACAGCTAAAATTCACATTTCTCAGCAGACCCAGGTTGGGAGTCCAGGTAAGAAATGTGGAGCTCCAGGTCTGGATAAGGTAAGAAAATGGAAGTGGCAATCCACTGGAGATCCATGAGTTCAAAACTCACTTTAGGCATTGTCACTAAATGGCTTTATCACATTGGCCACTGGTTATACAGAGTGCCTGATATTCAATTCCATTGCAGTTAACAGATGGCTGACCTGATCATGTCTTCTATGGCTGGCACTCAAAACTAATTTCTACCTCATGATGTGCAGTATTATTCTGCTGAAGAATGTTGTGCTGAATATTAGGCAACAATCAATAACCAGAACTTTTTGCTGTTACATTTTAATAGATTTCCAAATCATCTGACTTCATTGCAAAGCTTTTATGGCCAAATTCTATCTATTTATTTGAACAGTAATGTGCAGCAGTCATTTTCTCACCGATGGTAGGATTCCTCAGTCTTGTCCATTGTCAGACCCATTGTGAGCTAAAAGGAAAAATTGTCATTCCTGCCAAAACCCCATTCAAACTCAGCAGCACTGGAAAAGCCCAGCTGCGAATGTGCCTTTGTTTTATTTTCCCATGTTATCTCACGTACTACCTTGGATTTATTTTTCTTTTATCTCTTATTTGCTTGTATGTAGTTTTCACATCTGATACCCAACCTTATGGCTGAAACTTTGGTAAAACCTAAACACCTGATTTCTGGGACTTAACAAAGGTAGACACAGTGGTTGGCACTGCTGCTTTACAGTGCCAGCGACCCGGGTTTGATTTCTGGCTTGGGTCACTGCCTGTGCAGAGTTTGCACATTCTCCCCTTGTCAGTGTGGGTTTCCTCTGGGTGCTCCACTTTCCTCCCACAATCCAAAAGACTTGCTGGTTAAGTCCATTGGCCATGCTAACTTCTGCCACAGTGTACTCGAACAGGCACCATAGTGTGGCGACTAGGGGATTTTCAACTAACTTCATTGCAGTTTAAGTCTACTTATATGCTAATAAATAAACTTTAAATCTCCATTTACTTATGTTGCATTGTAATGTCCACTGCAATACATTGTTTCACACCTTGGCTCAAGGATTAGTTGCCTTGAAAGTTATTTAGCAGGCTTGGGGTAAGTTATGATCTTTTGCTTATTTTCCTCTCTCTTCCCTCAACAAGGGGTGGCATGATTGCACAGTGGCTAGCATTGCTGCCTCACAGTGTCAGGGACCTGGGTTCAATTCCGGCCTTGGGTCACAGTCTATGTGAAATTTGTATATTCTCCCCATTGTCTGTGTGGGTTTCCTCTGGGTGCTCTGGTTTCCTCCCACGGTCCAAAGGTGTATGGGTTAGATTGATTGGCTGTGCTAAGTTGACTTCAGTGTCAGGGTATTATCAGGGTAAATATATGTGATTATGGGAATAGGACCTGGGTGGAATTACAGTCAGTGCACACTTGATGGGCCAAATAACCTTCTTCTGCACCATAGGAATTCTATAATTGCATAAACTAGATCAATGGAGCAGTTTGTAGGAATCAATGTGGGGAATGCAAAAGATGCTGGCACTTTATAAGCAGATGCTGATGGAATTCATTTCAGGTCTGTGTGATATGTTATAGTTCAGATCAGAAACTTCAACGTGTTTTATGGGGCCCAGGTAAATCACAAGTTTTGTATTTTGAATTTGGCTACGATAAGCATAATAGCTTTCACTTCAGGTATGATTCAAATAATCACTAGGGAGCTTTTCTCAAACAAAGTTCAATTAAGAATATAATTAACAAATATAATATGACAATTAGGAATAGCTCTTATCAATTACAGCCAACAAAACAACCACAATAGTATATAACCCTTAACATTCTAAGACATTTCCAATCAATCAATCAATCTGGGTTAAGTTGATTAGCCGTTTTAAAATTGCCCCTTAGTGTCCTGAGATGAGGATGTTAGAAGAGTTAGTGGTAAATATGTAGGGATATAGGTAGGACCTAGGTGGGATTGTAGTCGGTGCAGACTTGATGGGCCAAAAGGCCTCTTTCTGAAGTATAGGATTTCAATGATCTTCTATAATTTAATCGCATAAACAAAAGAATCTTTTAACACAGCAGAGACAAATGCTCACGTGATTTAGAATTGAGCCCTTTGAATGAATTCTGCAGTTCCCCTGATAAGCTCAGACAGTTTGAAGTCAGAACAGCTTCCCAGGATCCCAGGGAGAGACTTGGTCAAGCCACTAACACAAGTAAGAAGTCTGACAACATCAGGTTTATGTCCAACCGATTTATTTGATAGTAAACTCGCAAGCTTTCGGGGTTTGCCCAGTCCAATGCTGGCATCTCCACATCAAGCCACTAACAGCAGATTCTCTACTTCAGAAAGGCAAGACCTTAACTTCAGATAACCAGCAGAATTTTCAAATAAAATAGGGAGAGAGAAACATTTCTTTTCAGCCTCCTATCTCCTTTAAAAACCTAACCAGCAGATCAGAACTGAAAATGAAAGAGCTCCTTCGCCTGACCTGCCAACCAGTTTTCCACCTAATAACAGCATGATCACAAAACTAATCTCAAAGTACTGGAGGCCCCCATTTAAGCCACTTAAGAAGCAATCAGAGGACATCTGTAGACAGTTCTGCAACAAAGAAAAGCAATAAAACCATGCGAGATCATGATTAAAAAAACTTTCTTAAAGATACATGAATGTCACTGATATAAATTGATCAAAAAGTACATTTTAATCATTGCAGAAACTGAATAATGTGGTTAAGTTAAGAAATGATAAATGAAAGCACTTTACACTAATTTTAAATTTGTATTGTTAACATGAAGGGCCTCTGGACGAGAGAGCAGGATTCAAGAGTTAGGTTCATTTCTTGGTCCTGAAACTGCCCTCACGGGAAGAAGACAAAACGTCTGATTCTGGTGGAGATGTGGGGTTATTTGGCAAGGGATAGGAAGCGCAGACAGGATGTCGAGCAAATGAAACACATTCAGGTCCAAATATAAACAAATCTTCAAATTGGCCAGGACAGCTGGAACCTTGAGGTAATGTGGAGAAAATGTTGAAATTGTTAAAATTTTGGTGTTGTGGAGTAGGTTTTCTTCAAAATGTGTACTCCCTTCCTTCAAGCAAAATTACTTCCACATTTCTGATCCTGCTCCCAGCTGTTTGTGCTTTACACAGTGGCCAATGGCCACCTGGCTTCATAAAAAGTTGGCATCTGAGAAGGAACTGCTTAAATACCTTAAGACCCCCATTAATAGTGTAGGTGACTTCAGTTTCTCACTCTTCACCTGTTTTTTTTCCCATGCTTGTGTAAATTGGCAGGGTTGGGAATGGAGGTAAGGTGTTGTAATGCACAGAATTGTCACCATATTTCCCATTATCCACCTCCTTTCCAACATGATCTTGGCAATAAAAATCCAGCCCAAAATGTTAGAAAGGAAAGAGGAAGCATTAGATTTAGAACTTCCTTTCTGTCAATAAATATTGAAATAGAATGAACTGTATTGTAGGATGATGATAGAATCCATATAGTCAGAAGGAGGTGATTTTGCCTATTAGGTCTGCACCAATGTTCTGACAGAATGTCTGAACTCTCTTTTCTTACCCCCAGCCTATCCCCACAAATTCACAATGACTTTAATTCATCTAACGTACACACCTTTGGAGACTAAGGGGCAATTTAACATGGCCAATTCACCCAGCCTGCACATCTTTGGACTGTGAGAGAAAACTGGGGTATCTGGAAGAAACCTACACAGACATGGAGAATGTGCAAATTCCACAGGGACAGTCACCCAAGGCTGGAATTGAACCTGGGCCCCTGCCAATGCTTGTAGGGGTCATGAGCCTTGGGAGTCCCAGGGAAGTATCCCTGGGAATAGATGATGATATTGATGTACTTGTTTTTATCCTACAGGTGCTTTGGTCCACCTTGTTGTCTAACAAGGGGCATACACGCGATGGGTCGTGAGAGGGCTGCTCTTGGACTTTTTTCAAGAGTATCCTAGCGCTTCATGTCGTTAGTGTACGCTTGACCTGGACCATTTGATGGGCAACACGGCAGCTCAGTGACTATCGCTGTGCTGTGCAGATACATAGATTTGGGCCTGTGTCTGTGGGAGTTTGCGCATTCTCCCCGTGCTTGCGTGGGTTTTCTCCGGGTGCTCCGGTTTCCTCCCACATCCCAAAGATGTGCCCTTAGGCTAATTGGCAAAACAAATTCTCCCTAAATTGTCTCAAATTTGGTTTTTAATCCATAGATCTATAAACATGGACAGAGATCACGGGTAGAGGTGGGAACATCGTGGTGGTGGTGCGGGCTCGTTGGGTCGAAGGGTCTGTTTCCCGTGCTGTTTTGTTCTTTGTTCTTTGTTCACTGTGCCACTGTGTTGCCCAATTAAGAACAGACACTACACTTGACCACAGCCAAAAGGCCAAAATAAGAATGGAATGAGAAGTATGAAAGCGTCCATTGTGGAATTAAACATTTATAAATTTGGGATGAGAAATATTGTTGCAATCTTTAAATAATCATCTAGGCTGTGGACCTTTGTCAGATTGACGACAATGTTGTACTGTGCCAGTTTCTGTCAGCTGGATGAATTTGGTCCCGATACAGTTCCTCTTTTGTTATAAAAAGGACCATCGCAAATGCCCAAATTTGGTTGAAACTCCCATTCTTTGTCACCTTCTGATGTGACTGTTCCAAAGTTTCCTTGCTGATCTCCCACTTTTCATCATCAGCAAACCTCACTCCAATTCTTACATTGTTACCTCATTGTTTCCAAATTAAACTGCTGATCCACATGTTAAAATCATTCATGGCCTCACATCTCCCATCTCTATAACTTTCTTCACCAAAAATACTATCACCACTACCCCAAAGAAATCTTTTGTTCCTTTGCCCCATATTCCTACCAGGGAAAGTTATTTGGCCACTTCTGTCCAGGCCTTCTTGTTTTGATGGGGTGGCCTCCCCTTGCCATCTGGTGACAGAAGAATGTCCTGCCTGGCACTCCCCAGTCCCCAGTAGATCATGTAGGCAATCGTCAGAAAACTGAGCACTTTATTGATCGCCTGCATTGTCCTCCCACCTGGTATGCCTGCCAGGTGCTGCAGTCATTCTGGAAAGCTCACTCTGCCATCTTTCCCGCTTTCTTGCCCCTGCAGGGAAGAGTAATCTGTAGCTGGTAGTGTACCAGTGACGGTGCATTCCTTTGCAGGCCCAACTTGGTCCTTCTCTAGTGTCTCCTCTTGGAGCTGTCCCTGATCTTGTTGCCGGTTTTCATGTGGATCCACTGTGGAATCGGCCAGTTCTGCTTCATCTTCTTAGCAAGGAATCGCTTGATCCTGAAGATTTGGTGGGATGGCATGGATGCACATCCACTTCAGGAGAAGGGATTTGTTCCTCTGGTGGGGAGAAGGGATTGCCCACAGAGTGGCAGCGGACCCCCCTGCCCGCCCCTCCCCCTAATCAGAGATCCATATGAGCTCCCTCCTCCTCTGGTGGACGCCAGAAGAACAGTGTGAAATCCGTCACTTTTAGCTGTGGCTCCAAGTCTGTGGCCAGGAGGATGCTGCAGACTCTGGAGGAGTTGAAGATGGTCGAGAAGAATGGTGGAGGAAGACCAGCAATTGAGATAGTTTGGGGGTATGCTCTGCCGTGGGGCCTGCCTCCTGGTGGGGGGGATCCGATCCAGGGAGGGTGATCTGCTGAAGGGGGCCTGCCTCCCAGGGTATCCGATCCTGGGGTGGGGGGTTGAGGGGGAGGGGATGGGGGGAGTCTGCCAGGGTGGTTACTGGAGGGTCTGCAAAGGACGGTCAAGGAGGATGAGCTTTGGAGGTTCCTCTGCAGAATAGAAAATGGCTTTGGATTTTTATTCTGCAGGTTGCTTACAGCATGGATCCAGAACGGACTAGAAGATGGTAAAGTGAGATTTGACGGTAGAGTTGGGCACGCGGTTTATTAAATCAATTTAAGTGCACGCTGATGCATTTAAATTATTGGGCTGCCCGATTTGGGTGAAGACCGGATCAGCGTCCAAATCGGGTGTCGATAAAGTCACAATCTTCTCAGATTTGTTTCAGGTGTGACAGAGGAGGGTCCAGAAGAGGTGGGAGAGTAGCGTTGTTAGTTAAGGAGAGCATCACGGCAGTGCAGAGGGAGGACAATACAGAGGAGTTAGGAGTGGAGTCGCTGTGGGTGGAGTTGAGGAATAGAAAGGGGGTGATTACTATGCTAGGGGTATATTATAGGCCAACCAACAACCCGCGGGTAGTTGAAGAAGGCATATGTAAAGACATTTGGATAGGTGCAGAAAGAACAGAGTCGTTATAGTGGGAGATTTTAATCTCCCTAGGATGGATTGGAAAGTACCTAGAGCTCGGGGTTTGGACGGGCAGGAATTTGTAAAATGCGTACTGGAAGGATCGTTGGAGCAGTATGTGGCTAGCCCGACTAGAGAAGGGGCTACATTGGATATAGTTCTGCGTAATGAGCCAGGGCAGGTGGCTGATGTTGTAGTAGGGGAACATGTGGCTAACAGTGACCACAATTCTATCTACTTTAGGATACAGATGGAAAAGGATGCTTGTTCCCCTGGGGGCAGGGTGCTGAATTGGGAGAAGGCTAACTACGGTCGGATTAGGCAGGAACTAATGGAAACTGATTGGGAATGGTTGTTCGAGGGTAAGTCCACACTAGGACTCTTTCAAGGGAATACTGAAAATGTTGCAAGATAAATATGAGGAAAGATGGGAAAGGTAGGATTAGAGAGCTGTGGATTACTAGGGATATTGAGGACTTGGTTAGGAAGAAAAGAGAGGCATATGATAGGTCAAAGCAGCTGAGAACAGAGACAGCATTGGAGGAATATAGAGAGAGTAGGAGGGAGCTCAAATGGGGAGTTAGAAGGGCAAAACGGGGGCATGAAATGATTTTGGCGGATAGGATTAAGGAAAATCCAAAGGCTTTTTACTCCTATGTTAGGAATAAAAGGGTGGTTAGAGGAAAAATCGTAGGGATAGAGGAGGGGAACTGTGCTTAGAGCCCAAGGGAATGGCGGAGATCCTGAATGAATACTTTGCGTCAGTATTCACGAAGGAGAGGGGCTTGTTGACAGCTCCTGTCTCTGAGGGAGCTGTGGACCAGTTGAGGGAAATATCCATACTGAGGGAGGAAGTGTTAGAGCTTCTAGGTAGCATTAAAACTGATAAATCTCCGGGGCCTGATGGCATTTATCCCAGGCTGCTTAGGGAGGTGCGAGGTGAAATTGCTGGGCCTCTGACGCAAATCTTTGTCTCTTCCTTTGACGCAGGTGAGGTCCCAGAGGACTGGAGAATAGCAAATGTTGTAACATTGTTTAAAAAGGGTAGTAAGGATAACCCTGGAAATTATAGGCTGGTGAGTTTGACGTCAGTGGTAGGGAAGCTGTTGAAGGGGATTCTTAGAGATAGGATGTATAGGCACTTAGAGCATTGTGATTGATTAGGGATACGCAGCATGGATTTGTTAAGGGGAGGTCGTGCCTTACAAATCTGGTAGAATTTTTTGAGGAGGTGACGAAAGCGGTGGATGAAGGGCGAGCCGTTGATGTCGTCTATATGGATTTTAGTAAGGCGTTTGACAAAGTTCCTCATGGGAGGTTAGTGGATAAGGTCAAGGCTAATGGGATACAAGGACAGGTAGCTAGATGGATAAGTAACTGGCTTAATAATTGGAGACAGAGAGTAATAGTGGAAGGGTGTTTCTCTAGCTGGAGGCCGGTCACTAGTGGTGTGCCGTAGGGCTCGGTACTGGGACCTCTTCTATTTGTAATATATATAAATGACTTGGAAAAGGGAGTAAGTGGAGTGATCAGCAAGTTTGCAGACGATACAAAGATGGCTGGACTTGCGGATAGTGAGGAGCATTGTCAGGCGATGCAGCAGGACATAGATAGGCTGGTAGCTTGGACAGACAGATGGCAGATGGAATTCAATCCTGATAAATGTGAGGTGATGCATTTCGGGAGAAAGAATGTATGGGGGAGGTATATGATAAAGGGTAGACCTATTAAGAGTATAGAAACGCAGAGGGACCTGGGGTGCAGGTGAACAAGTCTCTGAAGGTGGCAGAGCAAGTGGAGAAAGTTGTGAAGAAAGCATATAGTATGCTAGCCTTTATAGGAAAGGGTATAGAGTACAAGAGCTGGCCTTTAATGTTGCAGTTGTATAAAACGCTGGTTAGACCTCATTTGGAATATTGCGTCCAGTTCTGGTCGCCTTACTACTGGAAGGACGTGAAGACTCTGGAGAGAGTGCAGAGGAGTTTACCAGGATGCTGCCTGGTATGGAAGGTCTGAGTTACGAGGAGAGGTTAGGCAAATTGGGACTGTTTTCCTTAGAAAGACGTAGACTTAGAGGAGATCTGATAGAGGTGTACAAGATTTTGAAGGGGATAGATAGAGTAAACAGGGTTAAGCTTTTTCCTAGGATGGACTCAAATAGTACGAGGGATCACAGGCTTAGGGTGAGAGGGTTAAGGTATAATTTGGATGCTAGAGGGAGTTTTTTCACACAGAGGGTGGTGGGGGTATGGAATGCGCTGCCAAGTAAAATGGTGGAGGCAGGCACTCTGGAGTTATTTAAGAAATACTTAGATGGGCACATGAACAGAATGGGAATGGAGGGGTATATAAAACTGATTTAAAATAGGGGTCATGAGCCTTGGGAGTTCCTGGGAAGTGTGCAAATAGACGATGATATTGATGTACTTGTTTTTATCCTACAGGTGCTTTGGTCCACCTTGTTGTCTAACGAGGGGCATACACGCGATGGGTCGTGAGAGGGCTACTCTTGGATTTTTTTCGAGAGTATCCTAGTGCTTCACGTCGTTAGTGTACGCTTGACCTGGACCATTTGATGGGCAACACGACGGCTCAGTGACTATCGCTGTGCTGTGCAGATACATGGATTTGGGCCTGTGTCTGTGGGAGTTTGCACATTCTCCCCGTGCGTGCGTGGGTTTTCTCCGGGTGCTCCGGTTTCCTCCCACATCCCAAAGATGTGCTCTTAGGCTGATTGGCAAAACAAATTCTCCCTAAATTGTCTCAAATTTGGTTTTTAATCCAAGATCTATAAACATGGACAGCGATCACGGGTAGAGGTGGGAACATCGTGGTGGTGGCGCGGACTCATTGGGCCGAAGGGCCTTTTTCCCGTGCTGTTTTGTTCTTTGTTCTTTGTTCTTTATTTGGGCGCAAATCATGTTAAAGGTCCAATGCCCAAATTTACTGCGGAAAACCGGCACGAATTTTTGGTAAAAATAGACCCAATGTCTTTAGAAGATGAAAGCAGTAATCTTGAGAGCAGGTGACCAAAGTCTATTAAATTAAAAATTAAAATAAACTTTCCCTGCAAAGGTACACCTTTTGTAGTACTTTGCACACCACTGTCATTTATTTGCAATCTGTTCTTCCTTTCCAGCATTTTTATGTCACTGGAGTTTTGCCAGACACCTGTGCTATCATTCACCAGAGCTTTGCATAAAAAGCTTTGTAGCATTTATAATAGTTTACTCATGGAGGATGTGGGGCAGAGAAACTAGAGATAATGTGTGAATTTTTGCCCACATTAAAGCTTTGACATCAAAAGATTATTTCTTCATTGAAGAGGACTTTGCCTTGCATGAAACTGGTACACTGATAATTTATTCACACCTAAATTATTCTGCCAACTGTTTTGAATCATTGACTTCTGTCCAGTGTAACACGTAACATTAAGACCAGCATTCTCTCAAAAAAATTCTAAGTCCCCAGCAGGGAAATGGCAATAAATTCCATTGATTTTTTTAACATGATTTCTAGATTGAATCTCTGACACATCACAGAATCCCCTAGCAGGATTCCCTCTGAAAATCCGGGGACATGGTCTATTCCTACTGGAGAGGCTAGCAACACTGAGTGAGCCATTGTGCATTCATCAATCTGTAAGCGTGGAGGTCTGCAAATGCAAAGTGGCCCTCCCCCCCACCAAATATTGCCAGCCTTCAGATCGCTGACCTCTGATCTCTGGGCAGCCTCATGACCCTCCCCCACCTCATCGCCGGCCTTCTGTCCCACCCCCGCCGCTGATTGTTGGCCTCCTGGAAAATCCTGGGCCAGCTCCTATGTTCCCCCAACATTTAGAAATGCAAGGACTGATCAGGGACAGTCAGCGTGACTTTGTGAGTGGAAAATCATTTCCCACAAATTTGATTGAATTTTTTTGAAGAGTTAACCAAGAAGGTAGATGAGGATAGTGCAGCTGATGTTGTCTACGTGGACTTTAGCAAGGCCTTTGACAAGGTACCGCATGGTAGGTTGTTATGTAAAGTTAAATCACACAGGATCCAGAATGAGGTATCTAAATGGATACAGAGAGTGATTGTAGAGAGTTGTTTTTCAAACTGGAGGTCTATGACCAGCAGTGCGCCTCTGGGATCAGTGCTGGGCCCACTGTTATTTGTCATTTATATTCATGATTTGGATGAGAATTTGGGGGGCTTGGTGGATAGTGAGGAAGGTTATTTCTGATTGCAATGGGATCTTGATCAATTGGGCCAGTGGGCTGACGAATGGCAGATGGAGGTTAATTTCGACAAATGCGAAATAATTCATTTTGGTAGATTGAACCAGGGCAGGACTTATTCAGTTAATGGTAGGACGTTGGGGAAAGTTACAGAACAAGGAGATCTAAGGGTACATGTTCATAGCTCCTTGAAGATGGAGTCACAGGTGGACAGAGTGGTGAAGAAGGCTTGGTTTCATTGGTCAGAACATTGAATACAGGAGTTGGGACATGTTGTTAAAGTTGTACAGACATTGGTAAGGCCACACTTGGAATACCGTGTGAAATTCTGGTCACCCTATTATAGAAAGGATATTAATAAACTAGAAAGAGCAAAGAAAAGATTTACTAGGATGCTAGCAGGATTTGACAGATTGAGTTATAAGGAGGGGCTGGATAGAGTGGGACTTTTTTCTCTGGGGCGTAGAAGGCTGACAGATGACCTTATTGAGGTACATAAAATAATGAGAAGCATAGACAGGTAAATAATCAATATCTTTTCCCAAAGATAGGGAGGTCTAAAGTACAGGATATAGATTTAAGGTGAGAGGGGAGAGACACCTTTGTGTTCTTGGTTACCCCTTCAAAAAAATTCAATCAAGTTTGTGAGACATGATTTTCCATTCACAAAGCCATGCTGACTATCTTTAATTGGTCCTTGCATTTCTAAATGTTAGTGGGGAGATTGGGGCTGGCAGGGGGAATCATACAGGCTGCATACAGCCTGTATGATTCCTGTATGATTCATACAGGGAATCATACAGGATCTGGGGGAGATATCAGGACTGTCTGGGGGATGGGTCAGGGAGGTCGGGGCTGGCAGGAAGGTTGGGGGAACTTAGGGGCTGGCCCAGGATTTTCCAAGAGGCCAGCAATCAGGGGCGGGGACAGGTCAGTAGACTAGTGATGGGGTGGAGGGGGGGTCATGAGACTGGCCAGTGATCTGAGGTCAGCAATCTGAAGGCTGGTAACATAGAACATAGAACATAGAACATAGAACATTACAGCACAGAACAGGCCCTTCGGCCTTCGATGTTGTGCCGACCAAAATAAAAAGCAATGCCCCTCCAAACTAAACCATTCCCTTCTTTTCCATATACTTATCAATTAACCTCTTAAACGCCACCAAACTTGGCACATCTACAACAGCTGCAGGCAGGGCATTCCACTCCCTAATCACTCTTTGAGTAAAGAATCCAGGGGGGCCACTTTGCGTTCGCTGACCTCCGCGCTGACAGATTGACGTATGTACAGTATCCCACTCAGTATTGCTAACCTCTCCAGTAGGAATAGGCCTGGACATCTTTGACGTATGTACAGTATCCCACTCAGTATTGCTACTGTACCACCCACAGTAGCCCTGCTCGTCCCACTCCTTCAGCACTTTCCTGATGCCTGCTAATCATCCTTACCCCAGACTTCCTTTGGGGTCCTCAATTGCCTCTGCTTCCTCCAGTGGGCCCTATTAGTAGGGAGCAGCACTAGGCCCCACAGGAGGGAACCACCCCTGGCGGGGAGAGGGATGCTAACATGTGTGGAGAACTCAGTCACAAGCCTGCTAATCAGATGGAAATGTGATTGGAATGATATTTTCATAAGATAATTAGCTTCACATTGATTTCTGGCGCAGAGCTGATTACATCAAAAATCTGATCCTGTGGGACATGCAGAGGCCATGATGTCCAGTGGGAAGCTGCAATGTCTCCTAGCTCATTGTACTATTGAGCAGTGCAGCAGGCTGGGAGATTCACCTCTCTATATATCTTACTGCCATATGTGTGCTATTGCTACTCTTCCTAGGTTCCAGAAATTGTCAATTATCCCTACACCTACACTCACCCCCACCACTACCACCACCATTCAATGTGGCTAAGGAGGGATCTTGATGAGAATAATTATTTTGGAAACACTAACAAGCACTCTGCCACGTGGTTAGTATCTTGATTTAACTTCTCATTTGAAAGATGGCACTTCCAACAATGTAGCTCTCCCTCAGCATCTCATGAGGTGAGTTGGTCTCAATTTTGTGTACAAGTGCCTGAAGTGGGCCTTCACGTAACTACTCAGGTGTACATAAAAGGGCACAGTGGCATTTTTTAGCCGCCCTTCTTAGCAGGTTCCACCGAAGGTGATCCTGGTGATGTGTTCACTGGTGATGTGTTTGTTGGGGATGTAGCCGACAACCAATGCTAATGGCCATTGGGTTTGGCGGGGCTGGAAGATCCCGCCTGTTGCCAATGCTGAGTCACCTCTGTTACTGGAGATGGGGGCAAGGGGCAGGGAATGGGGGGACAGAGGAAGGGCATGAGGGGGTGATGGTGTGGAAAATCCTGGCCCTAATATATTTAATATCTAACTTAAGTGCAATTGTAGTAGCGCGCACAGTTCTGGCCATCATATTATAAAATACAGTACAGTAGAAGAAGAACCATCTGAGAAAGGCTGCTTCTGCTGTCAACAAGGTCTGGAATAGCCTGGGTTTGAACTTTGATTTTCTGGCTCAGGGGTAGGGTTGCTACCTACTGAGCAACAAGACCTCCCACAAAATAACTTATGTAGGTAAAATTCACAGATAGCAGAAACGATAATAAAGTTTGTTTCCTAATGCACCAATTAAAAAAAAAACAATTAAAGAGAAATCAGTGCCAAAAAAGATTTGCTCATAAGACCCCAACTGCAAAATATAATGCAGGAATTCATCATTTGCTATTAATTTTCTCTTTTCAAGAATATTTATTTCTTAGCATATTGTCCTCTGGTGGGAAAAGTGAACAGGAAACTCATTTGCAGGCCTTAAAAGTTACTTTGGAATAAGGCATGGTGGCCAAAGAAGATGTGTTCATGGTGCAGTCAAACAGATTGAGTGTGTCAACTTATAAGTTCTTCCAAAAACCAATGACTGGCAGTCAGAGTGGAGAGAGTCCTGATCAGTCATACCTGATGTGGAGTGATCTCTCAAGCTGTCAGCCCCTGGCGACAGATTAGTGACATGTTCCAGGAATTACTACCAATGTAAATGGACTTTAAGTATGGGAAAAGAATTGAATTGGATGGACTGTGATCAAGTTTCTGTATTGTGAAGATTGTTAAAGCAATCAATATTCTTTTAATATTGGTGACAGTTAAAATCAGCAGTGTTAAATGTTATATTTCAGGAAACCAGTTGGGGAAGGCTAGGACAGGAGCCAATCTTTATACATTTTTATGTTTATTTAGAGTTACACATTCCAAGTATGTACCTCTTAACAACCTGAGTTTTAGTCTATTTTTATTTATGAGTGGCTCAAGGGAATGACTAGTGAATGCCCGCCACCTGCATACAATGAATATACAATTAATATGAAAATGTAATTTTTTGGTAGTGTTAGCATTTTCACCAAATAGTCCCACAGGGTTTCAAGTGTCACAAGCTACAGACATGATTTGATGCTTTGACACTCCATGGCATTCCCTGGAAATGTTGCTTTATTGGGCTCTTCCTTGCAGAATATAGAATCCCTACAGAAGGAGACATTTGGCCCATCAAGTCTGCACCAACCACAATCTCACGCAGACTCTACCCCCATAACCCCTCATATTTACCCTGTTAATTCTCTGACACTAACATTAATTTAGCATGGCCAATCAGCTTAATACACATATCTTTGGAGTGTGGAAGAAAACCAGAGCACGTGGAGGAAACCCACGCAGACTTGGGAGAATTTGCACATTCCAGTGACAGTGATCCGAGGCCTGAATTGAACATCTGTCCCCAAGCTCAGGGAGGCAGCAATGTTAACCACTGTGCCACCGTGCCTCTGCTAACCAAGAGCTTTAATACATTGTGGCCAGTGAAGAGGATCACTAAGTCCAGTCACGAATCCCAAATTGTATGAGATGTAACATTGTTTTCATGGAGAATTAATTGATGTCTTCGGTCTCTAGACAGCAGGAATAAAAATGAGCTATTGATATCTTTACATTTACAAAGAGCTTAAATGCCCAGGAGAAAATGCCATATTTCATAATTAATATTCTGAGTTTTGGTAAGATCTTAATTGCGTACAGCCTGTTTTCCATTTTGTGACTATGATAAAACAATCTTAAGCTTTTATAAGCTAACATAGAAAAAAACCAAACAAAAGCAGGAGTAGGCAATTTAGCCCCTCAAGTAAGCTCCATTATTTAAAATGATTATGGTCAATCCTTTATCTCAACAGCGTACTTCCATTCACTCCCCATACCTCTTGACATCTTTAGAGTTTATTTACTTCTTAAATAGATTCAGTGACTTGGCCACCACAGACATTTATGGTAGCGAATACCACAGGTTCATCACCCTCTGAGTGAAGAAATTTATTCTCATCTCAGTTCTAAATGGCCTATCCCAAATCCTGAGTCTGTGATCCTTTGTTCTAGACACCCCGCTCAGGGGGAACATCATCCCTGCTTCCAGTCTGCCGAGCCGTTTTTATATATGTTTCATTGAGATTCCTTATCATTCGTCTAAATCCCAAGCTCTCCTCATACAATAATCCTACCACCCAAAGAATCAATGTGGTGATTCTTTGCTCCACACCCTCTACAGAAAGTACATCCTTCTTTAGGTAAGGAGACCAAAACTGCGCACATTACTCCAGGTGTGGTTTCACCAAGTCTTTGTGTAACTATAGTAAGACATCTTGTACTCATATCCTCTTGTGATAAAAAGTTATCATTTGCTTTCCTAACTGTTTGCTGCACCCACCTGCTTTCTATCAGTGGCTGGTTTACAAGTATATATAGGTCCCTTTGGACATCAGTAGAATTTTAAACAGGAATGCTCACAAAATTATGCTAAATCTGAGAGCTGAATGTTGGTCTTCCCTATTTCAGATAAAATGGATGAGCTACAATGACCAAAGTGCGAATGTGGCAAACAAGAAATTGTATTTAATCCTTTCAGATCTGTTTCCTCTTGAATTGGTTATGTAAAAATTATTAAATCTCAACACTGTTAAGTCAAGGTTAAGGCAATCAAATAAAAAGTGACTCAATGAAAAAGGAAAGAATGTTCTTCTAATAATGAAGAATTCATTATTATTAAGAATTATTAAGAATTCTAATTCTCAAAGGAATTCAAGTTGATTCCAGGAAATGGTAAAGTACAGTCAGTTCTCGATGTATGAAAGGAGCATAACACTAAATATTGTTTGGTTGATTTTGATTATCATTTGTTTATTAAAGTAAAAGTCTCAAACTTAAAATCCTGTGTCCTGCCTTAATTTGGTCACTGGGAATCAAATCTCTTTTTAAAATCTCTTCATGGGAAAACTAGATAAACACGTGAGAGAAAGTATAAGGTGATGGAAGGAGAAATGTTGAGAAGAGTCTTTTGTGAAACAGGAAAGCCAGCAAGGGTTTGTTTTGGTGAATGGCCTGCTTCTGCGCTGTAAAAATGATATAAAGACTGCTCAATTCACTTTAATTAATTGAGGAAACATTCATGTTTTAATAGAGAAAAAAAAATCCAGTGTGGAAATTCCAATCCCTATGACAGTATAAACTACCCACAATGATGGATGTAATAATGAATTGGTTATTTAATTGTTTCCTGCTTGCTTCACCAGCTCAAACCTCTCAATTAGAAAGGAAATAAAGAATCTAAATACCTGCTTTCAAGACATTTGCAGTAAGTTATTCTTCTGTTTAATTTCTGTCCTCTATCATGTTTTTCATGTTATATCTCAAAAGAGTTAGGTTGCCAATTAACTGTTCAGTTGGAGTGATATTTCAAGAATTTCTTCAATTTAATTAAATCAATAGGTTTCCTGGAACTTGTGATTGAAATCAGCATGAAGAATTGTTTAATTGGAACTTATGCAATGACTGCAATAAATCATCAGTATTTGTGGCTGGCTTCAGGACCATATAGATTATACTTGCATTTCTGTAAATTCTGAGACTGAAAATTATGATTGACACAATCTCACACAAAATCCAACAGCACTATCGAAAAGTTTAACTCAATAGGTTAAATTAAACCATGCAGTTATCCCTCAGATGATCAACCTGAGTTGGCTGTGGGTTGCTCAGGAGTGACCTTTGACTGTCAGTCCAGCAATGCCTCAAGTTTAAATATCTAAGTTTTGATAAGCCTCTGTAACTTCTCCCATCCCTATCTCAGTAGCCTCGTCCAGACCAACAAGTACATGACATTTTTGCAATCCTTCAATTTGCATATCACTGATTTTAATCACTTCACCATTAGTAGCTATGTTTTCAGTTTGCTGTTATTCCATCTAGAATTTGTGCTGTAATTCTGTCCACCTCTTTCTGCTGCTTTAAATGCCCTTTAAACTCTTCCTCTTTAACCAAGTTTTTTGTCATTTGCTGTTTTTGTAATTTCCTTCAGCTCCACAAATCTTTAAGCTATTTTTACTCTTCATTTCTGGCCTCTTGAGGAACCCCGGTGTTAATGGTAGTTGTGCCTTCAGCTGCTTAACCTGAAGCTTTGGAATTTTCTTCCCAAATTTTTCCAGTTCTTTCCTCTTTTTCCTCCTTTAAAATGCTCTGCAAGATTCAGCAATTTGTTTTAATAATGCCTTCTGTTACCCAGTGTCACTTTTTGCTCTATAACATTTCTGTGATGCATCTTGGAAAGTTTTACAACATTAAAGATACTATTTTATTAATTATTCATGTGTGGGACGTGGGTGTCGCAGGCTAGGCAAGTATTCATTGCCTATTTCTAATTGAGGGTGATGGTGAACTGCCTTCTTGAATTGCTGCAGTCTATATGATGTAGGTAGACCCACAGTGCTGTTATGGAGGGAGTTCCAGGATTTTGACCCAGCAACAATGAAGCAATGGCAATATATTTCTAAGTTAGAATGGTGAGTGACTTGGAAGGAAATTTATATATGGTGGTGTACCCACGCGACTGCTTCCTTTGTCCTTTGAAATGGATTTTGAAGGTTGTCTAAGGAGTCTTTGTGAGTTTCTGCAATACATCTTATAGATTTTATGCACTTTTTTTTACTGTGTTGAGGTTGGAGGGTGCAATTATTTGTGGAAGGAATGCCAATCAACCAAACTGTTTTATCCTGGTGTTAAGCTTCTTTAGAGTTGTTGGAGCTGCACTCATCTAGGCAAGTAGAAAATATTCCATCACGCTCCCGATTTATGCTCTGTTGATGGTGGACAGCATTTGGGGAGTAAGGTGAATTACTTGCTGCAGGGATCCCAGCCTCTGACCTGCTCTAGTAGCCACTGTATTTATATGGCTAGTCCAGCTGAGTTTCTGATCTTTGCTAATCCCAAGATGTTGTTAATGGTGTATTTAATGATGGCAATGCCACTGAATATCAAAGGGCAATGGTTATATACTCTTTTGTTGGATTGTGGAGTCAATTAAGTCTGTCTGTTACTTGCTATTTATGCTATTTGATATGCAAGGAGACTTATGTTGTAGCTTTACCAGGTTGGGGCCATTTTTTTTTGATATGCCTGGTGCTGCTTCTGATATGTTCTTCAGCACTCTTCAGTGAATCAGAATTGGTCCTCTGGCTTGGTGATAATGGTATAGTGGGGAATAAGCTGGGCCATCGTGTTGTGTGACACTACCAGAATGTTAAATGGTGCAGATCTAGCATCTCAAGACTGAACAATCATGAAGCACACCTTTTTTTGAACCAGGATTGAACCCTGGACATATGGTTACAGATTGTGGTTGAATACAATTCTGCTGTTGCTGGTGGCCCACAGCACCTCATAGATACCCAATCTTGAGTGGCAAGATCTGTTCAAAGTTTACCCCATTTTGCACAGTGGTAGTGCCACACCACAAGATAGCCAATGTCCTCAACATGAAGACAAAACTTTATCTCCAATAAGACTGTAGCAATCATTCCTACATGTGGCAGGCAAGTTGGTGAGGCTGAGGTCAAGTCTGTTTGTATACCTTGTTGGTTTCCTCATCATCTGCTACAGACACAGCCTGATAGCTATGTCCTTTGGAACTTGATTAGCCTGGTCAGTAGTGGTGTTCCTGAGCCAGTCTTGATGATGGATATTGAATTCCCCTACTCAGGGTAAATTTTGTACATTTGCCACCCTCAGTATTTCCTCCAAGTCGTGTTCAACATGGAAGATTAATCCAGCTGAAATGACGATAGGGTAGCTGGAATGTGGTGATCAGCAGGATGTTGCATTGCCCACGTTTGACCTGATACTGTGAGACATCAGGAGGTCCATTATTGATGTTGTGGACTTTCAGGGCATCTCCCCTTGAACTGTGTACCCAATTGATCAATTCTGCCAATGGGACAATATATACCCAGGGATGATGATAGTGACTGGGACGTTATTTGTAAGTTATGACTCTGAGAGGCTATTGCTTCAATAGTCTGCAGAATCTCTCTCCCAGTTTTGGCACAAGACCCAAATAAGGAGGACTTTGCTGATTTGCCAGTGCTGGGTTTACTGTTGTTGTTTCTGGTGCCTGGGTTGATGCCGGGTGGTTCATCTGCTTTTGGCACGTTTTGTAGACTTTGTAGCAGTTGGGTGGCCATTTCAGAGGGCATTGCTGTGAATCTGGACATGTAAGCTAGACAAGGTAAGGATGGCAGATTTCCTTCCCGAAAAGACATCAGATACAAGTTGTTATAAATGCAAAGTTGGACTCCAAATATGAGAATGGGGAAGAGCTGACTGGTTGATTTAACCTGAAGATCACTGCAAATAAGGAGCAATATTGAGAAGGCAAGCTTTCACAAATAATCTCAACCAGTATGGGAATTGAACCCACACTGATGATGTCACATTGCAAACCAGCTGTCCAGCCAACTGAACTAAACAGAGTCCATATTGCACTACGTTTTGTGAGAAAATTACTTAGTGGTTCTAAATAGGGATGTCAAGTTTTGGACTCATTGAATACTGTTTTTATAGGAAGGATTTGAAAGTATAAAATTATCTTTAAACATGGGTCTTTTAAATGTATTGTCTAAGCACACACTTTTTTGTAAGATGATTAAAACAAAGAACAAAGAACGTTGGAGTAAAACTGGTATTTGATAAAGTCTCTCCTCAGAGACTATTAGCTAATCTTGAACCTCTTGGAATTGAAGGCAAATTATCGACCTGATTAGGAAATTGGCTGAGTGGCAGGAGACAGAGATTTGAGACAATGTGCAGGAATTCTAAGTGGCAGGATGTGACTCATGGTATCCTATAATGATTTATGTTGGAGCCTCAATTATTCACAGTATTAATTAATGATTTAGGTGGTGAGATTGAAAAACATGTATGATGTCATAAAGATAGAGAGTATTGTAAATAGTGTAGTTGGAAGTGTAAAATTACAAAGTTAAGTGAATGTGTAAAACTGTAGTAGATGGATTTCAGTACAGACAAATATGAGGTCATCCATTTTGAAAACATTAAAAAAGATAGAATACCACTTAAATTGTGAAAAAGAGTGGAATTCCAAAAAGACTTAGTCATGTTTACTCACAGAAAATAATCAGAAAAGTTCGTGAAATATTGATCAAGGAGAATAGCATTTAAGATTGTAAAAGTCTATTAAGATTGTTAAACCTCTATGACTCTATTGCAGGCAACTGGGATTAGCTGAGGGGTTTAAAACAAAAGGCGGCATGGACAAGTTGGGCTGTAGGGTCAGTTTCCATGCTGTAAACCTCGATGACTCTAAGTCATGTTGCAGTTATACAAAGTCCTGGCCAGACAACATCGGGATACTATGAGTAGTTCTGAGCATCACATTTTAGGAAGGTTATACATGCTACAGAAGGAGTGCAGCATAGATTAACAGAAGGACACCTAGACTACAAGCATTTTTACTTCCAAGTCAAGAGCACAATCAGGAAAATTTCACAAACCCAACTTTGGAGAATGTGTCCTGAATGGCTAGATTTTCATTCTGGAGTGGGTGGATGAAGTTGCCAGCTGGAGTAAGGTCCATTGTCTCCCGCAAAGTGTGTTCAAAGGCAGACACGGGGATTGCTATGTCTGGAGATAGACTATTTAAAAGACCAGCCTCAGTGCTTTCACTCTTTATCCCAATTGTAAAAAAGTTAGAAAGAAATAGATATAGTTTAAATTAATTTACATTTATAGTTTCTTTGTTTGGAATGAAGTTCAGCTTTAAGTTTTAGTGTTAGTTTTAAAATTGTCTATACGGCTGTGGGTTTGTTTATTTACTTGCATTTTAATGAGAATTTAATAACTCTAATGGAAACACAGGGTATAAACAATTCTCGCAACCAGGCACCTAGAGAGATAGAAAAAGCGGTTTGAATTCACTTGGGACATGTTAACTCAGAGAGAAGGAACTTTCCACAGAAGCTGCCAGAACAGGCAGGGCAAAATGCAAGGACAGAAAACAAGTCCCAGGAACGCAAGAAGAAAGTCCTAGAAACTGAAGAAATGGACAGAAGCAAATTCTAAGAAGTCCTTCTAGTCAAAGGGAAAAGAAAACAACAATCTGGAGAAAAAGTTCTGTTCATGGAATTAAGAATGAAGAGTAGAGAGAGTGAGTCTAAAAAGACAAAGCTGCAAAAAGAAGACGGAAAGAGATGTGGGTTTGTGAGAAGTCGGAAATTCAATGTGACAAGAAGGCTAGTGATTCCTTCCTGTGGGCCTTCGAACCATGGTGTTCTGTTGGCATGGCTGGGTCTCTGAGAGATTTTTATTGAAGGTGAAGCTGAAAGCATGTGATAATTTAGGACAAAGGAATATAGAGGAAAGGCTGAAACCCTTGAGATGGACCATTGTTAAAGATACCAAAGATCATGCATCATTGGGAGAAGATTCCAAGTCGAAGATTGGAAACTTTAGTGTGGAAGATGGAGGGTGGAATTTTCCCTTCCTGCCTGCCATGAGAATTGTAGTGGATGAGGGTCGACTATGCGAAAGTCCATTGACCTCAGGCAGGAATTTCTGACCTTGGGGCGAATGTGGCCGGAAAATTTTGGCCACAGTTCTAGTGATACCTGTTGGTTCACAGTGTGATAAATGACTGGAGGAATTAATGCAAGACCCATAGAAGATGTTTTGAGAGACATAACCACTTGGTTTCACAGATTGAAACCAACCACAGTTAGCTTAAATGTTTTAATTGCATGATTTACTTGCTCAGAACATTAGAGTATAAGTTGATTTTGTAACTTACAAAATCCTTACAAAACTATATCTCTATAACAGTAAAGTTGGGGTGAAGGCTAAAACATGATGTACCAAAGTGACATTGGCTAACTTTAATCACTGAAACATGACTTCCACAATCTTATATTCTAATCCCCATGATAAACATTTCATTAAATGTTTTGATTTTTTGTAACTGAATGTGATCTCAAGTCTACTAAATTTGTAAGCAATGCTTTATTTCAACTGGCTTTCTTTTCTTCAAAACTTAAAGGGTAGTGGATTTAAATGACTTGACAGTACCACAAGCATTATCCCATTTTATGCATATTCCAATTTTCTCTTATCACTCCCAAAGGATACCCCCCCCAAAGAGGTAACTTCAAAAGAATTACGGTAGGTAAAGACTTTTACTGGCACTATTTTGACTGAGGCACCAAGTAATCCTTCTGACTTGACAAAAATTTGTGCCCAAGGCTTAAACTCCAAGCAGAAATTATACAAACTAAGGTTATATTCTCTGGAATTTAGGGAGTGATATTAAGGGGAGCAGGAGAAACTATTTCTACTAGCTGGAAAGTTTAGGATTAGGAAGTGTATTAGAAAGAAATGGAAACAAAACCTGTGAGGAGTGGCATTGGGGCTCATTTCTTTCTTCAAAGTTTGCCAGAAATTTGGAACTCTCTCTTCCACAAAAAGAACTGATGTTAGATCTATTGCTTATTTTAAACCTGAGGTTGACAGATTTTTGTTAGCCAAGTGTATTAAGAGATAGAGATCAAAGATCTTTATATGGAATTAACTTGCAGAACAGCCATGATCTCATTATCATGAAGGAAAGGGTTTAAATGACTTAATCCTGTTTTGATGTGCCTTTGCTCCGAAGCTCAGATAGTCTTTCCCTAGAGATGAAGCAATTTGTTAGACCCTGTCCCAAATGGTAAGCACGTCGTATCCATTTGAGCTGGAAATAATGAGTGATTAAAAATTGAGTTAAACATGCAAAGGCAGAGAGTATGTTCTTCATCCAGAAAACTTCAAGGGCAAACTTTGGCAGGCTTTAAAGCTTTGCATGCAGCAGGGTAGCTGGGAGCTATTTAATGACAAGTAAGAGATCTGATAAAGTGTGAATACATAACGTGTTCATTATTTACATCATTGCATAAATATGAGCTCTGCTGATCAAACATATCCAATGATAACTGTTGCATGGTATGTTCACTGAATTAAATAAAACAACCTCATTGGTTCATCTCTGGACCCATCTTGCCAAGTTTCCTCTTGGTCTCCTCAACTCTGAATAATTCGTTTGTTTTTCTTCTTTAGATCTAGTATTTTAGTGAGGAACGATATCATTGTGTGAATATTTACTTCTATCAGGTGGGTGGTAAGAGTCGGCCAATTTATTTACCAATGGAAGTGATAATCGGGCAAAGTCTAAAATAGATGATCAAACAATGACCCTCCATCTCTTGCCCAGTGATAAAAATAAACATTCTACCCATTGAGTGGAATCTTATTTTAAAAGGAAATGTTCTTTGTCACTTTACTTAGGTTAATTATCTTCCTTTAACTGCAGTAAATACATTAATGATTACTCCTACACAGTCAGTGCAGATTAGGTGTGTTTTTTGAAATCCAGCTGTGTGTCTCATTGTCAAGCTCCATGAGCACAAATGCACACTGTGCGTTCCCACTGAAGGATAGGTCATATTAGGAAGCAAAGGTAACTGTGGTTAAATTGATGTTCATCCATCTTCTGCTCTCTAAACAATGAGCAGTTCTCAAACAACCTCTATAAATAACACACCTGTTCAAACACTACATATTGCTCACACACTGGACAGCACATGTCAGGCGGAGGAGTAATCATGAGCAGTGGGTGGTTTAACAAACAAAAAGCATAACTAAAAATACCCTTGACTCTGCAAAACAGATTTGAGGTGATATGCAATGGTAGATTTTACAGGGCTGCGGCCCTAGACTACATCTACTTCAATGTGAATTCTAGGCTTTATATCAGAGACACATGCACGTAGTGAGAGTGAGAAGTGAGAGGAAGAAATAGGACAGGATTTTCCACTCACTCCGCGGTGCGTTCTGCAGTGGCAGAGGCAGCTCGCCATTGGTTGGCAGTGAATCCTGCTGCTGCCAATGGGTTTTTCCCTTGTTCACACCCTCCAGTGGGGTGGTCGCTGTCGGTGGAACTGGAAGACTCCAGAAATGGCTGGAAAATTGCAGTCTGCAATAGTGTAAATAGGCTGATGGCGAATTTGCAGCAAATTCCGATTTTAAATTCCATCAACTTCATTTAAGTTGAGAAGGGAAGTGCTGACTCAGGTTACCTATGTTATTGCTAAAGTCAAGATTTACCCCAGATAGAGCAACAGGGAGAGAAAGAAAGAATAATGCAGACTTTTCTCATCTTGCAATGTGAATGGAATTGGTTGAAGAGGTAGGGGGATTAGGATCAATTGGGTGCAATGAATATAGGATAGTCCCTTTAATGTTCCCTTTAAGAGACATTCCCTTTCTCCAAACCCGCTTCACAGATTTTCCCACAATGAGCTTTGTGTCCTAATGTCCCAAGTGCAGAAAAAAATGCCAAATCCAAACTAATGGGAGCTTACTAACAGCCATTTATGAACCTGCATCTGAGTCTTAAAGAACACTACAAGAGTGCAGTTTGGTGAAGAGCTTTCCTCTTTGCTTCCACCCGGTATAATCTGCCATCGGGTCCTCCTGGTCTCGGTGATGACAGTAAATAGGGAGGTTTCATCTCATATAGTACGAAGCATGTGAAATCTGTTTGTAAACTTACCGTTTGGACAAAGCAAGTAATTGTTGTTTTCTCCTGTGTTTGGGTCTGTATGGAGTTATTTGGGGCTTGTCTATTTGCCCAAAGTAAGCTCCTCAAGACTGTAATTTGCTAAAACCACCACCTTTTACTTTCAGAGCCAATATACATATTAAGATTTGAGTTATTTCATCAGCAGCAGAAGCTTCTGATGTTAATCCTTTACTCTACATCATGCTCCTGTTAGTGTATCTTTAAGAGAGCATTTTTCTAAATCACATTTTCTGCAGTTGTAAGCAGTACTTTTTTGCTTCAGTTGTTTTTTATTATTATGGCACTGCTTTGATGGAGATGTCTTTTTATTGCTGCTTAAATGGAGGTTTGTTTATTTTTCCTGGGATGTTTATGACTGTTGGAAGTTGTTGGAGAAAAAATTTGTTGGTAATTCAGGTGAAAGGAGTTCTTTTGTTTTCAGTTTGAGCTGCTATTGAGTTTTGAGTTTTTAGTTTTGGAAGGGGCATCAAGCTGAAAAGAAGTCTCTCTCTCCTTGGTTTTAAAAATTCTGCTTATCATCTGAAAGCAAGGTCCTCTTTTCTGAAGGGGGGAATCTGCTGTTGGTGGCTTGCATGAGTCCCTGGTGTTTTGGGAAGCTGTTGTGACTTCAAACTATTCTGAGTCTATCCAGAGAACTGTAGGCTTCATCCAAAGGACTCAATTCCAGTGTCACGTGAGCAGTAGTCTATGCTGTACTGAGCCTTGTTTATGGCATTGGTTTTATTGGGACAGCTCGTGTATTCATTAAGGGTTATATATTATTGTGGTAGTTTGGTGGTGTTTGTAATTGAGAGAAGTTATTGGGAATATCCTTACTATACATGTTAACTGTATTCTTAAATAAATTTTGTTTGATAAAAACTCCCTACATGAATTGAAATCTATCGTGCTTATCCTAGCCAAATTTAGGATGCAAAACTTATAATCCAACTGGGCTCCATAAAACAATTTGGAGATTCTGACCTGACTCTCTCATTTTTCATCCTATTGCTTCCTATAAGACACGTTGCAATGATCATCAGTTGATGAAATCAATTGAAATCCTGCCCTCAGCCATCATTTATGACAATCAAGATTCTTGGAAGTTTAATGTGATCAGGTGAGGATTATAATGAACATTGTTTGTGGAAAGTCAGACAGCAAAAGTTCAACAAATAAAGGAACAAAAAGTTAAATAAATTGGAAACACAATGGATGGAATGTTATGGCTGTTAACACCAGTGGGATTTTCCCATCCCACACAGTGAACGGAGATTTGGCTGGGCATCAAATTCTCCGAACTCGCTGCAGTGGGACTGTGATAAGATAATGACCCTTATTTAAACAGACTCTTGTGTTTTTTAAATGTCTGAACCAGTTTTATCACATCATTTAATGGTTGCTAGTCCCATTAATTTATTGTATAGTATTTATTTTTTGCTTTGAGTGGAGCATATATGTCAGGATGGAATTTTAGGCAGAATGACTGGCTTCTTTGCAATATATTCTGTGAACATTCTATGCACGTTTATTATGCACTATTTCAAATTGGTTTCGAAATTTGTATTTACTTTGAACTCTTGTGTTTACAAATGCCAACTTGTGTTGAACCCCCACAACCATGAAAATCCATTTCTCCCCATAATTTCTTCATAGCACCTGTTTTTGAGCATGAAAACCTCCACTTTGCGATAACACAACAGATTATTAAGTACAACTGAATTAATCAGTTTTGCATTGTGCTGTGCTTGTTACCTGCTCTCAGTCTTAGTCCTGAATTCTCTGCTTCAGATCTTCAAGTACAGGATTACTGAGGTCTGCACACAGCAAAGAGCCACTTTCACAGTGTGAGGCTAGTTAGTAAGCCTGAAAGCTCCTCCGTGATAATCAGTCACACATATGCTCATTTATAATCTAAAAGATAATTTGCAATATAGATTGCCGCACATTTGCAATCTAAATGGAAGCTTGAGTGATTGAATGATAAAACTACTAAAGGTTCCAATTCCATATTAGTGTACTATTGCACAACTAGAAGTCAAACAAAACTGCAATATTCAGCCGCATATTTTTCACACAGAAGCAGCAAATCATCATCTTAAGGTTAATACCCAAAGGTCTGACCCACATTGTCACAACCTCCACTATAGATAAGTCAAGGTGCCAGGTCCTGAATTCTCCCCAGCATGAACAGGGATCAAGTCCTATGCTGTTGGCACCAACCTGATCAGATTGGCTGCGTTGCCAACTAAGGCGCCCACCAACTTCCGTGCCCCCCTCAGTGAATCCAAGTTGTTGTGGCAACATACATTTTTACATGCATTTTGCTGCTCGGAGCTGTGGATAATGATGATAGTGGCCCCAACTTCCTTGCATTCTCACCAATTTGGGGTTACAGAGATAGGGCCTGTGTGATTGTTGTCAGTGCAGGCTTGATAGGCTGAAGGGCCTTTTTCTGCATTGTAGGAATTCTATGATTCCATTCTATGAAACTCTTATTGCTTGCGATTGGTGCATTTTGAAAGTTAATATTCAACACGTTTGGTCGCATTATGAACATTAATCCTTGGCTATCAGGTCCCGGGTGGGACCTGAACTTAGAGCTTCTGACTCAGAGATGTCAGCCACTGCACCACAAAATAAATACAGTGGTAACTTTTCAAAGGGAATTGGATAAAAATAAATTCAGGACTATGAGAAAAGAGAAGTGAACTATATCTAACTAGGTAGCTCCACTAAAAGATCTGAGACAGCCACAATATCCAGAAGAATTTCCTAATGTATCACATCATTTTATGGTTCTATGATTACGAAAGAGTCTACACTTCAAAAATACTTGATTGGCTGTAAAGTGTTTTGAGATGCCTTCATCTCGCACTAATGCAGCTCTGACAAACGTCACAAATAACATCCTAGTTGATGATTGAAAAGATAATCTGTCTCTCTTCATTCTCCTTGATGCATTTGATCATAAAATTCAATTTCAATGTCGCCTGACAGTAATTTGACTGGCTGAGATTGCATTTGCCTAGTTCCACTCTTATCTATCCAACCACAGCCAAAGAATCACCTTTTTTACTCCTTTATCATGATCCCTGGTGTTTCTCAAGGGATTCTCAGCCCTGTATTGTTTTTCATTTTCTACCCTTTAACAACTTTCCCTGAAAACACAGGCCTAAATCTTTCTGTCCCACTTGCTACAGGAATCATTGCTGTTGGGGAGGAGAATGTGATGGATGGACAAACTATAGGGTTGTTGAACTTGGGAGGCCATTTCCAGCCCCAGGGCAGGCAGGACTGGAAAACCTTGCCCATAATATCAGTTTCCATGTTCATACTGACAAACCCAGTTTTCTCATCTAAATGTCAGAATGTTCCTTTGATATCCACTACTCGATGATTGGAAATTTTGTCCAACTAAATATTTGGAAGAAAAAACATTGGGCAAGATCTTCCAATCCTTCTTACCAATGGGACCCTCTGGGCTTACTAAAAGCAACTCTTTGCGGTGGGTGCCCCTGTGGTGGGATGGGTGAGTTACACAAAAACACTGGGGACATTAGAAGGATCAGAATATCAGTGGCCAATGTGACCTCCAGCACCATATAAGATGCCATTGGGGGAAAGGGGTGAGTGGTGAAAGTGCTATCCATTGTCTTTGGTCCTCTGCATGAACTCTATCCCCCAATTTACTGATGCCATCTTTATTGACTGTTTGGCAAGCTTGGTGTTAAGTTTCACCTTGAGGTGAGCTTTTTATCACATATCCACTTTTTCATAATTTCAACCTCTGTAACATTGTCCAATTCCAGCCATACTGAAATCTTCATTTAAGTTATTCTTATTTCTCAACTTGACTCGTCTAGTATACTCCTGGACGCCCTCCCAACTTTGAAGTCATTTGAAAAACCGCTACCCATGTCCTAACTGACAATGAATCCCATCTCCCCTATGCAAACATATTGACCTACATGAGTTCCCAGTGAAGCAATACCTTGATTTTAAAATTCTTCTTTGTTTTCAAATCCCTACAAAATCTTCCTTCCCCATCCTTGCGATCTCCTCCAATCTTATAGTGCTTTGAAATCTCTGCACTTTGGCAATTCTGGCTGCTTGAATATTCCCAATTTTAGTGACTCCCTCATTAAAGTTTGTGTCATTAACTCCAAGGTCCTAAGCTCTGAAATTCCCTCCTTACATTTTTCCATCTGTCTTTCTTTCATTAAGACCCTTCTTAAAACTTATCTCTGGCCATCCGCCCTAATATCATCTTATGTATCTCCCTGTCAAATTTTGTTTGGTAATACATGTAAAGTACTTTTTGTCATGTTTAACCACTATATAAATGCAAATTGATGTTGTTGTCCTGAGGAAGTGAAATTCACTCTGTCCATGAAAGTTCTCTCTTTCTCTCTTTTAATTAATGAAGATCAATATCCAATGTATTAATGACACTGTGAAATTTTGTCTCCACTTGGGACTGGAGTTCTAATTGATGGGGAAAAAGAGAATCATGAATTTATCATTTAAAGCAAAGTGATAAGAGTACACTTCAGTACAGATTAATATTGGTTGGCAATATTAAAATTGAAAATGTAGTAATGCAGGCCAGGACAGAATTGGACTCCTTTCTATTTCCTCCCATAATCAAACAGTATGCTAATGGTCCACACATTGACACCTGCATGAACAGGTGAAGCATTAAAGATTCGCCAATACTTCAGAAAAACTCAAAGAACAAAGAACAACACAACACAGGAAACAGGCCGTTTGGCCCAATGAGCCCGCACCGCCATTTTAACTGTGTGAGTTCTCTCTTCCATCCATGACCCTTGTCTATGCTTATGGAAATCCACATTGGAAACCAGATTGAGGGGAGACAATCTAGGGACAATTTGTTACACCAATCAACCTAAGAGCACATCTTTGGGGTTGTGGGAGGAAATCGGAGCACCTGGAGAAAACCCATGCAATCACGGGGAGAATGTGCAAACTTCCACAGATACTGGCCCAAATCCATGTATTGGCACAGCAAACAGTGGTAGTCACTGAGCTGTCGTATTGCCCATCAACTGGTCCAGTTTAAGCGTACACAAACAAAGTGAAGCACTAGGCTACTCTTGAAACATCCAAGGGCAGCCCTTGCATGACCCATCATGTGTATACCCCTTATTGGACAACAAGGCGGACCAAAACACCTGTGGATTAAAAGAGAAAAACATCAATAATATGCACATCTTATGCAAACATTCAAGGAAATCCCCAGATGCTCAAAAGTAAAACAAATGAGCCAGAAAATATGTTGGAAAGTCCATAGCAATCAATTGTTTCCTAGGAACGGCCCAAGGCTCTTGATCCCTATTTAAAACAGTCTCCTATATACTCCCATTGCTATTCTGCTCATGTGCCTATCTAAATATCTCTTAAACAACTCCTGTGTGCCTGCCTCCACCACCTTACTTGGTAGTGCATTCCATACCCCCACAACCCTCTGTGTGAAAAACCTCCCTTTAAGAATCTTTAAAGTGTTGAGATTGGAATTAAAAACATAATCATTGGCTCGTGTTGGTTAAAACATATCTAGGGGTTCTTGTGCCAATAACCATGTGGGTAGGTCCTTAGAGGATTCTGGCAATGAGGGAGGTATTTGACCCATTTTGTCTGTTCCGTCTCTTTGTTCAGGCAATCCAAAATGAATGCCATTATCCTCCTCTCCTCACTGCCCTGCATTTTTCTCTGTTTGAAACTAAATGCATTTTCTGATGCTACCAGTGGAGAATCATGTCTATCATGCAACCCAACCTCCCATTTATAGACTCCATCTACACTTCCCACTGTCTTGGAAAAGCAGCCAGCATAGTCAAGACCCCATACACCCCAGACATACTCTCTTCCACCTTCTTCTGTCGGGAAGAAGATGCAAGAGTCTGAGATCATGTACCAACCATTCTCAAGAATAGATTCTTTTTTGTTGCCATCAGAACTTTGAATTGATTATTATATATTAAGCTGATCTTTCTCTACACCCTAGCTATGACTTTAACAGTATGTTCTGTACCCTCTCCTTTCCTTCTCTCTGGTGTGCTCTATGAATGGTATGTTTTGTCTGTTTTGCACACAAGAAACAATATTTTTTACTGTTAACTAATACATGAGAAAATAATAATAAATCAAATCAAGTTACGCCGCTTA
Organism: Sphyrna mokarran; assembly: GCA_024679065.1. Classification (NCBI taxonomy): domain Eukaryota; kingdom Metazoa; phylum Chordata; class Chondrichthyes; order Carcharhiniformes; family Carcharhinidae; genus Sphyrna; species Sphyrna mokarran. The sequence goes on along the minus strand of JAGIQG010000023.1, from coordinate 30,639,521 downwards.
GAATATTTATTTCACTGCTTGAGACAAAAGCTTGTCCAGATAAGTATAGAAGGATTGAATGATGATTGTTGTTCTGCTCAAGTGCAGTTAATTTGCTACTTGTGAATAATAATTAAAACTGCCCAGACACTGGATTTACAGTGAATCATGGGGATGGATTAAAGTAAATCAAGAGCTCATCAAGAGCAATTGATGATGGATTACAACATTTGGTCTAAATTTCTTCCTTGCTAAACCAGCAGATAATAAACTCCAGTTGACTTAATCAGCTTTGGACATGCTACATAGTTTCCCATGACATTGTGACATTCTGTTCCATTCAATTACCTTTCATTCCTCATTCTTCCTGACATTTAAAAGAAAATTAGCAAAACAAAGCACAATAAGTTGCTTAAAAATTTTAAATGTTTTTATGAAAAACATGCCCGTCAGTAGAAGGAGTGAAGTATAGTGGAGGAAAGGGAGGAATTGAACTTGTCTTGGCCTTGGGTTTTGCAATAAAACAGACTTTTCAGTTATTATCCATCAAGTCAGAATATCCACAAGAAACCAAATCGTATCCTTTTGGAAGGAATAGTAGTTCTTTGAAATAGCCAACATAGAGAATAAATATAACCAGTAGGATACTAAGAAGAATGAATGCAAAACAAATCCCTCATCTCTGGTAAACGAGATTCATTGTTTGGGGCAAAATTTTGAAATGTTTAGAATTAATGGATTTAAAATTTTTTATAGGGAATTGGATAAATGCTAGAAGAAGTAGCAAGAAGAGCAAGAAGTAGGACAAACTAAACAACTCTTTCAAAGATGTTGGAGCGAACGGCCTCATTTAATGTGGTAGGATTTCATGATTAGCATCCTATTCAAAAGAATTTAAAAATTCACACTTTTGAGTGAATTTCCATCCAATATGCTTGACCAGATAATATAGGGCAACACCAAATATCCATCAGAGTCACTTTGATTTCCTCATATAAAGCTGCTGGGCTCCATTACAGGCCCCACATTGGTTAGCTCAGCTGACTGGATGGCTGTTTTACAATGCAGAGTGATACCAATAGTGCTGGTTATTCATGCCTTCTTAACCTCATCTGAGGTGTGGTGACCCTAAGGTTAAAATCACCACTAGTCAGGTCTCCTCCTCAAAGAGGAGAGCAGCCAATGGCCACCTGGGACTATGGTGACTTTATATCCCTCTACATACTGCGGGTGATTTGTCAATAAAGATAAAACTGTCCCTTTGTCTCCCTGATTAATAATGACCAAATTTTCTGCCTTTTAACACAAAATTAAATATTTAAATGATAATTGTTATAAACCTCATTCATCAGAAGGTGTGTAATGGTTTAATTGGTAAAGTGTGGAATGGAGTCATAGGGACCAGGACCATCCTGGGTTTTGATCTCAGATAGAGGTTTTACAGTTTAGCTGGTCAGCAACATGAGTGCTGCAAGTGAGTCTGAACCTCACCCCACTCCCCCACATCCCAAGTAAGATAAAGGAGGCCATCCTGGTTTCTAGGTTCTAAGTGTTATTTGGTGACCTACTGTATTGAAGACAGGATTGGACTCTGCTGTGATGCTCCTTACAGTCAAATAGCTCATCTAGGTTCATACATGAAGAATGGTTGATAGATGGTAAGCTATTGAACCGGATAGCTGAAAAAATCAATGCCTTTGAAAGGAAAATCTGTATGATCAAATAACTAAGCCATTTATTATTTTTATTTCATCTAAAGTAGGAACCCTTATTTTCAAATCATCAGGAAGACACTACCATGTTGAAACTTAAAGGTTTTAATCATCTCATATCTGGTTTAATTCCGTTAACAGTTACTTACTAATAGAAGAAAATACTGTATCATTCCAGCGTTCAAAATGTTCCAAATTACGAGAAATAACAAGTATCAATTGCAACGTTTAAAAAAAGTGTCATTCATGAGATAGAACGTTTAATAAATCCACCCACACATTGATTCTACATCAACCAAAAACAGCCTAAGGATTTTCTGATCATTTTAAAATGTATTTTTGCTCTGAATTTACTGGTAAACATTATAACTCACTGTATTTCTAGTCCAAATTACTATTTAACAATTGCAGGTTGTACAGATGGCTCTTAAGGATGTTATCACTGTCATCTCTGAAATCTAAATTCAGGACAAACACAGGCTAAAGCTACATTTGCACAGGGAGATTTATACAAATGTTGAAGTTTAAACACAATTCAGGCCTCAGTCTGATGCTGGAGTGAACCTGTAGAAGTCTGTAGAAAGACTCCCTCGAGGTTGTACTTTCATAGTAACGTTAGAATACAGGAGAAGGAATGGCTCACTTGGCCCTTTGAATCTCTTCATCCATTCAATGTGATCATGATTGATCTCAAACCCAACCCTCTTGGTGATATTTAGCTGCCATTCACTTTGTTGGGATCTTACGGCATGTCCGTAAGATCGGGCGGCATAGTAGCACAGTGGTTAGCACTGCTGCTTTACAGCTCCAGGGACCTGGGTTCGATTCCCAGCTTGGGTCACTGTCTGTGGAGTTTTACATTCTCCTCGTGTCTGCGTGGTTTTCATCCGGGTGCTCTGGTTTCCTCCCCACAGTCCAAAGATGTGTGGAATAGATTGATTGGCCATGTTAAAATTGCCCCTTAGTGTCCTGGGATGCGTAGGTTAGAGGGATTAGTGGGTAAAATATGTAGCCTTATGAGGGTAGGGCCGGGTTGGGATAATGATCGGTGCAGACTTAATGGGCCAAAGGGTCTCTTTCTGCACTGTAGGATTCTATGGTTCTATGGTCCTGCTGTGGGTTTCTCAGCAGCAAGATGTATGTTCAATGGGAAACCCTGTTTACAATGATGGGATCATAAAATCCTGCTGCCAACAAGCAAAGTGCTGTCTTGCCTCTGCAGAGAGGAAGGAAAATCCTGCTCTATATTACCACCTTCGCTCCTTTTAGTTAATGCCTTTCATTAATAAATATCAGTCACCAACAAATATCAGTTGCCAAGTTTGGAAGAGAGCACAAAGGTTTTACTGGCCTCTGCGGGTTGTTTCTTTTCACTTCTAAATGGTCTTCCTCTATTTGATAGATTACGTCTCTTAGTCCTTGATTCCCCATCCAGAGAAATAATTTCTTTGTTTACCATATCTGTTCCTTCTAATACTTTGAAAACATTGATTAAACCATTCCTCAACCTTTTAAATTCCTGGCAATAAAACCTTAGTTTGTGCAATTTCTCTTTGTAATTTAACAATTGCAGTCCAGATATAATTCAAACACATTTCAATTGTATTTGTTCCAAAGCTACTCATTCTTTCCACGGCCCAATAGCCGGAACTACTCACACTAATCCAGGTTTGATCTAACTGTTTCTTTGTTTTATTCTTTTCAATACAAAATATAGCATTGCATTCAACTTTATGGATTATTTTCTGTCTCTGTTCTTGAAATGTTAATGATCTAAGGAGCTGGATTCTTAAGTCACTTTTAGACAGCATCTTATTGCCAGTTTCTTCACTAATTACAAAGTAAACTGGTCTCTCCTTTTTAAATTCAAAGTAGATTATCTCACATTGCCTACATTGAAATTCATTTGCCACAGTTTCTGTTCGCTTAAGGGAGGCAATAGTCTAGTGGTATTATCACTTGATTATTAATCCAGAAACACATATAATGTTCTGGAACCTGGGCTCAAATCCTATCATGGCAGGTGGTGGAATTTGAATTCAATAAAAAAAATTTGGGCTAAGGAATCCAGTGATTACCATGAAACCATTGTCGATGGTGATAAAAACCCATCTGGTTCACTAATGTCTTTTAGGGAAGATAATCTGCCATCCTTACCTGGTCTGACCTACATATGATTCCAGAGCCACAGCAATGTGGTTGACGTGGGCGTTTAGGTATGGGCAATAAATGCTGGTCAGCCAGCGACATCCACGTTGTACGAATGAATAAAAAATTTATCGATACCTCTTGTAATGCCATGCTTCCAGCTACACTATTTAGAATCATAGAATCTTCCAGCTACATTACGCTTCCATCTACACTATTTAAAATCATAGAATTTGAGTGTGAGGTTGAGGGGGTGGGATTTGAGGAAAAACTTTTTATTCAGAGGATGGTGACAGTCTGGAATTTGTGTTGCCTGGGAGAGTGGTGGAAGCAAGATGCCTCATATCCTTTAAAGGGTATCTGGATGAGTACTTGGCACACCATAACATTCAAGGCTATGGGCCAAGTGTTGGCAAGTGAGATTAATGGGCAGGTCATGGCCTTTCATGTATCTCAATGGGTCAAATGTCCTCTCCTGCACTGTAGTAGTTTGTGATTCTGTGAATATTTACAATGCTGTCTATCTTTGTGCCATTGATAAATTTGGATGTTCTGGATGGGATTCTCCAGCTGAGTGTACCCCAAGACAAGGAGTTCCTATCTGAACTCAATAGAACTTTAAATGATCCACCACATTTACTGCCTCACCCCATACAGTTCCCAAAATGGACAAGATGGGAGAATTTCGCCCTTTATTTCAAGATGTAAGTTACTAATAGTTGTGAAAAGCTGATTCCCAACAGATCCTTGTGAGGCACAACTAGCACATCTTGCACATTATCCCTCTCTTTGTCTCCTTCCATTCAGCATATTTCATAAACACATCAAAAAACTAATTTCAGTTTTGTAAACCTCAACTTTAACTAACATCCTTTCATGACAAATTTTATCCAAAGCCTCTGGGTATCAATATAAATAACATTCATAGACATTCCCTCACTTATTACTTCAATCAGCTCTTTATATTATTCTGTTAGGCACACATTGCCCTTTATATGATGTTAGGCTAACAGGCCCATATTTTCTTGCTTTCCCTCTGACACCATTCTTATAGAGAAGGAATATCTGCCATTTTGAAGGGTACATATCTTCTCTATATGTTGACTATGAGGATAGAAATGAAGTGAGTTTGTGAGCATAGATGTGAACAACTCAATATCAAGAATAATTAAGTCACACTCACTGAGGTAGCTGATTCAGAAAATGGAACATAGCACGCAGTGGACTTTGTAATGAGGGTTTTTTTTGCACCTTTTTAATTATACAAATAAAGCAGCATGAATGAACTTCTAAACCATTGACCTATGCAGCATTTTAATAAACCATCAGTATCTGAGTGTTAAAAGCTTGACTTTAAGCACTGCCTCTCTGCATATCAAGCAAGAGTGAGTTGAGAAAAGTGTTTAAAATGCTGGCATCAGTCTGTTTATCTGATTCTCATTGGTTTTGTGCTGCATGCTCATTTTAGCAGGTGTATGGCTGAACTATCACATCAGACAGGCAAGGATCTTACTGAAGTTTAAAAGTTGACGTCTAATTACATCCTCCAGACCTGAACCTGACTTTAACACACACCCCAGACCAATTCACTTTTAGGTTTGTGAAAAAGCAGTAAACCTAAACTGGCCAGAAAGGGATCACACATTTTACAGTCTCCTTGTGAGTGAGAAAAATCAGGAGCTGACATGGTAGTACAATGGTTAGTGCTGCTGCCTCACAGTTCCAGGGATCTGAGTTCGATTCCCGGCTTGGGTCACTGTGTGTGTGGAGTTTGCATGTTATCCTCATGTCTGAGTGCGGATGCTCCAGTTTCCTCCCGCAGTCCAAAGATGTATGGGTTAGTTGCATTGGCCATGCTAAATTGCTCCTGAATGTCCCAGGATGCGTAGGTTAGAAGTTTTACTGGGATAAATATGCAGGGTTACAGGGATAAGGCCTAAATGGGATTGTTGTCAGTGTAGACTGATTGAGCTGAGTGGCCTCCTTCTGCACTACACTACACTTTCTCTGGCTCTCCTCCCCCATCTTAACCAAAACTACATATCTAACCACCACAAACAACTCTCTCCATCCCCAGTTTTCCAAGAACTTTGATCATAGACAGTCTATTGTGCTGGAGTCAAACCCCAAACTGGTGGTTTGAAGATGCCTCCTGACATTCTGCTGCACCCAAATCCTATTTATGCCTCTGCATTAAAATTAATTTCACTGGATAACAGTCACCAAAGGGTTAAATCAGTTCCAGCCTAGCATTTTGTTTTTAAAATGTTTGAAAACTAGGATTAAGCGAATGACCTTGCAAACAAACTTCAAGTGCCATAGCTTATTTTAAATATAAACAACATTCTTGTTACGGTCCCTCTGTTACAAGAAGGGTAGAAATTGAAATATTTATGACAAACATTAGTTCCTCAACTGAAACTGAGGATAAGGCTGGTGGGTGACAACTGGTCTCAACTGGCTGATCAAAGTGAGGCCCAGACTATTCCTAGGGATCTTTTAGGTGTATCAGTTCCAACTCCTATCTGAAAAACCAGCATCAATCATGTCAGAGTAACAATGAGGAGTCAGGCAAGAAAGGTGGCAGGTCGCTTTTTGACCCCAAACAACCTTCTGAGAAAGAATTTTCTTTTCAACCCTGACTAAAATGGGAGACCCCTTATTTTTAACTCTGCTCCCTAGTTGTAGATTTCCCCACGAAAGGGAGCATCCTCTCAGCATCTTCACAGTCAAGTCTCCCACAGAAATTTGCATGGGCGACATGTTGGCACAGTGGTTAACACTGCTGCCTCACAGTGCCAGGGACCCTGTGTGGAGTTTACATATGCTCCCCTTGTCTGCATGGGCTTCCTCCTGATGCTCCGGTTTCCTCCCCCACTCCAAAATGTGCGGGTTAGGTTGAGTGACCATAATAAATTGTCACTTAGTGTCAGGAGGGTTAGCTGGGTAAATATGTGGGGTTATAGGGATAGGGCCTGGATGGGATTGTTGTCAATGCAGTCTTGATGAGCTGAATGGCCTCCTTCTGCATTGTGGAGATTCTATGGTTCTATACTATAATAAACTCACGTTTCATTTTTCTACACTCCAATGGGGATAGGCAGAGCATGCTCAATCTCTCCTCATAAAACAAACCCCTCACCCCAGGAATCAGCCCAGTGAAATTGCTCTGAACTGTTTCCAATGTAAGTATTCCCTTAAGGTGACATCCCACCCTCTCTGGCTGAAAGTGATCTTTTCTAAAACTCTGCAATTTGATGATTTTGCTTTTAAAGGCCTGTCAGTCACAGATTCAGAGAAAGGTTATGAGTGGCATGGTGGCACAATTGTTAACACTGCTGCCTTCATAGCACCAGGGACCCAGGTTTGATTCTTGGCTTGGGTCAATGTCTATGTGGAGTTTGCACATTCTCCCCATGTTTGTGTGGGTTTCTCCAAAGATTGTGCGGGTTAGGTTAATTGGCCATGCTAAATTACCCCTTAGTGTCAGAGGGACTAGCTAGAGCAAATAAATAGTATCATGGGGATAGGAGCTATGTGGTCAGTGCAGACCAGATGGGCTGAATGGCCTTCTTCTGCATTGTATGGTTCTATGTTCTATGTTATGGCACAGAAAGAGGCCACTTGGCCCATTGTATCTATGTCAGTCAGCCCTATCTTGCTTTCGAGCATTTGGTCCCTAGCACTGCAGATTATCGTATTTGAGGTGCATATCTAAATACCATTTAAAAAAGTTACACATTGTCTGTTGCTACTCACTGGTTCTCTTCTTTATCAATGTTTTTTTTGATACATTATCTATCTCCAGTTCTCCTGAGCTTGGAGGGTCCTTATCCTCCAATGTGAACGTCCCATTGCAGTCTCTGCCTCCATCATCTCTTGTGACGTGTGCATCACCAGTTGAAAGATCAACTGTCTTCTTTACTATATCCATCAAGCTTGAATATCTATCCTGGTGCATGGTTTACATGAATCTTGCAATACTGCAGTCTCTGAAGGACTCCGTGGGTGGAATTTTATGAAAAAAATGCTAAGTGTCATACAAGCAAGAAAACGGGAGAGTTTCAGACTCATTTTTTGAATGAGTTTGAAAATGCAATCTTATGACCTTAATCCAATAAAGGTGGCAGAATATGATTCTCAGCAGTTTGGGCGGGGTGGGGGGGGGTGGTGTTGGTTAGTGGTAGTGGTGGATGGTGGATGAAACCTCATCTTGTCAGGGAAGCCAGCTACTGAGTTCTCAGTCTGCCATTGCATGGGTATCCCAATGTCTCAGTATAGTGGGGATCTTTTGCCTCTTAGCTCACCATTGCAGCTCCCCCCCATCCCATGGACATTGGAACCACTCAAAATCCAATAGACATTAGGGCCTCCCTATAGATATTGTCTACCTCCACTGATCTCCCCCTGCTCCTCCCCCACAGAAGAGTTCCCTCTGTCTCTGCCAATTGCCCCCCTCCTGCAGAGTTCTCCCCTTCCCAATTATGATTGTGTAACCTGAAGAGTTCTTCACTTCCCTAGTCGCCAATTGCCCACCCCTGACAAAGTTCTCTCTTCCCTCTCAACCTGCAGAGGTCCTCACTTGTCTTCCCCTCTCTTTATGGTTCTGATCGCTTTGGCTCCACCCTACTCTGACTCCGTCCCATTTTGGTTCAATTCCCCTGGCACTACCTCAGCATAGTTATGGTGCCTGGTTGGCAGTGCCAGTGTCAATGGACAGTACCAGGGTGCCAAGCAGGTAACACATTTGCCCCTGGGCACTACCCAGCCCTGTTTCAAACCACCTGAGTGTTTCAATGTCCTCCAATCCCCCAGCAACAACATCCCCCCCGGATGCTATTGGTGGGGAGTATATATGATTCTTGTTGGGGAGGACCTTGGCCAGTGAGGTGATAAAGATGTGATTGTGAACAATAACATTCAGAACTCTTTAATTACAGTCAAATTATGTCATTAGTATTTAAATTGGCTTCACACTTAAACAGTTGCGGGAAGGGCTGGGGAGGTGAAAAACCAGATGCGAAACTTACTGATCTTATCACAACATCTCATCAAAAGTCAGGTGGGATGAGAAAGCACCTGTGTCCAATGAATTATTGTTAGCAACTGAAAATGACAGTTGTTGTGCAAGTGAAGGTTTCATGGGAAATGTAAAAGAATGAACTGAGGTGAGAATGTGATGCAAGATATTCTTGAGATTATCATTTTGTACTCACTGTTGAAATTCTGCTAAAAGACAAAGGGATGGTTTTTATTTAATTGAGACACCTGGTAGCTGGGAGGCCTCGGTCTCCTCATTTCTGGAGGTGAAGAATACTGAAACTCCATTGATCTCCAGATAGTTCATCTTCTTGTCAACTGTAAGATACTTGGAGTCACTTCACTCCTAGTATTCTGTGTACAAGGAAAAGAAGAGACATTTCAGTGAGTATAATAGTATAGACTCATCTTCTGGATGGAATACATTTGATGACTCTGAGGGAGGGGCATTAAATTGTGTTATTAGGAGTAATGGATAAATAAATACAGATCTGAACAAATGCATAGAAAAAGGAGGGAGCACCTCATGCTCCCTATCCTTCCCTATGGCCCCTCATGCTCCCATACCAAGATTTGACCCAATCTGGCCCTTCATGCCCTCCCCAATGCTAAGATAAATTCCTTCACATGCCCCCAATGGACCTTAACATGCCTCCATGTCAAGCTGCAGCAATTCGTTGCCCATTCACCCACTATAGATTGTCTAGGACTGACAAATCCTATTGCATGTGTGAATTTTTTTTTGAAAAGGAATTCATTGATATCTCACCACTTTCTCAAATTAAAATTCATTAAAAAAAAACATTTTTCCTTTATTCTTGAAGTTACAAAGCCAATGCACAAGCAGACCAAAATCCATCTCCTTGTTGACTCCAAAAAACAAATTTAAATTGAATTCAATTCATTGTCCCAATAAGAAAAACAAACAAGATCCAAGCTGACAAAGTAAGACATTGGATAGAAGCAAATTACTGCAGAAACCAAAGCAGAAAATACTGGAAAATCTCAACCTGTCTGGCAGCATCTGGACTTGAAACATCAGCTCTTTCCTCTCCCTATAGAGGCTGCCAGATCTGCTAAGATTTTCCAAGGTAAGCACTGCACCCATCTTGGGACTGATCCAATACTTGATCTTGGTCAAAACAGGCCAATAGAAATATCAATTATGCAGACCCTTTAGAGCATCAACAGCTAAAACTACAAGCAATTGAAACCTCGAGCTTTCAGTCAAAATATATAATGCGGCTTTGCTAATCCATTAGAATACTGAAACATGCTGTAAACCTCTATGATTCTAAGCAATTCACCAAAACTCCTTTGTCAGCACCTTCCAAACACACACCCTCCAGCATCTAGAAGAACAAGGTCAGCTGGCTCTTGAGAACATTGTTACTGTTCGAAGCCACAAACCATTCTCACTTGGAACTACTGTTCCATCACTATCACTGGGTCAAAATTCTGAAACTACCTACTGAACAGTACTTTTTAGTACTTACATTATATGGACTGCATGGTTCAAAAAGACAGCACACCACCACTTTTTCAAGAGTAATTAGATATTGGCAACACATTATTGCTGAGCTGATAATGCTAAAATCCCAAGAACAAATGAAAGGAAGTTGAATTGGGGCACAGATTGTTTCCAGGGGAAGGCACAGAGGAAGCGTGTTTGGGAGTATGAAAGGGAAGCAGATGGAAAATCATTCAAGAAATTGTTTCGGTTGCTTATTTTACCAGTTTACTGGAATCTATAGTCTGTTGAATGAGGTAAGTAATATAAATCTTCCACACATACTTTAATAACTTTGGAAGCAGCTGCAAGAACATAAAGCTCCCATGGGCAAAGGGAAGTGTCAGTTTTGCTTAATGTTTAACTTTTCAAAAATGCTGCATTGTCCCAGATCATCTCTGAAGCAGTAATCATCACTGCGCTGCCACTCAACTCAAATACCTCCAAGCTCAGCGCTGCCTCACATCTCTTGCCTGGTCAACTAAGCCTATATTCTCCAGATATGAAGAGTACAGCATCCCTAGGAGAGCTCCCATCACAGCTCTGCAGTGGCAGGGAGGAAAGACAAGACACAACTGTCTTTTAAGGCACTAACCACTGTATGATTAGTTTAAAGATCCATTGTGGATGTGGGTGAACAGATGAGTGAGTGAATGGGTAACGTGGCTGAACTAAGTGGGTAAAGTGCAGATGGATAATGTAGTGGACAGAATAGCATATAGTTGGGCATGCAGATGGGTAGAATGGTAAATAGGTGGGGTGGTTAGTAGGTTGGGTCAAAGTTGGGTCAGGGGCTAGTCAGATTGGGTGTCAGAGGGGAAATGCCATGGTGCAAGATGGATCAGGTGGTGCTGGTATAGGAGTCATTGTGAGTGGTGGGGGCAGGGTGGAGGGAGTAATTCTGTCATTATCCTGGAGATACACTAGGATATTGTTGTCTCACATTTTCTGACTAACTATCCAACTAAGTACCCACAGAACTGTCAGAAGTCTCCAATTCTATTTCAGAATCAGATGGTGGAATTTTCTTGTCACACTCATCCCAAAACCGGAAAATCCCATCTGAGGTCAATGGACCTTTGCATGGTGTACACTCCCCTATCCCTGCCTGTTATGGCAGGTGGGACAGGAAAATTCTCCCAGAGACTTTCAAAGAGGGTCAGAGGGAGCAAGAGCTTTGCGACAAGAGCTGGAACTTTCTGGGAAATTACCACAAAGGTACTCATTTCAGGACTTCTGTAGGACCCACATCTGCATCTTTGGTATATCTGGTCAGAGATGATCCAGACACTGGGCAAACTGATCATTAGGAATTAATGGATATAGTTGGAAGAATCTGACAGGTTATAAAAATAATTGTCTATATTAATGATTAATGGGGATTGGATCTTAACTAAAAAATACAAAAAAGAACTTTTCATTCTATCCTGGGAATTTTATGAGGTACCACAAGTACTTAATCAGATTCAACATTGCCAATAACTAATTTCAATGGCTTAGCTGCCTGCCTTTTACTGGTAGGAGCCTCTGCAAAACAGGATGATGTCAATCATTCGATACAATCAATCCAACTGTTCCTGTATCTTTACCCTAATTAAGGAACGTATGTACACTAGCCTAATTGCAAGGGGGAAGGGAGATGTAATTCTTTACACAGAAAGATGGAGTTGATTTACTATCTATGTGTACTAACAGCACAGACATTTTTTCTTTGTCTTACCATTCTTGTCTTATCTGACTAACCTCCTCTGAGTACTATTTTTAAATAAACATATCTATTAAAAAACTGGAAGAGATCAAAGGTTAAGTTACCTACGTGACCAGATGTTGCTAACAAATGGGCTATTGTTTTAAGATGTGGGCAATTGCCCATCCTTCATTTCTGTCACTAGATGATCAATGAGCAGGGGCCTGTCAGGAGAAACTTTTCACTCTGACTGTCTTCTGCCCAAAACCCACACTAAAAATGTTCATGTTCAAGTCCTTTACATGGCCACAGAGTCTCAAACAGATGTATGAAGTTATCTTTGAAAACTTAATTTCTTTGGAAGATTAGAAATAATCATAAGGTAAAATGAACGAGGTAACAATATCTACAATGTATCTCAGGTGTTACCAAAGGAACACTTATGTTTCAGCTACACTGACTTTTCACCGGTAGTACAAAGTCCAGAGTTCTCTTCTACTGGAGGAAGGAGTTGAAGAATAATCCAGACAGTTTGCTATTATGCTGCGTTTCCTTAAACACTCCATACATAAATGTTTACATGGTTATGACAAAAGGGTAATTCATTTCAGACTTTGGAAATGTTTGACTGCACTGACCACACAGGCAATAATGTGATGACCTACATCACAAAACTGTAAACTGTGCCAGTTAAGTGATCTGTTTTAAACCCATTCTTTTTCTCCCCTTAGAGAATACAGTGGAAATATTCACCAAAGTTGGGATTACTGGACAAGTTACAAATTCTTTTGGAAGATTTAAGACATCATAATACAATTGAAGATTAAAAGCAGTTATCTATAATTTCCTTCACTATTTGGTTCAAACAATTATATTTCCTATAGAAATACATTCAACACACATACCTAATGATGTGTAGAATGAACACCTGAATTTGCATTTATCTATGATATTTAATAGTCACAGATATTTATATTAAAGGGGATCATGCATATAACATGCTTGGATATATTAACTTCTCAAAGTTTGAAAATAAATGCACATTCATTTATTTTCAAACTTTGAGAAGTTAATATATCCAAGCATGTTATATGCATGATCCCCTTTAATATAAATATCTGTGACTATTAAATATCATAGATAAATGCAAATTCAGGTGTTCATTTACACATCATTAGGTATGTGTGTTGAATGTATTTCTATAGGAAATATAATTGTTTGAACCAAATAGTGAAGGAAATTATAGGTAACTGCTTTTAATCTTCAATTGTATTATGATGTCTTAAATCTTCCAAAAGAATTTGTAACTTGTCCAGTAATCCCAACTTTGGTGAATATTTCCACTGTATTCTCTAAGGGGAGAAAAAGAATGGGTTTAAAACAGATCATTTAACTGGCACAGTTTACAGTTTTGTGATGTAGGTCATCACATTATTGCCTGTGTGGTCAGTGCAGTCAAACATTTCCAAAGTCTGAAATGAATTACCCTTTTGTCATAACCATGTAAACATTTATGTATGGAGTGTTTAAGGAAACGCAGCATAATAGCAAACTGTCTGGATTATTCTTCAACTCCTTCCTTCGGTAGAAGAGAACTTTGTACTACCGGTGAAAAGTCAGTGTAGCTGAAACATAAGTGTTCCTTTGGTAACACCTGAGATACATTGTAGATATTGGCATCGGAGAACTGATTCAGCAATGAGGATCTTACCCTTGCTGATTTGGATCAGTGAGCTCAAAAACAAAGGTTGTGACCCACTATTAGTGAGCTGCAGATTTAGCGACGTCACGGTTGGCGTCATTCTTTTATGTTTAGGTATTCCTCCCACACTGAGGTCAAAGTTCTTCATTCAGTCATTCATTTCTCACTGTTAATATAAGTGTTTCTGAGCATTTCCATTCTGGCTTTTAATAGTTGAATTCTTCAGTTTGTTAGTTGCCTGTGGCATTAGCATTGTAAGACTCTCTTCCCACAGTATCGTTGCTATCTGCAGGTTTTTTTTACCAGCAGAATCATTGTTGAAATTACCATGGGGAAATGACAGAGCTGCATTTTGGAAAGAAAGGAATTCATCCAGGGGAGGAGGAGGAACAGGTATGACTGCATTCCTGGCCACTTGGGCCCACTTGGCCTTGCCGCAAGCACCAATCCTTTTGACTCAGGCACATTTGATTGGGTTTTACCATGTCAGATTCAGGAGCGAGTTTTGCTGTCTCAAAGTCCAACCTTCAGCTACACAGATTAGCTGTGAAGATTACAACAGCATCCCATTTTTATGTGATCAGATCCTTCTAAGTCAACAGATAACATTTTGCAAGATCAATTATGAAGTTGCTATTGCATAAAATAGTGTGGCAAAGGCTTACTTGCCTTGGAAAAGTGGCAACAGCAACAGTGAATGCAGCATTTTTAATAGATAACAGGCCTCCCAACAAGTAAAAGGTATCACTCTTGGCACATAAATGGCCAAAATTCTATCTGCCAATAACTTCACATCAGGTATGAAAGACTTTCATTCCATTGATGTGTACCTTATTCTGGGAAAGGATGAACAGATCAGTGTATTTTCTTCTGAACTGAGAAGTGTTTACAATGATGAAAGATTCCAATACATAGAAATAGAGAGAGAGAGAGAAACAGTTTCCATTTGTTAGCAACAGCAACACCATCAGCCATCATTGTAAGATTATCACCAAGGAATCAAATAGAACATAGATCATAGAACATTACAGCGCAGAACAGGCCCTTCGGCCTTCGACGTTGCGCTGACCAATTAGGAAAAAGCAATGACCCTCTAACCTAAACCATTCCCTTTTCATCCATAAGCTTATCTACTAACCTCTTAAACGCCACCAAACTTGGCGCATCTACAACTGACGCAGGCAGGGCATTCCATACCCTTACCACCTTCTGGGTAAAGAACCTACCTCTGACATCTGTCCTATAACCACCACCCCTTAATTTAAAGCTATGACCCCTCGTGCTAGCTTTCTCCATCCTAGGAAAAAGGCTATCACTGTCCACCCTATCTAAACCTCTAATCACCTTATATGCTTCAATAAGGTCTCCTCTTAGCCGCCTTCTTTCTAATGAAAACAACCTCAAATCCCTCAGCCTCTCCTCATAAGATCTGCCCTCCATACCAGGCAACCTCCTGGTAAACCTGGTAATCCTGGTAAATAGGCAATTCAAAGTAAACTTCTTTTCAGAGAGTGGTGAGAATATGAAACTGCTCGAACAAGTGGAGACAATTGATGATAATTAATGGGGAAGCTAGATAATGATATTACGGGGAAGTGATGCAGGGTGTCGTAGTGTCACAGCTGGACCCTTTAAGGATTGTGCACAGGGAGAATCATAGGACTTAATGGCCCTGTGTGGAATGAGCATGGGGATTTTGGTACACAGTGCAGGCTTTTACAGCAAGACTAGGTCTTAGAATTGGAAGTGTTAATATCATGAAAGTACTTGGTATTATATATAGAACATAGAACATATAATAGGTATCCATTTGTAAATAAACAGTTATAGTTCATTAAATGCTAACTAGTGGTTGCCAATCCTTCCAATTACTGCACAGGGTTATGCTAATCCAGTTGGCAGAGGAATGATGGAGGAGGCTCGAGAGAAGAATAAATACCAGTATTATTCGGCCAAATGGCTAGGCCTGCTTCTGTATTATATACGCAATGTAATTTTGCAGAATATTCTTTCACAGTCAGAGTTTATGCGCAACCAACTAAAGTAATTCCGTACCCTCTGGGTTCAACTGTACAAACAGCGGAACAAGCTGCATAACTGTGCTACATTATCACACTGGAGCAAACAAATTAGGGAAATACTTCTCCACCTGTGACCATCAGTAATTTTAGTTAAATATTAAACTCATTAAAAAGCCAACTGAGTTAATTCTCATTTCTGGATTTCCCTGCCATGGAACCCATTTTCGGATCTGTCAGTGACTCGCTACGTCTACTGAGGCAAGTGCATAGGGGGTCAAGTTTCTTCAGTGAAGCTGACAAAGTGGGAAGGTCATGGACTCCACAGACATGAGCACACCACTAGGCTAACATTTCACCATTGTAGAAACATAGAAACATAAAAGCAGGATAGGCTATTCTGCCCATTGAGCCAGTTCCACCATTCAGTTAAGTTATCAGCATCAACACTACTTTCCTGGGTTACCTCCACACTGATTAATGCCATTAGTCTCCAGAAATCTATCAAATTCTGTCTTGAACGTGCTCAATGACTGAACTTCCACTGTTCTTTGGGATAGGGGATGGTAAAGATGTTTGTTTTAAACTTAT
Source organism: Sphyrna mokarran (assembly GCA_024679065.1). NCBI lineage: Eukaryota > Metazoa > Chordata > Chondrichthyes > Carcharhiniformes > Carcharhinidae > Sphyrna > Sphyrna mokarran. Next base: position 30,623,134 of record JAGIQG010000023.1, on the reverse strand, counting down.
CCTAAAGAATTTAGGATCACATATGTTTTAAACAAAGTATCCTCTTGAGTAGTGGTAATATTTATATTTTGTTCAATAAAGAACTGATCTGATTCAAAAATAATGGTATTTTGCCTATCGATTGACTGTACGACTTTGTAGCTCATGTGCGTTAACTTGTTCAATCTACCACCTTATCTCATTGGAAACATTCACTGACAGCAAGAATATGATTGTGAGTGACTTTTGGGGGGAAATAAAAATTTTATCTCAAATAATTTTTTCAGTTGAAGAAACTACTTTATTTCACCTTAAAACCAAAACCAAATTTTTTTTTAAAGAAAACTTAAAAATACAGCAAAATACTGGAGATATGAGTTCATGTCAGTTTGCAGGAGCAAGTTGTTAAACAAGGATTCAATACAAGAGAATGTGACCTTGTTTATACCATGTGATGTTTTGATTCACTTTGAGAACTGCCTTCATCCACTTCCAACATAAGATGGATATTTATTTTCCCAGAGTGCTCTGCTGCATAATTTTGCAAGCTTCATTAACTTCCACTTCTTATTGGAAGATAATGTGAAAAATCGGGGGAAAAGAATATAATCTCCCTTTAACTTTGAAGAAAAACACTTGTATCATAAAGCTAAAATAACCTTTTCTTTCAAGATAAATCAACAACACATTAAACTGGAGTTGGAACTTGTGTTTTAGTTAGATAGATTTATCTAATCGGATGTAAAATTCAACTATCCAGTTTTCATTTCAATTTTTGCGCCATCATTTTCCTTAACTAACAAATATCAGGTCTATTCTACGTTGCTTGAACTGCTGATTGACAGAGTTAGGACCTCACAATCAAAGGCTAGAATTTTACCATCCCTCCTGCTATGGGAATTGGAGCAGAGGAAGGGTGAACCATGGAAAGGTCTGTTGACCTTGGCAAGATTTTGTGGTTTCAGAACAAGCAAGCCCATAAAATCGCCCCACCCCCCCCCCATAATATTTTCCATCACCGAATGAGGCCATTCAGTTCATCATCCCCATTCTGGCTCTTTACTACAATTCAAAGCTAATCACAGTGGATTGCTTGCTACTCATTGTTCACTATTCTCTGCTGCTTCAAATATTGGCCCAAACTTCCCTTAAGAGATGCAATATCTCTTCCTCAGTCACTTATTGTACTAAAGCATTCCATGCTTCAACAATGCTCTGCATAAAATGGCAGTCTAGTGGTATTGTCACTGGACTAATAATCCAGAGATTACCCAGTGTAATGATCTGGAGATCGGGGTTCAAATCCCATCACAATAAATGGTGGAATTTAAATTCAATAAAATAAATCTGGAATGAAAAGTCTAATAACAAACAAGAAATCATTGTTGATTACTGTTTAAAAAAAAAACCCACCTGGTTAGCTAATGTCTTTTCCTTAAAGGGAAAAAAATTTACTTTCCACACCTTGCCTGGCCTTTACATCATTCCAGATCTGTGGTAATGTGATTAATGCTTAAAAACCCTCCGAAAAGGCCGAACAAGCCAATCAGTTCAAGGGCAGTTTGTCTTGGGCAATAAATGTGGGTCTAGCCATCAACACCGCAAATTAATAAAAAAGGAAAGAATTTTCTAACCTCACAATGATAATGTAGTCAATTTCTAAAGCCTTACTCATCATTGCCAATCCAGCAACTTCAGTCTCATCAGAATATTGAGATTGTGTCCACTATATCCAAGTCTAAAGCCTCAATGTATATGGAGAACAAAGATAGATCTAACATTGACCTGGAATAAGTTCTTGAAACTTACAGATACTATGAGGCCTGGTTGGAGCAGATATGAAGAGGATGTTTTCACTAGTAGGGAAAACAAGAACCAGAGGGCACAACCTCAGGCTAAAAGGGCAATCTTTTAAAACAGGAATTCCTTCAGCCAGAGAGTGGTCTATCTGTGGAACTCTTTGCTGTAGAAGGCTGTGGAGGTCAGGTCATTGAGTGTCTTTAAGACAGAGATAGAGAGGTTCTTGATTAATAAGGGGATCAGGAGTTATGGGGAAAAGGCAGAAGAATGGGGATGAGAAAAATATCAGCCGTGATTGAATAGCAATGCATACTCAATGGGCTGAGTGGCCTAATTCTGCTCCAATATGGTTTTATGATTTAAGCCATTTACAGCCTGTCTCTAGCCTCAATAATAACCATTTAATTATTTCCTGTCAAACAGTTTCAACCTGTGCTGTTACTGATATTTTTTCACAACATTCTTGGAAAACACTTTACACGCAAACCCTCATTCTCTTCAGTTATCCAATTTGAACACTTCTTTTTAAAAGAATACACTTTTCAAAAAGTTGGCCTTCAATAAATCTATGCTGACTTCTATGATTTAAAAAATAATAAAACCCATGTATTTCTAAAGTTCATTAATTTGATCTTGAATTTTGAATTCGAAGGGTTTGCCAATTGTAGACTAACTAACTAAAAGCAATTTGATTTAATCTCTGATTTTTTTCAACATGACTATTAAATCAGCTGGTTTCCATTCTTATCGCACAACTTATGTATTTGAGGAGGTTGAAAAATTGTGGCAAAAGCCATTCTTATTTCTTCTTTAGCCTATTTGAACTGTTGGATATGCATGCTATCAGCATCCAATAATCATTCCACCTTGAATTCTGCTGATGTTAACAAAACCAATTCCTTTTTTATTGTTATTTCTATCAGTTGTTTTACATTCTTTAGTAGCCTATCAGTGTTCTCACCACTACTATTATTTACAGAAATCAATTCAAAATATTTGGCTGGGATTTTGAAGAATATCCAGATTCACTAGTCCCACTTTGTTGATGCCTGATGTTAGAATTATAGAATTCCTACACTGCAGAAGGAGGACATTTGGTCCATTGAGACTGCACTGACAATCTCACTCAGGTCCTATCTCCTGCTAATGCTAATGATGCTAAGAGGCAATTTACCAATCAATGTAACCTGCATATCTTTGGACTGCGGGACGAAACTCACACAGACGTGGAGAGAACGTGCAAATAATGACCCAAGCCAGAATTGAATTTGGGTCCTTTGTGTTGTGAAGTGGCAGTGCTAACCACTGTGCCACTATTCATGTGGGCATGATTGGATAGTATTTGTGATATCTTCAATCTCCACAATTGGAATTGAACCATTATCCTGGATTGTGCTGCCCTAGCTATTATTTTATTTTCTATTGTTTTATAAAAGCTCTTCCTCTTTTGTTTGGCTTTCCCAATTCTCTTTTAGTCGCTCTAACATTTTATACCTTGTATTTTTCATAGAACATAGAACATTACAGCTCAGTACGGGCCCTTCTGTCCTCGATGTTGTGCCGGCCAATGGAACCAATTTTATGACCTCTAACCTAAACTATTCCAATGCTATCCATATGCCTATCCATTGACCTTTTGAACGTCCTTAAACTTGACGAGTTCACAACTGCTGCAGGCAAGACATTTCACGCCCTTACTATCCTCTGAGTAAAGAACCCATCTCTAACATCCATCCTGTAACTACCATCCCTTAATTTAAAGCTATGTCCCCTCGTGATATCCATCTCCATCCAAGGAAAAAGGATCTCACTATCCACCCTATCTAATCCTTTTCATGGCATTCATTTTCCTGATTTTATTAGGTCTAGCCTTATTATTTTTTCTCTATATCAAGAACTCAATCACTCTCACCATGGTTCTTCATGCTTTCATGCACCCCACTGGTCACCCTAAATCAAACATTCAGCTGAGATTTTCCAGCCTTTCCTGTCGATAGGATCTTCTTGTTCCATGAAGACAATCCCCACGGTAAATTCTGTGAAAGTGTGAGTTAACAAGCAGCATAAATGGCCATTGACTTCAGTGGGACCAGAAGCTTCAACCATGGCCAACTACTTCCACAGCCAGAAAAACTGCCAGGAGTGAGGGGTAATCCAGAAAATCCCATCTTTTATACTCACATTTCATAAAATCATAGAATCATGGAATCCCAACAATAGAGAAGACCATCTGGCACACTGAGTCCACACTCCTCTCCAACAAAGCATCCTACCCGGATGACATTTCTGTGCAATTAGTGAGGGGCAGATCCCGTTTTACCTTACACAATTTTCACCCAATAGGGTAAATCCAGCTCTATGCTGTTTTATCTGAATCCTTGAGACTGTGAGCTTACTGTTCTGAGAATCGTATGACAGCATTCCAAAATTAGACCATAAGACCCTAGTCAGACCCCACTTGGAATACTGTCTGCAGTTCTGGTCACCTCATTTCAAGGAAGATGTGCAAGTTATTGAAAGGGTGCAGAGGAGATTTACAAGGATGTTGCTTGGATTGGGTGGCATGCCTTATGAGGATAGGTTGAGGAAGCTCAGTCTTTCCTCCCTGGAGAGACGAAGGATGAGAGGTGACCTGATAGGGGTGTGTAAGGTGTTGAGAGATATTGACTGGGTGGATTCTCAGAGGCTATTTCCCAGGGCTGAAATGGTCGCTACGAAAGGACACAGGTTTAAAGTGTTGAGGAGTAGGTACAGAGGAGATGTCAGGGATAACTTTTTCACTCATAGGATGGTGGGTGAGTGGAATTGGCTGTCGTCGGTGGTGGTGATGGAGGCGAACTTGTTGGAGTCTATTAAGAGACTTCTGGATGAATACGTGGGATTGAATGGGATTGAGGGTTATAGGTAGGCCTAGTAGGAAGGGATATGATCAGCGCAACTTGTGGGCCGAAGGGCCTGTTTGTGCTATGGTTTTTTTATGTTCTATGTTCTAAGATGTAGGAACAGAAATAGGCCATTCAATTCATCAAGTCTGCTCCACCATTCAATGAGATTTTGACTGATATGATATGTTAATTCTCAAATCCACTTTTCCACCTTATTCCCACGATCTTTGATTCCCATATTAATTAAAAATCTGTCTATCTGAACAGGCTTGTTGACCCAATCTCTACAGGAAAATATTTCACAGATTCACTACCTTCTGAGAGAAGAAATTTCTCCTCAGCTTTGGCTTAAATGGGAAACACTTTACTCAGAAATTATGCCCTCTGGTCCAATACAAGCCATTTTTAGTCTATGGACATTTCTGGCAAGTTTGACATTGAGGGGAAGTGATAGTTTAGTGGTATTATTGTTAGACTATTAATCCAGAAACTCAGCTAATGATCTGGGGACTTGGGTTTGAATCCCACTATAGCAGATGGTAGAATTTTAATTCAATAATAAAAAACTGGAATTAAGAATCTACTGATGACCATTAAATCAATTGATTGTCAAAAAACCCTATTTAGTCCTTTAAGGAAGAAAATGTGTCATCCTTATCAGGTCTGGCCTGTGACTCCAGAGCCATAGCAATGTCGTTATCTCTCAACTATCCTTGGACAACTAGGGATGGGTGATAAAAGCTGGCCAGCCAGTGATGCCCATGTCCCATGAATGATTAATGAAAAAATTATTGTTCAACTCTTAATTGTCCAAAGAAGATGGAACTCTTGCGACCTACCTAGTGAAAGTCTCTGCATGGTTGTTATTGATTTCCAGGCTTTTAACCGAGCCACAATGAAAGATTTACATCTGCAGTATATGGACTCTTGGCATTGCAGCCAATAGGTCAGGATAACATGAAACATGTTGCTCCAAAATCTGCCATAGGGTGGCAAACTTGTGTAGGGCAAGACTGTTTTCCTCTACCAGTATGTATTGGCATTTCATTTTAGCTGAAAAGTCGTGCAACACACAACACTGCGAGGAATTGACTTCCTAAAGGTTTGAAATTTAACCTTGGGGCACTCTGAGAATTCAGTTCTTAGAATATTTTTTCCACAAATTTGTTCAATACTATTGTCGAAAGAGCAACAAACACTTCCTACTTGAGAAATTCCCATGAGTGCCATCTTCTGGTAGTTAATTTAACGTGGACAAAAACAATTGCATAGAAAGAAAAAATGAAGGGAGAATTTGCGTTAACCAGTGAAGCAATTCAAAGTGGCCAAAGCACTTCACAATCAATGAATAATCTGAAGTGTAGTCTCTGTGTGGGAAACTCAGCTCTCAACTAACACATCGCAAGATAGATAGCAGCAGTATGTAATCAATGATTGCATTTTAACACTATTGACTTAATAATAAAAGTTATCCAGATCAGTGGAAGATTATCTTCTAATGGGGCCACTGGATCTTTTACATCCACTTGGAAAGCCCATATTGCTTTAGTTTAATGCTCCATCTGAATGAGCAGGGCACTCTCCCACTGCAGTAAATTTGATACTGGGCGAGTACCCTGGAAGGCAAAGGAAAATGAAGCCAGAAGACTTGATGTGAGCAAATCAGATTCAGTCAGGTGAGTAAACCATGTGTGCAAATACATACCAATTCACAGCCCTTGAGATTAAGTGAATGAAAATAGAAATCATGTTGAGGGAGTTACAGAGGCAAAAGATGACAATGATTTTTTTTTTGTGCAGATCAAGGCTTGAAAGGGAAAGTGAGAGAAAGGTTGAACAAATCACCAATTGTAACATTAAGTTTAAAGACTTTTTATTACTGTCACAAGTAAAGTTACATTAACACTGCAAGGAAGTTACTATGAAAATCCCCTCGTCGCCATACTCCAGTGCCTGTTCAGGTATACTGACAGAATATTTAGCATGGTCAATGCACCTAACCAGTATGTCTTTCAGAGTGTGGGAGGAAACCAGAGCACCTGGAGGAAACCCACACAGACACAGGGAGAACGTCAAACTCTGCACAGACAGTGACCTGAGCTGGGAATTTGAACTCAGGCCCCTGGTGCTGTGAGACATCAGTGCTAACCATGTGCAAACATGTCACATGGAGAAGAAAGGCTGGACAGTTGAAAATTTGAGATCTGCAAAGTGGAGAAAGCTTCTTTCAAGAATAAACACAAAAGAAATTGGTGTTGGAAGAACATAAGAAACTTGGTGTGGGTCATGCAATGGAATGGGTGGAGATCATCCTGTCAGTGATTTAGACAGTGGCAGAACCAGAAAACATCTCTAACTATCAGGGAGGTGAATTCAGAGAAGATGACCTGGGAAATGGTCACTGAGATATGTCAGATTGCTCATCAATTCATGCAATGGATTTGGTGGAAATCCCATGTAATAGGTCCTCAAGGTTACAGCAGCACTCAATTTCAACACCTGTGATGGCTTCCAGAGGACAATGCATAACATACGTGGTATCTCCCAGGCTGCCACACACAGGTGCATAAAGGAGGAGGCCGATGCCCTTTTTAGGTATACCAATTATTTTAGAGGTTTACAGCATGGAAACAGGCCCTTCGCCCCAGCTAGTCTATGCCGCCCAATTTTTACCACTCAGCTAGTCTCAATTGCCTGCATTTGGCCCATATTCATCTATACCCATCTTACACTTGTAACTGTCTGAATGCTTTTTGAAAAATAAAATTGTACCCATCTCCAAGCTTGTTCCAGACATTCATAACCCTCCGTGTGAAAAAAAAAATGTCCCTCTTGACCCTTTTGTATTTCTCCCTGGCACCTTAAACCTATGTCCTCTAGTTTTAGATTCCCCTTCCTTTGGGAAAATATGTTGACTATCTACTTATCCATGTCCTTCATTATTTTATAGACTTCTATAAGATCACCCCCAAGTCTCCTACACTTCAAGGAAAGAAGTCCCAGTATATCCAGCCTCCCTTATAACTCAAACCATAAAGTCCCAATAGCAAGCTAATAAATCATTTCTGCACTCTTTTTTAGTTTAAAAATATCCTTTCTATAATAGGTTGACCAGAACCGTACACAATATTCCAAGAGAGACCTTACTAAATTCTGTCCACTTCACTATCGATGAAGACAGTCAATGGCAAAGTAACCACATTCCCAGCCATGGCTTGATTTCCTCCATTGCAGGCTGTCATTGACTGCATTTATGCGGTCATAAAAAATATCCTGGAAACAGTCAACTGCATTTCCAAATTGTAAATGGTTTCACTCCTTGAAAATACAACTGATGAGTGACGACAGCAAAAGAATAATGCTGATCTGTGCTTATTTCCTATGGAACTGTCACATTTACACATTTCATGGCTCCTAAGGCTTGTTGAAGTCCCAGGCCAGGCTGATGGGTATGCCCTTGGTGTCATATACTACCCCCTGTGTATTTGGCAGAAGATGTCAATGAGGCATCCGAAAATGGAGGAGAAGACCACTAAAATTAAGCTCATTGGGTGGCACAGTGGTAGCACCGCTGTCTCACAGTGTCAGGGACATCAGTTTGATTTGGACCTTGGGTGACGGTTTGCGTGGAGTTTACATGTTCTTCCTGTGTCTGTGTGGGTTTGTCCTGAGTGCTGTGGTTTCCCCTACAGTCCAAAGATCTCCAACAGTCCAAACATGTACAGGTTAGGTGGATTGGCAATGCTAAATTGCCCCTTAGTATGCAAAGTTGTGTAGGATAGGTGGATTATTAAGATAGATATGTGAGGATGCGGGGATAGGATCTAGGTAAGATACTCTTTTGGAGAATTGGTGCAGATTTGATGGGTCAAATGGCTTTCCATCTGCACAGTAGGCATTCTACAAATCTTATGCATTCACCAGAGCCATCATTGAATACCAAACTAGGCTTCTTAAATGAACTTCCACTGTCTTGATCATTCTGGAAGGGCTTTGTAATGCATATCCCTGAATAGGATTGGTCTGCTGCACACTGCTCAATATGGTACTGTAGCATGGTCACAAGTTGCAAAGGGGAAGAGTATGAGGAGACCATAAATCCAAACAAGACATCCTTGGATGCCAGAAAGATGTACAAGGAATGTCAGTGACAACATGACCCACACATGGTTCATACAACAGTAATAGTGCATGACCATCACTCTGTGGCTGGACCTCTGTCACTGTCCTGGAGTGTAGAACTATCCTTCCCTTGCTGAATTAACTAGAAATCTGCATCCTCTAACACTGACAATCAAACACAGAGTGGAGCTTCATTACACACACTCACCTCTGAATGCTGTTATCAAGGACATTACAGGGATATCCATGTAACAGCCAACACTGCCCAATTATTCTGATCCAGCAATTTTAAAGTACTTTGACTGCAACTGCACCTATCTCATTTATACCCAATGAGAGTGAATAGGGATAATACCATCCATCCTCTGGGAGTTTGGGTGGGGTGGGGTTGAGGATGGGGCACAGTTATGTCTGTATTTTAAACTGGGCTCCCTGGAACATTCACCTCAGAATATTCAATAATAAATATACGAAAATATAACACATCCCATTCAGGATAAACTTTCATTTCCCTGTCTCCACTCCTGTCATCATATTGTGAGAAATATGTCACGGCCATTACATCTGATACTATCAGAGTTCTCAACATTTATCAGTAATTACAAACATTAAAGGCAATAAATTATCTTTTTACAAGTGTAAAAACATGGATGAATCATTAGCACCTGGAGTGGAGACAGTTGGCTCAGTTTCATGTATTGGATGACTGTGTGATATCTGGAGACAAGGAGCTTTGAAGGCTCAAGGCTATTAGCGATCTCTTGCACTGGTACAGTGTAGCCTCACCCACTCAAGCTGTTGGAATCAGTGGTGAAGGAGATGAGGGATAGTCACCATCCACTGGGTGTCTTGAGATGCAGGCCCAGGTCGGCGGGCATATGCTCCTCTACTATCTGAATGCACAATGATACCTCCCTCTCTCACTGAGGAAAGGGTCTCTTGATGCCAGTTTCAGGAGCCATTTGCACATGAGCCACTGTTGTACAGATCTCATGACAAGAGCAATGGGATGCAAGTCAAAGCATAGATGGATCAAATACTCACTCTGGCTGAGACATGGCAAATCTAATGAAATGGGAAACATCAGTGGACGGCCTTTAGTGAGGTTTATGACTGGTGTAATGTCAATCACAAGTCTCCCAAGTACTTTTTTTAGCGCATGCCAGAAATTGGTGCAGAACTGATCGTCATATGAAAATCTCTGTTCCATTATGATCAGTGGGTGTGGGACATATTCTGGGCCTGCTAGCATTTCCCCAGCCATCCCCCCACCCCCCTTCCCCCCCACCCCCATCAGGAGTGGTTCCCTCCAGTGGAGTTTATGACTGCTCCTCACTAATGGGGAACAGGATCCTGATGCAATTGTTGGGGGCTGAGGCCATTGAGGCCCTGCCCCTCAAGATCAGAGATGAAGAGGGGTGTCCTTTGGATAGTGATAGCCTGGCAGTGTCAGCCTGGCACCCTGGCACTACCCAAGGGGAAAACTAGCAGTGCCTATTGGGGAAGGGCATACTGTTGCTTGTCCTGCATGACAAATTGCAGAGTTTACGATATGTCAAATGGTGTCTAACCCTCTTATCTTCATTTATTCCCACCAGAACTAGAGTCTGTCATTCTCATGTTGTAGCCACGTGCACAAAAAAGACAACTTCCACTGTTTTGGCCTCAATTGCTATTTGGTGCTCAGGTGGATCACACATTCACTCTTTTGGCAGAGTTGCTTACTCGCACATGTGCACTGTTGATGAGTGCATGAGAGATTCCTGTCGAAGATGTGACACTAGCACTTATCCTGGTGAATCGGAGAAGGTTATTGAGCTCTTTCCTGCATCGGCCCCAACTCTGGCCATTAACCAATGGTTGTTCACGTCCTCTGCCACCTCCATGCAGACTGCCTTAGTCTGGAGGAAGGCCTTCTGGTCCCATCTTCAGGAATGGGCATCTCCAGCCTTTCCTTGACAGTTTGGAGAAGAATATGCAGGAGGTATTGGTGAACTGTGAGGTTTGTCAGCTGCAATGTTCAGGCATGGAATCTCAGATGTTTCAATAAATCTTTGACAAAAGCTGCAGTGTTCTGGCGGAGTTGCATGGGCCCTCAGTTTGAATAGCTGGCTCTTTAATAGGCTGCCTATAGATGCAACATTTTCAGCTGACAGTGCGTTTCAACAATGAGATGTTTCCGTGTCCCTAAATTGTACTTGTGCTCTACATGTGTTGCTGGACAGGCAATGGCCTAGTGGTAATATCACGATTATTAATCCAGAAACTCAGCTAATGTCCTGGGGACCCGGATTTGAATCCCACCAAGGCAGAGAGCGGAATTTGAATTCAATACAAAAAAATCTAGAATTAAGAATCTACCGATACCCATGAGATGATTGTCACAAAAATCAATGTGTAGTTCACCAATGTTCTTTAGGGGAAAGAAATCTGCCATTCTTATCTTGTCTGGCCTACACGTAACTCCAGAGCCACAGCAATGAGGTTGACTCTCAACAGCACTTGGAAAACTAGGGATGGGCAATAAATGTTGGCCCATCCAATGATATGTCCCACAAATTAATGAGAAAATCTTCGCGTTTTAACTATAATCACATTGCAAATAACAAGAGAGAAAGTGGAAGTGGTGGCCAGTCCCAGTTATGCTGATGGAAATAGCCCACTATTGACAAAATCCTGGAGACTATTAATCACAGTATTCTTGAGTGGAAATTCAGCAGCAAAGTACTCTGCAGCAGTGTAACTAAGGAAAGCAAATCTGAGGAACACCCACAAGTCCATAAATGCAAGTTGTAGCCCACCACCAGCTTCTTCCGTAACACATTCTCAGTGAAAATATTAACCTGCTAATGTGCTTCTGTAATCAACAATTAGCTTGCCCTCACAAGAAGAGAAAAAACTACAAAGCACTGTGGCAAAATAACTCAGTTTGTGTGTCCTTGGATTCTCAAGAGCATGTTTTGTTTTACAGATTGTTGATGTGACACATTAACCTCCATTTCAGGGCAATGGATGCAAAGACATATTCTTATGTTTGAATAGTGATGTTCATGGTGTTCTGAATATCAAGCCTTGGGCCTTATGATTCTTGTGCTCCCTCATATCAAATTCAGATAAGCATATTTAAAACCCAATTGATTTCAGCCAAATGGAAGAGAAGTATGGTGGCGCAGTGGTTAGCACTGCTGCCTCACAGTGCCAAGGTCCTGGGTTCAAATCTAGCCTCAGATCACTGCCTGTGTGGAGTTTGTACATTTTTCCTGTGTCTATGTGGGTTTTCTCCAGATGCTGTGGTTTCCTGCCACCTGAAAAGATGTGCGGGTTAGGTTAATTGGATAAGTTAATTTTCCTTAATGTCAGGGGATTAGCAAGGAAAATATATGGAATAGGGTCTAGGTGGGATTGTGGTTGGTGCAGACTCGATGTGTCCAATGGCCCCCTTCTGCACTGTAGAGTCATAGAATCACAGAACCCTACAGTGCAGAAAGAGCCCTTCGGCCCATTGAGTCTGTACCGAACACAATTCCATCCAGACCCTATCCCCATATCATACCCACTAATCCCTCTAACCTCTGCTACCCTGGACACTAAGAGGCAAATTCTTAGCATGGTCAATCAACCCAACCCACACATCTTTGGACTTGGGAGGAAACCAGAGTACTCGGACAAAACCCACGCAGACATGAGGAGAATATGCAACACACAGACAGTGACCCGAGAATCGAACCCAGGATCCTGGACCTATGAAGCAGCTGTGCTAACTACTGTGTTATTGTGCTGCCCACGGTAGATCTATGATTCTAAGAAGCTGCACGAGGGAGAATTAATTTTGCAGTGGGGGTTTTACACAGCTGTTATGCCTCTTATTTGCATAAACAGAAGGCAAACAATTTGTTTTGATCATATATTCTCCAAGCCAATTCTTTGTCCTTACCAATATGGCTTATATTGGCCATATGATTCTTAGTGGCCAGATTGGAAGATGCTTCGCACTTCAAAAAGAAATGAATGTTACGTGACAAAATTTCTAGGCCACTGTCATGACTCACGTTCTCCCATTTTCCTGCATCAGTTGATTACAGTTTGCAATGATTGATTCTTCAGTCTTGTTTTTGACTTTTAAAACAAGGATGCACAGTTGTTCTAATTAAAGAAGAGAAAAAAAAGTACACTAAGCCATCCTTTGTTCTCATTTCACTGGCTGGAACATTTAAGACACTGAAAATAAAAATAACATCAGAATGAGTCAGTCAGAAAAGATGCATTAAGCCTTCCATTTGAGCTGCTGCCGGTGTTTCAGCGAGAGATTGCCATATGGCATTTTGACCTTGACAATTGTTTGCAGAACAATTCTTCATGTATCAGCTATCGTGTATTGAAGAAACTTTGAAATATGATTTCATTCCTTAGATGTTACAGGAACAGTTAAACCTTTTGCAATTAGCTTCTAATGTCAGGTTTCTCAATAAGATACTTTTAAAAGCAGCATTCCTGACATTGTTGATCTGAGATTTACATGTGTTTTATTTGTTGTAAGGTGTACTGACAGGTTTATTTTGTGGTATGTCAGCAAACTTGAAGCCCATCATCTTAGTTGTTTCCATTCTCATGTTTCATGAAAGTGAGATGGCCTGAGGTGATGACGTATCTATTCTTTTATTTTGTTCCTAGTGTTCACAAACTGGATGCTGTATTTTATTGAGTTGAGTTTCAGACCATCTCTTCGTATCACCACCAGACCCATTATTTCTATCTCCATAACATCATTAAACTCAATTTCTATCTCAGCTTATTCAATGCCTTGGTTCCCTTTGGGTTTCACTATCCCAACATACACCTGGCTGGCTTTCCATCTTGCAACCTCTGCAAACTTCTTCTTCTTCTCAGGCAGTTCCGCAGGATCGAGGATGATTTCTTTCCACTCTAGGATTGTGAATCCTGAGGTGACTAAAAAGTCCAGTGTTAGTTCTGCACACTGCCACAGGGAGGAAGGGCAATGGGCAGGTATTCTTAGGTGTTGGGGATGGGTGAAATGCTCAGATTAATATTAGCGCTTACCCGCTACCTGGACCTGCCAGAGATATTCAAAGTGGTTGGCACTGTTGCGTGTGCTTCTTCTTCAGTTTGGGCAGTCTCGAGCAAGAGATTCCCACATTTTGGTGGGGTGTTATATTTTTTTCAGGAAGGCTTTGAGGATAACACTGAAACATTTCCCCTATCGTCCCAATCAATGCTTAATGTGATGAAGCTCAGAATAGAGAATAGAGTCGAGAATTTGGTTTCAGAATCTTGTGTCAAGCACGTGGATGGTGTGGCCCACCCAATGTAGCTGATTAACTATTACCAGTACTTCATTAGTGGGAATATTGACCTGAGACAAGAAATTGATAATGAAAGATTTAACCTCCAATTGAATTTGTAAGATCTGTACAGAGGAATTGCTGGCACTATTTCTCTAGGGATTTAAGCTGTTTGCTGTGTGCTGTTTATGTCTCTGATGTTTACAGGAGTAACACTGTAGATTTGTAGACCATGAGCTTACTGCTGGATTTAAAGTCTTTGGCACCAAAAACTCTTTTCCTCAGATGACTGAAGACTATATAGACACTTTGGCTTGAATAAGCTTCTGGTCATCTTTCTTGCCACAACACTGCAACATATTTCCATAAAACTCCCTGCTGGAATAGAACCACTTATTTAGGTGAACAGAAACTACTCAAGCTGCCAATTGTTTTTTAATAATGCTTCTGTGAAACACTTTATGATGTTTCACTTCATTGAAGAGACACTATAATAAATATAAATTATTGGTGTAATTGCTGTTGTTACTTAATTGATGCTATTTTTTAGGGTCCTAGACCAGAACCCCAAGTTAGAATAGACCCCAACAGCATTTTTTATTTTGGCATAAATGTGAGGATAGAATGTTTCACTCCAGGAGAAATTCCACTGACTAATTAGGGTTCTTAATAGTAAAACAAAATTTATTTTATAATACAGTTTAACTATAACTGTAACAAATGCAGCAGATTAACTACTACCCATTTAAACAATATTTAAGTCTGCAAGGAAACAACTTTAATTTCTAACTTATCACTGTTCAGTTCCAAATAAACAACATTTGCTTACAGTCTTTAAAACCACTTTAAATACAGTTAGCAACCATAAATATACTTACTACCAGTGGTGTAGTCAGTCTTGGAAGCTTTCAGACAGATTTTGTGGAAAGAGCAGCTTGCAGACTCCTGACTTTAAATAAACCCAGTCAGGATTCAAAGGTTCCGCTCATTAACCACATTATCACATGGACTTGTGATGTAAATTCATCTTCTATTCCTTTAATCAAAAAAAGGAGATCTTTTGTTTTTGGACAATTAAATTCCATTAGCTCTGCCCTAAGTAAAAACTACATGGTTAAAATGAGTAATTGTTCTGCTTTCCAAGCATCTGAATTGTATTCCCACCCCACATACTGACTAGCTGTAGAAAAGAAAAACTTTAAAACAGTCCCCTTAAAAATAAATAATTATTTTTATACTAATAACAACTACTATCATCACGTATTGACCAGGACATACAAATTCAAACTGGATATTGAATATTCAATCATTGTTCAGCATCAGCTAAGCCCATTCACAAATAATTCTACCCATTAGCATTTCATGATGGAAATAAACAGTAAACAAATTTAATTGCATATTCAATAGATTTTTGCCAGGACAAAGGTGAATTATTACACAATGATTTTGTTGAAAACAAATCCCTGACAATATAAGGATCTGGATAGGTTGAGTGAATGGGCGAGGACCTGGCAGATGGAGTATAATGTTAGTAAGTGTGAGGTTATTTGGTAGGAATAATGGTAGGAAGGATTACTATTTAAATGGTGAAAAGATGCAGCATGCAACGGTGGAGAGGGACCTGGGGGTCCTTGTGCTCAAATCACAAAAACACAGTATGCAGGTGCAACAGGTGATTAAGAAGGTGAATGCAATGTTGGCCTTTATAGCTAGGGGGATAGAATATAAAAGTAGGGAGGTACTGTTGCAGCTGTATAGGATACTGGTGAGGCCGCAGCTGGAGTACTGTGTGCAGTTTTGGTCGCTGCATTCGAGGAAGGATATATTGGCCTTGGAGAGGGTGCAGAGAAGGTTTACTAAGCTGATAACAGAGATGAGACTGAATAGGCTAGGTTTGTTCTCTTTGGAGTTTAGAAGGTTGAGAGGGGATCTTATAGAGATCTATGAGATAATGAAGGGGATGGATAAGGTTGAGGTTGAGAGACTCATCCCGCTTAACAAAGATAGCAGGACTAGAGAGCCTCAAGATTGGGGGGGGGGCGGGGCCATTCAGATCAGAGTTGCAGAGAGGTTTCTTCACTCAAAGGGTGGTGAATCTTTGGAATTCTCTGCCAGGTGAGGTGGTGGAGGCTTCCTTGCTGAATATGTTCAAGTCAAGAGTAGATAGGTTTTTGATTGACAAGAGAATTAAGGGTTATGGGGAGAAAGCAGGAAAGTGGTACTGAACCACTACAGATCAGCCATGATCTTATTGAATGGCTGGGCAGGCTCGAGGGGCTGGATGGTCTACTCCTGCTCCTATTTCTTATGTAATGTAAGCAATTCAGATCATTGAGCAGAAATGTTCATCAAATCTATCAACAATGTTTTCCTCCACAGCCTGCTCTATGGTAGTAAATTCATCCAAAAAAATTTAAGCACAAAAGATCACAGACTTGAAATGTTGACCAGGATTTTATGACTTTGCTCAGGTGTAAAATCCCACCAAGGCCAATGGAGGAGTGAGTATGCTGGTAAAATTCCAGCCATGAGCTTCGTTGGCTAGGCCAGCATTCCCTAAATGCCTTTGAGAAGGTAGTAGTGAGCTGCTTTTTGAATGACTATAGTGCGTGTATTTGTGTGTGTGTGTATTCATTTCAGTGCTTTTTGTTTCAGCACTGTGGTCCGCAAGATAGTGCGATAGTTTATAATACAGAATGGGGGAAAGGACTGTGGATGGACGTGTGGGATTACTTTCACTGCTCGCACATTTAGGTAAGCCTATCATGGGTAGCTTGGCCAGAAAGGGATGTCCCCACTCTCTCTCTTCCTCACCATCTTCTCCTCTTTCCTGTCCTTCTCAAATGACATCTGAATATTCCTTCTCCAGAACAATGAAGGTTTGTTTAGCACTCTGTCGGTCTTCTCAGTGACATTTCATGTGGAAATATAGCTCTCATTACATACATGCTGCCCTAGTATGCTTGGTTTGCGCACTGGAGTCACAAGCCAGTGGTCAACCGATAACAATTGTTACCCAGCAGCTGATCTCTGATCGTTCATGATGGCTAATAGCACATGGTTTAAGAAGGCAGCTCACCACCACCTTCTCATAGGAAATTGGAGATGGGCAATGAATCCTGGCCCAGCCAGTGTTGCCCACATCTCTTGAGTGAATAAAAAAATGCAATGTTCAGTGCATCATTGCAGAATAAAGGCATTTTGATTTCAAGACAGCATATTGGGCATTGACCTGCATGATGCATTCAGCATGGTCACACTTGCTACACGTAAAGGACATTGAATACTTAGTGGATTCAATACATCTCTGAATTTAGATCTGGCCTCCACAAAGCAATGTATCAGTAGTCATTGGAAAGCCCATTATCTGAGCAAAACCATGTGCACACTTTGCTTCTTTTCTCTGGAAATAGAGGAAGCAGTGTCTTTCCCTCTCAGTGCATCAGTTTCCTCCCCTTTACAATATTGGATATTGAAATAAGGGAAGGTTGGAGATCTGCTCTAGAAGAAAGAGGATTGATTTAAAGGATTTTGTTGCCATGACCACCTTCACAGCCACTAATAGTGCCATCCTTTCTCTGCTCTAACACTAGGTATTCCTGCAACAGGTGACAAGACGGCAAAGTGGCACAATGGTTAGCACTGCTACCTCAGAGCCCAGAGACTTGGCTTCAATTCTGGCCTTGGGTCACTGTCTGTGTGGAGTCTGTACATTCTTCCCATGTCTGCATGGGTTTCCTCTGGGTGTTTGAGTTTCCTCCCACATTCCAAAGATGTGCAGGTTAGATAATTTGGCCATGTTAAGTTGTCCCTTAGTGTCCCAAGTTATGTAGATTCAGAGGATTAGCCATTGTAAATGTGTGGAGAAATAGGGATAAGATGGGGTGGGGGTCCTGGGTAAGATGCTGAGTCAGTGCAAACCTAGTGTGCTGAATGGCCTCCTTCTGCACTGTAGGAATTCTATGATTCCATGAATACTTCTTCAACTTAATTGAAAGCATTTAAGGTATTTTATGTGACGTAGTATAAAGAAGAGAATTAGTCCATGAAAATCCTGGGTCAATTTGGCATCTGGTTAGGAAGTCTTCTCTTTTCCTCCTCCTCTAGCCTCTTCAAGCAGCTTGGCCTCTTCTGTTTCATCTCCGTTTATTCACTCACAGATTTGAAAGTGGCATTGCTTTTGCTCTCTGCCTCAAGCTGCATCCCCTAGACATTGACTCCATTTCCTTCCTTGGCAATACTCTGAGGTTAAATCATTTGCAGCCTTCCAATATCAACCTAGACTAAACTTCCAGCCGCATATCTAGTCCATTATCAAGACCGAGTATCTCCACCTCTGTTACATTGCAGATTTTAACCCTACTGCAACTCATTTGCTGCTGAAACCCTCATCCAAACCGTTATTTTTAGATTTAAATCTTTCTACAGTGTTCTGGTTAGTCTCCAAACGATGTGGAGATGCCAGCTTTGAACTCGAGTAAACACAGTAAGAAGTCTCACAACACCAGGTTAAAGTCCAACCTGTTTATTTGCTAGTAAACCCACAGCTTTCAGATTTTGCCAAAAAACAATGTGAGCCTGTGCCTGATGCTATCTCCATTCACTTTGTCTGCATCTTTAAGACTTGAATAGCAGGTTACCTGTAAAGACTTGCATTCTAATCAGTATTCTGTAAACTGTGTGTGCCTTTTATATGCTGTTTGAGACCAGAACGGTCCACTCACCTGATGAAGGAGCAAACCCTAAAAGCTTGAGGGTTTACAATCAAATAAACCGGTTGGACTTTAACTTAGTGTTGTGAGACTTCTTACTGTAGTCGCCAAACTCCATTCATCATAAACTTCAACTTTTCTAAACTTCTACTGTCCATGTTCTAACTCGCACCAAGCATCATTCACCAATCACTTCTGTCTCCACTGATCCAAATTAACTTCCAGTCTGCAACTGTATCAACATCAAAATTTTAATCTGAATTTTCAAATCCCTCCACGGCTTTTTTCCTCTCTATCTCCAGAAAATCGTCAAGCCCTGTAACTCTGAGATGTCTGCCCTACTCCAATTCCAGCTTCTTGTATTTTAACTACTTCACCATTGTGCCTTCAGCTGCCTAGCCTCACTTCTACAAGTCAACTCAATCATTAAAATAGATTGCTCCATATAAGGGCCATTTTAACTCAAAAGTTGGCTCTACTCTGGGCTCTGATGAAGAGTCATCTAGGCTTGAAACATTGGCTCTACTCTCTCTCCACAGTTGCTGTCAGACCTGAGATTTTCCAATATTTTCTGTTATTGTTGCACTAAAATAGACTAGTTGGTCACCAAATCATTGCTGTTTGCGGGACATGGTTGTGTGCAAGTTGCCTTCTGAATTCCCTACATTACAACAACGACTGTACTATATAATTTGTAAAGTGCTTTGGGAGGTCCTGAGGTTGTTTAATTTTGTCAAATTCTGGAATGAAATTTTGTATCTTTAAGGACCAAGTAGTAGAGAGTGGATTAGATGTGATAGCATTTACATTAGCAATAGAATAGATTATATAGTCATGAATAAAAAATAAGTCAACAATAGCTGTGTTTTTGAAATAAATACATTACTCATGAGGTAATGGGTGAGAGTAAAATGGGGTCAATGATCTAAGTAAATTTTTGCCAATTTGAGATGGCATGATAGCACAGTGGTTAGCACTTCTGCCTCAAATCACAGATGTGGAGATGCCGGCGTTGGACTGGGTTAAACGCCGTAAGAAATCTCACAACACCAGGTTAGAGTCCAAACAGTTTATTTGATAGTAATCTCACAAGCTTTCAGAAACGGTGTTCCTTTGGCAGATGTGTGGAAGGTTCTGATCAGAGAAGGGCATATAAAGACACACACAGTTTACAGAATACTGATTAGAAAGCAAGTCTTTACAGCTAACCTGCTATTCAAGTCTTAAAGGTGCAGACAATGTGAGTGGAGATAGCATTAGCATAGGTAAAAGAGATATGTATTGTCTCCAGACAGGACAGTAAGTGAGATTTTACAAGCCCAGGCAAGTCATGGAGTTACAAACAGTGAAACATAAATCCCAGATCCCGGTTGACAGTGCAGAGTCGCTGAGCAGAGACTGATGGCCAAGTTCTGTACACATGAGGACGGTCTCAGCTGGGATCTTGGTGTCGAGGAAATCCCTAACTCAGAATAACTCAGGCAGAGACTTTCGGAGTCAAGCTTCAGGAGAGTTTATTTTTCGTGATATCACGGAGAGTCCACTCCAGTCAACGCCGGGACTGAACTCTGATTTTTTGAGCAAACCCGTGCTATATTTATACAGTGAAACAAACAAGTTTTCGTACTTATTATAATGCACCCTACTATTCTCATTATCTCAGCTAACTCTTTAGTCAATGTCCCGTAAATTAGATATACATGTCCAGGACAAAGAACAAAGAACAAAGAACAAAACAGCACGGGAAACAGGCGCTTCGGCCCAACGAGTTCGCGCCGCCACCCTGATGTTCCCACCTCTATCCGCGATCCCTGTCCATATTTATAGATCTATGGATTAAAAACCAAATTTGAGATAATTTAGGGAGAATTTGTTTTGCCAATTAGCCTAAGAGCACATCTTTGGGATGTGGGAAGAAACCGGAGCGCCCGGAGAAAACCCACGCAAGCATGGGGAGAATGCGCAAACTTGCACAGACACAGGCCCAAATCCATGTATCTGCACAGCACAGCGATAGTCACTGAGCTTATGTGTCCTTGGTCTTACAACATCTTATTATTTCTACTTCTAATGATTTACAATAGTTGTGCTTAAAAGAATGGTAGTTTATTTTCATAAGTCTTTCTTGAAGCCAGGAGGCTTGCTATCTAGGCTGGAGACCTTGGGTTCTGCTAGCCTCATGTTTTTCTTTTCTGTAGGATTCAGCTTCTACTAGTCTCATGATTTTCTTTTCTGTATTTTTTAGCATCTGCAGATTTCAGCGTTTAACCCCTTAGGTTACAACAACAAACTTAATTTCTTCCATAGTTTGCAACAATAAACTTAATTTCTTCCCCAGGTCACAACAACAAACAAACAACAGAGGTTTCTCATGATTGTTCACAAAAGGCAATTACTGCAGTGCATGCAGGCATCAAAAAATAAATTTGCAAATTGTAGTTTTCCAATTTCTTCCACAATTTCCCTCTTGTTGATCCTCTGGATCAACAGATTTTAAGGTTCTGTTATGCTATCGCGAAAGAGAGGGTCATAGCCCTCTGGAAACGGCCTCATTTTTACGTATTCCTCCTTGTCATAATCCCCGTATTGTTCATCTATCCTTGTCATATGAGTTCTCATTGCCATTTGTCTTCCTTCTAGTTAGGCCATTATTCCCATCACTCGGCCTACCAGCCTCTTTACTCTAACCCAAATAACACACATTAGTATAAGCAACAATAAGAATATCACTCCCATTATCACAATTGGATGAATGGCCAGCCTGAAAATGGCTGAAGCCTTAGGGGACCAGCCGTAAAATACATCCCACCAATGATGGGTCGTGAGGAAAGTTACTTGATCAGATATACGCACCAACTGCCCCTCCTTGTAACTCATTTTGACCACTAATTGGCGAAGAGCGCGTCCCTGTTTGGCGAAAGCTTTTGACACTTTCTGATTTTCCTTGATTAGCTCATGCAGTTTAGTCAGATTTACAACTGGGGGTAAAGGGTCTATATTATGAAGCATATATGTTGTTGCATCTGCTTCCACTGCCCAAACTGGTAAGTCTGCTTACTCTGATGTTCACACAAAGTATGCACTCCTTTTACGCACTTGTTAATTGGGGGTTTATATAAAATCCCGTCTAAGTATATGGGCCAAATTCCCGAGATGCAGACTTCATTTTCGCCTATTTCTGATATCAATGTATCATTTGAGGGTCTTAGTTCCCACTGGCACACTCCCACTGAGTGTTGCATTGAGCAAGGCTCATAGACGGCTGTCTGATATGGACATACCATCCCGAAGGGCCAGTTAATGCAACCTTTTGAGGAGTGTGCCTTATTTCTTTCATCCACCCATTTCCCTTTGAATATGGGATACCAAAAATTAGTACCAAATAGGTGAGGATGTACCTGGAACTGGCACCAGATTTCTTTCTGGGCGCTATTCACTATTTCCATTGTCACATTGCATCCCTCTCGACTACACCTAGTATACTTTGGGCG
Organism: Sphyrna mokarran; assembly: GCA_024679065.1. Taxonomy (NCBI): domain Eukaryota; kingdom Metazoa; phylum Chordata; class Chondrichthyes; order Carcharhiniformes; family Carcharhinidae; genus Sphyrna; species Sphyrna mokarran. The sequence goes on along the minus strand of JAGIQG010000023.1, from coordinate 30,600,845 downwards.
GGTCCTAACAGTTATGTTAACTACATTACTCTTCTGTTTGAATCCTAGCATTTGTTCCCATGTCTCTGCGTGGAAAGACAACACTTTCCTTTCTAATTCAGCTCGCAACAACTGATGCACTATTTCCTTCATCATACAATAAGTATACTTCAAATTCAAAGCTACCTGACTCTTCGTTGTTTTCTCTATCTCGTTCTCAACTGCCTCATTATGTTTCCAGGTCATCACATTCGTTATATACCCTGATATTTGCATCTTCTGCAAACCTTTATTCCATGCATTCCTTATCTTCTTTCCTTCTCCTACCAAACTTCCTACCACCTGTATTTTATTTTGGAGGGTCTCTATATCTATAGAGTTTAGGGCTCCTTTCCCTGTTCCTATACCTCCTAACACAATCCCTAACACATCCCTTTTCCTTCTTCTTCCATCCTTTCTCAGTACCATATCTAGCTTGGTTATGTTACAACTATCAGTTTTCGGTTCTTCGTATTTTATCAACACTGTCAAGTTCATCACATTAGGGGATCTCACTACTGGAGTACAAGTGGCAAACATCCTTCCTATATGCCCTGTATTAGTTTCTCTCTGTGACATTTCTTCTAACCACCATAGATTTGCATAACCATAGCCCTTTATGCATAGACTATCGCTATCCCCTTTCTCGTTTGGAGTACCATTTATGCATCCCTACCATTGGGTGCCATTCAATTCTACCACTGGGAACACTCCCATACCCTTCTCTTTAGTGTGATTATGTGCCCAACTCTCTTTCAGCCATTCAACATTCCCTGTCCTGCTCACATTTGTCTCCATCTGACAGCTCATATTTCCTGAGCTAACATTAACCCCTGTAGCGCTATACTGCCGTTGTGTTGTATTATAAACTTAACTCGGCCCCCTCCAACCTTCATCATTTCACATCCTCCTGAACAGTTAGCAGTCCAGCTGCCTACTAAACATCCCAGTTCACCTTCAAAGTTCGTTCTGGCTATGGGCAGATCATCTAATTCTCTACTGCTACCTCCCATTCTCACTAGGCAGCCTAACACCAAACATATTATTCCCTTCATCTTTCTTAGTTAACCTCTTTCTTCCAACAGGTAGGTACATTTGACCTTCTTTTCCTCTGTCTATAGCACTCTTGTACTATCAGACTAAAATATACACAAAAGACTAGTATGGTTACAACTATCCACGAATAAAAAACCCAAGTTGGTATGCAAGTCCAATAATTATACATTTATCCCGTGATTTTACAGCATTTCTGCTGTATTACGACAGTTCAATCGGCCCCGCATCTCAGGGAGTTCTTTACACGCTCTCTATGTTGCCTTCTATCTTCTCTGCTTGGACGTCAGGATAGTAAAGTTTACATTGAGTGCCGTGTACCCAGTCAGGATGTTTCTCCAACTTCAACGCAGTTCTAGCCATTAGCAGCACTTGGTATGGTCCTTTCCATCTAGGAGAGAAAGAATCTTTCATTAATGTTTTCACCAATACCTGATCACCGGGCTTAAAGGGATGCATGTTTCCCTCTGTTAAAGGAGCCTGTGCCTGTATGACTTTGGTGTGTAACTGGACTGCTGTTTCACACATGGCCTGAGCAAACCTTAGGGTAGTCTCATCGGTCCAGATTAGTGCCACCTTCTCAGGTGTCAAAGGGGGCTTTATTCCTGAGGGCATTGATCTACCCATTAGGGCTTCATGTGGTGTCAAACCCGTGTTCCTGTTCCTCTGATTTCTAAGCATATACATAACTATTGGCAATGCTTCTGGCCACTTCAATCCGGTTTCCTGGCAGGTCTTATTCAATGCTGCCTTTATTTCCCCATTTACTCTTTCTACTATTCCTGACGATTGAGGCTGGTATGGTATATGCAATTTCCACTGAAATCCCATGGCTTCTGCTGAAGCTTTCACTATCTTCCCTGTAAAATGTGTTCCCCTGTTACTATTGATTCCCATGGGTATACCATATCTGGGTATTATTTCTTACAGCAACATTTTTACCACTGTTCTAGCATCATCCCTCCTGGTAGGGTATACTTCCACCCACCTAGTAAACATATCGACTATCACGATATGTGATATATCGTGATATTTGTACCCACTTACTGGTGGCAGGTGTACAAAATCAATTTGTAAATTTTCAAAGGGCATGCTGGGTTGTGGCAAGTGATCATACTTGGCAGGCGTGTTCCCTTTGCTGTTAACCTGACAAATTTAGCATGTTCTGACTACATTGTCAATGGTCACCGTTATTCCAGGCGCATACCACTGTGCGGTTATGCTATGGGCCATCCCCCCTTTGCCCATATGAGTCTGCCCATGGGCTAGGCACACTAGGGGCAAAAACAGGGATCGTGGACAAACAATCCTTCCATCGGGATGTGTCCAAATGCCGTTCAGTAAAGAGTAGCCGTGATGTTCCCAGGACCTTGGTTCCTGTGGGGAGATCTGCTGCTGGCCTGCCCGAAACTGGTCATCACCTATCATGGAGGGGGGCGGGTTAGGGTTAGGTGGGGGCGTAGAACATTTTGCCATCTGTAATATGGGGCTTTGCTTTAGAGCTACTGCGCAAGCGACCTCATCCGCTCGCCTATTTCCCCCGGGAGACCTCATCATTTCTTTGGGTGCGAGCCTGACATTTTACAATAGCCAGTTTAGATGGCAGCTGGATGGTGTCCATTAATTGCAGTGCTAATCTAGAGCGTTTAATTTGCTTTCCCCCCTGAGGTAATGAAACCTCGATTTTTCCATAATTGCCCGAAATTATGCACAACTCCAAATGCGTACTGCGAGTCAGTGTAGATGTTGACAACTGTGCCCTTGGCCAATACACAAGCCCGAATTAACGCGAATAACTCTGCTGCTTGGGCTGACGTGCTGGGGGAAGGGCGAATGCTTCCATAGTTTTGTGAGGACTGACTACAACATAGCCCGTGAAGAGCTGATCGTCAACGGGACGATGGGAGGAGCCATCAGTATAAAGGATAAAGTCCGGATTATCAAAAGGCTCCGTTTGCAGATCTAACCGAGGAGTGACGGCAGTCTGAACTGTCAGCAAACAGTCATGCATATCATTTTCTGTATTGCCCTCGGGTACTGGTACATAAGTTGCTGGGTTAACGACAGGTGATCATTTGTACGTATAATTTGGGTGAGAGAAGAGGATTACTTCGTACCCCGTACGTCTGGATGCTGTAAAATGTTGTGTATCTGCCGAATTAAGCAATAGCAGCACAGCATGAGCTGTGACCACAGTGCAGGGATGGTCGAGTACAATAGGAATAGACTTTTCTACCATGACAGCCATAGCAGCTACTGCCCGTATGCAAGCAGGCATCCCTCTAACCACAGCGGGGAGCAGCACCGAATAGTAGGCAACGGGCCGCTGGTGACCGCCATGCTCCTGTGTGAGAACTGCAGCTGCAAATCCCTGTCGGTCATTCGCAAATAGCTGGAAGGGTTTCGCATAATTAGGCAGTCCCAAAGCGGGTGCACTGACCATGGCCTGTTTAAGCTGATCAAATGCGGTGAAGCGCTCTGGGGTCCATTCTACATTAGGAGGGGCTTCTTTAACAGTGGCCGATCGCAATGCTGCATCCCACTCCCTGTAGTCCGGTATCCACTGGTGACAATACCCCACCATTCCCGGGATCGATAAAATGTCTTTCTTAGTCTTTGGAACGGGAGCATTAACAACCACCTGTATTCGCTCAGGTCACAATTGTCTTTGGCCCTTTGTCAGGTAAAAGCTCAAATATATAATTTGCTCCTGACAGAACTGCAATTTATCCAGAGATACCCTATGTCCACGCTGCACCAGGTGAGTTAGTGAAACGATAGTATCTCGCATACAGCTAAATCCGTCCGTTGAGGCAATTAGCAAATCATCGGCATACTACAGAAGTACGGAGTTCTCTGACAGTGATCAATCTTCTAATTCTCACTTTACTGCTGCTGCGTATACTGCAGGACTCTCGGTATAACTCTGGGGTAACCTAGTCCAAGTGTATTGTTGATTTTTGTAGGTAAACGCAAATAAATACTGACTGTTAGGATGGAAGGGAATGGAGGAAAACGCAGAGCATAAGTCTATCACCGAAAAACCCTCAGCCTCCGCTGGTATAGATGATAAAATTACGTTGGTGTCAGGTACGACGGGTGCAATCATACTAATAGCCTGCAAATCCTGGACGAACTGCCATTCTCCTGGCTTGTGAACCTTTGGTATAGGTAGAATGGGTGTATTACAAGGGCTCTGCATCTCCACCAGGACTCCCTGCTGAAGCAATGCCTGTATCACCAGTGCGATACCATCCTCTGCCTTGGATGACAGCCTGTACTGTCTAATACAAGGCAGCACCGCTCCTTTCACAAGCGTAACCCGGTGAGGGAGTGCTGAGTGGACTCTTCCGACATGACTCTTATGCTTAGCCCACAATTTGGATGGCCTGAGGGAGCTTACGATCTTCCTGGCCTGGGGGTTGCTGCCTTTCAAAGATCACACAGTGAGACTGCTCTCTTCCTCTAATCCTCCCACTATTTCGGGTGACAAAGTCTATTTGGAGGGTAATCTCTCCCACAGGTATGTCCGTTTGTGCCCATGGTCGATACCCCGACGCTTGATCTGTTGCTGCAGATGGTGTATCATAGGTCCTATTGCTTTGTCTTTAGCCAGGGGTTTCGTAGCTAACGTAAGGTGAGGGATCGAATCTCTCACCCAAAATCGTGATTTCTGTTGCTTTGTCAGGTGAACCTCTGCCCCGATTCATTGGGGTCCGAAATATATGTGGGGGAATCCTTCTACCTTCTTCTCTTTCCCCAAATACGACTGTACCAGTTCTTTATAATCTGTCGTATCTTCGTACGTGAAGCGGGCAGTGCAATGGAGTTGTGCTTTTTTGGTACGAGTTTGTAGGATGCATTTCAATCCGTTAAGCACTGAATCAATAATTTGGTTTAATACTACCCATAATTGTCGCATCATTTGTGAATAAGGGTCACCTTTCAACTGCCAACAATACAAAATTGGTTCTTGTTTGTCAGTATCTGGGGTAACGGTAGGGATAGCATCAGCAAAATACTGATGCACCTGCGCCGAGGGCAGTTCCATGGACATTCCTTCCTTTGTGCAGAAAATAGTCGCTTCCAATTTACAAAGGGCTTTTCGTCCCAATAGGGGGAGAGGGGTTGTTTTGGAGATGATAAGGGTTTCTGTATTTCTAAATCTACTGGAAGGGACAGGGATTCTCGTATAGGGATTCTGACGACTTCCATGCTGATTATAGTAGAATCACTAACCGGTAGCTCAGCGGAGGGTGACACGGAGGACTTAGTGGCGCCGGTATCCACTAGCAGCTGCAAGTGGCTATCCCCTACTTTTACGGTAGCCATAGGTTGTTCCTCTATATCAGATGACAAGCAAATCGCAGCTGCCTGTAACATCACATCTCTGGGGCTTCCCTATGCCGAGAGGGGGTTCAGTTGGGTGAAGGAGAATTGAGGGGCCATCTGAGGTTCAGGGGTTCCTCCCTGTCCTTCCACCTGATGTTTCGGCGGGTACTTGCAATCCCTAGCCCAGTGGCCCTTCCTACTGCAACTTCTACACTCATCTTGGGATCGGTCTCTTTGTGGCCCCTAACTTCGTCCTCTACCTTTTCCCCGGCCAAAACCTCCTCCTCGTCTTTGCACTGGCAACCCTCTCCTTCCTTGTAGGAAGAATTGTTCCACTCTCTGCTTCCCTTTCTTATGGGTGAATAGCCCCTCTCTGTCCAAGTTAGCCAGCACTGTAATTGTCTCTTTCCATGTCTTTGCTTGCCAGTCCAATACCTTTATTTTATATGTTCTAGCGTGTTGGGGGAGCATGCAATTTAACAAGGTCTGCATTGCCAGGGGTTGGTTTTGCTCTAGGGGTATCCCGGCATTCTCCTCCCATATATTCTTCCATCTAACCGCAAAGTCTATTACCGACTCATCAGCTTTCTGCAGGTATCTAGTGACCTCGCCAATATCCCCATGTCTTTTCGCTCCCTGCATAATTGCATTCTTTCCTCTATTTTGCAGCCAATGTCCCATAGATTCATTTCCTTGTTCTGCCAGATCATCATTCTTCCTCCAGTCCCCATTTTCTCCCACTGGGATCGCAAAAGAGTCCCTAACGCTATGCCAGGAGGGTCCATAGGCCGCCTGTAGCAATAATCTCATATCCCCAAGTGAAGGATTGTAGATCGTGCATGTTTGCTCCAGCCAGTTGTGAAAGGCCACTGGCTTTTTCACCGGATCAGGGGCTGATGTGATCATATCTCGGACTTCACTTGGGGACCAAGATTTTAAAATAGCAGTGTTGCCTGTCATTACTGTAGGGTTCTGCAATTTAGGGTTTTCAACTGAGGAATCAGCCACTCTTTTTTCTGGCCTCCTTCCTTTCTCTTTGTCCCGCGAGCGAAGTTGCCTGGAAGCTACTCCAGTTGTTTCCTCATCCATTGGTTCCCCTTTCCATCGCTCGCTATCCGTGTTGGAGTCTTCCCCCTCAGGGCCTCTCCCTATCGCCCCTACCCCATCATCAGGGAGCGCTGGTGGTGGAGACAGGACAGCCTGTTGTATTATTGCCGCTGCCATCGCTAAAATATGATTCCAATTATCTGGTTTATAGAGCTCCAGTCGAAGGTATGAGCTAACAAGGGCAGTTGGAACTACAGAACTATAGTGGGGGGGGGGGGTTCGCCCTTAGGATCCTCCTTAGTTTTCTCATTCGTCTTTTTTATTTTGGGTGGCTGATGTCTTTTAGCTATTTCCATCCATTTTTGGAAGCAATCTAGCATATACTGCTTATCCCATGTGGGATCTCCCCCGTCCTCTGCGGTAATATCCCACCATACTTGTATTAGCCAGATCTTAAAACTCTCTCCGTACGGCCAATCCCCACCGGACCACCCGTACAGGTCACTACTAAACGCTATTACATATTTCCATTCTCCTGTCTCTTTCAGCATGGTGTCCGCAGGTGACCCAGGGGGCACCACGGGATTTCCTAACTTCTCTCGGCGCCTCTTTACCATTTCGGCTCTTCTCTTGGTCTTTTTCACCATCTCCGGTCCTTTGCCTTGAGGAGATCCTTCCTTACCAGGAGCAGATTTTACCGCTCGACTGGATGTGTTGCCCATAGTGTCTTCTAGACTTCTGGACTTTCGCTAGCGTCCTGTAACTCAAGCAAAGTTAGAACATGCACACCGTCTATAAACTATAAATCTTCTACAATGTATATATATATATAAGTGCTCACTGGTGTCTCCTTTCCACGTTTCTCGGGGTCTCCTATGCCTTCTTGTTATTCTGACCTAAATATGGTAGCTACCTTATTCTCGATCTCACCCCCTTTCAGCCAGGTTCTTGGCCACCGCTCCCTTTTTCAGCTGGGACGGTCCTGGGAAGTTCCTTTCAGCTAGGAAAGTTTTCCGGTTTCCTCTTTTCTAATTTTAGGTTCTTTTTCAGAAATCCCGTTTTAAATAGGGATCCTGCCTTTTGACTACGCCAGGATCTGTCGAGGAAATCCCTAACTCAGAATAACTCAGGCAGAGACTTTCAGAGTCAAGCTTCAGGAGAGTTTATTTTTCATGATATCACAGAGAGTCCACTCCAGTCAACACCGGGACTGAACTCTGATTTTTTGAGCAAACCCGTGCTATATTTATACATTGAATCAAACAAGTTTTCATACCTATTATAATGCACCCTTACTATTCTCATTATCTCAGCTAACTCTTTAGTCAATGTCCCGTAAATTAGATATACATGTCCAGGACTTAGCTTATATGTCCTTGGTCTTACAACATCTTATTATTTTTACTTCTAATGATTTACAATAGTTGTGCTTAAAAGAACGGTAGTTTATTTTCGTATCTCTTTCTTGAGGCCAGGAGGCTTGCTATCTGGGCTGGAGACCTTGGGTGTCTGCTAGCCTCATTTTTTTCTTTTCTGCAGGCTTTAGCATCTACTAATCTCATGATTTTCTTTTCTGTATTTTTTAGCATCTGCAGGTCTCAGCGTTTAACCCTTTAGGTTACAACAACAAACTTAATTTCTTCCACAGGCTGCAACAACAAACTTAATTTCTTCCCCAGGTCACAACAACAAACAAACAACAGATGTTTCTCACGATTGTTCTCAAAAGGCAATTACTGCAGGGCATGCAAGCAACAAAAAATAAATTTGGGTTCATGTCGCACTATCTGTAACCTCCATGACTTGCCTAGGCTTGTAAAATCTCACTTACTGTCCTGTCTGGAGACAATACTCATCTCTTTAACCTATGCTAATGCTATCTCCACTCACATTGTCTGCATCTTTAAGACTTGAATAGCAGGTTAGCTGTAAAGACCTGCATTCTAATAAGTATTCTGTAAATTGTGTGTGACTTCATACGCTCTTCTCTGATCAAAACCTTCCACACACCTGACGAAGGAACACCGTTTCTGAAAGTTTGTGAGATTACTATCAAATAAACTGGTTGGACTCTAATCTGGTGTTGTAAGAATTTTTACTGTTAAATCACAGAGCCAGGGACCCAGTTTTGATTCCTGGCTTGCACACACTGCCTGTGCAGAGTCTGAACGTTCTCGCATTGTCTGCATGGGTTTCCTCTGGGTACTTTGATTTCTTCCCACAGTCCAAAAGATGTGCTGGTTAAATGGATTGGCCATACTAAATCCTTCTTCAGTGTGTGCAAACTGGTGCCAGAGTGTGGCGACTAGGGAATTTTCACAGTTTCCTCCATGCAGAATTAATGTAAATCCACTTGTGATTAAATAAAAAACTTTAAAATTTAAATACCAGTTGTATCTCACTTAGAATTTTCAGATTTCTAACGCACTTACTTGGCAAGGAAGTCATTGCAAATGCAAATAGGTCCAGGGTTCATATTTGCCCCAATCGCTGCAAGTTAAATATAATTGAGTAATAAAATAAATAGAAATTTGGTCCGGGATTTTCCAGCACTCCTCATAGTGGCTTTTCCAGTTGTGAATACAGAAAACCATTAGTCGCTGGTGAGATCTTTCAGTTCCACCGAAGTCTCTGGTCTTTCATATGGCCACCCACACTTTGGCCATGAAAGCTGTTGCGAGGGGTCAACTTCAACAGAATTGGGAGATTCCATTGGTGGGAGGGCTGTGAAATCATGCTTTACTTAACAGTTTGTGAGCATTTTGTGTTTTTCTTTCAGTTTTCATACTTAATATACACTGGAGCCAATGATTATGCTGGAGATTGACTCCAGAGATAGTAGGAAGGATTACAGAAGTTCAGCTGAAAGGTAGGTGGAATACTGGATCTCATTGCCTAAGATTCTCATTGTTTTGAAAAAAAAGTGCTGTAACTGTAGACAGCTATAGAACAGGAGCTAGAATGTGGGATTAGGTTGGGTAGCTAATTTTTAGTGGTGCAGTGGTTAGCATTGCTACTTTACAGCCATAAGAACCCATGTCAATTCCAGTCTTGGTGACTGTCTGTTTGGAGTTTGCACGTTCTCACTATGTCTGTGTGAGTTTCCTCGAGGTGCTTCAGTTTCCTCAAAGGATGATTTTGATTTGATTTGATTTATTATTGTCACATATTAGTACACAGTGAAAAGTACTTTTTTGCATGCTACACAGACAATGCATACCATTGATAGAGAAGTAAGAGAAAGAGTGTAGAATGTAGTGTTACGGTCACAGGTAGGGAGTAGAGAAAGATCAATTTAGTATGAGGTAGGTCCATTCAAAAATCTGATAGCAGCAGGGAAGAAGCTGTATTTGAATAGGTTAGTACTTAATCTCAGACATTTGTATCTTTTTCCTGATGAAGGAAGATGGAAGAAAGTATATCTGGAGTGTGTGTCATCCTTAATTGTGCTGGCTGCTTTTCTGAAGCAAGTGTAGGTAGAGTCAATGGAAGGGAGGCTGGTTTGCGTGATGGACTGAGCTTCGTTCTCAACCCTTTGTAGTTTCTTGCGGTCTTGGGCAGAACAGGAGCAATACCAAGTTGTGATACAACCAGAAGGAATGCTTTCTATCGTGCATCTGTAAAAGTTGCTGAGAGTTATAGCTGACATGCCAAATTTCCTTAGTCTTCTGAGAAAGTAGAAGCTCAGTCCATCACGCAAACCAGCATATCAGCTCTAACTATAGAGTTGGCATGGGGGAACCAGGACAGGTTATTGGTGATCTGGACACGTAAAACACTTGAAACTCGCAATCATTTCTACTTTGTCTCCGTTGATGTAGATAGCAACATGTTCTTCACTACACTTCCTGATGTTGATGACTGTCTCTTTCATTTTATTGACATTGAGGAAGACGTTATTCCTGTTGCATCAGTTCACCAGATTGTCAATCTCATTCCAGTATCCCGTCTTATCAGTGTTTAAGATCTGACCTACCAGGGTGATGTTGTCATCAAACTTGAAAATTGAGTTGGAAGGGAATTTGGTCACACAGTTATAGATATATAAGGAGTACAGTAGGAGACTGAAGATGCAGCCTTGAGGATGATTGTGGAGGAGGTGTTGTTGCCCATCCTTACTGATTGTGGTCTGAGGGTTAGGGAATTCAGGCTGCAGTCGCAGAACGAGGAGTCAAGCCCCAGGCACGGAGTTTGAAGATGAGTTTTGTAGGAATAATGGTGTTGAGGACTGAGCTGTAGTCGATAAATAGGAGTCTGACATAAGTGTAGATATATTGGTTGGGTGGATTGGCTATTTTAACTTGTCCCTTATTGTACAGAGGGAGATTGTTCAGCCCATAGAGAATCATAGAATCCCTACAGTGCAGAAGGTGGATCAAACGGCCTCCTTGTGCACTGTAGGGATTCTATGATTCTTTGTGGGCAGAACAATCTCCCTCTGTACTATAAATGTTCAAGTTCTTCTATGGTTCCTTGATACCTTGCTAAAACTACTTGCTCTTTATACATGAATCTGGCAGTGAACATTGACAAGATTTAGGACAGTAGATTCCATTACAAATGTACTAAATCACTTGACATTCAATCCAGTGGCAGTAGGTATACTTCCAGCAGGGTCAGATTATAAGGATGAAGATCCTTGGTTCATGGATATTTAAGCTAATTGAAGCTAACTGGCATTCAACAAGAATGAGTGAACTCCTCCTCAAATGAGGATTGAACCCCGAGCCTTTATGGTTTGATTCTACACAACAACGCATGTCATTGAGTTGTGAAGAAGACTCTACAGTAAGGAATTCAGAAAACTTAAGCAAATAAATTCATGGACGTGACAGAAATAGACAATAAACTCAGAGGATATTTGGAAGTAAATGAGATTTTAGAGTTGGGCACAATAACTCAAATTTTATGGATAGGTGCATTCTCCATAGAACAGGTTTCTCCAAGCTCTTAATTAATCTTAGTATTTGCCTTAGGTAGAATTCTCTCTAATGTACAGTAAATATAACTGTTGACAAATTTATGGGCAATTCTGATCACACAGAACTTTTTGTTGATCAAACCATAGTTTTCCCATGGAGTGGATTAATTAGGTTCAGAGGCATAAATGTAGGCCAATGGTCTACCACTAAACATACATAAAACAAAGAATAAAGAAAATTCCAGCACAGGAACTGTTCAGCCTTCCAAGCCTATACCGACCATGCTACCTGACACACTAAAACCCCCTCCCTTCTGGGGACCATATCACTCTATTCCCATCCTGTTCATGCACTTATCAAGATGCCCCTTAAAAGTCATTACCGTAACTGCTTCCACCACCTCCCCTGCAACGAGTTCCAGGCACTCATTACTTCGTAAAAAATCTGCCTCTTACATCTCCTCTAAATCTTGCCCATCATACCTTAAACCTATATCCCCTAGTAATTACTCTTCCACCCTGGGAAAAACTTCTAACTATCCATTCTGTCCATGCCCTTCATAATCTTGTAAACTTCAATCAGGTCGCCCCTCAACCTCCATCGCTCCATTGAGAACAAACCAAGTTTCTCCAATCTCTCCTTATAGCTAATGCCATAGGAAAAGAAGTAGGCCATTCGAGCCATTAAACCTGCTCTGCTGATCATGAATGATCTGTTTATGTTTCTAATTCTACATTTCTATCTATCCCTGATAGTATTTGACTTAATTTCTTAACAGAAATCTATCTACTTCTGCCTTAAAAATATTCCATGATACTGCTTCCACCACCTTCTGAGGCAGAGAGTAATAAAAGATAATTAGGTTTCTTAATTACTTTTTGTATCTGCATACTAACTTTTTGCAATTCTTGCATGAGAATGCCACAAAATTTCACTGTCATTGTCCATTTAAGTAATACTCCACCTTTATATTCTTCCTGCAGAAGTGAACAACTTCACATTTTCATTTTTAACTCTATCTACCGGATTTTTTTCCACTCACTCAACCCATCTATATCTGTCTGCAATTTCCTCATATCTTCTTCACAACATGTTTTTCTACCTATTTCTGTGTCATCAGCAAATTTAGCTACCATGCCTTCACTCCACTCAGCTAAGTCATTGATACAAATTATAAAATGTTCAGCTCCAGCAAAGACCCTATGAAACTCCACTTGTTACTTCCTACTAATCAGAAAATGACTCATTTATGTATACTCTCTGTTTTCTGCCAGCCAGCCAAACTTCTATCCATGCTAATGTGTTACCCCGTATACCATGACCTCCTATTTTTCGCAATACCCTTTGATGTGGCAACTTATCAAATACCTTCTGGAAATCCAAATACAACCTGTAGTTCCCCTTTATCTGTGGTACAAGTTACTCCTTCAAAGAATACCAATAAATTAGTTCAGCAATTGATCTCTGGTGAATGAATTTATCTTAACCAGAAGTATTATAAAACAAATTTCTGTGGTATCTCTGGATTGAAGAAGGCTAAATTATAGCCAGTTTTACATATGGCACAGTAGTTGGGTGGCATACTGTTTAGCATTGATACCTTACAGTGCCAGGGACCCAGGTTCATTTCTGGCATTGGATGACTGTTTGTGCCGAGTTTGCACCTTCTCCCCATGTCTGCATGGGTTTCCTGCAGGTTTTCATTCCACATTCCAAGGATGTGTGGGTTAGGTTGATTGGCCATATTAAATTGCCCCTCAGTGTTAGGGGGAGTAGCAGGGTAAATAAATGGAATTAGGTGATATGGCCTGGATGGGATTGTGCAAGCTTGATGGGCCAAAAGGCCTCCTTCAGCAAAGTGGGGATTCTATGGTTCTTCTGCAAGTTGCACCAATGTGAAGATCAATTCGGGATAATATCAAACTTAATGATTACATGAGATGAATAGATCACTCACTATTGTGATCTGGACTCACTTTAGATCAATAGCTGTTTCAGCAAGATGTCAGAGGATATTTGGCAATTGTGGAAATGGTCCCCCGCCTGAATCACCAAAATCAGGAAAAGGCAGAAATGGGAACAATGGAAGGAAACAACTTAGAGATTGTGGGGTTGAGTCTGAGAGGATTTAATGATTCTTGGAAAAAGCTATGTACATTCATCAGATCAATATTTCAGTGTGGTTGGAGGTCATGTCAGAAATAAGTTTGCAAAGCATTTTGACTTCTTATTTTTCCACCACCTGCTGTAACATATAATCTGATAGTTGAAGGTCGGTTTCTGTTTCATTATTTTTTTTTAAATATCTGCCAGAGAATGACCTTCTGCTAGGCTCTACTGTTTCAATCAGCACATCTACTATAGCAACTAATAAGTAACAATAGCCTGACATGCGTTACGTTGCAGAGCATGGGGGCTCCTTGACGCCAAGATAATCCACAACAAACACATCTACACAAAGTGTAAGCAACCAAAGGGATTTCAGATTAGGATTGATTTGGGAGCTGGACTGTACAACGTACAGAAGGGGGAGAAATATCTGGACACTTTGTTCCATAAGATGGTCACACATCCTGGAATAGGATTGGCTGGTTTGGACAGAAGTGCAGGACTGGAGATGTGACTGTGAGCAAGGCAGGTAAAGGAACCAAGCATTCAGAGGTGGGGGGGCTTTACAATTATCAAACAGATTTGAGGTGCTTACAAACTATGTGGACAATAAAAAGATCAGCAAGGTGGGTGAACAGGCTGCCCAGGGCCATTTTTACAAAAAGCCATCCAAAAAAAATGGAATGTCGTGGTAGTAAACAACTGATGGTTGTATTGTCTGCCTGGTGCAGGGTTCAGGATATTTCTTCAAGGTTGAATAGGAACTTACAATGGAAGAGAGAGAATTCAGCTGTCGTTGTGCAAATAAGTGCCAATGACATAGGCATGAAGAGGAAAGAGATTCTGCACAATCTGTATGGAGAGAAACACATCAAATTAACGAACAGAACTCCAAAAGCGAAACCTCTGGATTCATATGTAAACAATATGCAAATTGGTAACTGGAAAATAGGATTAGAGAGATGTATGTTTGGTTAATGGATTGCTAAAGGCAAGTGAGTTTCAGTTTATGATTCACTGGCATCAGTATTGGAAAAAGACAAGCTAAAGGCTTTGTTTTTGAATGTGCATAGCATTCATAAATAGTAAATGAATTGTTTGTGTGCATTCAAGTGAATAAGTGTGATCTGATATTCATACAGAGAAAATAGCAACAGAAATAAGCATTTTGTTTTTCGACCCTGCTCCACCATTCATTATAGAACATAGAACATAGAACATAGAACAATACAGCACAGAACAGGCCCTTCGGCCTTCGATGTTGTGCCGACCAAAATAAAAAGCAATGCCCCTCCTAACTAAACCATTCCCTTCTCTTCCATATACTTATCAACTAACCTCTTAAACGCCACCAAACTTGGCGCATCTACAACAGCTGCAGGCAGGGCATTCCACTCCCTAATCACTCTTTGAGTAAAGAACCTACCTCTGATATCCGTCCTATAACTCATACCCCTTAATTTAAAGCTGTGTCCCCTCGTGCTAGCTTTCTCCATCCTAGGAAAAAGGCTATCACTGTCCACCCTATCTAAACCTCTAATCATCTTATATGCTTCAATAAGATCCCCTCTTAGCCGCCTCCTTTCTAACGAAAACAACCTCAAATCCCTCAGCCTCTCTTCATAAGACCTGCCCTCCATACCAGGCAACATCCTGGTAAACCTCCTCTGTACCCTCTCCAATGCCTCCACATCTTTCTTATAATGTGGCGACCAGAACTGCACACAATACTCCAAGTGCGGCCGCACTAGAGTTTTGTACAGTTGCAACATGATGCTGCGGCTCCTAAATTCAATCCCCCTACCAATAAAAGCTAAGACTCCATATGCCTTCTTAACAACTTTATCCACTTGACTGCCTACTTTCAGGGATCTATTGACACATACACCAAGATCCTTCTGTTCCTCAACACTATTAAGAGCCCTACCATTAGCCCTATACTCTACACATTTATTGTTCCTGCCAAAGTGCATTACCTCACACTTTTCCACATTAAACTCCATTTGCCACCTCTCGGCCCAGCTCTGCAACTTGTCCAAGTCACTCTGTAAACTAAAACACCCCTCTTCACTATCTACCACACCACCAACTTTAGTATCATCTGCAAATTTACTGATCCATCCCTCAATACCGTCATGATTATGATCATGGCTGACCATTGAATGCAATATCCTGATCCCCCTTTTCCCTATATCCCTTGATCTCTTTAGCCCCAAGAGCTACAAATCGTTCCTTCTTGAAATCACACAATGTTTTAGCCTCAACTACTTTCTGTGGTAGTGAATTCCACATATTCACCACTCTCTGGGTGAAGAAATTTCTCCTCACCCCAGTCCCAAAAGGTTTGGTCCTTATTCTCAAATTACAATTCCAAGTTCTGGACTCTCCCACCATCAGAAACATTTTTCTGAATCTACCCTGTCTAACCCTTTTATAACTTTATAGATTCTTTAAAACTTTAGAACTTTTAAAATCATTACAGAAGACAAGGCTGCAGAGTGACAAGGATTGGGTCTTGAATAGAACACTAGAACATAAAACACTACGGCACAGAATCAGGCCTTTTGGTACTTCTTGGCTGTGCGGAACCATTTTTCTGCCTAGTTAGACAATATAAAAACATAGAAAATAGGAACTGGATTAGCCTTTTCGACCCTTCAAGCCTGTTCCACCATTTATAATGATCATGGTTAATCATCCAATTCAATAGCCTGATCTTGTCTCCCCCCACCTCCCCCCATTCCCCCCTTCCCCTCCCCCACCCCATATCCTTTGTTTCCCTTCATCCCAAGAGTCATATCTAACCCCTTCTTGAAGACACACGGAGTGGAATTTTCTGTCAAAAAATTTAACTGTCGTAATGATGAGAAAACGGAAGTGATCTGTGCCTGTGCATCAGGTGTGGTTTGGACCATAATTGCCCACATATGGGGCGGAATTTTCCTGTCCCACATGCCACGGGGATCATAACAGAAGGGTCATAGACCATGCAAAGATCCATTGACCTCGGATGGGATTTTCCGGCCTTGGAATGAGCATGTCGGAAAATCCCACCCTCAGTCACTTTTGGGAGAGAGGTGAGTTGTGCACCAGTTTTGAGGGGCGGGGCCTAAACACATCAGTGAACCCAGCCACAAAATGCTCAGGCACCATTCTGGATGGAAGCCCTGATCTCACAGTGCATTGAGAAAAGAACCCACATCTTCTCCTATGGATCTCAGGAACCCCCTCTCATCAGCAGCATGTTTTTCCAGCCCCTCCCTGTCAAGGATCACCAGCATCAGGATATTGGAGCCCTCCCAATTGGTCTCCCTTCATGACCCATGATAAGCCCACCCACCATCATGATCTCTAACAAGCACCGTCCCCCCTCCCCTCCGCCCCCAATATTATGCCCATGATCTAAAGTAATCCACTGTATATTTGTCACCTTAATAAAAAATAGGTTTGACACCACACTGATGCAGCACTTGAGTAATACTGAAAAGTTGTCAAGCTCAATCATTGTGGGACAATATATCACAAACTCTCACATCTCTGCTCTCCAGAGAAGCTTTACAGCACGGCTGAAGTTGCCATAAATGAAACTCAATTCCAGCAATAAACTTGAACCTTCGATTGCAATCTAAAATAATCCATTGATTGAGTGGACCGATCTGCTGTGTGGCTGTAGAAAATAACAAAGCATTATGATACTGAGGCTACATGTGTTGCCATCTATTAATCACTAATGCCTACTTTTCTCATGGGGAATATGTATTAATATTTTCTTATGACCATACCCTCGAAGAATTAAATATGTCCTGGGCTCATATACAGGACATTAACAGAGCAGACGGAATGTGTGAACATTCAGCTCTTGATGCATTATTATCAACAAGCCGACAGAATCTTTCAATATAGTGATTTAATTTTAATATATCTATCTACCTGAGGGCATTTATAAAATCATAGAAACCCTACAGTGCAGAAGGAGGCCGTTTGGCCCATCAAGTCTGCACCGACCACAATCCCATTTAAGCCGTACCCCCATATATTTACCCACTAACCTGCACATCTCAGGATACTGAGGCAATTTTAGCACAGCCAATCAACCTAGCCCGCACATTTTTGGGCTATCGGAGGAAACCGGGGTAGCCAGAGAAAACCCACGCAGACACAAGGTGAATGTGGAAATTCTACACAGTGACCCAAGCCAGGAATTGAACCCAGGTCCGTGGAACTGTGAAGAAGCGTGCTAACCACCGTGCTACCATGCCACCCTAATTGCTCTAGTAAAACTTTACAGGAATTGAGAAGAAAATATTGCTCTAATATTGTGATTTCTTGTACATTTTTAAGTTTAATACAAGGTTTTATAAAATTATAATTTACTGCACCGTGATAGATTTTTTGAAATAACAGCATTTGCACATCATATTATACAAAGCATGATTGAATGATTTCAGCCTTAAATACACAGCATTACTTAAAATAGATGCGCAGAAATAGGTCATTTGGCCCAACTAATCTATGCTGGCTTTAAATGTGTACTATCTACTTTAAATATGTACTCGAGCTTCCTATCATTTTATCCAATCCAAATCTACCATCATAGATGGTAGATTCCCTTCCCCTGTGTACACTTGTTTAGTTTTCTCTTAAATGCATTTCTGCTATTCACTTTCAACCATTCCCTGTGGTAGTGAGTTCTATAGGCAGGATTTTCCCAATTCCCCTCACAACATGTTTTCTGGCAGTGCGGGTGCCATTGGCTAGTGGCAGGATCTTCCAATCCTGCCGATATCTGTGGAGTTTTTATGGATCACCCATTCAGCTGTCAAGGCAACAGTGGTTAGCACTGCTGTCTCACAGTGTCAGGGACACAGGTTCAACTCGGGCCTTTAGTGACTGTCTATGTGGAGTTTGCACACTCTCCTGTGTCTGTGTGGGTTTCCTCCAGGTACTGCAATTTCCTTCCACAGTCCAAGGATGTGCAGATTAGGTTTTTTGGCCATTTTATATTGCCCCTTAGTGTCCAAAGATGTGTAGGGTTAGGGGGATTAGTGCAGTAAATGCTCGATGTTATAGGGAGAGGGTGGGGTAGGGCTTGGATAAGATGCTTTGTTGAAGAGTCAATGCAGACTCTCACTGGAAGATTCCACCAGTGAGAAGACAGAGAAAATCACACTTTGCATTATTGCCATTCTTTGAATGCAGAAGTTTCTTTTGAATTCCCTCTTCGATTTCTTGCTGAGTCTTATATTGACTGGCCTTTAATTATGCTCTTCACCAGAACAGGAAGCTTCAAATATGATCAAAAAAAGCATTCATTTAAAAGAAGAAATTAAGCTCAAAAACATTGAATATCATGAATGTTTACATGAGCAATGGGTTAAAAGTTATTCAATTTAATTTGCATAGTTAACAAAGACCAAAAAAAATTAATTTTTTGCAATTTTTAATGTATTTTGTACATATAAATAAAATAAAATGAAAGAATATTGGAAAAGCTGAGAGTCTAGTTATTTACTGACTTCCCATCTGGAATATAATTTGCAAATATGTAAGATTATAACATTATGCCCCCAGAGTTTTTGGATTCTTTTCTCTAAGGCTTATTTTCACAGTGACCTTTCCCTCAAAATTATTTGCAATTTTCCAAATGTAAAATTAGTTTGATTATTGAATATAAGCACAATCCAGAGGGGATTGTAACACAGGAATAATCCTTGAGCTGATTTAAATGATCTCACTGAGGCTGATGGCAGGGACAGTGCTGATTTTGGTTGAGAGATCAGACAAATTCCTCCCTTGTCCCAAATCTAATTATAAGTATATATTTCTCTTACACTAACCTCTTAGAAGGTTCCCTTTCTGAAGTTGAATGAGTATTATCAGAGTGTAGAGAGATACCGCATCACAAAAAACTTAAACAAAGACGATGTTTCTAAATATCAAGATTATGGGAAATGTGCATTCACAATGTTTAAGGGACTGTAATAAAAGACATCAGGTACAAAGCTGGACTTCACTGGGGGCTATGGGTGCTGACTGGGGACCAAACTGGCATCTGATGTGCATACTTCTGCTGCATACTGATGAATGCATTATTGCTCCTTCCTAACATCAGCTGAAAGTATGCAGAACTAGCAATAATGATGGCAATCAATGTTCTGTGCTGATGAGGCATTAGTGGTGCCACTTCACAGTTCAGTGTACTGATAAGCTCTAAGAAAAAGGACCCCCACTTTGCTATTTAGAGGGAACATCAACTATTTATAGCTTAGTTGCTAATTGTTTCATTTGTCATTTGCTACAATTCTACAAAAGCTTGAGACTTTCTCAAAATTTCATTTTGCAAAGCTTTACAGAGATGTAGATTGCATAAGTGCATAAAAGTTCATGGACAGCTTCACCCTCACAAAGACTAACAATGTGGTCCTGTGCCCTTTCTCAAATGTTATTGTGGCTACGACAGGTGGTGGGTTACAGTGAAAATCCCCTTCTTAATGTCTAGGTGCTGAAGGATATTTTCCTGATTTCACGGTTCCTGTACAAACCAGTCACTCCCAGATCGACGGGCGCACTAATAAATATTCCTCTTGGAAAGTAATGTGAATAGAGAATGAACAGAGGCACATAGAGCGGTATAAATGGCTGGAAGAAAGGGGAGGAGGAAGGTGGTGTGGCGGTGGCAGGGGGCAATTTCCTTGCCTAAAGATCAATGAGAAACAACTTGTAAAGCTTTTACATTTCAATAAGGACATCCTCACTAAATTTTACCACCTATTACAGCCACAACTACAACTCATTGTCAGTGGCTGTGAGAGTGACTGCAACCATGAATTTTTATATATTGGCATCTTCCAGACTAGAGCTGGTGATATTTAAACATCTTGCAATTTGCCCTCCACTGTTACATAAAGATTGTCAGGTTCCGTCCATTCAAAGAGAGCTAACTGCATTTCATTCTCTTGTCAGCAGGCATTGAACTTTGACAGGAATCCAGGCTTCCACAGGATGAAGATGCCACACAAAACTTTGCATATTAACTCTGCCATGCATGGGAATTGAAAAGCATTCCAGTTTGTATCTGACCTGAGGCAATGCATCCTGCTTGTCAGTGCCAAGAGGAGTCACCATACTTTCATTCTGTGCATTCCATTATGTCAGCTCAATTTGAGGTACCATGAGAAATCAAAGGAGGGTCTACTGGGCGATAAGGACTATCTGCTAATCACATGATTTGTGGTTTGGGTACGCATCATACAGCAGCAAGCTGAGTTTGCGTGACAGATTCTGAGTGGAGTTTCCAGAATCTGAGCTTGCACTGTGGCACTCAGACATAGGGTATGCTGCAATGGAGGTCTGTCATTAGCCGTAAGACACTGCAGCATAGTTGGAACCATAAGTAGAGGTTGCCACACTTCCATACTGGAAAGGATATGCCCCAAGCTCCCTGCAAATCCTGCCATGCCGGACTCTTTCATGCTCTGTGACATTGGATACAAGCATCAGGCAAACATGTCAATGTATCCATCATTTTGTTGTACATAATCTTTAGTTCTTCTGCAGGCTGTCCCATCAAAGTGCCTGGCTGAGTCAACGGAGGAGAACCCATGTATAACTTTACGTTCTGGAAAATTGGGCTATCTTTGCCTCTTGCCTTAGCAGTAGCCTTTTCGTATCTAGTGTCTACGTTAGATCCTGCTTCTATATTATCCTGTAAGATATGTGAAGCATTGATATCTTATCTGGTGGCTGCAAGTATGAAATCATCTCTTTATCATCATATCTTGTTGGTGTTCCTTCACCGCCTGGCCAGATTGTATCTCTTGATTATCTGAAAGGAAACAGACCCACATTTGTGATGCGATGTCAGGGAAAGCTAAGGGGATGCTTGACACCATCTGCTGCTTGTGAATTGGAAGAGATTGTGGGATGAGGGAGAAGAGAGATGTGAGAAGGAGGATTAAGTATGAAGGTACCATTTAATGGTTTCAGTTTGACCATTGGCCATGGCCTCTGCAATGATGGTTCCAATAATGGCCAGTGTCATCTCTGTTTTGGAGGTTAGAACTTGCACATGCAGGCACAGATGTTCCCTGCCAATTAACACTTATTACTTTAAATTCTGTGCTACCTTAATCTGTAAAAAAAGGCAAGTACATCACTGAATGTGGTGCAAACCTTGGCTGATGTAGCTGTCATGGTTAGATAGCTGACAATGTGGATATGCTGTGAATTGTGGTGTGAAGCTTGCAACAGTGCTAAGAATATCAGGGTGAGGTGAAGCCTGTGTATAGTAAACACGAGTCTTGATTGATAGAGAGTGTTGGTAGGTGAATGGTGAGGCTATGACAAATTGAGTAGCGGATGGGGCTACTTTAGCAATTATTAGGGTATGGATTTAGAAGATCCATGTGTGAGGGTATTTAATATCTTGCAGCATTGATTCTAGGTGTTCTGGGCTTGACTCCTAACATTGATTTTGATAGCTGCCTGCTCTCAATGTGTTTTGACCATGTGCTTTCTGCCCCTTTGCTGGTACAGAACATTTTTCTCTCCTTCTTTTCACCTCTCCCACCCTTAGAGCCCACAGGGTCCCATGTTGTTCATTCCTGACTCTTTACAAGGTCAGATTCTCTTCAAGCATGACCCCTCAATCCAGAGGGGAACCAATATCTTGGGGGGAAAATTTGCAAAGGCTATGCAGGAGGGTTTAAACTGATTCAGAGGAGGGGTGGGATCCTGAGTAGTTTGGATGTTAAGAGGGACGAGAATAGGGGGGTCATAGATGAGAACCGTAAAGCACAGCAGCGTACGGGTGGAGTAGGACATGGTTTGAAATGCATATACTTTAATGCAAGAAGTATTCGCAATAAGGTGGAGGAACTTGCAGCTTGGATCAGTACCTGGAACTTCGATGTTGTGGCAATTTCAGAGACATGGATAGAGCAGGGACAGGAATGGTTGTTGCAGGTTCTGGGGTTCAAATGCTTCAGTCGGAGTAGAGAAGGAGGTAGAGGGGGGGAGGAGTGGCATTATTAGTCAAAGTCTGTATCACAGTGACAGAAAGGAAGTTGGATGAGGACTTGTCTGTTGAGGTAGTATAGGCTGAGATTAAAAACAGGAGAGGAGAGGTCACCCTGTTGGGAGTCTTTTATAGACCTCCTAAAAGTTCTAGAGAGGTAGAGGAAAGGATTGCAAAGTCGATCCTGGACAGGAGTGAAAATAATAGGGTAATTGTTATGGGGGACTTTAACTTTACTAATATTGATTGGAATAGCTATAGCTCTAGCTCGTTAGAGGGGTCAGTTTTTGTACAAAGTGTGCAGGAAGGTTTTTTGACTCAATATGTAGATAGGCCAACTAGAGGTGAGGCTTCATTGGATTTGGTGCTGGGCAATGAGCCAGACCAGGTGTTAGGCTTGGAGGTTGGTGAACATTTTGGTGATAGTGACCACAATTTGGTTACGTTCACCTTAGTGATGGATAGGGATAGGCATGAAGCTGGGGACAGTAGTTATAGCTGGGGGAATGGTAATTATGAGGCCATAAGAAGGAAATTAGGGTGCATAGATTGGACTAGGAAACTACAGGGACTGGGAACATCTGAAATGTGGAGCTTATTCAAAGAGCAGCTACTGCAAGTTCTTGATAAGTATGTCCCTGTCAGGCAAGGAGGAAATGGTCGAGTAAGGGAACCATGGTGTACTAGAAAAGTTAATTCGCTGGTTAAAAGGAAAAAGGAGGCTTATGTCAGGATGAGGCTTGAAGGCTCAGTTAGTGCACTGGATAGCTATAGATTAGTCAGGAGGGAGCTAAAGAGTGAGTTGAGGAGAGCTAAAAGGGGACACAAGAAGAATTTCACTGATAGGATCAAGGAGAATCCTAAAGCTTTCTTTAGATATGTTAAGAACAGAAGATTGGTTAGGGCAAGATTAGGGCCAGTCAGAGACAGCAGTGGGAAGTTGTGCGTGGAGCCTGAAGAGATTGGAGAGGCACTGAACAAATATTTCTCTTCGGTATTCAAGCAGGGAGATGTAAATGTAGTTGTGGAGAACACTGGGATACAGGGTTGCAAACTGGAAAGTATTGAAGGAGATAAGGAGGATGTGCTAGATATTCTTGAGGGTTTGAAGTTAGATAAGTCCCCTGGGCCGGACGGGATTTACCCTAGGATTCTCTGGGAAGCGAGAGAGGCGATTGCAGAGCCTCTGGCTCTGATCTTCAGGTCGTCGTTGGTTACAGGTATAGTGCCGGAAGACGGGAGGATAGCGAATGTTGTCCCATTGTTCAAGAAGGGGAATAGAGACTTTCCTGGGAATTATAGACCAGTGAGTCTTACTTCTGTTGTGGGCAAAGTAGTGGAAAGAATTATTAGGGATAGGATTTATAGTTATTTAGAGAGAAATGAATTGATTGGGGATAGTCAGCATTGTTTTGTGAAGGGTAGGTCGTGCCTTACTAACCTTATTGAGTTTTTTGAAAAAGTGACCAAAGAGATGGATGGGGGTAAGGCAGTTGGTGTGGTATATATGGACTTTAGTAAGGCATTCGATAAGGTGGCCCATGGAAGGCTTCTGCAGAAAATGCAGATGTATGGGATTGAGGGTGATTTAGCTAATTGGATTAGGAATTGGCTAGCTGATAGAAGAACTCAGTAAGAATTTAGCAACACCAATTATTAATCCAACCGATTTATTTGATAGTAAAAAAGCGAGTGTTGAAAGCTCGCTTTTTTACTATCAAATAAATCGGTTGGATTAATAATTGGTGTTGCTAAATTCTTACTGAGTTCTTACCACCCGAATCCAACGCCGGCATCTTTACATCATAGCTGATAGAAGACAGAGGGTGGTGGTTGATGGAAGTTATTCATCGTGGAGTTCAGTTTCAAGTGGTGTACCTCAGGGATCTGTTTTGGGGCCCCTGCTGTTTGTAATTTTTATAAATGATCTGGATGAGGGTATTGAAGGATGGATTAGTAAATTTGCAGATGACACTAAAGTCGGTGGAGTGGTAGATAGTGAAGAGGGGTGTGTTAGTTTACAGAGTGACTTGGACAAGTTGCAGAGCTGGGCCGAGAGGTGGCAAATGGAGTTTAATGTGGAAAAGTGTGAGGTAATGCACTTTGGCAGGAATAATAAATGTGTAGAGTATAGGGCTAATGGCAGGATTCTTAATAGTGTTGATGAACAGAGGGATCTTGGTGTATTTGTGCATAGATCCCTGAAAGTAAGCAGTCAAGTCGATAAGGTTGTTAAGAAGGCATATGGAGTCTTAGCTTTAATTGGTAGGGGGATTGAATTTCGGAACCGCAACGTCATGTTGCAACTGTACAAAACTCTAGTGCGGTCGCACTTGGAGTATTGTGTGCAGTTTTGGTCCCCACATTATAAGAAAGATGTGGAGGCATTGGAGAGGGTACAGAGGAGGTTTACCAGGATGTTGCCTGGTATGGAGGGCAGGTCTTATGAAGAGAGCTGAGGGATTTGAGGTTGTTTTCGTTAGAAAGGAGGCGGCTAAGAGGGGACCTAATCGAAACATATAAGATGATTAGAGTTTTAGATAGGGTGGACAGTGATAGCCTTTTTCCTAGGATGGAGAAAGCTAGCACGAGGGGACATAGCTTTAAATTAAGGGGTAGTAGTTATAGGATGGATATCAGAGGTAGGTTCTTTACCCAGAGGGTGGTAAGGGTATGGAATGCCCTGCCTGCTGCAGTTGTAGATGCGCCAAGTTTGGTGGCGTTTAAGAGGTTAGTAGATAAGTTTATGGACTAAAAGGGAATGGTTTAGGTTAGAGGGTCATTGCTTTTTCCTAATTGGTCGGCGCAACATCGAAGGCCGAAGGGCCTGTTCTGCGCTGTAATGTTCTATGTTCTATGTTTCAGCCACAACACACTTCCCCTTTAAGAGATGCAAGTTGCTAGCTTTAACCATGGTAGGAAGTCAAGATCTTGGGCTCCCTGCTGATGTGTGCAACCAATGAACGGTGCAGTTAGAGCTGTCTGAATGCAAAGCACATGGAATTGAGTCGGCAACAAAAAGTTGTCAGGCTACCTATGATGCAATAGCAGGAGGTGAGTTAATCACACATCACAAGCCTTGTACCCATTTTTGGACATGATCCAATTTATTCCTCACCTCTTTTCCTTAGTTTTATTACATGGTAAATTATTTCTAGTCATCAAATGGTTAGAATTCTTAATTTCGAAGCAGTTTATGTGTCCAGTGGATAAATGCATAGAATTATTTTGGGACATATGTCATCAATAGACAAACTATTAAATTATAATGCCTGTCCAAGTGTTGCAAAACAATTCATTAGGAATTGCCAACATAATTAACTTATTTACGATCAGACAATAAAGAGATGCGCACTGATGAAAGGTTTGGACCAGTGAAATGATTTCTCTGCCAAACAAAGTCAGGCTTTCTAAATTTAGAACAAAACATGACCTTTTCAGTGACAGAAATCGCTATCAATCACGTAACAAATTAGAATTCAAGCTGTTACCTGAAAAAGCAGATTCTCTCTAACTGAAAGAAAATGATTCACGTACTTTGCCGGAGGAAGATAAAGCATTGTTTTGTAAGCACAAATTATTCAAGGTATAAAATAGTACAATCCATACAGGGCTTATCAAGTCTGCACTGACTACCATCTCAGGTCCTATTCCCGTAACCCCGAATATTCACCTTGTTAATCCCATAGGCTCAATTTAGCATGACCAACCAAGCTAAACCACACATCTTCAGACTGTGGCAGAAAACCAGAGAAAACTCTTGTAAACATGGAGACAGCATGCAAATTCCACACTGACAGTGACCCAAAGCCTGAATTGAACTGGGTCCCTGGCTCTGTGAGGCAGCAGTGCTAAACACTGTACCACTGTGCAGCCCAAGTTTCCAAGTTAATATTGCAATAGTGCTGAGGGGTTGTTTCCCCTTGTGGGAGAATCTGGGAAGAGATGACCTAATCTCAGAGCAAGGGGCCACCCACTTAAGACAGAGATTAGGAGGATTTTTTCTCTCAGAGAGGAGTGAATCGGTGGAATTCTTTATCGCCAAGGACTAGATTGTTAAATTTGTTCAGGACTGACAGACAGACTTTTATTCAGTAAGGCAATCAAGGGTAATGAAGATAGGAAAGTGGAAAGTACAGGTCAGTCATGATCTCATTGAATGGCGGAGAAGATTCAATGGGCTGAGTGGCTTACTTCTGCCCCTACGCCTTATGGGCATGTGCCTAACAATTTAGCTTCACATTGAAATTAAATTGGGTTTGCAGGAAACTAAGATGACGGACTCTGCCATCTGACAATTAAGAAATACCAAACTAGTTCATTTTAACCATCAACTGCAAAATAATGAGTCAATGATTGTGCAGATATAAGAAGTGACCCTACTTTGACAATCTTTGTTGCAGTCAAAGTGTGGCAAATACATCATATAATGAAATATTCCAGATTTATTATTCATTAATGTTTTAGTGATTAATGACCAATAAGTAAACATTGTAAATATTTAAGTTGGATTTTCACTACAGTGTGTATGTACTAAAAAAATTTTGCATCAGAATAAGAAAGCTCAAAGCTCATTTGGAACGGCTTGCCTGCTGGCTGAGTTGGTAATATATTCATATCAAAAGTCTTGGGTTAATTGCTGGTCATGTTTCATCTGTGCTAGGTTAGTGGGCTACTTCAATTAGCCACAGTGGCCAGGGATAAAGAGCGGGTTACCTCTCATTCTTAATTGTGATGTCTCCTACTCAAATGTGAAAGGTGCAATTTGAGACTACCTACTCAGTAGAAATGGGGCAGGGGAGTGGTTAAAATCTGTGTAGATTACGTTACTGATTCATTCTCTCTGCGTTTCTTGCAACTGTCCTTTTTCATGTACAGGTTTTCAGCTGTTGTGCCTGCTAGAAAAGTCAAGACCTTATGAAAATATGAGTCAGTAATGAACCTTGGATCATTTAAGCTGAAGTTACAAAATCATTTTCTGCACCCATCAATAAAACCAAATAGGATTGGATTTTAGAGTTAAGCAGCAATACTTAAACAAGAAGAATGATAGAATCTATGTGTTATTGTGCTGTTTGGAGTGTCAACATAATTGCCAGGTTTTGGTGTTTTTTTTGTGATATATTTGCCTTTTTTGCCCTCAGTAAGCTCTATCTGCTTCTTCTGGTGCTATTATTGCCTTTTTATTTGGATTTAGGAATAGATGAAGCAAAAGAAGCTTCAATGATCAACATGAACATCAACCAGAGAAATCAGAACATAGCGTGTAACAGGGAACTGCAAATGGGACACAGCACCCAGCACACAGTGTGCGCTGTCCAAGAACTGGGTTCTTGGATCCCTCCTAGGAGCAAAAATCTGCAGACTCTGCATATCCTGAAATGGGACTTGTTGCTTGTTAGATCAAGGGGCCATGGTTTACTGGTGGCAGTCAAATTGAGTGCAACATGTAATTTGCCTGTCATTCACATTTTCATTTGGCTGCAGAGGACTTCTTCAAACCGTGGTGCACAGCAACATTAAATACCAATACTTTGTTTGCCAGGATAAACCTGTTATCATCTTTTCCATTCACCTCACCCAGGCAATAGAAGGATCAAGTATGCCAGGCAATTGGTTCCCCTCACATCAAATGTGCCATTGAGCATACAGATGCTGCTATCAGAAAGCCAGAATACCAACCAACATTATCTGAGTATCTATCTAGTAATAGTTTCCAATCAAAGAAGCAAGTTTGAGCAAAGATACCTGGGAACCTTTCAGAATTCAATTATCATACGCGGTTCAATCAGTCTTGTCACTCCCCATCACCTCCGCATGTTGATCCTCCTTGGTTGCTGATAAAAAGACACATGCACCTCATGATGCCCCAGTAAAACCTATCATGCCTAAGCAACACTGGTATAATCAATTGGACCACAAAATGATTATTCAACAGCATAAAATTCCTTGATAGTGTTTGAATGTACAGGGCGCCCAACATTAATATCTCATAGTTTCTCCCACATCCTGATTGAATGCTATATTAAGAACAAAGAACAAAGAACAAAACAGCATGGGAAACAGGCCCTTCGGCCCAATGAGCTCACGCAGTATTCTGCAGAAAGACCTGCATTTGGAGTATCTGTGGCAGAATCCGCAATCCACAATGGAACAGAAGAACAGGGAGAAAGCAAGGAGGCAGCCAGGGAAGGGTAGCTATCACCTAGACCTGGAACAAAAAACATGAGCTAATTGCACAACAATGCAGTGACCTTCTCATTTCCCTACCAATAGAGCTGATACAAAGCTCCTCTGTATTAATAGCCTTTTAAAGATCTTTCAACACACTGATCATCTTGCATTAAAGAACATTGAATGCATTCAACCAACTCTGCTATCAATAGCATGCTGAAAATGATGCCAGAGAAACTGCTACAAAGTCACACTACAGACCAGAGCCAAATGGGAATTAATATGATGAATTAAATTTAAGCACAGTGGTTGAATTCTGATATACACGGTCTTGAACCTTCCTCCCCGACAATATGTGTTGTTCTGTCCTGTGAGCAGAGAGGTGAGAATTAATGAGTGCTGCTGAGAAGGGGAGTGGAGATGTGTCAGATCAATACCTGTTGAGAACTGAGGAAACAAGAGAGAAAGGGGATGGGGGAGTTGACAAATGTAAAACTCCAGAGTGTGAAATATGAAATGTGTTCCAAGGTCTGAGTGAAATTGTTGGCTGCAAATACACTGAGATATGAGAATACAATGTGGCATAAATAACACAAATGAGAAGGTGATTTACCTGGGAAAAGGAGAGGAGTTGTAACCCTTTTATTTATTGCTGAAGGATGTGACTCAGAGGACTAAATGTTGGCAGTTACTATTGAATGATAGAATCCTTTAGTGCAGAAAGAGGCCATTCAATTCATTGAGTCTGCACCTATCACAATCCCACCCAGGTCCTACCCCATAACCCCATGCATTTATTTTAGCTAGTCCCCCTGACACTAAAAGGCAACTTATCATGGCCAATCAACATAATCCGCACATCTTTGGACTGTAAGATGGAGCACCCAGAGGAATCCAGTAGAGAATGTGCAAGCTGCACACAGACAGTGACCCAAGCCGGAAATTGAACTGGGTCCCTGGCACTGTGAGGCAGCTGTGCTAACCACTATGCCGCTGTGCCACGCATGGCAGGAACTCTTGAAAGCAATAGAGAAACTAAGAGTTCTGCTCATCCTTCCTGCTGTCTAAAATCATTGAATCATTTTCTACACTAAACACCGATTGCGGTGGTGATTCCATTAGCACTGATCTTCTTAGCTATCAGATGGGCTAATCTCCTTTAGGTTCTGGTAAATAAGACTCTCTTCTTTGCCCTGATCTGTTCAACAAGGCCTTAAGGGACCCATCAGAAAACATGGGGCAGTGCTGTGATTCAGTCTGCTAATGAATGCTATCCCAACTGTCTAACAAGTCGAGCATCAGGAAATGTAACCTTGCTTGAAGAAGTCCATTACTTTAGATAGGACTCAGGTGGTCTGTTAGAAAATCCAGTGGCAATATCAATATGAAGTGTGCGAGTGATAGTTTCCTGAGTCTCAGACTGTTAATGCTTTGGAATGAAGATATCGGAGAATATGGGGAACAAAATGCAGTTAAGAGCTAGTGAGCAAGCATGACTGCATGTCTTCATCTCCATGGAGAAGGCAGTGCTGGAAATCAATGGTGTGATGACAACATAAATTTTATTCAGCAACAAAACTAGAGATACAAGGGGTGTTCCAACTTAATCTAGTTTATCATATCCCACTTTACCCTCACAATCCCTTCTGTAACCACACACCTCTTCAGTTCTATCCCACCCAACTTCCTACATTCCAAACTTGTCCTTTTATCCTTATTGTAGTGAGCAGGTGTAAAAATTTCTGTTCAGCAGTTAAATAAATTATAACTACAATTTTTTTTAACATAACTATAACACAGAGGCTGGCAGCCCTATAGAACATAGAACATTACAGCGCAGTACAGGTCCTTCGGCCCTCGATGTTGCGCCGGCCAGTGGACCCTCTAACCTAAACTATTCCAATATCATCCATATGCCTATCCACCGAACATTTGAATGCCCCCCCATGATCACCAGTCAACTTTCGAGAAGACTCTGGAACAGAAACCTGAGGTCACCAGAGTGATCCCTCATCCTGCTTCCAAATTGGTTTCCCAGCTTACTCTGCGGATGGGACCATAAAGGAATGATCACCACAACAGGTCTGGCAGGGTTAATGTAAGACTGAGTACAGTACCGCTCACACACAAGAAGGTACAAGACCCAAACCCAGGGCCAGTGTAGTACTGAGCAGAGATGTGAATAGACCTAAGTATGGAACTCCTAGCTTGTACCCTTACTTTCCATGTATCAATAATTCAAATAGTTAATAAAAACTTACAGTTAGCCTACAGAAGATTACAAAAACATCTTTAAGGCAAACCCTGGTCAGGTAGGTGAGGTTTCAGTAGAGGAACATGTGACAAATAGTGACCACAATTCTGTCTACTTCAGGATACTAATGGAAAAGGATGAGCCTTGTTCAAAGGGGAGGGTGCTAAATTAGGGGAAGGCTAGCTACAGCCAGATTAAGCAGGAACTGTTAGCCACTGATTGGGGGAGGTTGTTTGAGGATAAGTCCATGTCTGGCATGTGGGAGTCTTTTAAAGGACAACTGATAAGGTTGCAGTTCAGACATGTGCCTGTTAAGAGGAAAGATGGGAAAGGTAGGATTAGAGGGCCGTGGATAACTAGGGACATTGAGAACTTGATTAGAAAGAAAAGAGAGGCGTATGTTAGGTCCAAGCAACTGGGAACAGGGAAAGCTTTGGAGGAATACAGAGA
Organism: Sphyrna mokarran; assembly: GCA_024679065.1. Lineage (NCBI taxonomy): Eukaryota > Metazoa > Chordata > Chondrichthyes > Carcharhiniformes > Carcharhinidae > Sphyrna > Sphyrna mokarran. The sequence continues at coordinate 30,569,470 of JAGIQG010000023.1, read as the reverse complement.
GATCATCTGTTGTGTTCGCCGAGCTTGGCAATTGGCTTGCAGCCAATCTACCCGAGCTACCAATTTTCACTAACATGGCTAAATACAGAGAGAGTTAGAGAGAACTCAAACAAGGAGTTAGAAGGGTGAAAAGGGGTCACAAAATGGTCTTGGCAGACAAGATTAAGGAAAATCCAAAGGTATTTTACTCATATGTTAGGAAGAAAAGAGTGGTTAGAGAAAAAAATCGGTCCTCTTAGGGACAGAGAAGGGGAACTATGTTTAGAGCCCAAGGGAATGGGGGAGATCCTGAATGAATACTTTGCATCAGTTTTCATGAAGGAGAGGGACTTATTGTCTGCAAGTGTCTTGGAGGGAATTGTGGATCCGTTAGAGAAAATATCCATTACAAGGGAGGAAGTGTTAGGGATTTTAGGTAACATTAAAATGGATAATTCTCCGTGGCCTGATGACATTTATCCTAGGCTGCTTAGGGAGACGAGAGATGAAATTGCTGGTGCAAATCTTTGTCTCTTCTTTGGACACAGATGATGTTCCAGAGGACTGGAGGATAGTGAACGTGGTACCGTTGTTTAGAAAGGGTAGTAAGGATAACCCGGGTAATTATAGCCTGGTGAGCTTGACATCGGTGGTAAGGAAGTTGTTGGAGAGGATTCTTAGAGTTAGGATGTATACACATTTAGAATGCAGCAAGCTGATTAGTGACAGGCAATATGGATTTGTAACGCGGAGGTTGTACCTTATGAATCTGGTAGAATTTTTTGAGGAGATGACAAAAACGGTTGACAAAGGACAAGCTGTGGATGTCATCAATATGGATTTCAGTAAGGCATTTGACAAGTCCTTCATGGTAGGTTGGTGATAAAAATTAAGGATCATGGGATACAAGGATAGGTGGCTAGATGGATTGAGAACTGGCTTGGTAACAGGACAAAAGGGTAGTAGTGGAAAAGTCTTTTTCTAGCTGGAGGTCTATGACTAATAATGTGCTGCAGGACTCAGTATGGGACCTCTGCTATTTGTAATATGTACAAATGATTTGGAAGAGGGAGTAACTGGTGTGATCAGCAAGTTTGCAGATGACACAAAGATGGCTAGACTTGCTGATAGCGATGAGCAGCATCAGACAATACTGTAGGATATAGATAGGCTGGTAAATTGGGCAGAGAAATGGCAGATGGAACTTAATCCAGAAAAATGCGAGATGATGCATTTTGGAAGAAATAATGTAGGGGGGAGTTATACAATAAAGATAGGACAATTAAGAGTATAGAAACGAAGAGGGACTTAGGTGTGCAAGTACATAAGTCCTTGAAGGTGTCAGTACAGGTGGAGAAGATGGCAAAGAAGGCTTATGGTATGCCTACCTTTATAGTGGAAGAGGTGAAGAGTATAAAAGCTGGCGTCCAATGTTGCAGTTGTATAGAACATTAGACCGCATTTGGAATACTACAACCAGTTCTGGTCGCCATACTAACGGAAGGACGTGGAGACCCTGGAGACAGTGCAGAGGAGGTTTACTAGGATGCTGCCTGGTATGGAAGGTCTTAGCTATGAGGAGAGATGGGCTAATTGGGACTGTTCTCCCTGGAAAAACAGAGAATGAGGGGAGATCTAATAGAGGTATAGATAAAATGAAGGGAAGCTTTTTCCCTGGTTGGATACAAAAATCAGGAGGGGTCATGGGCTTAGGGTGAAATTCAGAGGTTAGAGGGAGGTTTTTCACACAGAGGGTTGTGGGAGCCTGGAATGCACTGAAAGTAGGGGGGTGAAGGCAGACACACTAGAGTTGTTTAAGACTTACCTAGATAGGCACATGAGCAGACTAGAGATGGAGGGATACAAAACACTGTTCTAATTAAGGATCAAGAGCCTCAGAACGTTTTTGGGAACCAATAGATATCTATGGGTCGTCCAACACATTGTATGGCTCACCTGTCTTATATTTGAGCTTCTGGGGATCTTCCGTGAATGTCTTATAAGCTGTGTATGTTTATTGATGTCTTTTTTTTTACATCCGTAGGTGATTCGGTCCGCCTTGTTGGCCAACAAGGGCATACACGAGGTGAGTTGTGTGAGGATTGGTCTTGGATGTTGCTTCGAGAGTTGCCTAGTGCTTCACGTCATTGGTGTATGCTTAAACTGGACCAACTGACGGGCAACACGACAGCTCAGTGACTATCACTGTTTGCTGTGCAGATACGTGGACCTGGGTTGGATCTCCGACTTGGGTCAGTGTCTGTGGGAGATTGCACATTCTCCCCGTGCTTGCGTGGGTTTTCTCTGGGTGCTTCAGTTTCCTCCCATAAGCCAAAAATGTGTTTTTAGGCTGATTGGTGTTAACAAATTGTCCCCAAATTAGTCCTCCCTCAATCTGGCACACATATAATTCTCTAAATTTGCACACCTTTATTGTGGAATCCTAGAGGCATAGGCAAAAGTCATAGATAGAAGAAGGATTGGAAAGAGGCGTTCACTGAATGTTAAAATGGCGGCGTGGGCTTGTTGGGCTGAAGGACCTGTTTCCTGTGTTGCGTTGTTCTTTGTTCTTTGTTCAGATACCCAAGAGTTCTTGTGAGGTGAGAAGAAGACATTATTGAAAAAGAAATAATGCCACTTAATCTTGCACTCCCAGCAACTGGCTCAGATACAGTCATCGCACAAACTAGAAAGGACGCATAAGAAGCAGGATCTGTGCATGGTGAGTCATCAGGCATGAGAGAAATACAGTCAGGGTTGGGTGAAAGGATAGAATGGTCACTACTGTCCATTGGGAAGGTCACAGCGAAATTCTGCTGCAGAGGATTCAGATGAAGAATTCAATGGGCAGCTTAAAGAAAATGGTTAATGGACACGTATACAAAGACATTTGTGGCATAGGCTAGACTGCCAGAAACCCCTGGTATCACTCTCATACAGCATGGAGAAAACCAGCTGGAAATTGGCACAAGACTTTATGAAAAGCGTAGACCATCCCTTCTGACATGGGAAATAGTGGCGACATTGAGAACATTGCTTGACCCAACAATGATGCAGCATCAGGATTGTTCTTCCATTGCAGTACTAGCAGAAGCCATTCAGTGTCAGAGTATTGCAGTGGAAACTCAGACTGTGGCAATGGATTCAATATTCAAAGGGGAATGCAGATTCTCACAGCAGTCCAGCAATCTGTGCTCCAGCAGACTTTAGGTTTGCTGAGGGAAAATGGCAATGGCTTCATAGAGCCATTTCTCAGGATGGTAGCATTTGAGTTCCCACCACTACCACTCTGGAAGTGCCCCTGCAGTTGCCTGTCAACCAGGCAACCCTGACGGCTTCCTCAATGATGCAGTTCTTACCTGGTCTAGTCCCCTACATAGTGCTACACCAGTGACTGCAGTATGGTTGTTGGAAAGATGCCAACATTGAAGATGGCCTTACAGAACTCCCCCAAGCAGCTCTCGCCGAGAAGGCTTGGTTTGCATATCTTTGGACAGTGGGAGGAAACCGGAGCACTCGGAGGAAATCCACGCGGACATGGGGAAATGTGCAGACTCCTTACAGACAGTGATTCAAGGAGGGAATTGCAGAATTAAGCTGGGGTCCCTGGTGCTAACACTATGCCACAATGCTAGCAGCTGGCAGTGCAGTCCTCACTCCCTGCAAACTTCACCCAGTGTAAGCCACTTCTTAAAACTCTCAGCACCAATGGAATATAGTCAGCAACTCAGCTGCAAGTTGATAATGATTCTTTAAATGCCTCTTGTTGGAGTTTCTTCCTGCTTCTGAATGGCCATTCATTCATGTATGTTTAAGAGAGAGTTTTAATACAGCTGCAATATCCAAATGGCATCAAATCAGAGTTAGACATTCAGTGACATCACTGCTCATAAAAGCAGCATTAACATCATGGTGGAATAATGGAATAATAGATATGTTAATGGGACTATGATTCTATTAATATTGAAACTGTGACATTGACAGATGAGAAGCTCCAAGAAAGCTAGAGTAGACAGGTATTTCAACCCTTCCTGCTGGTAGGATCTTCTAGTCCCTCTGCCTGCGCACATTGCTCGAGGTTTCCCGGCTGCTGATAATGAAGAGACCAGAAGATCCCTTTGCTGATCAATACAGGCCACCTCCCATTGCTGAGAAACATGCCGAGAGAGGGGGACGGGACAAAAGATCCCACCCATTATCCTAAATACAATGTGCTTACTTTGAAGTCTTTGTAAGTAGCTCTTAATAAATTGATTGAAGTTGAACTATACCAACTGTCTCGAGTCTTGTCCAAAGGAAGCAAAATTCCATCAAGGTTCACTAGGATGAGAACATATGACAAGAGTGAAATCTCAGTAAAGCTCGACAGTCACAATCTTACCAAGGTGGCACTCACCATCAACCACACTGGACATGAGTGGTGGCAATGCCCTTTTGCTACTAAGCTAAATTTTGCAGTTTTATCCTATAAACACACTTTAGAGTCTAGTACTGGGAGCAGAATGTACAGCAGATAAATAATTGGTGACAAACAAGTTGGAACTCGAAAAATATAAAACCTTTTTTTTAATTGGGAACAGAGGTCGTTTTTGGCCTGAGCCTCTCCTGGGATGGATTGGATAACCATTGTGATTGTTTCTCTTGAAAAGGAGAGAATGTACGTCAATGACACTTATGAAATAAACGACAGCTGAACATCAGCCTCTGTTAAGCCATTATATTAATGCCACTTCAGAGTCTGATATGAGAAACGTCCACTTAAAAGTTATTTTGGTCCATGTACCACATATTTGATCCATCTGTTCATTCCTTGCTGAGTTGATAAGAGCATGCTGTCCTTCTCAAGTTTTACTTTTTGGGCATGAAAGCAACAATAATATCACTCAGGCCTTTATAATTTTTGTTCCATTGTAAGGGTAGGATTGTAGAAATATACATTGTGAAGGGAATAATGAAATGGATACTGGTGAAGGTTTTAATCTGAGGCACTAGATGCGATTTAAAGCTTACTGCTGGAGAATCAGTGCATTGCCTCTATTGTGGAAGGCTCTCTAGATTTAAATGTCCATTTTACACACCAGCTAGTCAAATTTAGGATCCTGAGGACAAAAATTCCATGCCCCGAGTGCTTCATAGAAGGTTCATAGAAGGAGATCATTTGGTCCAACGAGACAACAATCCCACCCCAGGCTCTGCCTCTACAGCCCTTTAATGCCTCTAATCTACACATCCTGGGACACATTAAAAGACAACTTAGCATGGCCAATTAACCTAATAGACTCATCTTTGGACTATGAGAGGAAACCGGAGTACCTGGAGGAAACCCACACAGACATGGGGAGAACGTGCAAACTCCACACATCCAATTATCTGAAACTGAATTGAACCTGGGTCCCTGACGCTGTGAGGCAGCAGTGCTAACCACTGTGGCACTGTGCCGCTTACTAAGATTTTTTAAAAAAACAGGGTATCATAGAAGCCCTACAATGCAGAAGGAGACCATTAGGCCCATTGAGTCTGCACTGACAGCAATTCCACCCAGGCCCGATCCCTATACATTTATCTTTAATTCCTCTAACCTACACATCTCAGGATGCTGAGGCAATTTTGCATGGCCAATCAATCTAATCTACACATCTTTAGACTGTGGGAGGAAATTGAAGCACGCAAAGGAAATCCAAGCAGACATGAGGAGAATGTGCAAACTCCACACAGACAGTGACCCAAGATGGGAATCGAACCCAGTTTGCTGGAGCTGTGAATCAGCAATGCTAACGACTGTGCCACCATGCTGTCATAGAATATCATTAAAATCCCCATCGGCTACTGTGGCATTTGAACTCAAGCTCTCTGCCTTTGCAGCCCATTGCTTTTCACTCTTATCCACCAAAGCTTTTCAACTGCACTGGTCAATCAAATGCCTGCAGTATTCCCTCACTCATTAACGCCACTCATAACTGCTGCCATAATGTATCTACAAGAGCAGGAGAGATTCAACATAGCATCCAAGTGACAGGATATGATGGGGGTCAGGGGTAGAGGTAGGGAGGGGGTCAGAAGAAAGAACAGGGAGGGGCTGTCAGCAGGTTCTGACTTTACTAACGCTGATTCTCTCAATCTGGCATTCTGCATTTAAACTTAATTGGACAAAGGCAAGTAGGTAAAGTCCCCACCATGAATCTGCCTTCCTGAACTGCTTCCAAACTTGCCACCATGGGAGGTATTCAATTCCAGCCTGTTGCACAGTGCTTTTGAAGTAGGTTTCTTGTAGAGTTACCTCATCTAATTGGATACACTCCTGGAGGTTTCACTGGTGATTCCAGGGCTAACTCGGAGAGTTTACAAACCTGGCTCTTGCCACTAGCTTGGATATGAAGAAAAATACCCTGTTCATTTTCAAAATAATATCATCGGAACTTTTACACCCACTAGAGCAGCACTTGGTCAAATATTTAATCTAAAAGACAACATCCTGAATGTGTAGCTCAGCCTCAGTATTGTACTGGAATATCAGCCTTGACTTTTCTACTCCGGTCCTGGAATGGAAATTTAACCCAAGCTATCTGGTTGCAATGAAATGTGAGATGCTCATAAGCTAACAATCACACAATACAAAGTGTTGAAAAGGCATCATCCTGAATAATTTTGTTTTAAATTTTGAAACATTCTTATATTGATCATCATTTTAAAGGAGTGCATTATTCGCCCTAAAGAAAGAGCTTTGCACTTCATGAATGCTACTCTAATGATGCGTGATCACAGCCTTTGTCAGGAATACAAAAGATATTTATTAATAAGGAAAAACTCTACAGATGTCAGCTGCCCCAGTCTCTATATGTCTTCAGACTGGCTTCTGCCTAAGATAGAAGTCTACCCCCTAGAGTGATTATTCATGCTCAGTTTCAATTGCTCCCTCAAGTTAGGTGACCCAGTTCTGCTGTGTTGCTTTTAAAGGGGCAATCAACACAGCTCCCAACCAAGCCACAGGTAACAGAATATTTTGCAATGTAAATGGTGTCACCTGAAGATTTTTGTTTCTTTTTTTTATGGATCCCATAGATGCCAGAAAAATTGCATCTCCTGTGCAATTTTATTAAATGCACAGATCCTATTTAATATACTGACATTTTGCTTGAATCTCATTGAAAAAAGACAATGTCAAAGCTTTTGTCTTGCATTTGTCAGGACGTTTGCAAGAATAATAAACGTAAAGAGAGCAAAAATTTACACTTCATGAAATAAGGGTGTTGAATGGTTGGGAAGAGGCTTCGAAGTCACAGAGGCATTGCCATGGAGAATACACCAGTTAACTGATGACTGATGGTTAACTGCCAAGCTAACTTAAATTTAAACCAGGCAGTTTGACTTTGATTGGTCAAGGCATTGCCCAGGGAAGTGCACCAAAATTTAAACAATGCTTGGCTATTAATTACATTCTGTGGCAACGCCTCTATCAATTAAAGCCCAATTGCCAACCAACCACTACTCTGTTCTCATGCAGTATAAATTGTTGTTTCCTTTACATTTGACATTTTTGAGAATGTCCTGATAATTGCAAGATGAAAAGTTTTGGCATGTGCCTTTTTTCTGCAATACTCAAACTTTATACCATCAGACAACATTTCACTTGTCTTCCAATGAGGCTAGTAAGTATAATATCAGGCACAACAAAATCAGAAAGAATGCATACTGATGTTTTTAATTGCACTGCCCTGCTGATTCTGGATCCTACTACATATTGAAGATAAAATAAATTCCAAATTTATAATGAGGAAGTATGCTCTTGGTTCATGTAAAAAATGAATTATATACAAACATATGAAATAGGAGCAGAAGTAAGCCATTCAACCTAATCCACGTTTAGTAAAATCATGGCTGATCTGTTTGTGTATCAAGCTCCACATTCCCATCTATTCCTGATAACTTTTGATTCTCTTTCCTAACAAGAATTTATCTACCTCCACCCCAACAATACTATTTTCTGAGACACTGAATTCCAACGTGGGAAAACCTGTGAGAGGAAAACATTCTCCTTATCCCGTCCTAAAATGGTGATCCCTAATTTTAAGACGGGAGAAAGCATCCTTTACATATCCAATTTGTCAAGACTGTTCAGGATCTTATATACATCAACCAAGCCACTCTCCTAAACTCCAGTAGAAACAAGCCCAGTCTGTCCAATCTTTTCTCATAAGACAAGCTGCTCATTCCATGTATCAGTCTCGTAAACCTTCACTGATCAGTCTTCAATGAATTTATGTCCTATCTTAAATAAGGAGTCCAAAACCACACATAATATTCAAAATGTGGTTTCACCCTTGCCCTGTATCGCTGAAGCATAATGTCTTTATTTTTTGTCCGATTCCTCTTGTAATAAAGGATATCATTTCATTAGTCTTCTAAATTACTTGCTTTATCTGCGTACAAACTTTTTGTGACTCACGCACGCAAATGCCTAGATCCCTCTACGCTTCGGAACTCTACAGCCATTCTCCATTAAGTAATACCCTGCCTTTTTATTCTTCCTGTCAAAGTGACCAACTTCATATTTTCTCCCATTATACTCTATCTTCCAGATTTTTGCCCATTCACTATACTTACCTATATTCATCTAAAATGATGTCTTCACAATATACTTTGCAACCTATCACCTGAAAATTTAGCTACCATGTCTTTGCTGCACTCAGCTAAGTCATTGATATGGATTATAGAAATTTGAGGTCCCGGCATAGACCTTGCAGGACTTCATTTGTCATATTTTGCCAAAGAGAAAAAGACCCATTCACGCATACTCTCTGTTATTTTGCCATCCAACCAAACTTCTATTCATTTTAACCCTTACACCATGAGCTTCTTTTTCCTTGCCAAATTCATTTGCAAAATCTAAATACAATGGGCAGAATTTTATAGCCACTTTAAACCCATTTTGCGATGGGAAAATGTCATGAAATTGGGCGCAGAGCAACTAGTGTGAATGGTGCCAGTTTTCACGATTTTACAATGCCCAAATTTCCAGTGGGGTAAGTGCTCGCCGGGAATGAGAGAGAGACTGATTAATTTATTTAAATTTATGTATATGATCATTTCAATGAGTTTAGTGAGTATGGTGCTCAATCATCTGGGCTTTATGGCCTCACCAGGAGAGATTTTCTCCAGTAAGGAAAACACCTGATCCCCATGAACGGGGAACAGTTGTGTTGCCTTGCCAATGGAACCAGAAGTGCAAGACAGGGGTGCCCCTTGGATTGTGCCAGACTGGCAGTGCTACCCTGGCATGAGGGCAGTGCCACCTGGGCAATGCCAGCCTAGCACCTGGGCAATGCCCAATGAGACCATGGCAATGCCCACTGGACATTAAGGGTCGGGTCAGGTGAGCAGGGACAAGGGGGCTGCCTGAGAACAGGGCCAATGGGGTGAGCTAACGGGGAGGAGTTGAGCCCACTCTGTATGCAATTGGTGGGAGAGTGAAGTGGGTATGATTGGTCTGGGTGGTGGGATCGCAATCAGTCCAGGTGGGGGAGGTGGCTGGGGTTGCATCTCAGGCAGAATTGGGTGGGGGGAAGAAGTAATAGGGACCAGGCAGCTCTTCTGTCTGTCTGTCAGACCTCTGCCACTCTTAATGCGCATGTGCAGCATCACAGGCCTGCACGTGCGCAATATCTCTCTCTACAGGCTGGCTGCGAGTTATAGGAAGAATGTGACTGCATTGGAGGGGGTTCATCAGGATGTTGCATGGAATAGGACATTTAAGTTATGAAGAGAGATTGGATAGACTTGAGTTGTTTTCACTGAAGCACAGAAGACTGAAGGGCGATCTGATTGAGGCACACAAGTTATGAGGGGAATGGACAGGGTGGATAGGGAGCACCTATTCCCTTTGGATGAAGGATCAGTCATAAGGGAGCACAAGTTCAAGGTGAGGGGCAGAAGGTTTAGGTGCAATGTGTGAAAAACTTTATAGCCAGAGGATGGTGACAGTTCGGAATGTGCTGCCTGGAAAGGCTGTGGAGGCAGGTGGCCTTACATCCTGTAAAAAGTATCTGGATGAGCCCTTGGCACATTCCAACATGCAAGGCTATGGGCCAAGTGCTGATAAAAGGGATTAAGTAGGTAGGTTCAGTGTTCTTACGTGTGGATACAGACTCAATGGCTTATAGGGACTCTTCTGCACACAGACTCTCAGGGGTCTCCACTAGCTCTCCCTGTGCAGTTTGTTGGACATCCAGCATTTTCCATCTTACTGATGATTCCAGAGTCTTATCATCTTCCTCAGACTCGATAGGAACCTGATCTCCAGCACTCCTCCAACTTTCTGTGCCCTGAGGCCTCCCGGCCTCCCTGAGGCCTACTATCTGCACCAGCACACGTGATGTACCTTCACTGCTATGCACTACCAACTCAACTGACTCATTAATGGCTACCAACGTGCCAATAGCTGCGCTGGTGCTTTGTGCTGAGACAGGGTGTGTCATGGGTGTGTCTTGCAAGTTTTCAAACTCCAGTGTCAATGAAGGATCATTGGCCTTCTGGCTGGCTTTGGGGAATTGCTCATTCAAACAATGAAAGAAACATCACTTCTATTCTGCAGAGCCAATTTTCAAAACATGTTGTCCATGCCTTCGGACATGTTGTCCACCTCAGTTGTTAGCACATTACTGAACTCGTTCTGAGAGATGTGACTCCCATACATCACTTATACACTCATCTTGGCACAGATCAGCTTCTTCAGAGACAGCCTCTCCATGACGTGATGACCTCGCACACAAGCTTCAGAGCTCCCAGCACATGGGATCTAATAGAGGTGTACAAGGTTATGAAGGTTATAGATAGAGTAAACAGTGGTAAGCTTTTTCCTGGGTTGGAATCAAATATCACAAGGGGCCATGGGCTTACAGTGAGGGGGGCAAAGTATAATTTGGATGTTAGAGGGAGGTTTTTCACACAGAGGGTTGTGAGGTATGGAACGCATTGCCAAGTAAGGTGGTGGAAGCAGGCAAGCTGGAGTTATTTAAGAGATACTTAGATAAGCACATGAGTGGAATAAGGATGGAGGGATATAGTGGACTGTTTTAATTAGGGATCATGAGCTTTGGGACATGCCTGGGAATTGCATAAGTTGTGCATTATGTTGATGTATTTCTCTTTTATCCTACAGGTACTTCGGTCCGCCTTGTTGTCCAACAAGGGGCATACACGCGATGGGTTGTGAGAGGGCTGCTCTTGGATTTTTTTGAGCAGCCTATTGCTTCATGTCGTTAGTATACTCTTAAACCGGACCAGTTGATGGGCAACACGACAGCTCAGTGACTATCACTGTTGCTGTGCAGATACATGGATTTGGGCTGGTATTTGTGGGAGTTTGTGCATTTTCCCTGGGCTTCCGTGGGTTTTCTCCTGGTGCTCCAGTTTCCTCCCACACCCAAAGATGTGATCTTAGGTTGATTGGTGAAACAAATTGTCCCTAAATTATCTCCCCAGATTGGTTCTAATGCAGATTTCTGTAAATATAGGGTCATGGGTGGAAGTGGGAATGTTAAAATGGAAGTGCAGGCTTGTTGGGTCGAAGGGCCTGTTTCCTATACCGTTTTGTTCTTCGTTCTTTGTGGCTGGTGAGGAATGCTGGGTATGGCACCCCTCTCTCTCCTGATTGTTATAGTTACATTTCCCCTGCCAGTAAATGCAGAGCTCCATCGAGTACTGAATCCTCACCTTCAGCATCATACCACACTATCTATGAAAGGTTAGACAATGTTACCACCCTTTTAGACACCTGACTCTTTGATAGACCCAAGGCTTCAGATCCATCCAGCCAGCCTTGAGATGTAGGGGCAAATGTGTGCTCTGATACTTCTTGAAACTCACAGGTTAGATTGCAACTATGGACAAACACCCTTCCTCAGTTCCACACACTGGATGATAAGCACTCCAAACTCATCCCTGCTGAGCTCAGAAAGTCATTCAACCAAATCAGGTCATATTTGCTGACCTCAGTTGTCACGCTATCCATCCTTCTTTGTAGGCGGGGTGGTCTCCTTCTTCCAACCCTGGGCATTAGGATATCCCTCTTGCCTCCACCAGGGCTCACAGATAATCATCATAGGAATGAGGAGCTAGCTGACCACTGGAGCTCCTCTCCTGTCTGGCATGTCCTCTGCACCATCCAGTTTCTTCAGCGGCCTGATTTTGTTGCCTTTAAACTTTGCAGCTGGCCATCATTGGTGCACATTGCATACCTGCCCCCACCAATTCCGCTTATCCAATCTGACTATAATTCATGATGGCTGCTACTTATTTGGCCAGCTAGTGTAACATAGCAAGTCCTAATTGATCACATGTGAGACCAGGAAACATGGCTTCCAGTTCCACCCACTGAACACAATATTGTACTTCAAGTCCTGTCCATGTATCACATAAGGCTACAGCTACAGCAAGTAATTAGAAAAGCTAATAGAACATCATTGTTTATTGTGAGGTGAATTGGTTACATAAATAGGGATGTTATGCATCAGTTGCACAGGGCACAAGGGAGTTTGTATCTGGAATATTGTGTTTATTATTGGTCTTGCTATTTAAGGAAAAATGTAATTGCATTAGACACTGCTCAGAGAAGGCTTATTAGATTAATACCAAGAATGAGCAATTTATCTTATGAAGAAAGGTTGACAGACTAGACTTGTATCCACTAGAATTCAGGAGAATAAGTGACTTGATCAAAACCTTTAAGATCCTAAGGGTTCTTGACAGAGTGGCTGTGGAGAGGATGTTTCACAGTGTTGGAGAAGCCAGAACTAGTGGTCACTATTTAAAAATAAGAGGTCCTTTATTTAAGACAGAGATGAGGAAAAATATTTTTAAAGTCTATTTATTAGTCACAAGTAGGCTTACATTAACAGTGCAATGAAGTTACACTGAAATTCCTCTAGTCGCCATAGTTGACATTGTGCATGGCACAATGCACCCAACCAGCACGTCTTTCAGAATATGGAACGAAACCGGAGCACCTGGAGGAAACCCACACAGACACGGGAGGCTGTGCAAACTCCACGCAGACAGTTACCCAAGCTGGGAATTGAACATAGAACATTACAGCACAGTACAGGCCCTTCGGCTCTCAAAGTTGCACCGACCAGTGGAACCAATTTAATGATCCTCTAATCTAAACTATTCCAATATTATCCATATATCTATCCACTGACCATTTGAATGTCCTTAAAGTTGGCGAGTCCACAACTGCTGAAGGCAAGGCAGTCTCTGCCCTTACTAACCTCTGAGTAAAGAACCTATCTCTGACATCTGTCCTATATTTATCACCCCTCAGTTTAAAGTTATGTCCCCTTGTGTTAGCCATCACCATCCAAGGAAAAAGACTCTCAATGTCCACCCTATCTAATCCTCTGATCATCTTGTATGCTTCAATTAAATCATCTCTTAACCTTCTTCTCTCTAACGAAAACAACCTCAAGTCGCTCGCCTTTCCTCATAAGTCCTTCCCACTATATCAGGCAACATCCCAGTAGATCTCTTTTGCACCCTTTCCAATGCTTCCACATCTTTCTCATAATGCGGTGACCAGAGCTGTACGCAATACTCCAAATATTCTGCACCAGAGCCTTCTTAAAAACCCTATCAACAGGGATTTTTCTCGGGGAATTGTGAGTCTTTGGAATGCTCTTCCTCAAAAGGCAGTGTCATAGAATCCCTACAGTGCAGAGAAGGCCATTTAGCCTATCAAGTCTACATTGGCTCTCTGACAGAGAATCTTATCTGGGCTCTCTCTTCCACCTTATCCTGTAATGCCGCACATCTCACATGGCTAATCCATCTAACCTAGATATCTTTGGATTGTGGGAGGAAAGCAGAACACCCAGAGGAAATCACACAGAAAATGTACAAACTCCACACAGACAGTCGTCCAATGGTGCTGTAAGGCAGCAGTTCTAACCACTGCGCCACGATGCTGCCAGTGGATGCAGAAACTTTAAATATTTTTAAGGCAGAACTAGATGTAGATTAGCAAAGGGGTCAAAAATTATTGGTGATGGACAGGAATTTGGGGTTGAGATTACAATCAGATCAGTCATGATCTTATTGAATGATAAGGCTCAAGAGTTGGAGTGGCAAAGTCCTACTCCTAATACAAACGTTTGTGTGTTATTCCATTTGACGTTTAAAGCATCTTGTGTGAAAATTGGCTATCCCACTGACAATCATATCTTCAAAAGATAATTAATTGAATGAAAAATATTTTCAGTTACCCTAAAAATGTGAAAAATGCTATATAAATTCAAGTTCTTTCAGTTACAGAACTCTCGAACATGAGAATGCATAACAAGTTTTCTACCCTGATACACTTCTACTTCACTATAATGTAACTGTCTCCCACTGATATGTGCAGTATGTCTCTGTTGTCTCAGACTGCTACAGACAGTATATATGAAATACTGTCTCACATCGACACTACAGTATGGTCTCAAACTGATAGACACATGTGTAAATGCAGAACTGCCTCACATTAACACTGCAGTATGGTCTCAGATTAATACATATAATGTATATGCAGAACTGCCTCACATTAACATTGCAGAATGGTCTGATACAGATGCAGACACAGCATATTTGCAAAACTGCCTCACATTAACACTCCAGCATAGTTTCAGACTGAGTGCAGTGTAAGCATCGGTGTAGCCCCAAACTGAGGGCAAGTTATGCAAATCCATGAAGGCTTGGTTTGGCTGATAAATTATCACAATTGCTTGTAATTGTATCTGAACAGAAAAGTCAGCTATTTGGCTGTTTGACTTGTCTGGTATGGTGGGATACCTCTTTGTCATGCTGAAGTCTGGCTTCAATGTTCATTTAAATATAAAGAGTGGTGTCACCAGTGATCAGATGTCTATATAAGCAGAGATTGTTTGACAACACAAACCACAGGCACCAAATATTTGTCAGATCTGCCTCCAAAATAACATGATGGATGTTTCTTGACAGGCATGCTTGACCGGTCAAATGAATAAAAAATTTCACATTTTTCATTTGGTTGGCATAGTCTGAGTCAAAATGTGGAGCTGCTATTTTTATTGACCAGTTGGATTCTGCTCTGAAAGCTGCAAAGGATTAAATACTCTTGTCCCCTCCTATTTTTCTTCGATTCTTCCTTTGCCTGTCATCAGTGAATTTCCTTTGTAGTCTGGAAGAAGGTAAGGGTTTTCAGATACTACTTAAAAATGACAAACTAAACTTTTAGTAAGATATCAAGCGGTAATGTGTTTTTAATTTAAGGATATGTGGATAACCAGCTGGGTGTTTAATATCTCCAGCTAAATGTGTATCATATTTATTAACCTAAGGCTGAGTTATATTTCAAAACATGATAATATTGCAGCTATGAAGAAGGTGTGTGTCAAGTATGATTGAAAACAGGGACGCTGGGGTTATAGTTTAACTGCACACTTCTGCAGGTTGCAGCCTCCAAATTACATAAGAATTCTGTGCATGAGTACATACCCCCACGCAGCTAACTATTAATGTTAGGAGAGTAACCAGGAACATCCACCAGTGTAAACATTTAAGGTCCCATACAAATGTGAACTTTCTAACTCTGAGCTCTTTCTTCAGTATTTCTCCCAGTTCATTCTGACCTTCATGTTCCTCCTCAGTTTAGAATGCTGCACTTTTCCTCAATCTTCTATTTGGTGCTGATGTAGTTTCCACCTCCTTTCGCAATCTAACCTGACATGCTTCACCTCTGCGCTAAACAGGATGGCACCGAGGGGCTTGTTCTGTTTTACCCTTATACTTATGTGTAAGTTTATATCTAGCATCCTTCCAATTCTCACTCATATCCTCCTCCTTTCCACCACTCCCTTTATGCTACACTCAAAATTTCCTCCCTCCTACCCCTGAAGTACAGCGTCCAGTTCCTTTTGGACATTGATACTGTCGTATAGACAGGAGATCTACAATGGGAAGATATTTCTGATTTATTGAGAGAACCTCAACAATATCATCAGGTAGGATCCAAAACTGCCCAACAGGGACTGAGCCGTAAACAGAGTAGAAACAAAGCCAGAAACTGGTCCTTGTAGAGACAAGAGAGCATTAACCTCAAAATATTAATTTTCTGTAAAACATGGATAATTGACAAATATGTATATTTATTCCAAAAAAAATTGTTGCCAGCTTAAGAAGTCTTTGTCAAATGCACATTGACGTCAGTGTTGCAGATTCAAGAAATGCTAAATGAACAGGAGGTCCTCCAGAAAGGGAGGGAGGGAATATTTGCAAGCATGACACCCTCTTCAACTTATTCACTCTGAGCAATTGGATTCAGAACAGCATTTTCTCTAAGGCAATTAGGAATGGGTAACAATACCGGCAGTGCTCAGATTCTATGAACATACAAAATAAAATATTGAGGAAGTGGGAGAATAGGGAAGGAGAAAGTTACCTTTTATAAAAGGTATTTACCCTAAACCAGACAAGTACATGTATTTAAACATGCTAAAACACCAAAAGTAATTAAAATTAAAGCCACCCTAATCCTCAATGGCCATAGATTGCTCTCTCCCTCAAAATGGAGAGCTGACTCGTGGTGATTTTTATCTAAGGATCAACATACCTCAAGTGAGGAACAAAGTTGAGAAAGCAGGGCCTTCATGAATAACCTCAGTCAGTACGGGGAGTTGAACTCATACTGTTGCCCTAGCATCACAAACCAGCCATCAAGCCAACTGAGCTAATCCAACCTACACTAATGTGGCATTACTGGATAATTTTGAAATAGTGATTTAAAACACTTTTTTAAATATTAACCAACTAAGCAGCAAAGCAATAATGTTGAATGAAATCCTTTCCACCAAAGTGTATAAATTGGAACAAAGCAAAATGCAAAAGGACAACCTCAAGAATCAATCTTTAATTGTGCAGGAAGGGAGTGTTTTTCCTGATTTTCCAAGTTATTTAAAGTAAACACCCATCACATTCAATAGAAACAATTTCATTGTACATAAACTATAATAAATTAATAAATTGAGCCAATTAACTCAATTGGCTCAATGGTTAGTGTGGGAATCAGATTGATGCTAACAGAATGAGGTTTGATCCCTATTTTGGCAGAGATAAGCTTGGGACCTGGCTTCTACCCACAAAAAGAATCACCTTAATTTGCCATAAGAACTCAAGTAGAAAGAGATGTTAATAAAAATGTACACCCTGACACTCAAAACACTTCCTATTCATTGCTCAATCTTAAACATGGTCAGGCCTGATCACACTTACAAGGTTGGAAGTGATCCTTTGACAAGGTCTTCCCTTAACTTTTAATCATGTCTTCTCTCTCACATTTTTCTCATGATTCTTATCAATTCCTCCTTTAATATTCTGGTGTGGTTTCCTCATCTCCTGCCAGAGAAAGGACAGGACTGGACATCAGGCTCTTATTTGACTTGAACAATGCTATTTAGCAATGTATGTTGAGCTCACAGCAGGATCTTTACATCAAGAGAGACAAAGGGAGAAGTCAACATGAAGGCAACTGAATATGCAAGAGGGAAAGAGAAGCCAGATGCTGATATATTGTGGGAACTACCCAATTATACACTGGATATAAATTGTCCCATTGGTAAGATGCAGCATGGGTTCATGAAGGGGTCATGTTTGACTAATTTGGTGGAATTCTTTAAGAGCATTACATGTGCAGTGGACAATGGGGAACCTTTGGATGTGGTGTATCTGGATTTCCAAAAGGCATTTGACAAGGTGCCGCACCAAAGACTGCTACATAATATAAGGGTATACAGCGTTACGGGTAATGTATTAGCTTTTTTAGAGGATTGGTTAATTAACAGAAAGCAAAGAGTCGGGGTAATTGGGGGATTTTCTGGTTGACAATCAGTGACTAGTGGTGTGCCTCAGGGATCAGGATTCGAACCGCAATTGTTTACAATTTACATAAATGATTTGAAATTGGGGATCAAGTGTACAATGTCAAAATTCACGGCTGACCCTAAGATGAGTGGCAGAGCAAAGTGTACAAAGGACATTGAAAGCCTGCAAAGGGATATAGATAGTCTAATTGAGTGGGTGAGGATCTTGCAGATGGAGTATATTGTTGGTAAATGTGAGGTCATCCATTTTAGCAGAAATAACAGCATTATTTAAATGGTAAACAATTGCAGCATGCTGCTGTGCAGAGGGACCTAGATATCCTTGTGCAGGAATCTCAAGGAGTTGGTTTGCAAGTGCAGCAGGTAATTAAGAAGGCAAATGGAATTTTTTCCTTTACTGTTGGTGGGATTGAGTTTAAAAACAATGACGTTATGTTGCAGCTGGATGAGATGCTGGTGAGGCTATACCTGGAGTATGTGTACAATTTGGTCTCCTTGCTTGAGAAAGAATGTATTGGCACTAGAAGGGGTGGAGAGGAGATTCACTGATTGATTCCGGAGTTGAGAAGGTTGGCTTTTGAGGAGAGACCGAGTAGATGGAGTTACACTCATTGGAATTCAGAAGAATGAGGGGCGATCTTATAGAAACATGTAAGATTATGAAAGGAATAGACAAGATAGAAGCAGGGAAGTTGTTTCCGGTGGTGGCTGAAACTAGAATTAGAGGGCATAGCCTCAAAATAAGGGGAAGCAGATTTAGAACTGAGTTGAGGAGGGATTTCTTCACACAAAGAGTTGCAAACCTGTGGAATTCCCTGCTCAGTGACGCAGTTGAAGTTGCCTCATTGAATATTTTTAAGGTAAAGATAGATAAATTTTTGAATAGTAAAGGAATTAAAGGTTATGGTGAGCGGGTGGGTAAGTGGAACTGAGTCCACAAAATAAGATCAGCCATGATCTTATTGAATAGTGGAGCAGACTCAAGGGGGCAGATGGCCTATTTCTGTTCCTAGTTCTAATGTTCTTATGTTCCTATACTCAAGCCAAAGAACTATCAGATATTAAGGCTGTCAATCAACCTGTTGATGCATATATCCTGATCTTAAAATTCCATTCAGTTAAGATGTAGCCCTAATTATTTCACAAGCAGAAAATTCCACCTTCTGAATAGACCATTCAATCTTACTAGCACATTTTTTCAATTCAGAATCAAATCTTGTGTAAGGGACATACAGTAATAGAGGTTATGGTGGTATATATTGCCTGTTACTTTAATAGCGTGGGTTCCATTAACACTAGAGTTATAGTGAGTATTCTCAGTTTTTTTTCCATAATTTCTGTCCTCCAGTTGTTCAGGTTCAGCACGATCTCTGCATGTGTGCATTGTTTTTATTGTGTTTACAGTAAATAAAAAAAGTTAACATCGAATGATGAGCAATAACAGAAAAATTATGAGGAATTTACGTAACGTTATGTTCAGCAACTAATTGGTGGCATAGTGGCACAGTGATTAGCACTGCTATTTCACAATGTCACAGACCTCAAGGGCTTGTTGAACAAGCCCTTGAGAGCAAGGAAAGAGATCTTGTTTATTAGCACCCAAAGGATTTTAGTCCATCTGATATCTGAGAGGATCAGTGCCAGCGGAATCACCACGGAATCGGAGTTTGATGTAGAATGATTCAACAACCTTATCAGAGCAGCAAGGATGAGCAGAGTTCTCAGTTTCTCTATTGCTCTCAAAGCCTTTTGCCAAGTGCAGCACAGTGGCACAGTGGTTAGCATTACTACTTCACAGCACCAGAGATCTGGTCAACTCCTGACTTGGGTCACTGTCTGTGTGGAGTTAGCATGTTCTCTCCGTGGCTAAATAGGTTTCCTCTGGGTGCACTGGATTTCCCCCACAGAGCAAAGTTTTGCAGATTAGATTGATTGGCCGTAATTAATTGCCTCTTGGTGCCGGGGGAATAGGAAGGTAATATGTGGGATTACAGGGATGAGATTTGAGTGGGGTTGTTGTCAGTGCAGAATCGAGGGGCCAAATGGCTTCCTTCTGCACTGTAGATTGTATGATTTCTAGGTTACAAATTCTACTTTTCAGCCTGGTTGACCTCTTCAATCTGAAACTGAACTGTTTCATCACAACCACCAATATCCTACGTTTCTCCTCCCTGCTACATTTAAAATATCAAACATCAGCATAAAGACTTCAGCAATAAAAAAAAAACAAGTCTTTTGAGATTCCAATTTTACTGTCTGTAATCATTGTGTTGATTTTTATTTAACGTTGATTCTTATCAATGTTAAACAGCAAATTCACAAACTGATATATCATTACTTTCTGCATGGATCCTGCCTCCCTTTGGCCCCACCCATTTGGTACTGCCCAATGCCTGAATAGCAGTGCCAAGGCAATGCAACTTTGCCCCTTGTGTAGTGCCAGTGGCAAGGCTGGCACTCCCAAGCTGGCAATACTCAGGGGACACCCCTATTCCCGACCTCCAGCGGAGTTGGGCTACCAGCTCCTCACTGGTACTCAGCTTTTGTAAACCTACTGGAGTGAAACATTCCTGGCAGGGAGGAGATGCTAGTGGGTCTGGAGACCTCAGTCCTAGGCCTGCTAATGACAGGCAAATCCTCATTTAACTAATTTATTTAGCTCTGTGGCGATTTCCAGCGTGGAACAGATGTTGCTGGAAATCTGATGGCCAGAGCACACGGAAGCTGTGACTACACAGCCTCTACTGAAGTCTTCTAGCTTCTGCACTCCTAGAGCAATGCATGGGGCTGGGAGAATTGCACCGCCCCCCCCCCCACCTCCTGAATTAAGAATCTACTGATGATGAAGAAACCATTGTTGATTTCTGCGAAAATCTATCTGGTTCACTAATGCCTATGAACAAAGGAAATCTACTATCCTTACCTGGTCTGACCTACAGCAATGTGATTGACTCTCAGCTGCTCTCTGAACATGGGCAAATAGGGATCAGCAATAAATGCTGGTCATCCAGCAACACCCATGTCCCCGTGAATGATTTTTTAAAACTCTCTGTGTTGAATTTCATCTGTCATTTGTCCATTCTGTACCAGACCGTCTAAGTCCTAAGTCTATAAATATCTTTCACATGGATTACTGCTTTTCAAGATTTGTGTCATCTGCAAATTTTCAAAATTGTGTTCACTACCTCAAGGCCAAGTTCTTAAAATTACTTGGGATATGGGTATCATCACTAAAGTCCACTATTGCCCATCCCAATTTCCCTTGAGAAAGTAAAGATGAACACTTCATCTTCTTGAGCTTCTGCCATTTATTTGGTACAGATATACCCACAGTGATATTAGTAAGAAGTTCCAAGACTTCGACCCAATGACCATGAAGGAATGGTGATATATTTTGCAATTAGGATGGTGCATCACTTGGAGGGGAATTTGCAGATGGTGTTTCCATGTGCCTGCTGTCCTTGTTTTACTCAGTGCTAGCAATCATGACTGGGGTTTTACTGCCCCGCCCATCACGGGAATTGGAGCGGGCGAGAGACAGACAATTGAAAGGCCTGTTAACCTTGGGTGGAATTTTAGGATGAGCATGAAATTGGAAGTGTGTTGAAACTTGACACTTGTCACTGTGTGTCAGCGGTGGAGAAAGTGAATATTTAACTTTATAAATGGGGTGACAATCAGTTATTTTGTCCTGGATGGTGCCAAGCCTCTGGAATGTTGTTGAAGATATATTCATCCTGGCAAGTGGAAAGTATTCCATCACACTCCTGACTTGTGCCTTGCAAATGGTGGACTGGTTTTGGGAAGTCAGTAGGTGAGTTACCCACTACACGTAACCAGCCTGTTCTTGCGCTTCTGGCCAAATATTCATGGTGGTTTAGTTTCTGTATGTCAATGGTATATTGTATATATTGGGGGGTGGGGGATTCTCTGGCCACCCTTCCCTCAGAACCAGAGAATTCCGCCTAAAGTCAATGGACTTTTGCATGGTCTGCCCCCTGACTGCTACAGTTCCCATGATGGGCAGGACAGGAGATTTCCATTATATATAATGGCATGTTTTTCAGACTGGGAAAGGTGTACATTAGAACTCCCCAGGTTTCAGCACTAGGACCACAGTTATTTTGATGTACATTATGTTATGTGTAAAAGACATCAAAAATAGAGAGTGGTCCCAGTACCGAACCTGGGGAGTTCCACTGTACACCTGTCCCTGTCCAAAAGATGACCATTCACTTTGTATCTCTAAATTCTATCCCTTACTCAATTTTCTATCCATGCTGCTACTGCTTGCTTTATCCAAAGGGCTTCAAAGTTGCTAACCAGCCCCAATTTGCGATTCATCATTAAATGGCTTTTAAAAGTCTACCTACACGGTATCAACTGTGACAGCACGCTGGCACGGTGGTTAGCACTGCTGCCTCACAACAACAGGGACTCGGGTTTAATTCCTGTCTTGGGCCACTGTCTGTTGAGTTTGCAAATTCTCCCTGTGTCTGCGTGGGTTTCTTCTGGGTGCTCTGGTTTCCAAAGCAGGTTAGCTGGATTAGCCATACTAAATTGCCCCTTAGTGTCAGAGGGACTAGCTAGGGTAAATGCATGGGGTTATGGAGATAGGGCCTGGGTGGGATTACGGTCACTGCAGACTTAATGGTCTGAAGGCCTCCTTCTGCACTGTAGAATTCTACGGATCCTATAACTGCACTGCTCTCATTTACCTCATCAAGAATCTCAAATAAATTAGTCAAATTAAATTTAACCTTAACAAACCTATATTTGTTCTCCTTTACTAATCCATACTTGTTAATGTGGCTGTTAGTTTTCTTCAGGATTATTGGATGAAATTTCCCCATACTCCCATTGGCAGGATGAATGACAGGGGGTGAGGGGGAATATTTGGGGCAGACAGAAATATCAATTTTATGGCTATATGAATTTACAGTGGGCATTTCCTGCTGGTGCCTGCTGTGTGAATCAGGAATCCCATTGGAGGCAGGCATCAAACTGATTTGCATTCTATTAATGGAAAGCAAATGGAGATCCAACTAGTAACATTCCCCCACGCCCAATTCTTTGTGATGTCAGTGGGAAAGCTATGTTTACTGTTTAAGTTTATTTACAACACAAGTTGGCTTACATTAATACTGCAATGAAGTTACTGTGAAAGCCACATTCCGGCGCCTGTTCAGATACACTGAGGGAGAATTTAGCATGGCCAATGCACCTAACCAGCATGTCTTTCAGACTGTGGGAGGAAACCAGAACATCTAGAGGAAATCCACACAGATATGGGAAGAATGTGCAGACTCTGCACAGACAGTGACCCAAGCTGAGATTGAACCCAGATCCCTGGCACTATGAAGCAGTAGTGCAAACCACTGTGCCTTTGTGCTGCCCACCTCAGCCAGAACACATCTGAACCAATGTGGCATGTGAAAGATGGGACTTAGGGACTATAGGGCTTTGCTCAGATCATGAACAATTGAGGAGAAGATGATGCTGGAGGCCTGCAGCTCCCACATTTTGGAGGAACATACACATTACATGCTGGGTAGGTCTTCATGCGTACGGTGCCGCCACAAAGTAGCTCTTGAAAAGTGTGAGGTCTCCACACTTTCTTGGGAGAAAGAATGTAGGGGGAGGTATATGATGAAGGGTAGACCTATTAACAGTATAGAAACACAGAGGGACCTGCGGGTGCAGATGCACAAATCTCTGAAGGTGGCAGAGCAGGTGGAGAAGTTTGTGAAGAAAGCATATGGTATGCTAGCCTTTATAGGAAAGGGTGTAGAGTACAAGAGCTGGCCTTTCATGTTGCAGTTGTATAAAACGTGGGTTAGACCGCATTTGGAATATTGCGTCCAGTTCTGGTCGCCTTGCTTCCGTAAGGACGTGGAGACTCTGGAGAGAGTGCAGAGGAGGTTTACCAGGATGCTGCCTGGTATGGAAGGTCTGAACTATAAGGAGAGGTTAGGAAAATTGGGGCTATTTTCCTTAGAAAGATGTAGACTTAGAGGATATCTAATAGAGATGTACAAGATTATGAGGGATATAGATAGAGAAAACAGGGTTAAGCTTTTTCCTAGGATGGACTCAAATAGCACGAGGGGTCACGGGCTTAAGGTGAGGGGGGTAAGGTATAATTTGGGTGCCAGAGGGAGTATTTTCACACAGAGGGTGGTGGGGGTACGGAATGTGCTGCCAAGTAAAGTGGTGGAGGCAGGTACTCTGGAGTTATTTAAGAGATACTTAGATGGGCACATGAACAGAATGGGAATGGAAGGGTATAGAAAACTGATTTAAAATAGCGATCATGAGCCTTGGGAGTTCCCTGGCTACTGTGTAAATTGTCGATGATATTGATGTATTTGTTTTATCCTACAGGTACTTTGGTCCGCCTTGTTGTCAAACAAGGGGTATACACGCGATGGGTCATGAGAGGGCTGCTCTTGGATTTTTCAAGAGTATCTTAGTGCTTCACGTCGTTAGTATACGTTTGACCTGGACCATTTGATGGGCAACATGACAGCTCAATGACTATTGCTCTGCTGTGCAGTTACATGGATTTGGGCCTGTGTCTGTGGGAGTTTGCACATTCTCCCTGTGCTTGTGTGGGTTTTCTCCGGGTGCTCCGGTTTCCTTCCACATCCCAAAGAAGTGCTCTTAGGCTGATTGGCAGAACAAATTCTCCCTAAATTGTCTCAAATTTGGTTTCAATGCACAGATTTATAAACACAGATAGGGATCATGAGTAGAAGTGGGAACATCGGGGTGGCAGTGCGGGCTCATTGGGCTGAAGGGCCTGTTTCCCGTGCTGTTTTGTTTTTTTGTTCTTTGTTCTTTAATAGGGATGTTAGGTGTCAAGTCACATCTTGCAAACCTTCATTCCCCACTAAGAAAATGCTGCAGTCAGTTCTAATTGTTTTGTTTGATTAATGGAAAGTTTCAATGTACACGTTTTGTTTTGCCAGCATCATATGTCAACTGATACTGTGGGTTAGGCTTTCAATCAGCCATGGGGGTGGTGAGGTAAGATGTGGGTATACTCTTAGATGGCATGTCGGTCTCCTGATGCCTCAGTGACATGCTATGTTAAAGGAAGAGTGGACTGAGAACCGGCGAAGTGCACTCTTCCAATTAACTGACCAAAGAAGGATAGAATGAAATTTTCAAATCTGAGAGTGGGAAAAGCGAAGAGCTCTGGATAGTTCTAGTTGCTCTAGCTCACAGTTGTTGGATCACAGCAGAGAGGCATAATTTCTTGCTGCTACTATGTGTAAGACTGACACAAAAGGAACAACAAACTGAAGTGTTCATGCAATGACGCAAAGCTGCCATCGCTTGAGCAGAATAAATGAAAGATCAGGTGAGTGACTGTTTTGTCACTGCCATGCACTGTGATGCTTTTTGCCTTTGCTTTCCGACCTGCTCCTTTCTGAAATGGTTCCAAGCAGCACTAACTGTGGGCAAAACTTACCTCCAATCCAATCAGAGCTTAAGTATATAGAATCATAGATTAATTACAGTGCAGAAGGAGACCCTTCGGTCCATCGAGACTGCACTGACAACAATCCAGGCCCTATCCCCGTAAACCCACACATTTACCCTACTGATCCCTCTAACACTAGGAATCAACCCGCAAATTGTTGGGCTGTGAGGGAAGACCGGAGCATTCAGAGGAAACACATGCAGATTTGGGAAGCATGTGCAGACTCCACACAGGCTATCACTCATGCTGGGAATTGAACCCAGATCCCTGGCACTATGAAGCAGCCGTGCTAACCACTTGTGCTACCATGCCACCCCACCTTGTGACATTGATGTTTTGATTTGATTTGATTTATTATTGTCACATGTATTAACATGCAGTGAAAATTGTTGTTTCTTGCATGTTATACAAAGCATACTGTTCATAGAGAAAAAATGAGAGATTGCAGAATACAGTGTTACAGTCATAGCTAGGCTGTAGAGAAAGATCAACTTAATGCAAGATAAGTCCATTCAAAAGTCTGTTGGCAGCAGGGAAGAAGCTGTTCTTGAGTCAGTTGGTGTGTGATCTCAGACTTTTGTATCCTTTTCCTGAAGGAAGGAGGTGGAAGAGAGAATGTCCAGGGTATGTGGGGTCCTTAATTATGCTGGCTGTTTTGCCAAGGCAGAGTGTAGACAGAGTCAATGGATGGGAGGCTAGTGCAGGATTGGGACATAGAAATGATCTGTGCTTCGAGTTCGCATGTCCAGATTGCAAATCCAGTCCCATTTGTTGGTGTAACACATTCTTTCAGAAAGTGACCTGCTGTGTCCCTTTACCTTGCATTTTATAACAGTGAAGCGAATGATGACAACTGGAATTGCATCTGCCTCATCTCTTCAAAGCTCAAAAACACATTGCCTTTTATGGTTCTTTGCTTGTAAGTCTTTTATTAATCCACTGTGCTCTCCACTTCTTGCAGAGTGACATTCGATGCATGGTTTTGTCAAGTGCCAACAGTGAAGTAATGATGAATGAAACTTATACAGGAGCATTCATCTCTGTGCTAGGTTAAAGTCCTTCAAAGATTTTTTATATACTTCTATTAGTAATGAGAAACCAATACATATGAAAATAGAAATAGAAAACAACAGTCAGCCTGATAAACAGAGGTTTTAGCTAGTTTTTATGTTCAAAGTAATCAAGTTTATAAAGTTTTCTTCAATGAGAAAGTCCTGGAAACTGAGATGACTTCATAGCTTACAAACAATTCATTCAAAATGGTTTGTTCAATGCCACTAGCACATCCAATGAAAATGTTTTCAAATGGTTTTTGTGTATCATATTCTATTCTTATAACTGAACAATGTTTATTTTTGTTAGCGTCAGTAGTGACAATCCATCTATATTTTATATTTCTCAAGTCAAAATTAAATTAAGTTGTTCTTTTCTGAGTTTCAATTTTAACTTATCAACACATACATCACCTTGTCTCGGCAGGAATATTTCTGCTTTTGTCTGTTATGTTGTGTAAAGTTTAAATATAGTGGCACCTGGTTCTGAAGGGGAAGTAACACTAGCAACTGGACAGTTTTGCATCGCATTAAATTTCTAAGTTCCTAAAAGAACATAAAACATAGAACACTACAGCACAAACAGGCCCTTCAGCTCACGAGTTGCACCGATCATACTCATATCTACTAGGCCATAGAACTATCTGTAACTCCCAATCCCATTAAATCCTATGTACTCATCCAGAAATCTTTTAAAAGGCCCCAGCGAGTTTGCCTCCACCACCACGACGGCAGCCGATTCCTTTCACTCACCATCATCTGAGTGAAAAACTTACCCCTAACACCTCCTCTGTACTTACTGCCCAGCACCTTAAACCTGTGTCCTCTCGTAGCGACCGTTTCAGCCCCGGGAAATAGCCTCCGAGAATCCACCATATCTATTCCTCTCAACAAATTATAAACCTTTATCAGGTTGCCTCTCAACCTTCATCTCTACAGGAAGAAGAGACCTAGCTGTTTCAACTTATTGCTCCCCGCTGACATATTGTATTGATTATTATCCCTTTCAATTATAAAGATAATGCTTCTTGTCAAACAAGGTAGCAGTTTTGTACAAGGGTGTTGCAAAGTTTGGAAGTTTAAGGACATGCGGAAAGCCCAATCTTAAACCATTTTAATGCCACAAAACTGACACAGTGGTCGGAATTTTACCAGCATGCCTGTCCTGATTCCATGAGTGGGCAAGACTGGAGAATGGCATTCTCTGTTGGCCTCAGGTGGGATCATATGAACCTCGGGTGAAGTGCTGGTAAAATTCAACCCAGTGACCGACTTTGGTATGTGGAATCTGTGAGAGGTCATGTAAGCCTGAAAAAGTCAAGTATTGTACTAACATTGAGATGGGCTGCAAACTGACATGCAAAATGGTCTCAATTTCACAGAACTGTTATGGCACGGGAAGAGGCTATTTGGCTCATCGTGTCTGTACTACCTCTCCAAATGAGCATCCTGACTTAGTGCTATTCCTTGTACCCCTGCACATTGTTTTTATTCAAGTAATCATCTAATGTCTTCTTGGAACTTAAGTTGAATTTACCTCCACCATAAATCCTGGCAATGCACTCCAGAACATGTGTGGAACTCTGTGTGGAAAAGTTTTATTCTCTGATCACAATTTCTTCTTTAAATCTGAGCCCTATCATTTTTGATTCTCTTACAAGCAGGAACAGTTCCTACCTATGTGCTGTGTCCAGCCTTCTTATGATTTTGAACATCTCCATTCTGAACATCAGACGGATTTTACTTCATTGCGCACAACTGGAATTTGAGTCCTGTTCAGATTTGACTGCCTATTTAGCAAAAATTGTAATGTGTAATCAGAAATGGTAGAATTTATTGCTGTTCCAGTTAGTGTGGGTAATAGAACATAGAACATAGAACACTACAGCACAGAACAGGCCCTTCGGCCTTCGATGTTGCGCCGACCAATATAAAAAGCAATGACCCTCCAAACTTAACCATTCCCTTCTCTTCCATATACTTATCAACTAACCTCTTAAACGCCACCAAACTTGGCGCATCTACAACTGCTGCAGGAAGGGCATTCCACTCCCGAACCACCCTTTGGGTAAAGAACCTGCCTCTGATATCCGTCCTATAACTATCACCCCTTAATTTAAAGCTGTGTCCCCTCGTGCTAGCTTTTTCCATCCTAGGAAAAAGGCTATCACTGTCCACCCTATCTAAACCTCTAATCATCTTATATGTTTCGATCAGGTCCCCTCTTAGCCTCCTCCTTTCTAACGAAAACAACCTCAAATCCCTCAGCCTCTCTTCATAAGACCTGCCCTTCATACCAGGCAACATCCTGGTAAACCTCCTCTGTACCTCTCCAATGCCTCCACATCTTTCTTATAATGCGGGGACCAGAACTGCACACAATACTCCAAGTGCGGCCGCACTAGAGTTTTGTACAGTTGCAACATGACGTTGCGGCTCTGGAATTCAATCCCCCTACCAATAAAAGCTAAGACTCCACATGCCTTCTTAACAACCTTCTCGACTTGACTGCCTACTTTCAGGGATCTATGCACATACACACCAAGATCCCTCTGTTCATCAAGACTACTAAGAATTTTACCATTAGCCCTATACTCTACACATTTATTATTTCTGCCATAGTGCATTACCTCACACTTTTCCACATTAAACTCCATTTGCCACCTCTCGGCCCAGCTCTGCAACTTGTCTAAGTCCCTCTGCAAACTATAACACCCCTCTTCACTATCTAGGATAAACCTTTAAAAGTTGCATCATTTAACTCCATATTTGTCAAACTTATGCTTTGAAGTGAGATTCCTAGTTGAAGAACATGGATATGTACATTTCTGACTAGATCAGCACTTTATGTTCTTTCCTAAGTGTTCTTGAGAAGGTGATGGTAATTCACCTTCTTGAGCTATTTTTGCTCCATGTTATGGGGATGGTCCATAGTGCTGTTTGGCAGATGGTTCAACATTTTGACTCTACATTAATGAAGGAGAGACTTTGGGTGAAATCTTACCAAAGAATGGCAAAGTTTTGTTTGCGATGAGAAAGCCAGCATGTTTCTCTCCAGAGAAACTGGTCTTATCATACTTTTCCTAAAATAAATCAAGAAGGCATGTTTCACATCATCAGACAGGGTTTGGGGCCTCAACACTCAGCAAATTCCAGCTGCACAGAGATTGGGGTACAACATTTAAAAGATGTTCCAATCATAACGTGAGTACACCATCCTCCCAACACACAATGGAGGTCTCAGGGACATCTGTTCCCACACCCATTAGTGTCAGCACCTCTCTGCACCCCAACCCCTTCAATCATCAGCACCTTCTCATCTTCTCCCTTCACCGACAATCTGAGCTAACACCCACCTCCGCTGCCTGACCCGTCACAACAGCCATTGCCAATATCCCCTGCTCTTCTGCCCTCTTCTGGCCACCATAACATCTAAATGAATCCCTCCATTCCCCCACGAAGCTTGCACTGGGACTCATCCATTGGCACATGTTCACATAACTGGGTTGGCATTCTGTCAACATGTGCCAAGGGGCACTGCCAATGGGCATTGCCAGGCCACTGCCTAATCATATCTTTCTCTCTTGGGAGCTAGACTTACCGTTACAACCCAGGGAGACCTCCAAGGCAGTTTCACGTCTAGGTGAACTGTTGTAAATGACTCTGGCGTGACATCACACTGGCACCCACTGAATATTTGGTGAGGGTGGGAGTCCCAGAAAGGGCACTTGCTAATGACATGCTAATACATTAAAACTGGCTTTCTGTGGTCCTGTGGTGTGTTTTATGCCACTCTGCTGGATCCTGCCGATGGGAATGCGGGCTCAAAATCATTCCCAACATATTTCCAAGTTAGAATGGATCGAGACCTTAGGGGGGAATTTGGATAGGCGATGTTGCTATGCAGCTTTCATTCCCATCTTCCTATGTGTTTCATAGAACTTTACAGTGCAGAAAGAGGCCCTTTGGCCCATTGAGTCTCTACCGAACTCAATCCCATCCAAGCCCTACCCCCATATCCCTATATATTATACCCACTAATCCCTCTAACCTATACATCTCTAGATACTAAGGTGCAATTTCTTAGCATGGCCAATCAACATAACCCCCGTACATCTTTATACTGTGGGAGGAAACCAGAGTACCCGGAGGAAACTCATGCAGACATGAGGAGAATGTGCAAACTCCACATAGAATCATACGCTATACATCTCTATGTGTAGAGATCACGGATTTGGGAAGCCTTGTTGGGTTGCTGCAATTGTTCTTTGTTTTACAAGTTGAAATTTCTGAGCACCATGCTTTCTCTATGTCTTGTGACTATAAATTGATGTTCACCTTGCACTTGATTTCCACAAATGATCAGCTTTCAATTGCCCATTCAATAACCGAGAAATAATTAATGTTAGAAAATAAACTGATCCTCCACTGCCACTTAAAGATATATAACAAAACACTAGACTTTTGGACATCAGTGCAGTAAACTCCCATTTTAACTGGTCAAGGAACTACATACATGGTTGGCAATACAACATCGCTATAACAGCGCCAGTATCATAGAACCACAGTGCAGAAGGAGGCCATTTGATCCATCAAGACTACAGCAATAACAATCCCACCCAGGCCCAATCCCCATAACCCCACATATTTACCCTATTAATCTCCTTATCACTAACAGACGATTGAGCAAGATTGGAGTTGATCCTAGTGAGGTAATTAGGCAATCAAAGTACCCCACACATCTTTGGAGAGTGGGAGGAAACCGGAGCATTTGAAGGAAACCCATGCAGATGGGAGAACATGCAAACTCTGCATAACAATCACCCAAGGCTGGAATTGAACCCATGTCCTTGACTGTGTGAGGCAGCAGTGCTAACCACTGTACCATTGTGCTATCCTATACTTGTGTTATGACAGTGCGGTGTATTCAAATTCAGGAACCAAACTGATCTGAATGCTCACACCTTCAAAATAGAAACATAATTCCATTCATGCTTGTGGAAAGTCACCACCAACATTTCCCACAGAGAGGTGTTATGAATTGTTCTAAACCAGCTTGAGTTATATATTAAATTACATTTTGATCTTAAGCTGTGATATTTTTGTAACTTTAATTCTGCATACAAAGCCCCATTCTGAATGCATACAATACATGAAATTACAGAGTGAGGCATCAATGCTTTAGTTATTCGGAGGCAATTTTAAAAAGTATAATTCCAATCTATATATATATCACTACACATCATGATACTCAACTTCCCAAAACCCTTATATGGCATCCACAGCTATTTTTAGAAACTTGTTCAATTTTAACTAACAATTTTAACTGACAGTCATTATCAATGAGGGGATTTCCTTTTGATGTCGCACATGCAGAATATAAATGTGTGCATATCTTTGTAACTCTTTGCATGTTTATTATTCTAATTTTGTTTCTTATGCTTGCTCTCCACTTTACACCAAATATGTTTTCTTGTTCCTGTCTTTGCATCAATTCAGTTTCTTGCTCTTTCTTCTGTTAGGAACAGGAGCAGGCCATTCAGCCTTTCAAGGTTGTTCTGCCAATAAATTAGGTCATGGCTGATCTATATCTTAACTCCATCCACTGTGTTGCAAAATCTATTAAACTTCTATTCATTTTTCTAGTTGAGCTAACATATATTGATTTAGTGGGAGAGATTTCCACACTTCTACAAACCTCTGCGTGCAGAATTATTTCCTAATCACTCTCCTGAACAGTCTGACATTGGTTTTAAGATAGTGACCACAATTTTCTAGTTGTTCACGCCAGTGGGATTCTCTGCTCCTGCTGCACTGAACGGAGATTTGGCTGAGCACCAAATCTCTGTCTCGCTTGCAACGGTGGTGGGATGTGCATGACCGAAGAATTTTGGCTTGTGTTCCTTGTCGTATTGCTCTCAGCAATGGAAAATTTTTTCTCTATCTAAAAAGCTCAATCAGGTCACCCCTTATCCTTCTGTATTCTAGGAAATATACGCCTAATTAATATAATCTCAATGCAAAATCTAGCCCTTGGATTTCTGGTAATATCCTGCTGAACCTGCATTGCAGCCCTTTCAATGTATCCACAAATGCCTTATGCTTGATGAATTGTTGCTAGAAATGGCATTTTTAAAAATGTATTCTTTTGAGGTATAAGGGCATACTGACAAAGCCAGTATTTGTAGTTCATCCTTAACTGCCCTTCAACTGAGTGGCTTGCAAGGCAATTTTAAAGAGAAGTTTGAAGACAAACATTTTACTGTGAGTCTGAAATCACATCTAGCCCACATCAGGTTAGGAATACAGATTCCTCCCCTAAAGGACAGGAGTGAACCAGATGGGATATTCGTGACAATAGGGGACAGTTTAATGGCCACTATTACTGAGACTAGCCTTCAATTCCAGACTGTATTATCTAATCCAATTTAAATTCCATCATCTGCCTTAGTGGGATTTGAACCCATATTTGCAGAGCATTGGTTTGGGCCTCTAGATTACCAGCCTCGTGACATGATTTGATTTGATTTGATTTATTATTGTCACATGTATTAGTATATAGTGAAAACTATGTTTCTTGCTCGCTATACAGACAAAGCATACCATTCATAGAAAAAGAAATGAGAGAGTACAGAATGTAGTGTTCCGGTCATAGCTAGGTACAGAAAAAGGTCAACTTAATGCAAGGTAGATCCACTCACAAGACTGATGGCAGCAGGAAAGAAGCAGCTCTTGAGTCGGTTGGTACGTTACCTCAGACTTTTGTATCTTTTTCCCAGCGGAAAAATGTGGAAGAGAGAATGTCCGGGTTGGGTGGGGTCCTTAATTATGCTGGCTGCTTTGCAGAGGCAACAGGAAGTGTAGACAGAGTCAATGGATGGGAACTTGGTTTACATGATGGATTGGGTTACATTTATGACCTTTTGTAGTTTCTTTGACGTTATGCCTTGGTCCACCACTTCTATTCACAATTTAAAACCAAGGTTTGAGTATAACTGATGCGTGAGTAGCTACACTGGTGTATAATGAACCTTAGATGGAATCGACCATTGAGGATTCATTGCCCAGGTGCAGGATAAAATGTTTTTTTTTAAAGTTAATTTATTAGTCACAAGGAGTCTTACATTAACATTGCAATGTGAAAATCCCTTTGTCACCACAGTCCAGCACCTGTTCAGGTGTATTGAGGGAGAATTTGGCATGGCCAATTAATCTAACTTGCATATCTTTGGACAGTGGGAGGAAACTGAGGCATCTGGAGAAAACCCACGCAGACAAGTAGATTTTGCAAACTCCACACAAATGATGACCCAAGCCGGGAATCGAACCCGGCTGGCACTTTGGAGCAGCAGTGCTAACTACTGTGCCACCATGCCACCCATGTGAAGTTTCTGATGAAGAGAAAAAAATTGGAGTTAGTACTAGCAAGATAAGAATGTTGCTATTCATTTAAGGATTATTACAATGATTATATAGCACTTGCTACTGGATATTCCACCTCATGAGGGCCACTGATATTTAATTTCATCACCTTGTCACAGAGGAATCTCAATCTTTCGATTTCTTGACCAGAGATTCTGAAATGCTACAGATCTCCAGCATGAGCCTCCTCCCACAGTTGTCAATTATGAGATCTGTGGAGGATCACCTCCCATCTTTCTCCCTAATATTTGCAATGGTCTGTTCGCACAATGGGCAGAAGGACAGACCTCTGAGTGACTTTACAGATGGGAGCTGTGCAATTGGTGACTGTGACTGCAGGGAGGAACATCACATTGCGTAAGGAGCAGGATGAGTGACAATGATGGACAGATAAATGAGAGTGAGAAGAATGAATAGAAAGAGAATGAAGAGAAGAAAGAATAAAGAAAAGTACACCACAAAAACAGGCTCTTTAGGCCTCCAACCCCGTGTCAATCATGATGCCCGAACTAAACTGAAAAAACAATTCTGCCCTTACTTGGTCCATATCACTCTATTCACGCCCTATTCATGTCCCAATTGGATGCTTCTTAAATATTGCTAATGTGCCTACTTCCACACCTTCTCTAGTAGTGTGTTCCAGGCACCCAACACTCTCTGCATGAAAAAAAGTCCCATGCACATCTCCCTTAAATTTGTCCCCTCTCACCTTGAACCTGTGCCCTTTTGTAATTGACACTTGCACTTGGGAAAAGGCCTCTGACTATCCACTTTGTTTATGTCTCTCATAATTTTGTAGATCTCTATTAGGTTCCTCCTCAGCCTTTGGCTTTCCAGTGAAAAGAATCTTGGTGTATTCAATCTCTCTTCATAGTCAACATCCTTGAGACCAGGCAACATCCTGGTGAATGTTCTTTCCATTCTCTCCAAAATTTCCAAGTCCTTTTGGTAATGTGGTGACCAAAACTACACACAATACTCCAAATGTGGTCCAGTCATGGTTGTATATAACTGCAACACAATTTATTGTACTCAACGCCCAGGCTGATAAAGGCAAGCATGCCATGCGCTTTCTTAATCACTTTGGTCACTGTGTGGCCACTTTTAAGGATCTGTGGATCTGCACACCCAGATCCCTCTATACGTTAATTTTCCTAAGGGTTCTGCCATGTACAATATATTTCACACCTACATTCAATTCTCTAAAATGCATTATTTTGCATTTGTCCAGATTAAACAATAAGTGCTCTTGTTGGTTTGTTGGGCGTGTTGGAATAGGCTTAGCAAGGTGTGGCTGTTGGGAGCGGGGGGTGGTGGGGAGGTGAAAATGATACATACAACAGAGTGTAGATGGATGTGTATCAGAATATACCTTTCTTAGCCTGATTAGATCATTGAACATACTTCCTAGACTGAATTTAGGTAGAGCTAACTTGCAGCATGCTGATTAGCAAAAGTAAATTTGGCTAGAGGTTCCCCAGTGGATTCTATTACCTGCTGAATATCAGATATTGTCTTTCAGACAAATAAGTGATTCTCACTGTTAAGGTCCATTGAGCAGAATTTAAAGTTTCAGTTTACCCACAGTTTGTTAACCAGTGTTGAAGATGATGCTATATTGTGACGCCAGTTTTATTTCCTAAAAATCCTTAGATAATTAGTAAGGAGTCTTATGTATGATGCTGCAACTCAATCTGGTTTCTTCTTTGGTGCGTCAAATATGCCAGTGACATTTACTCTTTATCTAAAATGGAAGGTTCAAAACCATACAAGGCAATCTCAGGTTTCAGCCCTTTATCAGTGTTTATTTTAAGATGTCACCATACAATTACCGATGAGCAGCAAGCTAGCTAGACTTTAAAACATCTCTTCCTTTCACCCAGCTTAAACGTCTACCGTCAAAATGCCAGAGCCTGCGTAAGTATGATAATTTTGTAAATAAAACACAACTTTAAGAAAAATTCTAACTTCTTATTGTCTTCAGTACAGCAAAAATTCATGAGTTATCTTGTTCATTATTTTTCCTGCAGCAGGGAGGTAAGGAAAGCTTGCTTCTTTTGAAATGATTGCATGAGTTTAATCCTTTCCTCTCCCTCTGTTTGCCGTTCACTTACAGTTTATTACTGGTCAGCTGCATACAGTCCAAAGAATTAACATGATTTCAAGAAAATAATAAAGCACAGCTGATCAACGTGGAAGTAATCATATGAAGCTGCTGTTTTTAATGCTATCCTTTTGAACACTATTTGCTGAATAAATGGTGTGGCATTTCTGTTAGTTCAAAAGAGTAAATAATGAAATCAATGTTAAAGAGAAATGACTAATACTTCACATGGTGACAGGATGCTTACTTTCTAAATTCAGTCTGTAGCATGAATGTCAAATACCAATGTAAAAAGTCATTTATTTTTTGCTGTGGAAAGTAACAATTACTCAGCTGCAACTTTTGCTGTGGCAAAGATTGTGTTTGTGTCAGAAATTATTTTATAACACAGTTGACAAGTGATGAGATTTATTCAAGCAGCCTGATGGAATGGTCAGTAGTTATGGCTCTGATATCTTTTGAGGCAAGTTCCTTTTGACTAATACACAGCTTTTTATTATTATTGCCAAGAATGAACGTATGATAGCTTCGTAAAGGAGAGATGTTTTGTTAAAACCAAATATAAAACTAGCATTGTTTTCAATTGTGGGATCTATTTGTATTCTTTCAACCTATGACTTGTGTGTGAATGTGAATATAATTCACAATTGCTCATGGTTCAGACAAAACCAGTGATATATCGGGTATATTCCAGCATAGTCTGAAATGAAGTCCAGCACATTATTTGCATCAGAGCTCATGAAAACAATTAGTCCAATGACAAAAATAGACTATGCTGACAGAAATAATTTGAATCTCCGCTTGCACAGAGCACTATGATTTGATGCAAAGAATAAAATTAGCATAAGACCCCAAGACTTTCAATACAAAATTGTGTTTTGTCATTTAAACAACATGAATCTTATGTATGTTTTATTTTTGAATCAAAAGCTAAAAGAAATAGAAAATGACCATCCAGAGAAAATTTCCAGTAATTGTGTGTCCTATCAGATGATGCAAATCTGTGTTTCTCATCAGTCATTTTTTTTTGTCATTTTAAGGCTATATGTTCACCAAAGAGAGATCGGTTAAAGTGCCACATGCATTGGGCTATATCATCAATAATATTTTTTAGTCCAGATTTTGACGTTTGCTTCAATATCGGGCAGGTGAATGAGACTGCATATTCTGGTAAAGAGCAGATTTACATTAGTCCCATTTTAGTTCAGATTTCAAGGGATTCTGAAAAGTCCCAGCACATCTGATAGCATCTGTGGAGAAAGGATAGAGCCAAACTTGTGAGAAGGGCTATCAAAATGTTGTCTCCATTCCCAATGCTGATAAAGGGTCATCCAGGCTCGAAACGTTGGCTCCATTCTCCATAGCTGCTGTCCGACCTGCAGAGAGTTTTCAACATTTTATGTTTTTGTTTCAGATTCCAACATCCGTAGTATTTTTTTTTCTGCAGGGTGTTCTGACCCAGCTACACCACTAGATCCAATTGTTATCCCAGAATCGGATCCACAAGGTTTGATTTTGCTGGAATAAGAGAGACGAGTGAGTTGCCGTAAAAACTAGCTAAGACGGAATTAGATACAGGAATAAGAGCGGGCAAGGGGCAGAACACGGAAAGATCTGTTGACCTCCTGCATGATTTTACAGTTTCTGGACGAGCAAGGCCATTAAATCCCATAGGGATAGATTTATTGGTGCCAGTCTCCCAGGATCTGAACAAAAACAGCATCAGAATCAAAGCAGCTTCAACCTTCAAAAACAGTGCCATCTAGAGGTGTGGGTCAGTACTGAGTACCAGTTCTGTGCTCATTTATCTATTATATTTTTGCTACAATATTGCACCATCAATTTGCCATTCTGAAAACATGTATTAGTTTCTCCCAATGAGAAAGGTGAGCCTTGGTATCAACTGTCCATCAAACAAGTAAAGGATAAAAGGAAGAAGCCAATTAGAAGAGGAAATATTGAAAGATAAGAAAGAATGTGAAATAAAAGAAGGGGAAAACTAAGTGGTAAAAACGTTTTTTTAAAAAGAACTTAAAGAAAGTAAGGTTTGAAGCAAACGCTGCAGATATGTTTTGACAGAAGGTGTTTCAGGAATTATGATAAGAATATGGGAGCAGAGTTGAACATCAAGCCAACCACTTCTTAATGTTTACTTCTTCTAACCACTTCTTAATGTTTCTGTAGAGAAAGTCAAAGATCACAGCATCCCGCAAGCTCCTGCTTAAGGTAAGTGATTGACATTTATAATTTATCTTATTCAACTTCAGCTGTACATAAACAGTTTTCAATGGACACTTGCCTTCTATTAAGCTCCATCAATGGAATTATTGCTGCAAGCCAGAGAATGAGATTCTCCATGGTGACGTCTTTTCATAGAACATAGAACATAGAACATTACAGCACAGAACAGGCTCTTCGGCCTTCGATGTTGTGCCGACCAATATAAAAAGCAATGACCCTCCAAACTAAACCATTCCCTTCTCTTCCATAAACTTATCAACTAACCTCTTAAACGCCACCAAACTAGGCGCATCTACAACTGCTGCAGGCAGGGCATTCCACTCCCGAACCACCCTTTGGGTAAAGAACCTACCTCTGATATCCGTCCTATAACTATCACCCCTTAATTTAAAGCTGTGGTCCCTCGTGCTAGCTTTCTCCATCCGAGGAAAAAGGCTATCACTGTCCACCCTATCTAAACCTCTAATCATCTTATATGTTTCAATAAGGTCACCTCTTAGCCGCCTCCTTTCTAACGAAAACAACCTCAAATCCCTCAGCCTCTCTTCATAAGACCGGCCCTCCATACCAGGCAACATCCTGGTAAACCTCCTCTGTACCCTCTCCAATGCCTCCACATCTTTCTTATAATGTGGGGACCAGAACTGCACACAATACTCCAAGTGCGGCCGCACTAGAGTTTTGTACAGTTGCAACATGACGTTGCGGCTCCGAAATTCAATCCCCTACCAATAAAAGCTAAGACTCCGTATGCCTTCTTAACAACCTTATCGACTTGATTGCCAACTTTCAGGGATCTATGCACACATACACCAAGATCCCGCTGTTCATCAACACTATTAAGAGTCCTACCATTAGCCCTATACTCTACACATTTGTTATTCCTGCCAAAGTGAATTACCTCACGCTTTTCCACATTAAACTCCATTTGCTACCTCTCGGCCCAGCTCTGCAACTTGTCCAAGTCACTCTGTAAACTATAACACCCCTCTTCACTATCTACCACTCCACCGACTTTAGTGTCATCTGCCAATTTACTGATCCATCCCTCAATACCCTCATCCAGATCATTTATAAAAATTACAAACAGCAGGGCCCCAAAACAGACCCCTGAGGTACACCACTTGTCACCGAACTCCACGATGAATATCTCCCATCAACCACCACCCTCTGTCTTCTACCTGCTAGCCAATTCCTAATCCAATTAGCTAAATCACCCTCAATCCCGTACATCTGCATTTTCTGCAGAAGCCTTCCATGGGCCACCTTATCGAATGCCTTACTAAAGTCCATATATACCACATCAACTGCCTTACCCCCATCCACCTCTTTGGTCACTTTTTCAAAAAACTCAATAAGGTTAGTAAGGCACAACCTACCCTTCACAAAACCATGCTGACTAGCCCCAATCAATTCATTTCTCTCTAAATAACTATAAATCCTATCCCTAATAATTCTCTCCAATACTTTGCCCACAACAGAAGTAAGACTCACTGGCCTATACTTCCCTGGAAGGTCTCTCTTCCCCTTCTTAAACAATGGGACCACATTCGCTATCCTCCAGTCCTCCGGAACCACACCCGTAACCAACGAGGACCTGAAGATCAGAGCCAGAGGCTCTGCAATCTCCTCTCTTGCCTCCCAGAGAATCCTAGGGTAAATCCCGTCCGACCCAGGGGACTTATCTAACTTCAAACCCTCAAGAATATCTAGCACATCCTCCTTATCTACTTCAATACTTTCCAGTTTGCAACCCTGTATCCCAGTGTTCTCCACAACTACATTTACATCTCCTTGCGTGAATACCGAAGAGAAATATTTGTTCAGTGCCTCTCCAATCTCTTCAGGCTCCATGCACAACTTCCCACTGCTGTCCATAACTGGCCTTAACCTTGCCCTAACCAATCTTCTATTCTTAACATATCTAAAGAAAGCTTTAGGATTCTCCTTGATCCTATCAGCCAAAGTCTTCTCGTGTCCTCTTTTAGCTCTTCTTAACTCACTCTTTAGCTCCCTCCTGACTAATCTATAGCTATCCAGTGCACTAACTGAGCCTTCAAGCCTCATCCTGACATAAGCCTCCTTTTTCCTTTTAACCAGCGAATTAACTTTTTTAGTACACCATGGTTCCCTTACTCGACCATTTCCTCCTTGCCTGACAGGTACATACTTATCAAGGACTCGCAGCAGCTGCTCCTTGAATAAGCTCCACATTCCAGATGTTCCCAGTCCCTGTAGTTTCCTAGTCCAATCTATGCACCCTAATTCTCTCCTGATGGCCTCATAATTACCCTTCCCCCAGCTATAACTACTGCCCCCCGCTTCATGCCTATCCCTATCCATCACTAAGGTGAACGTAACCGAATTGTGGTCACTATCACCAAAATGTTCACCAACTTCCAAGCCTAACACCTGGTCTGGCTCATTGCCCAGCAGCAAATCCAATGTAGCCTCACCTCTAGTTGGCCTATCTCATTGAGTTTTTTGAAAAAGTGACTAAGGAGGTGGATGGGGGTAAGGCGGTTGATGTGGTATATATGGACTTTAGTAAGGCGTTTGATAAGGTGGCCCATGGAAGACTTCTGCAGAAAATGCAGATGTATGGGATAGAGGGTGATTTAGCTAGTTGGGTTAGGAATTGGCTAGCAGATAGAAGACAGAGGGTGGTGGTTGATGGGAGATATTCATCGTGGAGTTCGGTGACAAGTGGTGTACCTCAGGGGTCTGTTTTGGGGCCCCTGCTGTTTGTAATTTTTATAAATGCTCTGGATGAGGGTATTGAAGGATGGATTAGTAAATTTGCAGATGACACTAAAGTCGGTGGAGTGGTAGATAGTGAAGATGGGTGTTATAGTTTGCAGAGGGACTTGGACAAGTTGCAGAGCTGGGCCGAGAGGTGGCAAATGGAGTTTAATGTGAAAAAGTGTGAGGTAATGCACTATGGCAGAAATAATAAATGTGTAGAGTATAGGGCAAATGGGAGGATTCTTAGTAGTCTAGATGAACAGAGGGATCTTGGTGTGTATGTGCATAGATCCCTGAAAGTAGGCAGTCAGGTCGAGAAGGTTGTTCGGAAGGCATATGGAGTCTTGGCTTTTATTGGTAGAGGGATTGAATTTCGGAGCCGCAACGTCATGTTGCAACTGTACAAAAACTCTAGTGCGGCCGCACTTGGAGTATTGTGTGCAGTTCTGGTCCCCACATTATAAGAAAGATGTGGAGGCATTGGAGAGGGTACAGAGGAGGTTTACCAGGATGTTGCCTGGTATGGAGGGCAGGTCTTATGAAGAGAGGCTGAGGGATTTGAGGTTGTTTTTCGTTAGAAAGGAGGCGGCTAAGAGGGGACCTAATCGAAACATATAAGATGATTAGAGGTTTAGATAGGGTGGACAGTGATAGCCTTTTTCCTAGAATGGAAAAAGCTAGCACGAGGGGACACAGCTTTAAATTAAGGGGTGATAGTTATAGGACGGATATCAGAGGCAGGTTCTTTACCCCAAAGGGTGGTTAGGGAGTGGAATGCCCTGCCTGCAGCGGTTGTAGATGCGCCAAGTTTGGTGGCGTTTAAGAGGTTAGTTGATAAGTATATGGAAGAGAAGGGAATGGTTTAGTTTGGAGGGCATTGCTTTTTATATTGGTCGGCGCAACATCGAAGGCCGAAGGGCCTGTTCTGTGCTGTAATGTTCTATGTTCTATGTTCTATCTACATACTGAGTCAAATAACCTTCCTGCACACTTTGTATGAAAACTGACCCCTCTAACGAGCTAGAGCTATAGCTATTCCAATCAATATTAGTAAAGTTAAAGTCCCCCATTACAATTACCCTATTACTTTCACTCCTGTCCAGGATTGACTTTGCAATCCTTTCCTCTACCTCTCTAGAACTTTTAGGAGGTCTATAAAAGACTCCCAACAGGGTGACCTCTCCTCTCCTGTTTCTAATTTCCCACACACTGATGGGCCAAGAGGTGATGTGAATAGAGTTGGAATGAGATTGAGCACTGTTGGGAATTTTTCATTCCCACTCCCTCTCTGGGAAATGCTTTGTAATCTCAAATGCTCCATCTAGTGACCATCCTGAGAACTGAGAGAGATCATTGGCATCAGAAAGGCTATCGGCCCCAGGGAGCTCATTATGACAGTGACATTAAGCCACTAGGACTCAATTAGAACAGGACATCTGTCTGTCTCAAGGTAGTGTGAGGTGATCCCATGGTAAAATTCAGGGTCAGCCAATTCACATAGAGACTGAAATACCTGGAATATATGGAGTACAAAATAGTGTCTCGGGAGTTAGACTGCAATTGGTCCATGAATAATACCAGATGGTCGAATTGATGGTTGGGAGTAACATTGTCGGAGTCCAAAAAAAAGCATTCGAGAAGGCTCCAGAGCATGGTGACTTCTTGTGAGCTGTCTCCAGCACATTCTCTATTCTTATATTTTAGTCTCATGCTAGCTCTTAAACCTGAGCTCTAACTCCCTTAAACTCTCTAATAATGCTAAACTGATATTTCCCTGCGTCCTAGCTATGACGGTAAAACTATATTCTGCACTCTCTCTTTTCCTTCTCTTCTATGTATTCTATGATCGGTATGTTTTTTCTGTATAGTGTGCAAGAAACAATACTCTTCGCTGTATACCAATACATCTGACAATAATAAATCAAATCAAATCAAATCAAAAAGCATCTGCAGGAGAGAGAGAGAAATCCAACAGGAAGTAAAACATGTCACTGCTTAAAAAGACAGTGGGAGCACTAAAGGAAACAGGTTATTTGGGTGACAAGAATGGCCATGTTAAAGAAGTGAGCAGCAAACTTCAGGATCAATATATCCTTGTAATGAAGATGCAGATTAGGAATGATGGGGGCTAGGTTCTGAACAGCTGCCCCTGTGTAGTGCTCACTTTGAGCAGAGAGATATTGGTGGCAGTGAGCGTCACTTCATTGTATCCCAGCACTCCACCGGCACGCAGGCAGGCATCTAAAAACTCCTAAAGACATCTAAAGATGGCTGGACTTGCAGATAGTGATGAACATTGTCAGAGAATACAGCAGGGCAGAGATAGGCTGGAAAATTGGGCAGAGAAATGGCAGATGGATTTTAATCCAGATAAATACGAAGTGATGCATTTTGGTAGATCCACTGGGGGGTGGGAGGAGGGAGCAAAGGTGGAGCTATACAATAAATGGCAGAACCATCAGGAGCATAGACACACAGAGGGATCCAGGTGTGCAAGTCCACAGATTCTTAAAGGTGTCAGCACAGGTGGAAAAGTTGGTGAAGAAGCACATAGCATGCTTGCCTTTATTGGATGGGGCATAGAGAATAAAGGTTGGCATATGATGTTGCAGTTATATAGAACGTTGGTTAGGCCACATTTGGGATACTGCATCCGGTTCTGGCCCCATACTATCAGAAGGACATGGAGGCTT
Organism: Sphyrna mokarran; assembly: GCA_024679065.1. Taxonomy (NCBI): domain Eukaryota; kingdom Metazoa; phylum Chordata; class Chondrichthyes; order Carcharhiniformes; family Carcharhinidae; genus Sphyrna; species Sphyrna mokarran. The sequence continues at coordinate 30,525,860 of JAGIQG010000023.1, read as the reverse complement.
TGGGGAGAGTGCAAAAAAGGTTTACTAGGATGTTGCCTGGTATGGAGAATATTAGCTATGAGGTGAGATTGAGTAAACTAGCATTGTTCTCCCTGGAAAGATGGAGTTGAGGGACAACCTAATAGAAGTTTATAAAATTATGAAGAGTGTAAATAGGATGAACAGTTGGAAGCTTTTTCCCAGGTTGGAAATGGCAAACACAAGGAGTCACAAGTTCAAGGTAAGGGTGGCAAGAAGAAAGTGGGGAGGCAAGGTTCAGTACAGATATTCAGTACAGAGGGACTGGAGCAGGGGGCAGGGATTCCGGTTCCTGGATCATTGGGACCTCTTTAGGGGCAGGTGTGACCTGTACAGCAAAGACAGGTGGCACCTGAATCCCAGGGGGACTAATATCTTGGCAGGAAGACTGGCTAGGGCTACTGGGGGGACTTTAAACTAGAAAGTTTAGGGGGAGGGAATAGTGATGTGGAGACTGGGAGCAAGGAAGTTAGCTCCCAGGTAGGGAAGGACTCTAGGCAGGATGAGAGGCAGGTTAGACGAGTGGGGGAGAAGGGAAAGGTCCAGTCTGAGGGGCTGAGGTGTGTCTATTTTAATGCCAGGAGTGTAGTAAATAAGGTGGATGAACTTAGGGCGTGGATTGCTGCTTGGAATTGTGATGTGGTGGCCATTACAGAGACTTGGATGTCTCAGGGACAGGACTGGGTACCACAGGTCCCGGGATTCAGATCCTTCAGGAAGGACAAGGAGGGGGGCAAAAGAGGTGGTGGAGTGGCACTGTTGATCAGAGACAGTGTCATGGCTGCAGAGAAGGTGGATACCGAGGAGGGAATGTCTACGGAGTCTCTGTGGGTGGAAGTTAGGAATAGCAAGGGGTCGGTGACGTTGCTGGGTGTATTCTATAGGCCGCCCAATAGTGACAGGGAAGTTGAGGTGCAGATAGGGAAACAGATACTGGAGAGATGTAGAAATAACAGAGTTGTTGTGATGGTAGACTTCAATTTCCCAAACATCGACTGGAATATCCCAAGGGTAAGGGGTTTGGATGGGGAGGAGTTTGTTAGGTGTGTTCAGGATGGTTTCCTGACACAGCACGTGGACAAGCCTACGAGAGGAGAGGCTGTACTGGACCTGGTACTAGCTAATGAACCAGGACAGGTGATGGATCTCTAGGTAGGAGAGCATCTTGGGGATGGAGATCATAATTCTATCTCCTTCACCCTTGCATTGGAAAAGGATAGGATCAGGCAGGCTAGGAAAGTGTTTGTCTGGAATAAGGGGGAATATGAAGACATCAGGCAGATGTTGGGGCGAATAAACTGGAAGGAGGTGTTCTTGGGGAAAAGCACAGAAGGAAAGTGGCAGATATTCAAGGAATGCTTGTCTGGAGCTCTGCACGACAACGTTCCGGTGAGACAAGGAGGTTTTGGTAGGACGCGGGAACTGTGGTGCATGAAGGCTGTGGTGAACATAGTCAGGAAGAAAAGAAAGTGTATAAAAGGTTCAAAGAGCTAGGAGATGTTGGAGATCTAGAGAAGTATAAGGCTTATAGAAGAGAGCTTAAAAAGGAAATTAGGAGAGCCAGAAGGGGTCATGAGAAGGCCTTGGCTGGTAGGATTAATGAGAATCCCAAGGCCTTCTACAAATATGTGAAAAGTAAAAGGATGAGAAGAGAAGGGATAGGACCTATAAAAGGTGAAGGGGGGAAAAGTCTGTATGGAACCAGAAGAAATGGCAGAGGTGCTTAATGAGTACTTTGCCTCAGTATTCACGGTGGAAAGTGATCTGGGAGGATGCCCTACAAGTTTGCGGCAGACTGAAAAGATTGAGTATGTAGATATTAAGGAAGCGGATGTGTTAGAACTTCTAAATGCTATCAAGATAGACAAGTCTCCGGGACCAGATGGGATGTACCCCAGGTTATTGTGGGAGGTGAGGGATATCATTGCAGAGCCCTTGGCGATGATCTTTGCATTGTCGATGGAGACGGGAGAGGTTCCGGAGGATTGGAGGATTGCGGATGTGGTCCCTATTTTCAAGAAAGGGGACAGGGATAGTCCTGGAAATTACCGACCGGTGAGTCTGACCTCAGTGGTTGGTAAGCTGATGGAGAGGCTTCTGAGGGACAAGATTTATGAGCATTTGGAGAAGTTTAGTTTGATTAGAAATAGTCAGCATGGTTTTGTAAAAGGCAGATCGTGCCTTACAAGCTTAATTGAGTTCTTCGAAAATGTGACTGAACACATTGACGAAAGAAGAGCAGTGGATGTGGTGTACATGGACTTCAGCAAGGCATTTGACAAGGTCCCACATGCAAGACTTCTTGAGAAGGTGAGAGGCCATGGGATCCACGGGGCTTTGGCCTTGTGGATCCAGAACTGGCTTGCCTGCAGAAGGCAGAGGGTGGTTGTGGATGGCTCTTTTTCTGCATGGAGGTCGGTCACCAGTGGAGTGCCCCAGGGATCTGTTCTAGGAACCTTGCTGTTTGTCATTTTCATAAATGACCTGGATGAGGAAGTGGAGGGATGGGTGAGTAAGTTCGCCGATGACACGAAGGTCGGTGGTGTTGTGGATGGTCTGGAGGGATGTCAGAAGTTGCAGCATGACATCGACAGGATGCAAGACTGGGCGGGGAAGTGGCAGATGGACTTCAACGCGGATAAATGTGTTGTGATCCATTTTGGCAGATCCAACGGGATGAATGAGTACACTATCAAAGGTAGGAGTCTTAGCTGTGTGGAAGAGCAGAGGGATCTTAGGGTCCGGGTCCATAAGACTCTCAAATCGGCCTCCCAGGTGGAGGATGTGGTTAAGAAAGCTTACAGTGTACTGGCCTTCATTCATCGAGGGATTGAGTTCAGGAGTCAGGAGGTAATGCTGCAGCTTTATAGGACCTTGTCAGACCACACTTGGAGTACTGTGCGCAGTTCTGGTCGCCTCACTATAGGAAGGACGTGGAAGCTATTGAAAGGGTGCAGAGGAGATTTACAAGGATGTTGCCTGGATTGGGAGGCATGCCGTATGAAGACAGGTTGAGGGAGCGGGGACTGTTCTCCCTGGAGAGACGAAGGTTGAGAGGCGACCTGATAGAGGTTTACAAGATGTTGAGAGGATTAGATAGGGTGGACTCTCAGAGACTATTTCCCAGGGCTGAAATGGTCGCGACGAGAGGGCACAGATTTAGGGTGCAGGGAAGCAAGTACAGAGGGGATGCTAGGGGAAAGTTTTTCACTCAGAGGGTGGTGAGTGAATGGAATTGGCTGCCGTCGGTGGTGGTCGAGGTGAACTCGCTGGGGTCTTTTAAAAGACTTCTGGATGAGTATATGGGATCCAATGGGATTGGGGGTTATAGATAGGTCTATGGCTGTGTAGGTTTTTGATGTGTTCGGCACAACTTGTGGGCCGAAGGGCCTGTTTGTGCTGTAGTGTTCTATGTTCTATGTTCTATGTTCTATGCAGGGGACGTATTTTACACATTGGGCTTGGAATGCACTACCAAACAAGGTGGTTGAGGCAGATGTGCTAGGATCATTTAAGACTTGTCTACATAGCCACATGAGCAGAATAGGAATAGAGGGATACAAACGGATGTCTAATTAGGAGTACATAATTGGTACAGGTTTGGAGGGCTGAAGGGCCTGTTCCTGAGTGTATTGTTCTTTGTTCTTTGTCCCCTCTAATGTAGTCCAGGTAAGCTAGCTTCAGGCACGGGTAGATAGATTTCTGATGAACAAGGGAATTAAGGGTTATGAGGAGAAAGCAGGAAAGTGGAATTGATCCACTTCAGATAGGTCATGATCTTATTGAATGGCAGGGCAGGCTCGAAGGGCTAGATGGCCTACTCCTGCTCCTATTTCTTATGTTCTTATGTACTGATGGAGTGAGAGGAGAGGGTCTAACTATTAAAGTAAGAATTTAACATTCAAAGCATGGCAAGAATTTAACAAACCCATAATTTGGCCTCTAGAGTTTGTTGTTGGCAAAGGCAACAGAAGAATTGGCACAAGAAACAGCAGAAAAAAGTGAAGAAAAAGAAAGATTTCTTGTTGAACGGGTCCCGCCTATAAGAATTGCTGGTCTGTCCTTTACACAGCTTCAGGTAAGTATTTACCAATGGAATACGCCCACTTCATTTTTTTAATGCAAAACCTGATTTTTATTTCATATTCTGGTGTTTACTCCACAAACCTAAACATGCCAGGTGCGGATTCACTTTCTGGGAGGATGAGTGTGCTGCTAACTTAGCAATAATTTGGATGAGAGTATTTGTGAAATGGAAAACTTTGTGTTCCTCCTATTCTAGCCACTTCCTCACCTTTAAATTCCTTCGTCTCAGCACAAAAGTTTACACCTTCAACTGTCCAGCTCCCAAGCTCAGGAATTCCTTCCCTAAAACTTGCCCACTTTAAGGTGCTCCTTGGCACAGGACACTTTGATGAAGCTTCCATCACTTGCCCTGGGATTAAATTTTACACCCTTGAAGATGGAGACAGGGCAAACACTAAACATTGATTGCCAATTCTGTGGTTCCATTTTCATGGAGGTCTTCTTTACCTACTTACATTCAGCAGCAGACTTAGGCTACCCTGTAGAGGAGGTTGCTGCAAAAGCTTATTTGAACTATAAAAGACTTGGAGAGAGCGAGAGGCATTGGCCAATGTTTCATGACCTTCCTCAGGTGAGGCTAATAAAATCCCACCCAAAGGAGAATTCTCAGAGCCATGCTTGCCCCGATTCAGAGGCAGATATGCTGCTAAAATTCTGGCTAGCTTCTCTATTTTGTAACAGTCTCTACCATACTTAACTTTCCAGAAGATCCTGATGCTTCTTTTAAGCTGGATGGCCTCCAATTAGCCCTGCAGCTTTGAGAGCCAAACAAGCATGTAAACAGACTGTGAACCTGTCCTCTGGCTACTGATTAGCTGCTTTATAAAGATCATAATAAGTGATAAGTTTCCCAAATTGTATATACAGGCTTCTGACCACTCCCTCTCCCCCCACCGCCCACCACTGCTCCCCCACACTACTTGAACCTGAAACTGGGGCTCAGCAGTCTGCAAGGAAAATTTTGCCCAAATGTCTCAGTTCTGCTGCAGCTGAGTGGCACCTTTCAGCTCATTGTTCTCCTATAATATTCCACCAGGTTAAAGATACTGGGTGCCATCTCACTGGCCATTCACACCACACTTCTGCTGCAGCAAGGTCGGAGAATTTGACGCCCAGCCAAATCTCCATTCATTGCAGCGGGATAGGGAAATCTCACTGATGTGAATAGTGGTAACATTTCATCCACTGTGTAGATGTGAGTTGTTGAGTTAAAGAATTCAAAACTGCTTTTAAACCTTTCGCAGTACTTTGCAAATAACATTAACGTGTAATTGTTTTTAAAACATCCATTAACTCATACAAAAATGACACTGGCATCAACGAACATGCTATTAGATGTGACATAATGATTTATTGTTGGTGATTTATGTTCTTTCTGTGTTATTTAAAAACAAGGTTCTGTTAACGTAATGCAGGAAAAAATATTACTCAGTCATGTTGCCAGAGAAAATTAAACCGCGGGGCTGTCTCGTTCTTTATTATTTGCATTTATTACCAGAAAAGGAACAGTGAGAATAGAGTAGCAATATCCCAAGCTATGACAGAGGCACAGACGAGGAGAAATTTGTTTCTCTCTCACAGGGTATGGGTCTTTAGAACGCTCTTCCTCACCTTCCTCAGCACCCCTTCCTACCACCCCCCCACCCCTTCTCCCAGTCCACTCCATTCCCCATCTCTTCTCTCACCACCACCACCATTCCCCACCTCCCCAGTCCCTACTTCCCTCTCTGTTCAGGATGATTGACAGATGGACCACAATGTGGGACTAGTTCCTGCAGAATGCTGAGAGGGGAAGAGTTTTGGTTGTGCATTGTGTTAAAAGTGGTAGAAATGGTGAAGGTTGGTCTGTTCATGATGGAGGACAGAAGGTAAGGATGAGGGAAACCCTTTCATGGTTTAGTCAGGTAGGAGAAATGGTGAGAGCAAAAATGTGGACAACAGGACAAGTACACTGAGGACCCTGCCATCCATATCTGGGCAGGGTTCTTGCCCAAGAAAAAGAAAGACATATCAGAGGCACTGTTACGGAAGGTTGCCTCATTGACAAGATACAATTGAGAAAGAGGAATTTGGAGAATGGTAAGAAATTTGGTAGTCCAAAGATGTGTGGGTTAGGTTAATTGGCCATGCTAAGAAATTACCCATTAGTGTCCAGGGATGCATAGGTTAGAGGGGTTAGTGGGTATAATATGCAGGGATATGGGGATAGGACCTGGGTGGGATTGTGTTCAGTGCAGACTTGATGGGCCGAAGGCCTCTTTCTGCACCGTAGGGTTCTATGATTCTATGAAATCCTTACAGACAGTAGGAAGGAGGAAATATAATCTCTGGGAGTCAGTGAGCTCATAAAGAATACTGATGAAGGTTTTTTTGCTTGTCTGGTTCATTATTAGGCTTCTTTCTGTGCAATTAACAATTCCAAATTGAAATTAATATTCCTTTCTCTTAATTTATTCTTATTGCATGCAGTTTACATCTCAAAGGCCATCAAAAGGTTTACTCATCTATTAAACTGTTTTCACACATAGATTTTTTTTGTTACAAGTGAAAATATTTAATTAAAAACTGAATTAATGGGAAAATGGGATTTGTTGAACAATTGCAAATTGTTCATACGTTTATTTATTATATTTTGTAACAAAATAAATTTGTCATCTTCAAAACTGAAGGAACTCTGCCGCGAACTCCATGAGAAAGTCCACATAGTGGATGAGGAGCGATATGATATCGAAGCCAAAGTGATACACAATACGAGAGAGGTAGGTAATCAAAATATGTGTTAGCTTCTCTTTCCATCTAATGGGTAGCACTACTGCAGCTAAGCTTCCTGCCTTGAGGTGACTGAGAGCTTGTGAGATTCACTCCTCCAGAATAACTAAATTTGGTACAGAATACAGCAGGTAAATTATGGGAGCACTTTGAATGGAGTTCCCCTTTCCACTTCCCGTTTCACCAGTCTCCATCAAGAAGACCATTGGCACATCACTGCTAGCATTCTGTGGCTAAGGTACCTTTATCCTTTTAAGATGGTGGCCATGTTGGCATCCATACTTTCATAGATATAGGGTTTTCATGGACTGATTCAAATGTTATGATTGAAGATCTGGGAAAAGGCTTCTCTATCCCTGGAAGACAATCTTACTTTGCCCTATGACATCAAGCCATAAATATTTGAGCTGAACATTTCCTCCTTTCTGCTCCTTACTGCACTCAGCAGTAGATCAAGTGAGGCATCATTAAAATGGATCACTCTAGCTCCATGTTTTGACTTTTCTGTCTCTTTTCAAATGCTTTCAGTGCTCCAAATTCCACCCTTGAATTGGTCCTTTTCGTATCCAAGCTGAGATTGTGCTATAGTTCATGGGAAGGCAGTAGCATAGTGATATTGTTACTGGGCTAGAGATTCAGAGACTCATGGTAATGCTCTGGGAGCCTGTGTTCGAGTCCCATCATGGCAGATAGTGGTAACTGAATTCAATAAAAGTCCATTGATAACCATGAAACCATTGTTGATGGTAATATGAAATCCCATCTTGTTCACTAACTATCTTTAAGGAAGGAAATCTGCCACAGTTTAGCTGTATTTGACGCTTAAATGCCTTCTGAAATTATCTAGCAGCTTAAGGGTAAATAGGGATAAACATTGCATGAATAAATATAAATAAAGTCACATCCACAAGGGTGCATTGTAGACATAAAATCCAGACGTAATTTGATAATGAAGCATCCATGTTAAAATTGGATATTACTATATGCCCAAATATCTTCTGAGTTTTATGCATACTATTGTCCTTCTGCCTTGTTCAGAATGTGTCTTTGTATTATATCTAGCCCATGAATTTCAGTGGGTGGGATTTTCTGGCCTTTCCCACCTATGACAGCAGCAGAGCGGGCAAGCAATGCAAAAAGCAATTGATGTCAATGGGACTGGAGGATCCCAACGGCCAATGGTAAACCCCCATCACTGCTGGAAAACACACCACATAGTCGGGAAATCCCAACCCAGTTAATGTCAAAGTTACATCATTATTGGTTAACAAGGTTGATAGCACTGTCTGTCACAAAACAAGACAATCATTGTGGGACTGTCCAGTGCTTTCGTTTTGTGGTTTGTATTTGAGACAGATTTTACTTTCACTGTTCTTATCTCTGACCTTTAAGATTCAGGACTTGAACCTGAAAGTTTTTGATCTCAGAGGAAAGTTTAAGCGCCCGACTCTCCGCCGGGTCCGAGTTTCTGCTGATGCTATGCTGAGGGCCTTGCTGGGATCCAAGCACAAAGTATCCATGGATCTTCGTGCCAACCTGAAGTCAGTCAAAAAGGAAGATTCAGAAAAGGTATGAGAGCAAACACCAACCATAGAAAATAACATCTGCCTACTAGCAAAGCACCTTAGGAAACAGCCCATTGATTTATAATATACTTCAACTCCATCATTATTGCCCCTGGTTGAAAATTGTGGGTACAGGATATCAATAACCAATCTTCTTCTTTTATAGTTTAGTTGCTTTGGTCCACACTGACAAAACCATCTAGAATAGGAAACTTAAAGCCAGTCACTACTGGGATTTAAACTCAAAGTGACTCTTAGAAACTGACCAATCATAAATAAAGTTAAAGTTTATTTATTGGTATCACAAGTAGACTTACATTAACACTGCAATAAAGTTACTGTGAAAATTCTTTAGTCATCAAATTCCAGTGCATGTTTGGTAACACTGAGGGAGAATTTAGCATGGCCAGTGCACCTAACCAGCATGTTTTTTGCATTGTGAGAAGAAACCGAAGCACCCAGAGGAAACCCACATGGGGGGAAAGTGCAGACTCTACACAGACAGTCACCCAAGGCAGGAATCAAATCCAGGTCCTTCATTGGGAGGCAGCAGTGCCAACCACTGTGACACTGTGCTGTCTGTAATAATAATAGATATTGAAAAATAAATTGTTATAAGTTATTATTATTTAGTGAAAAGCTCCCAAGAGATATTTGTGACAATATAGTATATTATAATTTTGGGTTGTTTATTTTTGATATCTGAATAATTTGCCTATCCTTTGTTGTAAATGGGCATCATATGGGTCAGTTTCTAAAATCCAAGCACGCAGTTCAGAAAGTCATTCATAAAGATGCGTTCAGATGATCGTCAATCTCCTGGTCAATATTTATTCCTCAATCATCTCCACTGGAAAGGAAAACAGACTATCCAATTATGATCACATCACTATTCATAGGAGGTTGCTTTGCACACGTTGACTTTTTCCTACATCACAAAGATGAATGCATTTCAAAAGTATTTAATTGTTATAAAGAATGTTGGGACAACCAAAGGCTGTAAAAAGTGCCATAAAATGCAAACCTTTGTCTTTGTTAGCCGTAGATTTCATTAGCCTTTAGGCCTAGGACAGCAATTTTCCAGCTGTTCCCAACATGAGTTTCCCGACAACAAAGGGTGCGGACAAGAAGAAATCCATTGAAGCAGCAAGACTGGAAAATTCCAATGTTAACCGATGGCAGACCGTCTCTGCTGCTGCAAGACATGCTTCAGGGTTGGGGAGGGGAGGGACCTCCCACCTCCTGTCCCTGATGCTGCATTAAAGCAGCACAGAATTACCTTAATAAAATAGAACTGTTAAGAATAAGGTTAGCTCTTTTGAAGGTTTACTTTTTAAATGATGAATCTTCTGAGTATGCAGACAGATAAAGAACATTTGCTGATATGTTTTGTCTCCCACCCTTAGGAGCGTCCTGTTGGCGTTAGTGATTGGCGTAAAAATGTGGAGGCGATGTCTGGAATGGAAGGCAGAAAGAAAATGTTTGATGCTGCTAAAACAGGTTCTGGCCAGTAAGTACAGGAACACTTCCATTTTATCCTTCTTCAATACATGTCACTCTTAGCCAATACCCTAGGTATTAGAAGCAGGTATTTTCTCAATAAGCTTCAAGTTGCTTTTCCTAATATTTAGAACTAAAGATCGAGAAATTTCCATCAAAACATTGTAACAGGACAGTAATACTCATGTTTATTTTATAGCCCACTGTATGAATGAGAATTCACAGCTATTTCCAAAAAGTATGCAAATAGTGCTTTTTCTAATTGGAATAGAATGTGAGAGAGATGGATCCTGTGTTGTGCACCATTTCAGCTAAAATTGCAATAATTTCTGTTTTTTTGTCACTTTATTACTCTTTGTCTTTAGAACAAAATGTTACTAATGCTGCAAAGCTTATCGACATGTTACAGAATTGAGCACCAAAATGAGAGTTAATTGTCTTTGAAGAAATGTTGCTTAATGTTAAGAAGGTTAGCAGGCTGGAATTTTCCAGCCATTCACGCTTGTGGGATCTTCTGGTTCTGCTGATAGCGGACCCCCATAGCGGTTTTCCAGCAGTGGGGGGCTGCATTCAATGGGAAGCTACATTGGTCCCAAGGGCAGGATGCCTCCACTGCCGCAAAACATGTGGCAGATAGCGCAAAAAATCCCAGCATGAGGCCAGAATTTTCTAAGCCTTAATGCTGATGGGATCATCTAGTCCGGCTGATGTGAAAGGAGATTTCAAATAGTTTATTAGCCCTGCTGTGACAAGGATTGGGTAATTTCAGCCCATGTTTCTGCAACCTGATATCTCACAATACTTCAGTTTTAATAGAAATTGGTACTCATTCAGGATGTAAACCATGTGTAATGTATTCCATTTTAGCAATAGTTTGCCCTGTTCATCCAGCAATTACATATGTCAGTCCCCAATTTATTGGCATTAAAGTATCTCTGTGCAAAAGTTAATTTTGTGCACTGTAAGTGTTAGACCTGATCCATTCAGGATTTTCCAGAGGGCCCAAGCTACATATAAACATCTTACATTTTTTAAAAATCCTTTTATTGGAGACAGGAAGAGGTAAAAGTGTTCCCTCCTCCCACATACATAATAATGATATCCTGCAACGCTGCCTCCCACTATTACAACTCCAGCATGTGAAGACAGCATAAAATGTACCTATCATGTAGGGCAAGCTAACTGCAATATATATAATCCTCAGACCTCTAGGTTAGGATACATTTTACTTTCATAGTGGCAAATCTGAAGCCAGAAATGACCTCACATTGAATTCCATTCTCAATGGCGTACTGTGCACAGTTTTAGTCCCTTATTTGAGGAAAGATGTAGTTACATTGGAGGCAGTTCAAAGGACATTCACTAGATTCATTCCAGAGATGCCAGGTTTGTCATATGAAAAGAAATTGAACAGATTAGGCCTATACTCCCTGGAATTTAGAAGAATTAGGGGAGATCAAATTATGATATATAAGATGATAAAAAAATGGATAAAGTAGCTTGGAGCAGATGGTTTCTCTTATGGGGCATCCTATGATGAGGAATCATAGTCTTAAATAAGGGATAGCAAATTTAAAACAGACTTGAGGAGAGTGGTGAATCTGTGGAATTCGCTACCCAAAGTGCGACGGATGCTAAGGCAGTGCATAAATATAAAGAGGAGTTAGACAGATTTTTAATTGATAATGATTTGAGGGGTTTTGGGGAAAAGACAGGAAAATGGGAATGAGGAGCATATCATCCATGATCGAATGGCGGAGCAGCCTAATTCTGCTCCCCTGGATTATAATTTATGAATTTATATATATTTAGTATTTTTGGCAATAATGAATGTTCAAAAATATATAGTATGCTTTTGTTTCGTATAACTTGCAGATGATTTTGCTTCAAGAAATTCAAGAGATTCCTACCTTCTCCAGCTTTATATGCTTCTATTTCTCTGCATTTGGTGATGTCTGGAACTGCTTAAAGAAAACATGACTTGCACAGGAGAGAAGATAATGAGGAATAAAGACAGAATAAATGAGCTGACTAAAAGACTGCTCTGATTTTCTACTTCTGGTGTAAATTCAGATCAAATAAAACTAAATTCACTTCTCCTGAATGATGATGTAAATACCAGATTCTTCTTGTAAATGCATTATTTTACATAGCCTGCTGGTGCTTAGTAAAGGAGCAACACATTTGAAAATATTTGGTGGTTGGTGTTTTTGTGGCAACATTTTATGCAAAGTATAAGGGTTGAAATAAAAGGACCAATGCTTTTGTTTTATCAGTTCCAGCTGCCACCAAAACCAAGGATGTCAATGTTTCCTACAAAACACCCAGGTAAGCATTCACGTATGATGATGAAAAAGACTGAAACATTAACATCTTTATAATAAACTGTTTTGTAACAGCCACAAATTTAGAAACAGATAGCAAAGGAGATTTGTTGTTTCCAAGAGCAAAAGTAGTGCCCCTGAAACAAAAACAGAAAATGCTGGAAAATGTCAGCAGATCCGACAGCATCCGTGGAGAGAGAATAGAGCCAATGTTTTTGAGTCAGAATAACCCTCCCTCAGAGCAGAGTAGTGCAACTGAATTTTTTGGCTAAGCTTATTCCCGGCCAACATACTCCAGAGAAACACAAAACAATTTATGTCTCAGAAGGAGGTAATTTGGCCTATTATTTGAATACTAGCCCAAAAATAAAAAAATTCTGTCTAATCCATGTTCTAATTCTTGCTCTGTAATTTGTGGCATGTTATATGCATATCAAAATTGGTTTCTAAATGCATTGATGCTTCTGTATCTATCACTCTGCCAGTCAGTGTTCTAAATCCACCCACTAGTCCCCTTATATTGTCCTAGTTTAAAAATACATCCCCTGGCTCTTGACCTCTCTGCTAATCCAATATTGACCCTACCATAGTTGTGATGCAGGTAGGCACTGGTATCAATGTTCACAATGAGAGGTTGCTCCTTTAGGACTGAGCTGAAGAGAAATTTCTTCAGTCAAAGAATTATGAATCTTTCAAATTATCTACCTTAGGGAGATTTGGATTCTCCATCATTTAATATATTTGAGGCTGATTTTGATCTCTGAAGGAATTAAAGGTCTGAAGAACTGGTGGGAAATAGAAGCTGAGGCAGAGATCATGCATGACAAAGCAGGTTTGAGAGACTATCTGGTCACCTTCCTATTTCTGATATTCGATTACTTCTTTCTGTTTCTTACCAATGGAGACTTTGCAGGAATGACTTTGTTCCTCATATCTTCTTTCCTCCCGTTCTCAATGATCCAGTCAGCCCAAGCAACTAAACATACTCAGATTCTTTTACTCATTTTTGTTTAACATCTTTCAAGCCAAGATCCCTTGTTAATTTTTTTGTGGAGGTCTGTACATCTCAACCATTTCTGAATACAAACTATTACTATACAACACTGGTTATTCTCAGACATTGGATCATTGGCTCTGTGCCCAGGTCCATTATGTGGTTTGAAATGAGTGATAAGAAGACCTCCCATTTCTTTACAATTTCTATAATTCTCTCACTGAAGTTATGATGATAAGTTAGTCGAATGCCATGAATTTGAAGGTTGTTGTTTCTAGTAACCACTGTAACAGAATCTCTACAGTGTAGGAGGAGGCCATTCGGCCCATCACATCTGCACTGACTATCTGACATCTTAACTAGGTCCACCCCACATTCTATCCCTATAACCCTATGCATTTACTCCACTAATCCCCAAATTTATATATCTATGGACACTAAGGGACAATTTAACATGGGCAATCTACCTAACTGGCATATCTATAGCCCATGGGAGCTTTCTAATAACCATCTTATTTCAAAATTCCCTGAGAGTTTTTATGTATATTTGGAGAATACTTAATTTATTTTTCCAATGATTCAATTTCTGGAACTTATTCTGTACAATATTGCCGTGTAATTTTTTAATGTTTAATGCTTTTGTTGAAATGGCAGGAAGAATCATATGATATGAAGGCATAGGTTTGCAAACCACAAATCAGTTAAACCAATTTTAACTCAGGTCAATAGCTCCTGGCAGTGCAATTTGCATGTAGTCCACAGAAAATGGTTGGATCAGTTTTCTACTGTCTTTCCACATTCCCAATGTTTATTGCATAGAATATCATTTCAAACTGAATGCAAATCAATCTAGATTGATCTAAAACTTTTTCCAAGTCCCATTGTAAAAGATAGCAAGATGTAAGTGTTCCAGTTACCAGCAATAGATCAGAATTCATAGTTGTTTAAGAGGCTGTACAACAACATTACATTAGATATCAGCTTCTGGGTTGGGTCTTGGAAAACCTGCTCCTCATTAATTCTTTTGAAACTTGAAGCATATTTTAAAGCTTCAAGTGTGTTTTCCTATCACCTTTTACAAGAGTCTGTTCAAAATTGATTCAAACTCTGCATATGTTATTGAAGTTGTTTGGTTAAAAAAAATGAAGTTCAGTGTTGAGAAGACACACAGAAAGAAACAAAGTGATTGAAAGTGCCTTAAATCAATTTTAAAACAAATGCATCTTTCCCATTTCTCAAAAAGAAACAAATTAAAAGGAATTCACAAAGTCTAACTACAAAAAGTTTCACCAACAGTGGCTGCACTTCAAAACGCATCAAGTGTCTAAACGTTTCAATCTGACCAACTCTCCAATTAATCTTTCTCTGTCTCCATAGGTTCCTCCAGCCTCACAACTCTTGAGATATACGCAGTCCTCTAATTCTCATTTCTAGATCATCCCTGATTTTAATTGTTCCACGAATGGATGGCCAAACCTCGAGTTGCTTTGTAAAAATTCCTTCATGGGATATGGACGTTACTGGCATTTATTGCTCATTCCTAATTGCCCTTGAACTGACAGCCTTGCTCGGCTATTTAATAATCAACCATATTGCTCTGGATGTAAAGTCACATATAGGCCAGAATGGGTAAAGATAGAGGATTTCATTCCCTCAAGGACATTAGTTAACCACATAGGTTTTTAACAACTGACAATGGTTTCATGGTCATCATTCGATTACTTCCAGATTTTAAATGCATTTAAATTTCAACACGTACCATGATGGGATTTGAACTAGGTCCCCAGAGCATTACCCTGATCCTTCAACTGCGAGTCCAGTGACAATACCACTGCATCATTGCCTCTCCACTGAACCCTAAAAGCTCTCGGCCTCCCTCCTTAACCCTCCTAGTGTCTATATCTTTATTTTCTGGTGATCTAATTGAGGCATACAAGATGATCAAAGGGTTAGATAGGGTGGACAGTGAGAACCTTTTTACTTGGATGGCGATGGCTAACACAAGGGGACATAGCTTTAAATTGAGGGGTGATAATTATAGGACGAATGTCAGGGGTGGCTTCTTTACTCAGAGGGTAGTAAGGGTGTGGAATGCCCTGCCTGCAGCAGTTGTGGACTTGCCAACTTTAAGGCCGTTCAAATAGTCAGTGGATAGGCATATGGATAACATTGGAATAGTTTAGGTTAGAGGATCATTAGATTGGTTCCACTGGTCGGCGCAACATTGAGGGCCGAAGGGCCTGTACTGCGCTATAATGTTCTATGTTCTTTCCTATTTAGTTTGCTTCTTACCACCTATAAATAAAGCAATTGGTCAGCTACCCTAATATGTTATGTGGTTTGGCATCAAATAATATTTCATAACCTACATGTATAGTATTCTGGGACATTTGTTTAATCAAAATGTTACATCCTTATTCAAAAAGGGTGTAACAATAAGCCCAGCAATGATAGACCAGTCAGCTTAACCTCAGGTGGGAAAGTTTTCAGAGACAGTAATTCAGGACACATTATTTTTGAAAATCATAAATTCCCCACAGTACTGAAGGAGGCAGTTTGACCTATTGAGGCTGCACTGACACCAATCCCACCCAGGCTGTATCCCCGTAACCCCACATATTTAACCCTG
Source organism: Sphyrna mokarran (assembly GCA_024679065.1). Classification (NCBI taxonomy): domain Eukaryota; kingdom Metazoa; phylum Chordata; class Chondrichthyes; order Carcharhiniformes; family Carcharhinidae; genus Sphyrna; species Sphyrna mokarran. The sequence continues at coordinate 30,509,975 of JAGIQG010000023.1, read as the reverse complement.
ATACTAAGCGTTAATTTAGCGTGGTCAATCTATCTAACCCGCTTTACACTGTGTGGGAGGAAACCCACGCAAGCACAGGAAGAATGTGCATATGCTACACAGTCACGCAAGGCTGGAATTGAACCCAGGTCCCTGGTGCTGTGAGGCAGCAGTACTAACCACTGAGCCACAGTGCCACCCCAAAATGTCGGTTAGCTTAAATAAAACCAGTTCTGTTTTCTTTTATTTATTTATCAGTGTCACAAGAAGGCTTACATTATCACTTCCATGAAGTTCTCAGGAAAATCCCCAAGTCACACACTCTGGTGCCTATTCAGTACACTGAGGGAAAATGTAGTATGGCTTATGCACCTAACCTGTACATCTCCTGGACTGTAGGAGGAAACTAGATCACCCGGAGGAAAAACACGCAGACACAGGGAAAACATGAAAATTTCACACAAACAGTGACCCAAGCCTGGAATCAAAGCCAGCTCCCTCGCACTATGAGGCAGCCGTGCTAACAATTATGCCATGATATCATGTTAAGGGCAAATTCTCTTTAACTCAGGCTCAAATAGATAAATTTTTGGTCTATCAGGGAATTAAAGTGATATTGGTAACAGACAGGAAAATGGAGTTGAAGCCCACAAACAGCCATGATTATACTGAATGGTAGAGCAGACTCATGGGATTCAATGGTATATTACTCCTATTTCTTTCTTATGTTCTAATTAAGTTGCTTGAGCTTTTGGATATGGTAACTGTAATAAATTGATGACGATTTGATGTGACTCAAAGTGACAAGGGCCGCTGATGAATAAGTATTGATAGCAAAATGTCAGACTGAATCAATTGTATGACTGAACAACTCTCCCCAGTCTCCAACTACAGGATCTCCTCGACCTGGGACCTGGCTCAGCTTCTCACCTTGACAATCCACAGTGTCCAACCCAATCTTGTGACCCTCAGGTAATACCCCCTTAAAGGACCACACTACCACACTCCTTCCCTCTGACTCTGGAATTCACCTATGGAGGAATCAAAGAATAGGATTAGCACAACAAACAATTTTTCATTAAAGGACAACAGGAATACTCGAGAGAAATATTCATTATAAGTTTAGCCAGGCCGGGACTTTTAAATTCCGATAGAGCACTCAGTTCCTTGCTAGGCACTTCTGAATTTGAAGAATCAGGCCAAATGGATGCAAAAGGTAAACTCATTAATCTAGCATCTAGCCCTTCCTTGGTAGCTGCATATTTGCTTGGGTGAGGCAGTAAAGTCCTGCCCATAGTGCACAAAAGTAAGAAAGTTAAACCTGTTCAAAACACTGGTGTGACCTCAGCTGGATTATTGCATCCATCTTTGGGCATCACACCTTAGAAGGATGTGAAGGCATTAGAAAGAGTGCAGGAAAGGTTGACAAGAATGATTTCAGGGATGAGTAAGTTCAGTTATGTAGTTTGAAGAAATTGGGTCTGTTCTCTTTGGAGAAAGGAAGATTGAAAGGAGATAGAGGCATTCAAAATTGCGAGGACAGGTAGGGGGAAATAGGATCGAATAGGATCAAAAACCAGAAGGCACAGATTTAAGATAGCTGGCAAAAGAAAGAATGGAGACATGATCCACACATGCATTACTTGTTAGGATTTGGAATGCATTACTTGAGAGTGTGGTGGAAGCAGGATCAACTGAGCTTTTCAAAAAGGAATTTGATCATTATCTGAAAAGAACCAAATGCAGAACAATGGGTAAAAGGCAAAAAAAAGGCACTAGATTAATTAATGTTCAGAGAACCAGCTACAAATATGATGGGATGATTGGCCTGATTCTGGGCTGTAACCATCATATGATCTATGTTAAAAACTATATAATCACAAGTTATTGTTACGACTGGATTAAAAGATTACAATCAAAATCAATGATACAATAAGACATGATTCTCTGGCCTGCCCTCAGCATTTTTCTCAGTAACGGGATCCCTTGGTCCCGCTGCTATCAATGGGAATTCACAATGAAGTTACCTCACGCTACTGGGAAATCAATGGTAGGCAGTCCACCACTGGCAGGAACAGAGAATCCCATGAACGGCTAGAGAATCCCAGCCTGTGATTCAAAGCATAATATTTAAAATTATGTGATTGGCATCTCAAATGCTCATTTCTTGGAAGCTATGATTTCAATGCCGTACGCATCCAAGGTTGCTTCATTTGGCAATAATGCAGATGAATCTCCACTGTTTATCATCACCAGAGTTTCTTAAAATATAACTTAAAGCTTTCCTCCAAATAGCTATAGTGGTGTCATGCCACCAACAATCAACACACAACATCTGCTACATAGTTTGTTGAAATTAAATTAAATGTAACTGACACTGTAATAATCTCAGTGATGAATGGACAACATACTACATAGGGGCCATACTTAAATATTTTTCGTATCTACTCCCATTCTCTAAATGCCCTGGAGTGGTACTGTAGCATAGTAGTTAGTATTGCTGTCTCACAGTGCCAGGGACTTGTGTTCAATTGCAGAATTGGGTGACTGACTACGTGGAGTTTGCTCATTCTCTCTGTTTGCATTGGTTTCTTCCAAGTGCTCTGATTTCCTCCCTCAGTCCAATAATGTGCAAGTTAGGTGTATTGGCCATGCTAAATTGCCCCTTAGTGTCCCAAGATATGTAGGTTAGATGGATTAGCCATGGTAAATGCATGGAGTTACTGGGAAAGGGCAGGGATAGGGCTGATAAGATACTCTGACAGGGAGTCAATGCAGACACCAAATGGCCTTCTACTGCACAGTAGGGGTATGCTTCTACGAAAATTATGAATAGTATTTTAATCTGTAATTTATTAGGAACTTTTCAAAATATCAACAAGATTTTTTTAAGTTAATTTATTACTATCACAAGTAGTCTTATATTAATGCTGTAATGAAGTTACTGTGAAAATCCCTTAGTCATCACATTCCAGTGCCTGTTTGGATACACAGAGGGAGAATTTAGCTAATGCACCTAACCAACACATCTTTTGGACTGTGGGAGGAAACTGGAGCACCTGGAGGAAGCCCATTCAAACATGAGAAGAACATATAGACTCCAAGATTTTTAACAGAATGGGATTTTTTTTCCTCTGAAATATTGAAGACTTCATAATCAGTACTAACTCTGTTGTTTGGAGAATGAGTAAATACAATTAATAGTTAGCTGTGACTATAGAGGAAGTATTGTGCAACACCTAATACACTCAATAGGAGTTTAAAGCTGCTATTCAATATCAATGGGGGTTATCTTGGATTAATTAAATTAAAGTTAATTTAATGATGCCCATCAAAAACTGCGCTTTAGTCTCAGTCTGTCATGGATCAGTTGCTTAATTACATAAGAATTAGATACAGGAGTATGCAATTCAGTCCCACAAGCCTGCTCCACTATTCAATATGACTATGGCTGATCTCAACTTGGTCTCAACTCCATTTTCTTGCCCATTCTCCATAACCCTTCAACCCATTACTAATTAAAAATCTGATTTTCTCTTCGTTAAATTTACTCACTGGCCTAGCATCCTCCATAATTTGGGATGGTGAATTCCATAGATTCTTTGAGAGAAGAAAGTTCTCTTCATCTGTTTTAAGTGAGCTGCCCTTGTCCTAAAATTATGGGTGGGATTTTATGGGCCTTGCTCATCTGGAAACTAAAATCCCACTTGCTGTCAAGGGACCTTCCCATTCTCCACTCCCTCATCTGCTTTGATTTCCATGGGGGCTGGGCCAGTAAAAGTTTGGTCTATTCATTTCCAACATGGTAAGACATCTGTTTCTTTGTTTAATAAAATAAACTTTATTGATAAGTCACAAGTAGGCTTACAGTAACACTGCAACAAAATTACTGTGAAAATTCTCCAGTCACCACACTCTGGCAACTGTTCAGGTATACTGAGGGAGAATTTAGCATGGCCAATGCATCTAACCAGCATGGCTTTCGCAATGTGGGGGGAAACCAGAATACTTGAAGGAAAACCACACAGGCAACATACAAACTGTGCACAGATCGAGAGCCAAGTTGGGAATTGAACCTGAGTCCCTGGCACTGTGCCATTGTGCCACCTCATACTACTAATACAAGGGAATAGATCTGAAAGATGTTTGATAGTGGTTTATAAAATGTTGAGAGGAATAGATAGGGTGGACTCTCAGAGACTATTTCCCTGAGCTGAAATGGTCAGTACGAAAGGACACAGATTTAAGGTGCAGGGAAGCAAATACAGAGGGGATGTTAGGGATAAGTTTTACACTCAGAGGGTGGTGAGTGAATGGAATCGGCTGCCATTGGAGGTGGTAGAGGCGAACTCGCTGGGGTCTTTTAAAAGACTTCTGGATGAGTATATGGGAACGAATGGGATAGGGGGTTATAGATAGGTTTGTGGATTGGTAGATATAGATGTGATCGGCGCAACTCGTGGGCCGATGGGCCTGTTTGTGCTGTAGTGTTCTACGTTCTATGTTCTATGATACTAATAGTGATGGTGGAGTGTGGGAGAAGGGTGGGGGGGAGGGGGGGAAGAGGTAGTGGAGGATGGTGTACAGTGTGAGAGAAATCATCCCCTACACATCTTGTAAGTGTATTAAGGGAAGAAGACCACTTTTTTCTAATTATTTCAGATTCATTTAGTGCAGTTTATACATAGGATATATCATTGTTAGAGAATAAATATGTAGAAGGAAGGGTTGGGTGGGGATGGAATTACAGTGAACAGGTCTTGGCAGATCTGTTTCAAATTAATTGTTCTATAGTGACAGCTGAAAAATGCAGCAATTTTATTTTGCACTTTGTGACTGTGAAGCGTCAAACAATTTGACATCAGTCCCTGGCTCATGAGATACCGGAGCTGTTTTAATTGCCCGCAGCATACTTGAGACAAGCAGTGACAAAGATGCCTGCTATGCTCCCTTGATGATATTGGTAAGAAGCCTGAAACATATGGTTAGGAATAACTTAAATCTGATTGGTGAGCTGTTAGCATAAATTACATAGCATTGAAAAGGTGGAAAAGAATTGCAGAGCATTTTTTAAAGGCAACATCACCTCTTAAAAGTAGAGCTTTAATTGAGGGTGAGTAAAAAATGCATATCTGTAGTAGCAGAGGCTATGTTGGTGGTCAGGACGTCCCATTTCGTGAGCACTGCATTGAAAGCACTTATTGAATACTTCAGGACCAGAAAGGGTGGCTAGCTTAGTCACTGCCAGCAACATCATTCCTAGGGCATTACTGTAATGGCAAAAATGTCAACACCAGGACTGCTGATGTAAAGGTATAGATTACAAAAGCAGGGAAATTATATTGGAGTTATATAGAATTTTAGTGAGGTCGCAGCTAGAGTACTGTGTGCAGTTCTGGTTGCCACATTATAGGAAGGATAGGATTGTATGGAAGGGGTGCAGAGGAGATTCACCTGCATGGGATGGAACATTTAAGCTATGAAGGTTATGTAGGCTTGTGTTGTTTTCATTGGAGTAAGACTGAGGGATGACCTGATTGAGATGTACAAGATTAGGAGTGAAATGGACATAGTGGATGAGGAGCAGTGTTCCCCTTAGTTGAAGGGTCAGTCACAAGGTGACATAGGTTCACGATGAGGGGCGGGAGGTTTTGGGCGGTTGTGAGAAAGAACTTTTCTATCCAGAAGGTAGTGACAGTCTGGAATGCACTGCGTGGGAAGGCAGTAAAGGTGGTTCCTTAAATCCTTTAAAAAGCATTTGAATGAGCACTTGACACACCTTAATATTCAAGGCAATGGGCCAAGAATTGGTAAATAGGATAAAGTAAGAGTTCAAGCGTTTCTTATGTGATAGTATAGACTCAATGGGCTGAAGGGCCTCTTCTGCACTGTATGATTCAATGATTATTCTTATTATTTCTCTTTCCCTAAATGCAGCACCACCTCACTTCACCTTACCTTACCCAACACATAAATCTCTTCCAATCACACCGGGACATTTCATTATATTTCTATTTGCACATATTCGACAAGTGGGATGTATGTGGGGGGCGGTTGATTAGCTCGTATAGATGGATAGCTGGTTTGTGATGCAGAGCAATACCAACGGCACATGTTTATGAAGTTCCAAGCCTTCTCAATCTTGCCCCTTGCTTGAGGTGTGATGATCCTCAGTTAAATTACCAATAGTCAACTCTTCCCCTCAAAGGAGAGAACAGTCTATTGTTATCTGCAACTATGGCTATGGCTGCTTCCCGTATAACTAGCAAATAACATTCTACTTTCATTTTGTTTAGACTTGGATTCACTCTTAAATTCTTTGATTTTTCATGTTCCACGTGCTTCCTTTCACCGGATCACTTGTCCCCCTCGTATACATCAACTACTTCACCTCACATGCTTTGAACTTCATTCACACAGTGTAAATGAAATAATAAACCATTTTCTTTATAAGAAGTTTAAATGTTCATCATACATACTTCACTAAGGCCACTTCCCTTGGCAGATCAGCAGGGTCTGAGATTCAATGGAGAAAGTTCAGAGATCATAGAATCATAGAATCCCAACAGTACAGAAGGAGATTATTTTTGGTCCATCAATGCTGCACCGACAACAATCCCAAACAGGCGACAACGCCATATTTACCCTGTTTGTCACCCTGATACTAAGGGCAATTTAGCATGGCCAATCAACCTAACTTGCACAACTTTGGACTATTGAAGGAAAGCAGAGCATCCGGAGAAACTCACACAGACACTGGGAGAATGTGCAAACACTACATAGATAGTGATCCGAGGCCTGAATTGAATCCAGGTCCCTGGCACTGTGAGGCAGAAATGCTAACCACTGTATCACAGTGTCGCCCCATAGGGAGGAGATTGATGGCATAGTAAAGACAGAACCAAGTTGGAAACAGAAACACAAGGCACAATTTAAATAGTCAAAAAGAAACAATAGTCTTCATACAAGCAAAGAAAGTGAGAGAATGGAATCCATGTGGGCAGACAACACTGTGTGTTGATGCTGTTCTTGCTGCTTTCCAGCATCAAACAAAATATCTAACTTTGTATTTAAATATAACCCAGATCTTTTTTTTGTCTGGCTTCTGGACAATATGGATCAGCTAATTCAAGACAGCATAAATTCAGGTCCTGAAAAGTGACCAGGTTCACTGCAGCAACACAAAGAAAAAAGTATGACTTGTCTGGAGGTGGTTAACATTGAAATCAAAATCCTGGTTAAAGTTAAATCACTTTTGATAGCTTTCATACCTCCTGTTTCAGTTTCAAGGGTGTAGTGAATGCCCTTTCAAATCTGATCTGCAGCATAAAACCTTCAGGTAGATCCATTCTGTGCAAGAAAGCAACGTTTGTGGTTCATAGCCAGTTTTTGACAGGGTTGAAATGAATGAAGTTACTACCTTTTGTAAGTTTGAATAAAATCAGGGCTAACTTATACTGATATTGAGAATGATATAACACATTGGACCATGGCATCTAATCACAGACTTGCACAAGCTAGTAAAGTTGTTATGTGATATTCAAAGAGTATCATTTGTTGCTTGGAGTCAATGGCACAGATCGAACAGCGACTTCACCAATTCCGAATAGTAACAGAAAACACAAGAAATATATTGATGGTCAGTCAACACCAGTGATGAGAAAATAAATATTTATCTGTTGGTTGTATACTTTCATGATGAAGGATTTACATCAAAATATAAACCTGACATTTCTCTACAGGTACCAAAACAAAACATAACAATTCTGGAGATCTGAGGTGAAAACTGAAAATGCTGGAAATTATAGAGTCATGGAATCATAGAGGTTGACAGCATGAAAACAAGCCCTTTGGCCCAACTTGTTCATGCTGCCCTTTTTTTTAAACCTCTAAACTAATCCCAAATGCCCGCATTGGCCCATATCCCTTCTTACCCATCTTGCCCATGTAACTGTCTAAACACTTTTTAAAAGTCAAAATTGTACCCACTTCTACTACTATCTCTGGCAGCTTGTTCCAGATATTCACCACCCTCTGAATGAAAAAATTGCTCCTCTGAACACTTTTGTATCTCTCCCCTCTCACCTTAAACCTAAGCCCTAAGATCCCCTAAGATCCCCAGAAGCTCAAACGTAAGACAGGTGAGCCATAAAATATATTGAATGGCCCATAGGAATCTATTGATTCCCAGGAATTCCCTGAGGCTTTTGATTCTTGTTTAGAACAACCTTTTGTATCCTTCCACTTCTAGTCTGCTCATGTATCTATCTAGATAAGCCTTAAACAACTCTAGCGTGCCTGCCTCCACTACCCCACTGGCAGTGCAGTCCAATCACTCATAACCGCCTGTCTGAAAAACCTCCCTTGAACATCTGAATTATACCTTGCCCCTCTCACCTTAAGCCCGTGGCCCCTTGTGGTTTTCGTATCCAACCTGGGAAAAAGCTTTCCACTGTTCACTCTATCTATACTCTTCATAATCTTATACACCTCTATTAGATTTCCTCTCATTCTTCATCTTTCCAGGGAGAACAGCCCCAATTTGCCCAATCTCTCCTCATAGCTAATATTTTCCATATCAGGCAGCATCCTGGTAAACCTTCTCTGTACTCTCTCCAGGGTCTCCACACCTTTCCAGTAGTACAGCGACCAGAACTGGATGCCGTACTCCAAATGAGGTCTAACCAATATTCTATACAATTGCAACATTAGACACCAGCTTTTATACTCTATACCCCTTCCTATAAAGGCAAGCATACCATAAGTCTTCTTCGCCACCTTCTCCTCCATGCTGCTGCCTTCAAGAACTTGGAGAACTTCCAGCCATCTTCATATCATCTGCAAACTTGCTGATCACACCAGTTACTCCCTCTTCCAAGTCATTTATATATATTACAAATAGCAAAGGTCCCAATACTGAGTCCTGCAGCACACCACTAGTCATAGACCTCTAGCTAGAAAAAGACCATTCCAGTACTGCCCTCTATCTCCTATTACCAAGCCAGTTCTCAATCCATCAAGCCACCTGTCCTTGTATCCCATGAGCCTTAACCTTTTTCACCAACCTGCCATGAGGGACTTTGTCAAATGCCTTACTGAAATCCATATAGACAACATCCACAGCTCATCCTTCGTCAACCGTTTTTGTCACCTCCTAAAAAAAATTCTACCAGATTCGTAAGGCACAACCTTCCCTTTACAAAGCCATATTGCCTATCACTAATCAGATTACCATGTTCTCAATGTGTATACATCCTATCTTTAAGAATCCTCTCCAACAGCTTCCCTACCATTCTCATCAAGCTCACTGGCCTATAATTACCCAGGTTATCCCTACTACCTTTTTAAACAATGGTACCACGTTCGCTATCCTCCAGTCCTCTGGGACCTCACTTGTATCCACAATCCGAAGGATGTGCTACTTAGATGTGTTGGCCGTTCTAAATTCTCCCTCAGTGTACCCGATCAGATGCAGGAGTGTGGCAATGAAAGGATTCTCAAGTAACTTCATTGCTGTGATAACATAAGGCTACTTGTGCCACTAATAAGCTTTGCTGCACTTCCCCCACCAATGATAGGACCATAACATTCGGTTTGGGGGGAATTTTACCTGACATGGAATCATAACATCAGATTCAATGATCAATTACAAATTGAAGAGACCTTTCATATCTCCAAAACAGTTCTTTGCATGGACTTCAACTTGTCTGTTTTCTCAAGGAAGTGATTCAATTGGAAAAAATGATTTTTATGAAAAGGGAGAACAGTGTATTCAGTGGTTCAATTGATCTGTGTTTGGTTATATCAGTCCGGTAAATGATCCTTGCAACTTTACTTGATAAGAAGTCTCACAACACCAAGTTAAAGTCCAATAGGTTTATATGATATCTTACCAAATAAATCTGTTGGACTTTAACCTGGTGTTGTGAGATTCTTACTGTGTTTACCCCAGTCCAATGCTGGCGTCTCCACATCACTTGATGCCAGTGAGTTGAGTGAGAGAATTAAAGTATGGACACTGACCAGAAAATGTTCCAGAAAGATTTGGGTTCTGGATGGCACTGTGTGCATAGAAAATTTTATAAATTCTGAGATGTTTTAAAAAAATCGTAAATAAATGTGCTGTGCAATTGGGAGTCAGTATAATTTCTGCACTTCTCTGTGATCAATTAGACATCTAAGATATCTATCAATGGGAAATATATAACAGAGGATAGTTAAAACTCTGTTCTGATGAAAGGTCATCATCCAGAACCATTAACTTGCTTTCACTCTCCAGAAATGCTGCCTAATCTGTTGAGTGATTCTGTTGTGTTCTGTTTTTATTTCTGTACAAATGGTGGCCTACGTTTTACAAAGATTCCAGCTTCTTTTATTTTCTTAAAATATAAAGCATTTGCTGTTTCTCCCCCATTCTTATTTATCTTGTGTGGGATATTGGGCAAGGTCCAAAAACTGGACTTGGGTATCTTGATCTGTCATTAACCTGTGCCTGTTGCTTCTAAAGCAGGTAGCACACAAATCTTGTGTTGTCCGTTAAACTGCAATAAACAGGCTGATGAATGACTGGATACCTCAGCAGGTCAGGTAACATCAGTGGGAAGAGAAATACTTCCCATGCAAAGGTAGGAATTTGGAAACTCCCTGGAGTAGATTCAGAGGTGAGTGAGGTCGAAACTGGTTTGCACACTGAATGCTGGCATCTCCCTGCCTCCAGAGCACAATTAAGGGGACAGACCAGAGGGCAGGTGACTGGTCGACCAATTTGAGCTGTGCACTCTAGTGACTACTTTACTTACATGGTCACAGCTATCGGAGCAGCCCAAGATATAGCCATTATTTTTAAGCAGTTTTTAAGAAGTTCTAAGGGTATGTCTCCATCTTGACACACTATCTCTCTCCTTCTTCTTTCTTAGGGCTGCAGCTCCTTCAGTGCTAAAAAGCTTCCTATTCATAGAATCCTGACAGTGCAGAAGCTTGTCTCATCAATCTTGCACCGACCACAATCTCACCGGGCTCTTATTCCCATAACCCCATACATTTACACTGCTAATCCCCCTGGTATTAGAGTCAATTTACCATAGCCAATAAATCTAACCCGCATATCTTTGGACTGTGGGAAGATGCCAGAACTTCTAGAGGAAACCCACGTAGACATGGGGAGGCCATTCAGTCCATCGAGTTGCACTGACTCTCTGAGAACAATCCCATTGATCCCCATAACCTCACCTACTTCATGTAACAGACACATCTTGGGTCTGTTTACTGTGGTCAATCCATCTAACTTGTACATCTCTGCAGTATGGAAGGAAACTAGAGCACCTGGAGGAAACTTAAGTAGACATGGGGAGAATGTGCAGCTCCACACAGACAGTCACCCAAGGCCGGATTCAAACCCAGAATTAGACAGCAAGAATGATCTGTGACTATTATTTGGCCATTCTGTTGAATGTCAGGCCAGTTCATTATTTTGGTGTAGGGACCAAATTTCATCCAGATGTTGAGGTCCCAACTTCAAAACAAAAATTCAGCCTAACATCTCAGGCAGATGAGATTACTGGTTAAGGAGGATATTTACTGGTTAAGGAGAATATCATAGCTGTATTGTGGGAGGAGCTGTATTGGAGGATTCACACAGCGAGGCAATATGGGCAGATCTCAGGAATAAGAAGAGTGTGGTCACAATGTTGGGGGTCTACTATAGTCCACCCAACAAATAGCGGGAGATAGAAGAACAGATATGTAGGCAGATTTTGGCAATGTGTAAAAGTAATAGGCCTGTTGTGGTGGGAGATTTTAACTTCCCCTATCTTGACTCACTTAGTGCTAGGGGCATGTATGGGACAGAGTTTATAAGGGGCATCCAGGAGGGCTTTTTGAAACAATATGTAGATAGTCCAACTAGGTAAGGGGCCATACTGGACTTGGTATTGGAGAATGAGTCCAGCCAGATGATTGAGATTTCAGTCAAGGAGCAGTTCAGGAACAGTGACCACAATTCAGTAAGCTTTAAGTATTGATAGATAAAGATAAGTGTAGTCCTCAACTGAAGGTGCTAAATTGAGAGAAGGCTAATTAAAACAATATTAGGCTGGAACTAAAGAATGTAGATTGGGGGCAGATGTTTGAAGGTAAATCAACATCTGGCACGCGGGAGGCTTTCAAGTGTAAGTTGATAGGGATTCACGTCTGACACATTACTGTAACAATGAAGGATAAGTTTTGGGAACCTTGGATAACAAGAGATAATGTGAGCCTAGTCAAAGAGAAAAAGGAAACATTTGTCAAGGCTGAGGCTGGGAACACATAATGCAAGTGTGGAATGCAAGGAAAGTGGAAAGAAATTTAAACAAGAAGTAAGGAGACCTAAAAGGGGTTACGGAAAAGCATTGGCCAGCAGAATTAAGGAAAATCCCAAGCTTTTTTATGCATATACAAAGAAGAAGAGGGTAACCAGGGAGACGGCTGGCTCACTCAAGGACAGAGGAGGGAATCTATTCAACAGAATGGCCAATTAATGGTCAGAGATGATTCTTGCTGTCTAATTCTGGGTTCGAAGCCAGCCTTGGGTGACTGTCTGTGTAGAGTTTGCACATTCTCCCTCTGTCTGCATGGGTTTCCTCTGGGTGCTCCCACACTGCAGAGATGTGGAGCCAGAGGAAATGGGTAAGGTATTAAATGAGTACTTTGTATCAGCATTCATCAAAGAGAAGGATTTGGTGGATGATGAATCTGGGAAAGGGAGTGCAGATAGTTTGAGTCATGTTGAGATCAAAAAGGAGGTAGTATTAGGGTTCTTGAGAAATATTAAGATAGACAAGTCCCCAGGCCTAATGGGATTGACCCCAAAATACTGAGAGAGACAAGGGAGGAAATTGTTGGGGCCTTGAGAGAAATCTACACTGGCTACTGGAATAAACACATTAAGAAGTCTCACAACACCAGGTTAAAGTCCAACCAATTTATTTGATAGTAAACTCACAAGCTTTTGGGGTTTGCCACTTGAAGGGGTCCCTGGAACAGTAAGGAGTTTTAGGTCAGTCAGGCAGTGTGGTTGGTGAACACTTGTTCCTCTAATTTTCTTTGTTCTTTATTCGTGAGATTTCTTTAGAACACCAACATGAAAAAAAAGTTTCCTCAGGATTGTTCTTTTCCTTTCCCAAAGTTATAATCAGAGACTGGGGAGAGGTCCCAACAGCACGATACCAATGCCAGCAACATCTATAGAAAGAGAAAGATACCTTCAGTACTCATAACCATTTCCAGTTTAATAGCTTTTGTGGGTATGATTTCTCTGTACAGCCCCACAAGCCTGGAATGAAAGACATTTAAACTGCATCGGAATACACTGAATAGATGCTCTGGGGCCCACAGTGTGGAGAAATCTTCATGGTTACAAGGTTGTATAGCATACAGCAGGTCACCACAAATCTTGACATGCTCTTTGTCTAAAATAGCAAGGTTGCCTGAGGGTGGTCCATACAGTGGAGAATAGTTCCAGTATCACCACAGCCTGCTTTATCATACTTTGTATCTACACATGTCTTTCACTGCATGCATATGAATGAATTGTGTACCAAAATCACCAGACATGTCATCAAAGTCCAATCGTCGCCACTGAATAAGCACCGTTTTGCTTGTCGTGGTAGCTCAGATGCAGGTTGACTAGTCCTGGTATGCTTGACATTAACTTGTCCACGTGGTCACACACCAACTGGGCACTGAGGGAGTGAAGAAATTCCTTTCAACTGTAGTACATTTCAGAGTTCTCATGTTGGCTACAAAGTGAGACACATACGTCAGTAGCACACTGCACCATGAGAAAGCCTGAAATCCTCATGAAGCTGGATGTTCAGCTACCCGCTGATGAATTCAGCTTTCTTGGGATGCCGAGTCTGACTGACCTTTTTGCAACAGTGGATAGCAAATCATCACCTGCTGCAGTCTGCAGACACATAAACACACATGTCCACAGTTACTTTCACAGCCAATGGCAATATTGTCTTTTCCGTGCTCTGAAGTGTATTGTGGCTTCAACAGCTGGCATTTTTCAGCAAGGATATCCTTTATAAAGTGGAGATGTCTGATGAGCTGTAAATTCATTACGGTGTGAATGTAAGCCTACTTGTGACTAATAAGAACAAAGAACAAAGAACAAAGAGCAACACAGCACGGGAAACAGGCCCTTCGGCCCAACAAGCCCACGCCGCCGTCCTAATGTCTTAATGACATATCCATGACTTTAGGCTATGCCTATTGTGGAAGATTCCCATATAGGGACCAATATAGGGACAATTTGTTACCCAATCAGCCTAAGAGCACATTTTTGGGATGTGGGAGGAAACCGGAGCACCCGGAGAAAACTCACGCAACCACGGGGAGAACGCGCAAACTCCCGCAGACACAGGCCCAAATCTATGTGTCTGCACAGCAACAGCAATAGTCTCTGAGCTGTCACGTTGCCCATCAGATGGTCCAGTTTAAGCATACACTAACGACTTGAAGCACTAGGCCACTCCTGAAGCAACATCCAAGAGCAGCCTTCGCACGACCTGCCGAATGCATGCACCTTGTTGGTCAACAAGGTGGACCGAATTGCCTGTGGAAACAAGTAAGATATTTAGACAGTCCTGCTATATCCCTCTATCTGCAGACCGATCATGTGGCTGTCCAAGAGACCCTTAAACAACCCTAGCGTGCCTGCTCCCACCACCTTACTCGGCAGTGCATTCCACACCCCCACTACCCTTTGTGTGAAAAACTGCCCTCTAATATTCGTCTTATACATAGCCCCCTCACCCTAAGGCCATGACCCCTCGTTCTATCCATTTCTAATGGTGGAAAAAGCTTACCACCATTTACTCTATCTATACCCCTTATAATCTTAAATACCTCTAATAGATCCCCTCTCAGCCGACGTCTTTCAAGGGAAAACAACTCCAGTGTGTTCAATCTTTCTTCGTAAGACAGCCCTTCCATACCAGGCAGCATCCTGTAAATGCTAAAATAAGTAAATGCTATTTTATTAAACAAAGAAACAGATGTCTAAGGGATGGCATAGTGGCACAGTAGTTAGCACTGCTGCCTCACAGCACCAGAAACCCCGGTTCGATTCCCAGGTTAGGCCACTGTCATGCAACATCTGCACATTTTCCCCGTGTCTGCATGAATTTCTTCTGGGTACTCTGGTTTCTTCACGCAGTCCAAAGATGTGCGGGTTAGGTTAAAAACAAATTATTGCGGATAGTGCAATCTGAAACCAGAAAAGAAAACATTGGAAAATATCAGCAGTTCTGGCAACATTTGTAAGAACTCAGTAAGAATTTAGCAACACCAATTTTTAATCCAACCGATTTATTTGATAGTAAAAAAGTGAGCTTTCGACACTGTGTCTTCCTCAGGCAAATGCAGTGTTCTGGTCTGCAATAGCACACATCAGCACAGACAGTCAGAGATTGTTGATTAGAATGTGAATCCTTACATCTAACCTGCTATTCAAGTGTTAAAGTGGCGAAAAATGTGTGTGAAGGGAATCCTGAGCATTGTTGGAGAATTGTGTATTTTCTCCAGACAGCACAGTAAGTGAGGTTTTTTGCTAATCCAGGCAAGTTACGGGGGTTACAGATAGTGTGGCATGAAGCCAAGATCCCTGTTAAGACCATCCTCATGTGTGCGGAACTTGGCTATCAGTCTCTGCTCAGCAACTCTGCGCTGTCGTGTGTCACGAAGGCCCCCTTGAAGAACATTTACCCACAGGTCGGAGGCCGAATGCCCATGACTGCTGAAGTGTTCGCCCACAGGAAGGGAACTGTTTTGCCTGGTGATTGCTGAGCGATGCTCATTCATCCACTGTCGTAGTGTCTGCATGGTCTCCCCAATATACCATGCTTTGGGACATCCTTTCTTGCAACGTATTAGGTAGAAAACGTTGGCCGAGTTGCAAGTGTATGTACCGTGTACCTGGTGAATGGTATCCTCACGTTTGATGATGTCGTCCGTGTCTATGATCCGGCATATCTTGCAGAGGTTGCTGTGGCAGGGTTGTGTGGTATTGTGGTCACTGTTCTCCTGAAGGTTGGGTAGTTTGCTGCGAACAATGATCTGTTTGAGGTTGTGCGGTTGTCTGAAAGCAAGAAGTGGGGGGTGGGGATGGCCCTAGCGAGATGTTCATCGTCATCAATGATATGTTGAAGACTCTGGAGAAGATGTCGTAGCTTCTCCGCTCCGGGGAAGTACTGGACAACAAAAGGGTACTCTGTCCACCGTGTCCCGTGTTCGTCTTCTGAGGAGGTCAGTGCGGTTTATCGTTGTGGCACATCGGAACTGTCGATCGATGAGTCGAGCGCCATATCCTGTTCTCACGAGGGCATCCTTCAGTGTCTGGAGGTGTCTGTCATGATCCTCCTCATCTAAGCAAATTCTGTGTATACGGAGGGCTTGTCCATAGGGAATGGCTTCTTTAACGTGTCTAGGGTGGAAGCTGGAGAAGTGGAGAATTGTGAGGTTGTCTGTCGGTTTGCGGTACAGTGAGGTGCTGAGGTGACCGTCCTTGATGGAGATGCGTGTGTCCAAGAATGCAACTGATTCTGGAGAATAGTCCATGGTGAGTCTGATGGTGGGATGGAACTTGTTGATATCATCATACAGTTGTTTCAATAATTGTTCACCATGGACTCATGGACTTCCTTTGGACTCATGGTGAACAATCATTGAAACAACTGTATGATGATATCAACAAGTTCCATCCCACCATCAGACTCACCATGGACTATTCTCCAGAACCAGTTGCATTCTTGGACACACGAATCTCCATCAAGGACGGTCACCTCAGCACCTCACTGTACCGCAAACCAACAGACAACCTCACAATGCTCCACTTCTCCAGCTTCCACCCTAGACACGTTAAAGAAGTCATTCCCTATGGACAAGCCCTCCGTATACACAGAATTTGCTCAGATGAGGAGGATCGTGACAGACACCTCCAGACACTGAAGGATGCCCTCGTGAGAACAGGGTATGGCGCTCGACTCATCGATCGACAGTTCCGACGTGCCACAACGATAAACCGCACTGACCTCCTCAGAAGACGAACACGGGACACGGTGGACAGAGTACCTTTTGTTGTCCAGTACTTCCCCGGAGCGGAGAAGCTACGACATCTTCTCCGGAGTCTTCAACATATCATTGATGACGATGAACATCTCGCTAGGGCCATCCCCACCCCCCCACTTCTTGCTTTCAGACAACCGCACAACCTCAAACAGATCATTGTTCGCAGCAAAATACCCAACCTTCAGGAGAACAGTGACCACAATACCACACAACCCTGCCACAGCAACCTCTGCAAGACATGCTGGATCATAGACATGGACGACATCATCAAACGTGAGGATACCATTCACCAGGTACACTGTACATACACTTGCAACTCGGCCAACGTTGTCTACCTAATACGTTGCAAGAAAGGATGTCCCGAAGCATGGTATATTGGGGAGACCATGCAGACACTACGACAGCGGATGAATGAGCATCGCTCAACAATCACCAGGCAAAACAGTTCTCTTCCTGTGGGCGAACACTTCAGCAGTCATGGGCATTCGGCCTCCGACCTGCGGGTAAATGTTCTTCAAGGGGGCTTTCGTGATACACGACAGCGCAGAGTCGCTGAACAGAGGCTGATAGCCAAGCTCCGCACACATGAGGACGGTCTTAACAGGGATCTTGGCTTCATGACACACTATCTGTAACCCCCGTAACTTGCCTGGGTTAGCAAAAAAACCTCACTTACTGTGCTGTCTGGAGAAATTACACAATTCTCCAACAATGCTCAGGATTCCCTTCACACACATTGTTAGCCACTTTAACACTTGAATAGCAGGTTAGATGTAAGGATTCGCATTCTAATCAGCAATCTCTGACTGTCTGTGCTGATGTGTGCTATTGCAGACCAGAACACTGCATTTGCCTGAGGAAGACACAGTGTCGAAAGCTCACTTTTTTACTATCAAATAAATCGGTTGGATTAAAAATTGGTGTTGCTAAATTCTTACTGAGTTCTTACCACCCCAATCCAACGCCGGCATCTTTACATCATAACATTTGTAAGGACAGAAAAGAGCTGATGTTTCGAGTCCAGATGACTCTTTGTCAAAGCGGGTTAGATTGATTGGCCATGCTAAATTGACCCTAGCTTCAGAGGGATTGGCGGGATAAAAATGTGGGATTACAGATGTAGGGTGGCATTAGACCAAATGGCCTCCTTCTGTATTCAGTCATAGATAGAGTCATAGAGGTTTACAGCAGGGAAACAGGCCCTTCGGCTAACTTGTCTATGCTGCCCTCATTTTTTTTTTGAAACCCCTAAGCTAATCCCAATTGCCCACATTTGGCCCACATCTCTCTATACCAATCATACCAAAGTAACTATCTAAATGCTTTTTCAAAGATAAAACTGTACCCACCTGTACTACTACCTAAGGAAGCTTGTTCCAGACATCACCACCTTCTGTGTGAAAATATTGCCCCTCTGGACACTTTTGTATCTCCCCCTCTCACCTTAAGCCTATGCCTTCTAGTTTTAGGCTCCACTACGTTTGGGAAAATATATTGATTATCTACTTTGTCTATGTCCCTCAATATTTTATAGATCTCTATAAGGTCACCCCTCAGCCTCCTAAGCTTCAGAGAAAAATAGTCGCAGTCTATTCAACCTCTCCTTATAACTCAATCCATCAAGTCCCGGTAGCATCCTAGTAAATCTTTTCTGCACTCTCTCTAGTTTAATAATATACTTTCTATAATAGGGTGACCAGAATTGCACAGAGTATTCCAAGTGTGACCTTACCAATGTCTTGCACAACTTCAACAAGACAACTTCAACAAGTCCCAACTCCTATGTTCAATGTTCTAACCGATGAAACCAAGCATGCTGAATGCTTTCTTCACCACTTGTCCACTTGTATCTTCATTCTCAAGGAGCTATGAACATGTACCCCTAGATCTCTTTGTTCTATAACTCTCCCCATTGCCCAACCATTAACTGAGTAAGTCCTCCCTGGTTCAATCTACCAAAATGCATCATCTTGCATTTGTCTAAATTAAATTCCATCTATAGGAATTCTAATAAAAATAAACTTTAATAAATTTTAAATACTCTTCCAGCATCTTGACCAACTCTGTGTCACCTTTGCCCATTCTCCCTATACAAAGGAGTTACAAATCTTTTTCATTCATGATTTGGGGCCAGGTGATTTGTGCAGAACCATTGAAGTCAGGACAAGATCTCTTAGCATGTGCCAAACCACTGACTGAAGCCATTAGCAACTTCAAACATTTTTGTAAACAACCAAATTATTTGAAAATTACAAAGCATCCAGAGTCAAGCAGCGACTAACCAAAAAAAAGTT
Source organism: Sphyrna mokarran (assembly GCA_024679065.1). Classification (NCBI taxonomy): domain Eukaryota; kingdom Metazoa; phylum Chordata; class Chondrichthyes; order Carcharhiniformes; family Carcharhinidae; genus Sphyrna; species Sphyrna mokarran. The sequence goes on along the minus strand of JAGIQG010000023.1, from coordinate 30,490,590 downwards.
GACAATTCTTTTCATGGAGTTGATGGGGGATCCTTCCTGCTGCTGAATGCATGTTCAAAAGTCTGAGGTTAAGGGAGGGTGCTAGCTGAAACATTGAGCTCTGAAATGGTACAGGTATGTCAGATCAATGTCACATGCAGACGGACATTACAATTTTTGGTGGATATTCCCCGCATGTGCATTAATTGCTTTACTAAAATGGAGTTGGATTCAGTTGGCAGCAGAAGAATATGTGTGGGCCACAAAGACCCCTGTGGAGGCAAATGGTAGCAAGTGACATGATGACATTGCTGTCTCACAACGCCATGGACCTAGATTCCATTCTCAGCTTGGGTCACTGTTTGTGTGGAGTCTGCATATTCTCCCCATGTCAGCTTGGGTTTCCTTTGAGTGTTCCAATTTCATCCCACAGTCCAAAAGATATGCTGATTAGGTTCATTGGCCATGCTAAATTCTCCCTAGGTGTATTTGAACAGGCGCCAGCGTGTGTCAACTGGGGGATTTTCACAGTAACTTCATTGCAGTGTTAACACAAGCCTACTGTGACACTAATAAATAACAGATAAATTAATTAATACAAATAATAGATGCTCAGCAATCAAATTTTTAATGGAAGTCAATGTTCACTAACATTACTGATCTGAGTGGTAACTGCTTAATTTATAAATTTGCACTCTGCTCTGGGAAACAGGCAAATTTAAAGAGATAGCTGTTTGCTCTTTTATTCTTAAACACATGTAAAAATAATTTGCTGTTAATTTTCAATAAATATTACAAAACAAAATTTAGTCTTTGTATGACACTACATGGAGTTTTCAGCTGCATGATGTTCTGGGAATGGAATTAATTATATCCCTCAGGAATTGAGATGAAAAACCAAATATAATGAGTTGACATATCAGATGATTCATATTTAATAAGCCATAATTTTCTTTTGCCATTTATTCGCTATTAAAGTATTCCCTAAAGTGAAGAATTCTGCATCACAAAGACTAAATTATCATTTATACACAGGCTTTCTCATTTGGAATGGTAACACAGCTCAAATAATTTTGAAGTATGATATTTACCTATACCTAAGTGATTAATGATTTATTAAACTCAGATTTAGATATATAGTTGACAATTAGCATTTGCAAATGTTAGATTGGAACCTTCAGCTCCTTGTATAATGCCATATGACATCAATAGATTTGAAAAAGAAATCTCTTCTTTAGGAAGCAAATGGCTGTAAAGTCAATTGGGAACTTCCAACCAAAGATCTGAAATTTTATTTTCACGTATTGGTGAGGCAGGTTTTTTTTCCCATTTGTTCATGTGATGTGGTTATCACTGGTTGGGCAAAACTAACTGCCCATTCCTGATTACTCATGAACTAACTGACTTGGTAGGCCATTTCAAATGTACTTAAGAGTCAACCACATTACTGTGGACCCGGAATCACCTGAAGGCCAGACCAGGTACCGATGACAGATTTCCTTCTCTAAAAGACATTAGTGAACCAGGTGTTCTTTTTTTAACAGCAATCAACAATGGTTTCAAGATCATTATTAGATTTTAATGCCAGATTTTTCTTTAATTCAAATTTCACCATCTGCCGTGGTGGCATTTGTACCCAGATTGCCAGAGCATTTCCCTGGGTCCCTGGATTACTAAGCTAGTGAAAACGCCAATGCTTTGATCTTTGGGAAAAATCAGAAGCTTTCTCTTTATGTTGAAAGGTCTGGCAGGAACGTCCTATGATAATTTATCTTGCCAAGAAATGACCTGAGGTTGTATACATTCTTGGTGTTTGGGATTTCCTTAATAGCTCTGACTTTGTCTTCCACGGGGGACAGTTCCTGCACTGTGACTTTGTGCCCCAAAATATTTCACACTCTGTATCTGGAAGATGCACTTCTCTTTAACACTTGATCCAGGTTGCTGAGGTGCCCTTCCTTAGTTCTCCCTGAAGTAAACTGCTGCATGTGGAATCCCCTGAAACAGATTGTCCACTGCCCTCTAAAAAATCGCCAGACTGGAGGAGACCCCAAAAACTAAATGGGGTTTTTGAATGTTAATTATTATCTGCTGTTTCCAGTCCTCCTCTAACAGAAGTTAATGGAAGGGGCGGCTCATATGGGCGGCTTTTGGACAGTGATAGCCTTTTTCCTAGGATGGAGAAAGCTAGCACGAGGGGACACAACTTTAAATTAAGGGGTATGAGTTATAGGACGGATATCAGAGGTAGGTTCTTTACTCAAAGAGTGATTAGGGAGTGGAATGCCCTGCCTGCAGCTGTTGTAGATGCGCCAAGTTTGGTGGCGTTTAAGAGGTTAGTTGATAAGTATATGGATGAGAAGGGGATGGTTTAGTTAGGAGGGGCATTGCTTTTTATTTTGGTCGGCACAACATCGAAGGCCGAAGGGCCTGTTCTGTGCTGTATTGTTCTATGTTCTATGTTCTATGTTCTATATCAAATTTTGAGAACATCTTGCCTCCTGCTATGGTTGAAAGCAGATCTTCCAGTTGCAGCAATGGGTAAGCATCCAACTTAGAGCCCTGAGTAGTAAATACAGGAACAACTGGAACTGCCCAACATGAGAATTGAATGGGCTTAATGGTTCCATGTCTCTGTAGCCACTCCAACTCCTCCTCCATTTTGCATTTCATAGTATAGGGCACTGTCCCGGCTTGAAAAAATAGGCTGAAGATTTATGAGCAATTTTAACTGCGATGCCATGCAATGTATCTAATTCTTCTTTGAAAAGCTCAGGATATTTCTGAATGACATCCTCTGTCACCTGTGTGTGCTTAATCTCACCTCAGCTGAACAGAATTTTACTAAGCTTAGTAAAATAGGCCCCTTTCACTTTTAAAAATCTGACAAGGGCTTTTTGAAGGGGTGACCAAGAAAATTGATGAAGGCAGTATGGTAGATGTTGGACTCTAGCAAGGCCTTTGGAAAGGTACCACGTGGTAGAGTAGTGAGTAAGATTAGATTATATGGGATGCCAGAGAGCACTAACCAATGGGATACAAAATTTTCTGGTAGGAGACAGAGGATGATAGTAACAAATAGTAAGAGGGGTGTTTTAGTTTAGATAGTGAAGAGGGGTGTTTTAGTTTACAGAGTGACTTGGACAAGTTGCAGAGCTGGGCCGAGAGGTGGCAAATGGAGTTTAATGTGAAAAAGTGTGAGGTAATGCACTTTGGCAGGAACAATAAATGTGTAGAGTATAGGGCTAATGGTAGGGCTCTTAATAGTGTTGAGGAACAGAAGGATCTTGGTGTATGTGTCAATAGATCCCTGAAAGTAGGCAGTCAAGTGGATAAGTTGTTAAGAAGGCATATGGAGTCTTAGCTTTTATTGGTAGGGGGATTGAATTTAGGAGCCGCAGCATCATGTTGCAACTGTACAAAACTCTAGTGCGGCCGAACTTGGAGTATTGTGTGCAGTTCTGGTCCCCACATTATAAGAAAGATGTGGAGGCATTGGAGAGGGTACAGAGGAGGTTTACCAGGATGTTGCCTGGTATGGAGGGCAGGTCCTATGAAGAGAGGTTGAAGGATTTGAGGTTGTTTTTCGTTAGAAAGGAGGCGGCTAAGAGGGGATCTTATTGAAGCATATAAGATGATTAGAGGTTTAGATAGGGTGGACAGTGATAGCCTTTTTCCTAGGATGGAGAAAGCTAGCACTAGGGGACACAGCTTTAATTAAGGGGTATGAGTTATAGGACGGATATCAGAGGTAGGTTCTTTACTCAAAGAGTGATTAGGGAGTGGAATGCCCTGCCTGCAGCTATTGTAGATGCGCCAAGTTTGGTGGCGTTTAAGAGGTTAGTTGATAAGTATATGGAAGAGAAGGGAATGGTTTAGTTAGGAGGGGCATGCTTTTTATTTTGGTCGGCACAACATCGAAGGCCGAAGGGCCTGTTCTGTGCTGTATTGTTCTATGTTCTATGTTCTATGTTCTATGTTCTAATTAGTTTTTAGACTGGAAGCCTGTGGCCAGCAGTATGCCACATGGATTGGTACTAGATCTGCTGTTGTTTGTTAATTATATTTGGACTAGAATAAAGGAAAATAAAGGAGGCATGGTTAGTAAGTTTACAGATGACACCAAAATTGGTGATATAATGGACAGTGAAGAAGGTTATGTAAGACTACAACAGAATTTTAATCAACCGAGTCAGTGGGCCAAGGAATGGTAGATGGAGAATAAATCGAGGTGTTGCATTTTGTTCAGACAAACCAGGCAGGACTGTCACAGTTAATGGTATGGCCCTGAGAGGTGTTGTTGGATAGAGAGACCTAGGGGTACAGGTACATAGTTCCTTGAAAGTGGTGTCACAGGTAGATAGGATGGTGAATAAGGCATTTGGCACACTTGCCTTCATCTGTCAGAGAATTGAGTACAGAAATAGGAGGTTATGTTACATTGTACGAAACATTAATAAAGCCGCATTTGGAGTACTGCATACAATTCTGACCACCCTGCTATTGGGAGGATGTTATTAAACTTGATAGGGGTGCAAACAAAAATTCACAAGGATGTTATGGGGAGTGGAAGATTTGAATTATCAGGAGAAGCTGGATTTTTTCCCTGGATTTTTCCGCTGGAATATCATCGCCACCTTAAGATTGTGGTGATTCTGAATGAGTGTAACTAAATTCACAAATGAAATGTCCCCTGGTTTCTGTGGTGTTGCTAAATACCTCATTAGCTTATATGTTTCTGCCCCACACACTCAGTAGAATTGAATGTTTTTTAACTTCATCTGTGATTCCATTTGCCAAGAAAAGTTTTTCCAACCTTTCCACGTATTCAGTCCAGTCCCGATTTTCTTTCACAAACTGACTGATAGTCCTGAACAGTCACAGTGTTGCTAACATGTTTTTTATTCATAAACTTACAAGCTTACTGATCAGAACCCTCAACCACTGCTCACGGTGCAAACTAGCTGCTGACTGTAAAAATCTTCACAGCACCATGATTAATCTCAAACTTTTCTTTTCCTTTTAATGCTTGTCACCAAAAAGATGCTATAACTGGGCCACAAAAAAGTAGTCAAATGTGTTGTGATATTCAATCTCCTTTTGCAGGATATAAATAGATTGAAGACTTGGGTGAGGAATGGCAGATGTAATTTAACCCAGGCAAATTCAAGATGATGCATTTTGGAAGGTCTAATGCAAGAAAGAAGTTAACTGTAAATTACAGAACCGTTAGAATTAGCATACAGTGTGATCTAAGCATACAGATTCACAGTTCCTTAAAAGTGATCAAACAAGCTGATCAAGAAGGCATAGGTATGCTTACCTTCATCAGTCAAGGCACTGAGTATAAAAATTGGCAAGTCCTGTTGCAGGTATATAGAATTTTAGTTAGGCAACAGGCCTTTGCCTGCCTGCTACGATTCCCATGGTGGGCAGGAGGGAAAAATTCCACCCATAGAGCCATAAGCTGTTCTGGCCACCACACTAATAGAAGAACGCGTAAGCTTAGGAGAGGGGACAGAAAAGGCTTACCCAGATTTTGCCTGGATATTAACTGTGAGGAGAGACTGGAAAACTTAATTTTCATTTCTGAAAGGCACAAATAGTATGGATAATCAGGATCTTTTTCTCAGGATAGAAATGTCAATTACTACAAGACATAGAACAAGAAAGAACAAAGAACAAAGAACAAAACAGCACGGGAAACAGGCCCTTCAGCCCAACAAGCCCGCGCCACCACCCTGATGTTCCCACCTCTACCCGTGATCCCCGCCTATGTTTATAGATCTAGCAGATGTGAAAGGCAAGTTTTTTTACACTGATGATAAGTGCCTGGAATGCACTGCCAGAGGAGGTGGTAGAAGCAGATATAATAGCATAGTTTAAAAGGTATCTTGACAGATACATGAAAAGGCAGAGGATAGAGAGATACAGATGGCAGAGAAACAAAACGTCTTCAGAACAATGTCATAGATCAGCAAGATTTGGTGGGCTAAAGGGCCTATTCCAGTAGTGTATAGTTCTTCAGGCTTTTTTATAAAGATATCAAAATGTAGTATAATATAGAACATAGAACAGTTACAGAACAGTACAGGCCCTTCGGCCCTGGATGTTGTGCCGAGCTATGTCCGAACCCAAGGTCAAGCTATCCCACTCCTTATCATTTTGGTGTGCTCCATGTGATTACCCAATAACTGCTTGAAAATTCCTAAAGTGTCCCACTCCACTGTCACAGCAGGCAGTGCATTTCACACCAACCATTCTGAGTGAAGAACTTACTTTGGACATCCCTCCTATATCTCCCGCCATGAGCCTGCTAGTAACAGCTACATCCATCCGAGGAAATAGTCTCTGCATGTCCACTCTATCTATCATCCTCATCATCTTATAAACCTCTATTAAGTCGCCTCTCATCCTCCTCTTCTCTAAAGAGAAATGCTTTGGCTCCCTCAACTTTTTCTTATTAGACCTACTCTCCAAACCAGGCAGCATCCTGGTAAATCTCCTCTGCACTCTCTCCAATGCTTCTACATCCTTCTTATAGTGAGGTGACCAGAACTGCACACAATATTCCAAATATGGTCTCACCAACATCTGGTACATTTGCAGCATAACCCCATGGCTTTTAAACTCAAACACCCTATTCTTAAATGCTAACATATTGTAAGCCTTCTTCACGGCTCTATCCACTTGAGTGGCAACCTTCAGAGACCTGTGGATATAGACCCCAAGATCTCTCGTTCCTCTACATTCCTCAGAAGCCTGACGTTGACCCTGTAATCCGCATTCAAGTTTGTCCTACCAAAATGAATCACCTCACACTTATCAGGGTTAAACTCCATCTGCCACTTTTCTGCCCAGCTCTGCATCCTATCAATATCTCTCTACAGCCTACAAGAGTGCTCCACTTCATCCATTACTCCACCAATCTTGGTGTCATCAGCAAATTTACTAACATACCTTCAGCCCCCTCTTCCAAGTCATTGATAAAAATCACAAATAGCAGAGGACCTAGCACTGACCCCTGTGGCACACCGCTGGTAACTGTCCTCCAGTCTGAAAATGTTTCCTCTACCAACACCCTCTGTCTTCTATGAGACACAGTAAGAAGTCTCACAACACCAGGTTAAAGTCCAACTAGTTTTTTTGATGATCAAATAAACTGGTTGTGCTTTAACTTGGTGTTGTGAGACTTCTTACTGTGTTTACCCCAGTCCAATGAAGGCATTTCCAGAAGTGAAATGGAGACCTTGGGGTCTATATCCACAGGTCTCTGAAGGTTGCCACTCAAGTGGATAGAGCCATGAAGAAGGCTTACAGTATGCTAGCATTTAAGAATAGAGGGTTTGAGTTTAAAAGCCGTGGGGTTATGCTGCAACTGTACCGGATGTTGGTGAGACCACATTTGGAATATTGTGTGCAGTTTTAGTCACCTCACCATAAGAAGGATGTAGAGGCATTGGAGAGAGTGCAGAGGAGATTTATCAGGATGCTGCCTGATTTGGAGGGTAGGTCTAATAAGAAAAAGTTGAGACAGCCAATTACTTATTAAATCAGCCAAATTTCCTTCTACCCCACACCTCCTTACTTTCTTCATGAGCCTTCCGTGGGGAACCTTATTAAACGCTTTACTAAAATCCATCCAGACCTCAACTGCTCTACCTTAGTCTACAGACTTAGTTACCTCCTCAAAGAATTCAATCAAATTTGTGAGGCAAGACTTACCCCTCACAAAACCATACTGATTATCCTGGATTAAACAGCATCTTTCCAAATGGAGATAAATCCTCTCCCTCAGGAATCTTTCCATTAACTTATTGACCACCGAAGTGAGACTAACTGGCCTATAATTACCAGGGTCATTCCTACTTCCTTTCTTGAAGAAAGGAACAACATTCGCCACTCTCCAATCCTCTGACACTATTCTTGTGGACAGTGCGCATCCAAAGATCAAAGCTAAAGGCTCCGCAATCTCATCCCTTGCCTCCCAAAGTGCCCTAGGTTGTATCCCATACGGCCCAGGGGACTTATCGACCCTTAGGTTTTTCAGAATTGCTAACATATTTTCCTTCAGAACATTTACCACCTCCATCATATCAGCCTGTACCACACACATCCTCAAAAACATGGTCCCTCTCCTTCGTGAACACTGAAGAAAAATATTCATTCATCGCCTCACCTATCTCTTTTGACTCCATGCACAAATTCCCACTATTATCCTTGACTGGCCCTAACCTCACCCTGGTCATTCTTTTATTTCTCACATAAGACTAAAAAGCCTTGGGGTTTTTCCTTCATCTGACCCAACAAGACATTCTCATGCCCCATATGAACCTAGCATTGAAGGCAGGAGGAAGTTGCTTACTCTAATACTTTGCACAGGTTCCTGTGATCATCTTAAGCCCCTCTTAATTCACCAGGCTACCCACTCTTTTAATCTTTCTTAGATTCTTCTCCCACCCCACATCCTTCTAGATGGTGGGCGGATCTATTCTACCAACCACTCCTACCCCCACTCGCAAATGATGGCCTTCCCCAACATTGCCTCCCAAAGGCATCTATAATTTTCCACCCTTGCTGACTGCCGCAGACCATTTACACAGCTTTGTGACCCACTAGAGAACTCCTCTATACCTTTTCCAACACCTCTTCCCCATGAAAATTAAGTCCCTTGCAATTCCATGTAATTCAAACTGAGAAGTAAGTGGTTATTACTGCTTAAGCTGTTGTCATTTTTAATCTGGAGGTAATGGGTTTTGGCAGGTTTCAGGTTTCCTCTTTATTCATTTAGTGTGAGAATCATTCATTTTGCTTCAACAGATCCAGCTATTTTGCTGTTATGGCATGGTGGCACATGGTTAGCACTGCTGCCTCACAGCGCCAGGAACCCAAGTTTAATCCTGGCCTCGGGTCACTGTCTGTGTGGACATTCTCTCTGTGTCTGCATGGGTTTCCTCCAAATGCTCTGCTTTCTGCTCACAGTCCAAAGATATGCAGGTTAGGTTGATTGTCTATGCTAAGTTGACCCTAGTGTCAGGGGGATTAGCAGGGTAAATAGGTGGAGTTATGGGAATGGCGCCTGGGTGGGAGTGTGGTTGGTGCAGACTTAATGGGCTGAATGGCTTCATTCCACACTATAGGGATTCTATAAACTTGACCCAAGGATATTTAAATGAATCTGTAATCTTAAGTTTTTGCTCATTTCTCACATTGCCTCATTTTTGAACTTTGAGCTACTGCCATTCGTTACTGGATTGGCACTAATCAGAGAAGGTGTACTTCTTTGTAGAAAGTATATAATTCCTTGGCAAATTTGCAATGAACAATAAGAACAGACACAATGAAATAAAGGATTTAGTCTGCAGCTGAGTTAAGATTTGCTCCCATTGCAGGTAGAAGGCAATTTGCATTGAATGTAGAAAAGAGATAACAGGGATATTTAATCTCATTATATCAGTCAACTGATGATTCCACATTTATTTGCTATATTGTTTACAAAAGGCATGGACTAGGATTTTGGAACAGATACCTGTTCAATGTAATTATTGGATTACCGCCAATGCAGACTGTTCCAATGGGTAAGGCAATTATCATGGTAACTTGTTCAAAGTACTGAATTTTTCGCAAATAATTTCCAGAATTATTTGCAGAATGATAATAACATTGGTTAAGAATATGATGCAAAGCTAGGGTTTGAGTCATTACAGAAAGTACTCCTCTACTTGTCATACATGGCATCATGCTGTTCCCCCGCTAGGAAAATGGAACAGCCTCTGTTAAAGCTGTATGTAGATAGGCAGTCAACTTTTTACTGGCATTCAACATTCTATCCTTTGTATCTACACATGTCCACGCTTTCTCTGGCTGAGCAAGCTAAGCAGAGAGATGAGGAAATCATTTAAACTGAGGTGGGTGATAAGTTTGAACTTAATTTCATCAAATTGCACTTATTTTTGGATTATTTTATATATCAAAATGTGCTTTTCTAGGTTAAAGAGTAACTGTAATGGGAATATGGGGGACGGGAACTTTGCAGAAATTCACACACCAGAAGACGAGCATTACAGTGTGTCCAGAAGGTAATTACGAAAATATTTCTGTAAACAACATACAATGTTTACCCATGTGTCACGATAATATCTGTAACCAGGGCTTGCTTTTGAATTACATCAAAGCATATTACTGAATCTATTTCCTGTTACCAAACTCTTGATATTCAGGAGAAAGAAACATTCTGGTTATGTTTAAGTATATCATTAATTTGTACACTTCTGTTTTAAGATGGATGTATTTCAGTATGAATTAAAGCACAAAATGAAGCTTAAATAGCTGACAGTATGTGCAATCCAGGATTGCTGCCACATAAGTGAAAACTTCACAATTTTTAATGTAAATTTGTATATTTTATGCATATATATATTGTATAAATGACATATATTTGAACAAACTAGTTACACATTAGGCCAATTTGAACTGCAGGAATAAAAGAAATTAAATTTCCACCTTATTTTACATACTTTTGGATAAATATGTCCACAATAGTAGTTCCTTGATTCCCATTCTACAATAGGCATGGTGAGAAAATTCTATATTCAATAGACGTGAAATATTATCCTGTTGATGATTTTATAAAAAGTAATATGAGTCCAAAATAGATTTTTTTTCAGTTTTGCTTTGGCAGAAAAAAATCCAGATTTGTAAACTTTTCATTTTGCTTAATTAGATTCAAACTCTCAGTAGATATGTACACATCATGTGCCATAAAGAGGACCCATGGTGAACGTTTCGAGATATTCTTTAAGACATCTGAGTTGAATGCTTTAAGAGCAATCAGATTGCATATTAGCCATGGTCATTGTGGCAGTATTCCCCTTCAAGGGGTAAGTCATCAGGCCCATAACAGTGAGGTGCATGAATCAAAAGTGGGAGCTTAGGCTTTTTGGCTAAGTTGAAGTCTGGGAGTCATGGAATTCAGAAACATTCTTTATTTCTGTCTTGAGAATAGTTATTTTCACCCCAAATAACACAAATTTGTTTATCTGGCTTATTGGTTGTCAGTTTCTTCTGGCTATTACATTGGTGATGAGGTAATTCAGAGATTTCTTTCTGTTGTCTTCTGCAAGTCGGGAAAGCAGTCCTCGAATCACAACCTTTTTGAGGAACACTACTTCCAACTTCCCATAGTTGGGAAGTTGGAACCAGATGACCCTGAAACAGATAAGCGATCCAATATGTAGAGCAAGTCCAATTTTTTATAAGGACCAATGAAATCAAGGCGTTAGGAAAAGCAGAATGTCATCCTTCTAATAGCCTACGGGGCTTAGATTTACAACCTGATTCATAGTCTGATGTCACCAGAGGCCCTAATACAAAATATTCAAACAGCTGGTTACACTAGTCAAAAAACACTATCACCTATAACCATCAATAATAATGCACCGATATAAATTTAATTCAACAGTCAGAAACCCAGGGACAGTAGCAGCGTTCATGGCATGGTTAAGACAGTTAGCCGAGCAACATTAATTTGAATCAACACTCAATATACTAAGAGCCAGGTTAGTTTGGTATAAATACCTCACCATGCAAAACAATGAACAGAATCAAAAATTACCTTTATTAGAGCATTAGAGATTGCTCAGACTATAGTATATCCTGTAAAATGTGCATTAGAGTTGTAAAGCATGCAGCTAGCTGAGGTCAACCAACTTTGGTAGGAAGCCATGGGGAGTTGAATGTCATGAGCCAAAAAACAGTGGCCGGAACTCTACCATCTTGCTGCCCAGATTTGGAATGAGCAAGGGTCCAACAAAGGAAATCTTTGTTAATCTTGAGCAGGTATTTCTGGTCTCGCCCAAATGAAGCTGTAAAGTCCCATCCAGTGAGTAAGACAGGGCAAAGAGATATAAAAAAATCAGATCTGTAGATCAATAACTGATAAAAATGCTACCAGTGCAGGGGATAGCATTTCCAGGAGAGATGTAAATTTAAAGATATGAAGTGTTTTGTCTGTAGCAGATGGGGGCATATTAAGATTAAATGCAGAGCCAAGTAAAGGCTGAACAAAAATAATGACAAGTGATGTGCATAGTTTAGAAAATAACCTCAAAGAAGAATCTCACATTTACGGATTATACAATATTAAAGTGAGCAAGTCAACTTATATTGTAATTGTGTTCATGCTGAACAGCCACCCACTAAGTGGAAGTGGATACAGGAGCCTCTGCCACCATCATAGGAGAACAGACATATTGGTTTTTATAGGGTGGGGTCCAGTCCTTGGAATTGGAAAGCACAACAGTCAGACTGGCCTCGTACACTGAAGAAGCCATGCAGAAAATCCATATCACAATAGGACCAGTAACCAACCAATATTAACCAGCCGAATTAACTACTACCTTGTTCAAGGGCTAAATATTGCTCTGCCAGATCCGGTTAAATTAGTTTGAGATCCTCAGCATTGATGAAATTAATTTTATGGCAATGCCAAGGAGTATTTCAGAATGAACTGGGCCAGATACATGGTATGATGGCAAAAAATTTACATTGCTCTTGCATCAATATCCAAGTTAGAACATAGAACGTAGAACATTACAGCACAGAACAGGACCTTCGGCCTTCGATGTTGCGCCGACCAATATAAAAAGCAATGACCCTCCAAACTAAACCATTCCCTTCTCTTCCATATGCTTATCAACTAACCTCTTAAACGCCACCAAACTTGGCGCATCTACAACAGCTGCAGGCAGGGCATTCCACTCCCTAATCACTCTTTGAGTAAAGAACCTACCTCTGATATCCGTCCTATAACTCATACCCCTTAATTTAAAGCTGCGTCCCCTCGTGCTAGCTTTCTCCATCCTAGAAAAAGGCTATCACTGTCCACCCTATCTAAACCTCTAATCATCTTATATGCTTCAATAAGATCCCCTCTTAGCCGCCTCCTTTCTAACGAAAACACCCTCAAATCCTTCAGCCTCTCTTCATAGGACCTGCCCTCCATACCAGGCAACATCCTGGTAAACCTCCTCTGTACCCTCTCCAATGCCTCCACATTTTTCTTATAATGTGGGGACCAGAACTGCACACAATACTCCAAGTGCAGCCGCACTAGAGTTTTGTACAGATGCAACATGACGTTGCGTCTCCGAAATTCAATCCCCCTACCAATAAAAGCTAAGACTCCATACGCCTTCTCAACAATCTTATCGACTTGACTGCCTACTTTCAGGGATCTATGCACAAATACACCAAGATCCCTCTGTTCATCAACACTATTAAGAATCCTACCATTAGCCCTATACTCTACACATTTTTTATTCCTGCCAAAGTGCATTACCTCACACTTTTCCACATTAAACTCCATTTGCCACCTCTCAGCCCAGCTCTGCAACTTGTCCAAGTCTCTCTGCAAACTATAACACCCCTCTTCACTATCTACAACTCCACCGACTTTAGTGTCATCTGCAAATTTACTAATCCATCCTTCAATACCCTCATCCAGATCATTTATAAAAATTACAAACAGCAGGGGCCCCAAAACAGACCCCTGAGGTACACCACGTGTCACCGAACTCCACGATGAATATCTCCCATCAACCACCACCCTCTGTCTTCTATCTGCTAGCCAATTCCTAACCCAATTAGCTAAATCACCCTCTATCCCATACATCTGCATTTTCTGCAGAAGTCTTCCATGGCCCACCTTATCAAACGCCTTACTAAAGTCCATATATACCACATCAACCGCCTTACCCCCATCCACCTCTTTGGTCACTTTTTCAAAAAACTCAATAATGTTAGTAAGGCACGACCTACCCTTCACAAAACCAGTTCAGCCAGTTCACCCAGTGTCCAATGATTAACACAGAAGGGTAGAAGCTGAGCTCAAGTGGCTGGAGGATTTAGGAATAATTAAACCTTGTAGAGTTTTCTGTGAGAACCGTTCCCATTACCCAGTTGTTAAGCCAAATGGGACTCTCAGGATATGTGGAGATTATAAGATAACCATCAACCAAGAACCAATACTAGATTTGTTCCCTATACCAAAAATCAAAGACCTCAAGTTAGTTTGAGGGTTGACTAATGCAAAACTCAGCATGAGTCATTCTTATCACCACGTTAAGTACGATGGGGTATCTCGGGAATGTATAACATTCAAAGGCTAATATCATTATGTCCAGCTGCCATTCAGAGTATGTTTGGCATGTGCCATGATCCAACGTAACGTGGAAAGGTTGTTATAGGACCGGCCCAGATTACTTGCCTATTTAGATAATGAGCTTCCAAAGAAGGACACATAACAAATTTGGAGGAAATGTTGAACAGATTTAGAAAATCAAGGGTAAGGCTCAAGAGAGACCTATAGATGATACTATGGCACAGTGTTTAGTACTGCTGCCTCACAGTACCAGCGACCCGGGTTCAATTCCAACCTCAAATGTGTGGAGTTTGCACATTCTCTCTATGTCTGTGCGGGTTTTCTCTGGGTGTTCTGGCTTCTTCCCACAGTCCACCTTCTTGAAAAGATTAGAGGGCATGGGATCCAAGGGGCTTTGGCCTTGTGGATCCAGACCTGGCTTGCCTGCAGAAGGCAGAGAGTGGTTGTGAATGGGTCTTCTTCTGCATGGAGGTCAGTCACCAGCGGAGTGCCCCAAGGATCTGTTCTAGGACCCTTGCTGTTTGTCATTTTCATAAATGACCTGGATGAGGAAGTGGAGGGAAGGGTTAATAAGTTCGCCGATGATACAAAGGTTGGTGGTGTTGTGGATAGTCTGGAGGGATGTCTGAAGTTGCAGCGAGACATAGGTAGGATGCAAGACTGGGTGGAGAAGTGGCAGATGGACTTCAACGCGGATAAATGTGTGGTGGTCCATTTTGGCAGGACCAATGGGACAAAGCAGTATAATATCAAGGGTAGGAGTCTTGGAAGCGTTGAGGAGCAGAAGGATCTTGGGGTCCAGGTCCATAGGACTCTTAAATCTACCCCGCAAGTGGAGGATGTGTTCAAGAAGGCATATGGTGTACTGGCCTTTGTTAATAGAGGGATTGAGTTTAGGAGTCGGGAGGTAATGCTGCAACTTTATAAGACCCTTGTCAAACCCCACTCGGAGGACTGTGTGCAGTTCTGGTCACCTCACTATAGGAAGGATGTGGAAGCTATTGAGAGGGTGCAGAAGAGATTTACAAGGATGTTGCCTGGATTGGGGGGCATGCCTTATGAAGATAGGTTGAGAGAGCTACGTCTTTTCTCTCTAGAGAGTTGAAGGTTGAGAGGCGACCTGATAGAAGTTATAAGATGTTGAGAAGAATAGATAGGGTGGATTCTCAGAGACTATTTCCCAGGGCTGAAATGGTTACTACGAGAGGACAGAGGTTTAAGGTGCTGGGGAGTAAGTATAGAGGAGATGTTAGAGGTAAGTTTTTCACTCAGAGAGTGGTGAGTGAAAGGAATCGGTTGCCGTCAGTGGTGGTGGAGGCGAACTCGCTGGGGTCTTTTAAGAGACTTCTGGGTGAGTACATTGGATTTAATGGGATTGGGAGTTACAGATAGTTCTGTGGCCTGGTAAGTATAGATGGTCGGCACAGCTTGTGGGCCGAAGGGCTTGTTTGTGCTGTAGTGTTCTATGTTCTATGTTCCAAAGATGTGTAGGTTAAGTTGATTGGTCATACTAAATTGCCCCTTAGTGTCGGTGGGACTAGTGAGGTAAATAGATGGGGTTAATGGGATAGGGCCTGGGTGGTAGTGTTGTTGGTACAGGCTCGATGGGACATAAAGTTGTCTCCTGTGCTGCATGATTCTGTGAACATCCCAAGCCCATGAGATAACGTGACAAGGAAGCCTTGAATCACAATGGTGATTTATTCAAGGATAGTTAAAATTATATGTAGACAAGCTCAAGACAGATGCAGGTCTAGTCACAATGAGTAATGAGTCCTGGGCTGACACTGAAATTTCCCTCTCAGGACCCATGCCCTAACTTTTAATAGGCAGCAGTTTATGTGCTTTTTTCTGATGGGTCTCAGGAGTGTCATGTGACACACGAACAACTACTGTTTAAAGGGGCCACGCTACCACAATATAACATATTTGAGATTCAGGGTCGATGTCAAGGAGCGTATCCTATAGAGGAGAAGATTAAGGGAGCACCAACCCCCAGGAACATATTAAAACTAAAATCATTCCTTGGGGAATGTGAATTATCATGGATGATTTATTACAACCTGTCCATGTTGGTGGCATCTTTGCATACGCTTCTCAGGAAGTACCAAAGATGGTATTGGATAACCATCAAAACAAAGCATTGAGCAGGTTAAAATGATGTTGCTATCTTCAAGCCTCTTTGTCCATTTTCCTGTGAAAGAAATAATGCTGAGCTGTGACACTTTGCCCTATGGAACAGGAGCAGTTTGTCCCACAGACTTGGGGAAGGTATAGAGATCCTATTGCTTTTGCTTCAAGAACACTAACAGACACTGAGAATGCCTACTTTCAGCTCAGAAAGGAATGTTTGATTATTATTTATGAGGTGAAAACATTTCATTAGTTCATTAACAGACATCACTTTACAATAATTAATTTCCATAAACCATTTTTAGGTTTGCTCAGAGAGGACAAAGCCATTCCCCCCATCACTTCAGTGAGGGTCCAAAGTTGAACCTCCCCCTGTGGCATATGACCACAGGTTCCAACATAAGCCAAGTACCCACATTGCTAATGAGGATACTTCAAGCTTTGTCGTAAATTATTCCACTGCTACCAGTGTCCTCAGGAATCTGACTCTCTCTTAACTTTCTGGACCTATTACCGTTATCTGTACGAAAAATCAAGTTGTGGACCGAAAGGGACCCCATCTTATCTAAAATCAAATAGATGGTCCTTTATAGTTGGCATGATGACAAGTCTGAACAATTTCGATCTTTCCAAATCAGAAAGGATTGATTGAGTTGTGAGGATGGAATCCTGTTGTGGGAAGCTAGAGTGATCATTCATGCTCAGACAACAGTGTTACAAGAATTGCACTGTGCACATTCCGGTGTGACAAAAATGAAAATGTTAGCTCAGAATTATATATGGTAGTCCATGATAAATAAAGACATTAACGATCTCATTAGACACTGTGACAAGTGTCAAGTACAGCAAAGTTTACTGCCCTTCGTACTTCTGCACCCATGGGAATAGTCAAGTCAGCTGTAAATGCAACTCCATGTTTACTTTGGAGGGCCTTCATGAGCAGCATGTTTCTCCTCAATTATTGGCACTCACCCTAAATGGATGGACATTCCCTGAGATGAAGACCACAACCTCCTTAGTCACAGTTGATAAACTACTGCAGACATTTGCGATACTTGGGTTGCCTAAAATGCTGATCTCTGAAAATGGGACTGCGTTCATTAGTGAGAAATTTTATCACCTCATGCAAACCTATGGGATTCACATCTTAGAACAGCCTCCCTACCACCCAGCCTCAAACATGTTAGCTGAAGAGATCACCCAGTCATTTAAAGTTGCTATGTGAAAACAGTCCTCTCTGCCTTTGCAGCTTTGACTGATCCATTTTCTCCTAACATACAGAGCAACATGTCATGCCATTAGAGGGATTACGCTTGAATTGCTCATGGGAAGAAACATTTGGACAAGCCTTAATTTAATATTTACAAATTTGGTGAGGAAGATAGTGGCAAAACAGGAAAAACTGAGAGCCTTCCTGTTGTTCAAGACAAAACTACATTAATGAAGAGCCTGCTAAAGAATAACAGTGCTCTTAAAAAATTAGAAAGTCGCCAGATAGACTTACTTTATGAGAGATTATATTAAGTTTCCCCCTTTTGCTGTATAATATTATAAATAGCTTTGTTGTTATTGCAAAACATTAATTCAGGATGTAAAGAGGGAAAGATGTGGTAGCTCGTCCCTTCCAAAGTGAGTTATTGGGGTCATATGATTGGGTCAATCCTGATAAGGCGAGTGAATCGAGAACAGTTCCTGGGCTTTCTGGAAATTGCATACCAGGAATTGTGGATCCTGATAAGGCGAGTGAATCGAGAACAGTTCCTGGGCTTTCTGGAAATTGCATACCAGGAATTGTGGAGTTTGGAAGCATTCTTATCTCTGAATTGTGTATATTATTTCCTCCAAATAAACCGCTGTTCATTTATCTGCCTTGTTGGTCGTCAGTTCCATGCGGCTGTTACAATCAGCTCAGTGATTGGAACATTGATTGTTTTAGAGCTTCCCGTCTGATTTTACTACATGCTTGTTAACTTATTAACATGATAAAGATGTATAATCTAAATATGTGTATTTATTGATCGACAGAAAGATTCTGTAGGGAGGAGTAATACTTACAGATTTTCCTAGGTTTTGCTCGGAAGTGTCATCAAATTCACATATACTCTAGCATTTTTTTTGACACAACGCTGATATTATTTTCTGAATATTATTTTCCAATCACTGCAGAACTAAAAGAAAAAAAATGATACGATTAAAACTTGCTTTTGAATTCCTCAAGGGAAACATTCAAAATCCACAAAATGTAATTTGTTTCAGAGCAAAGTCATGTTTTCAGGATTCACTAACAAGCCTCTCCCAGGCTATTTACTTGCATCTTGACAGCAGTCATGTACCTTTCCCTCCTTCCACTTTCTTTTCCTTTTGTTTCTGCCCCTGGAAGTCTACTCTCAAGTCAGTAGCAACTGTTTCACTTCTTTCAGACTTATAACTCCAATGTCCTTGACCCTCCATTTTCCATGCTTCCTCTACAGCTGGTGATCTGTTCAGCCGTGTCTCCTTTCAATTTTGATAGCCTGATCCCCAGTAAAGTCTCGGACATCTCCCATTTCAGCGATTCTCCTGAGAACATCTTCTGTCTTCAATCCCACAAGTGTAATGAATGCAGATCTGCATAAATCTGGTGTGCTGTTGGCATAGCCATTCTTCACAGACTTGGCTAGTTCATGCCAAATACTAGCAAGTCTTGTACTCTTCTCTCAAAACTTATCACCTATCTAGTATCATTTTGGAAGGCAAACACAACCTCCCCCTTCGTTTCTCAAATCCCAATTGTCAATTTAAATCCATCTTCTGGCTTTTGATACCCTTTGTAAATAATTATGAGGATCTATAAAATTGCAGAGACTTTTATCAATAAGGTGTTATCCATCTAATTACTATTTTCTGCTGTTGTCCTTCTTAAACCATGCTACCCACAGGATACCCTTGCTCTCAACCCCTGCCGTACTTGATTCCATACTTCCTTGGCTGAGTTTGCCTGAGTATTTGTATTAATAGTTTCTTCTCATCCCTGTACAGTCAGTATCAGAATCCCTATTCTCCATTCTTGATCGAGCCCCTTCTACATCTAAATGTCCGCATCTGTGGGCAAGGATCCACAGGTTGGCAATGCCAGGTTGTCACTGCCTGAGCTGCTCCTCAGGGGAGCACCAGTGGGGGTTTCCCTATACGTGTACATGGAACATAGAACATAGAACATTACAGCGCAGAACAGGCCCTTCGGCCTTCGATGTTGCGCCAACCATTATAAAAAGCAATGACCCTCCAAACTAAACCATTCCCTTCTCTTCCATAAACTTATCAACTAACCTGTTAAACGCCACCAAACTTGGCGCATCTACAACTGCCACAGGCAGGGCATTCCACTCCCTAACCACCCTCTGGGTAAAGAACCTACCTCTGATATCCGTCCTATAACTATCACCCCTTAATTTAAAGCTGTGTCCCCTCGTGCTAGCTTTCTCCATCCTAGGAAAAAGGCTATCACTGTCTACCCTATCTAAACCTCTAATCATCTTATATGTTTCGATTAGGTCCCCTCTTAGCCGCCTCCTTTCTAACGAAAACAACCTCAAATCCCTCGCCTCTCTTCATAAGACCTGCCCTCCATACCAGGCAACATCCTGGTAAACCTCCTCTGTACCCTCTCCAATGCCTCCACATCTTTCTTATAATGCGGGGACCAGAACTGCACACAATACCCCAAGTGCAGCCGCACTAGAGTTTTGTACAGTTGCAACATGACGTTGCGGCTCCGAAATTCAATCCCCTACCAATAAAAGCTAAGACTCCATATGCCTTCTTAACAACCTTCTCGACTTGACTGCCTACTTTCAGGGATCT
Source organism: Sphyrna mokarran (assembly GCA_024679065.1). Lineage (NCBI taxonomy): Eukaryota > Metazoa > Chordata > Chondrichthyes > Carcharhiniformes > Carcharhinidae > Sphyrna > Sphyrna mokarran. Next base: position 30,470,474 of record JAGIQG010000023.1, on the reverse strand, counting down.
ATGCACAAATACACCAAGATCCTCTGTTCATCAACACTATTAAGAATCCTACCATTAGCCCTATACTCTACACATTTATTATTCCTGCCAAAGTGCATTACCTCACACTTTTCCACATTAAACTCCATTTGCCACCTCTCAGCCCAGCTCTGCAACTTGTACAAGTCTCTCTGCAAACTATAACACCCCTCTTCACTATCTACCACTCCACCGACTTTAGTGTCATCTGCAAATTTACTAATCCATCCTTCAATACACTCATCCAGATCATTTATAAAAATTACAAACAGCAGGGGCCCAAAACAGACCCCTGAGGTACACCACTTGTCACCGAACTCCACGATGAATATCTCCCATCAACCACCACCCTCTGTCTTCTATCTGCTAGCCAATTCCTAATCCAATTAGCTAAATCACTCTCTATCCCATACATCTGCATTTTCTGCAGAAGCCTTCCATGGTCCACCTTATCGAACGCCTTACTAAAGTCCATATATACCACATCAACCGCCTTACCCCCATCCACCTCTTTGGTCACTTTTTCAAAAACTCAATAAGGTTAGTAAGGCACGACCTACCCTTCACAAAACCATGCTGACTATCCCCAATCAATTCATTTCTCTCTAAATAACTATAAATCCTATCCCTAATAATTCTCTCCAATACTTTGCCACAACAGAAGTAAGACTCACTGGCCTATAATTCCCTGGAAGGTCTCTCTTCCCCTTCTTGAACAATGGGACCACATTCGCTATCCTCCAGTCTTCCGGAACCATACCCGTAGCCAACGACGACCTGAAGATCAGAGCCAGAGGCTCTGCAATTGCCTCTCTTGCCTCCCAGAGAATCCTAGGGGAAATCCCGTCCGGCCCAGGGGACTTATCCAACTTCAAACCCTCAAGAATATCTAGCACATCCTCCCTATCTACTTCGATACCTTCCAGTTTGCTACCCTGTACCTCAGTGTTCTCCATAACTACATTTACATCACCCTGCGTGAATACCGAACAGAAATATTTATTCAGTACCTCTCCAATCTCTTCAGGCTCCACGCACAACTTCCCACTGCTGTCTATGACTGGCCCTAATCTTCCCCTAACCAATCTTCTATTCTTAACGTATCTAAAGAAAGCTTTAGGATTCTCCTTAATCCTATCAGCCAAAGTCTTCTCGTGTCCCCTCTTAGCTCTCCTCAACTCACTCTTTAGCTCCCTCCTGGCTAATCTATCGCTATCCATTGCACTAACTGAGCCTTCAAGCCTCATCCTGACATAAGCCTCCTTTTTCCTTTTAACCAGCAAATCAACTTTTTTTCGTACACCAAGGTTCTCTTACTCGACCATTTCCTCCTTGCCTGACAGGGACATACTTATCAAGGACTCGCAGTAGCTGCTCCTTGAATAAGCTCCACAGTTCAGATGTTCCCAGTCCCTGTAGTTTCCTAGTCCAACCTATGCACCCTAATTCTCTCCTTATGGCCTCATAATTACCATTCCCCCAGCTATAACTACTGCCCTCAGCTTCATGCCTATCCCTATCCATCACTAAGGTGAACGTAACCGAATTGTGGTCACTATGACCAAAATGTTCACCAACTTCCAAGCCTAACACCTGGTCTGGCTCATTGCCCAGCACCAAATCCAATGTAGCCTCACCCCTAGTTGGCCTAAGTACATACTGAGTCAAAAAACCTTCCTGCACATTTTGTACAAAAACTGACCCCTCTAACGTACTAGAGCTATAGCTATTCCAATCAATATTAGTAAAGTTAAAGTCCCCCATAACAATTACCCTATTACTTTCCCTCCTGTCCAGGATCGACTTTGCAATCCTTTCCTCTACCTCTCTAGAACTTTTAGGAGGTCTATAAAAGACTCCCAACAGGGTGACCTCTCCTCTCCTGTTTCTAATCTCAGCCCATATTACCTCAACAGACAAGTCCTCATCAAACTTCTTTTCTGTCACTGTGATACAGTCTTTGACTAATAATGCCACTCCTCCCCCTCTTCTACCTCCTTCTCTACTCCGACTAAAGCATTTGAACCCTGGAACCTGCAACATCCATTCTTGTCCCTGCTCTACCCAAGTCTCTGAAATGGCCACAACATCGAAGTTCCAGGTACTGGTCCAAGCTGCAAGTTCCTCCACCTTATTGTGAATACTCCTTGCATTAAAGTATACGCATTTCAAACCATGTCCTACTCCACCTGTACGCTGCTGTGTTTTACAGCCTTCCTCTATGACCCCCCTACTCTCATCCCTCTTAGCACCCCAACTACTCAGGATCCCACCCTCCCTCTGAATCAGTTTAAAGCTCCCCGCATAGCCTTTGCAAATTTTCCCCCCAAGATATTAGTTCCCCTCTGGTTCAGGTGTAGACCATCTCTCTTGTAGAGGTCCCACCTATCCCAGAATGAGTGTAGTATGCACAATGTGTCCCAGTGCTTGTGAGGGCAGGGGCAAGAAGCGAGACGTAAAGAACAAAGAACAAAACAGCACGGGAAACAGGCCCTTCGGCCCAACGAGCCTGCGCTGCCACCTTGATGTTCCTACTTCTACCCACGATCCCTGTCTATGTTTATAGATCTATGCATTCGAACCAGATTTGAGACAAGTTAGGGAGAATTTGTCTGCCAATCAGCCTAAGAGCACATCTTTGGGATGTGGGAGGAAGCCGGAGCACCCGGAGAAAACCCATGCAAGCGCAGGGAGAATGTGCAAACGCCCACAGACACAGGCCCAAATCCATGTATCTGCAATAGTCACTGAGCTGTTGTGTTGTCTATCAAAATGGTCCAGGTCAAGCGTACACTAACGACGTGAAGCACTAGGATACTCTCGAAAATCCAAGAGCAGCCATCTCACGACCCATTGCGTGTAAGCCCCTTGTTAGACAACAAGGCAGACCAAAGTACCTGTAGGATAAAACAATTACACCAATATCATCGACAATTTACACAGTTCCCAGGGAACTCCCAAGGCTCATGATCCCTATTTTAAATCAGTTTTCTATAGCCCTTCACTTCCATTCTGTTCATGTGCCCATCTCTTAAATAACTCCAGAGTACCTGCCTCCACCACTTTACTTGGCAGCACGTTCCATACCCTCACCATCCTCTGTGTGAAAAAAACTTCCTCTAACATCCAAATTATACCTTACCCCCCTCACCTAAGCCCATGTCTCCTCGTGCTATTTGAGTCCATTCTAGGAAAAAGCTTAACCCTGTTTACTCTATCTATATTCTCATAATCTTGTACACCTCTATTAGATCTCCTGTAAGCCTACGTCTTTCTAAGGAAAACAGTCCCAATTTGCCTAACCTCTCCTCCTAACTCAGACCTTCCATACCAGGCATCCTGGTAAACCTCCTCTGCACTCACTCCAGAGTCTGCACGTCCTTTCAGTAGTAAGGTGACCAGAACTGGATGCAGTATTCCAAATGAGGTCTAACCAACGTTTTATACAACTGCAACATTAAAGGCCAGCTCTTGTACTCTATACCCCTTCCTATAATGGCTAGGAACCTTCACAACCTTCTCCACCTGCTTTGCCACCTTCAGAGACTTGTGCCCCTACACTCTCAGGTTCCTCTGCATTTCTATACTCTTAATAGGTCTACCCTTTATCATATATCTCCCCCCTATATTCCTTCTCCCGAAATGCATCACCTCGCATTTATCAGGATTGAATTCCATCTGCCATCTATCTGCCGAACCTACTAGCCTATCTATGTCCTGCTGTACCTGTAAGGGAATGTGCTGATATTTGTGCTGATGCCTGGGTGTGTGGTATGCTTTCTGCCCAAATCGTTGCATGATGGGTGTGGATGATTTTGGAGGGAATTCTATGTGGCCATGTGGGGTGGGGGAGTATTTACTTTTATCAGGGATTGAGGAACTCTTTAAAGGAATCTCTGGATGTGGCCTTGCCAGTTCTATCAAGCCTGCACCACCAGTGCAATCCATGCCCTCAGATTTTCTGTGCATCGAGTGTTAGAAAACTTGATATGAAAATTGGGCTGTGCATCTGGAGAGATACATGCCAGTTTTCAGTTTAAACTGGCATTCTGACAAATTTTGGGAAAATTCCATCTATCATTTCAGACTTAACTGTTCTACCATGAGCTAAACTTTCAATCCAATTCCATCTCCACCATAATGATTACTTGTTTCCACTGTTGATATTGCCTGCCTGTATCCCTACTTAGCCCGTCCACAGCTGAAATTCACAGTCATGCTTTTGCCCCATGAAGCATTGCTCTTTTGATAAAGTTCATGCCCTCCTCCCTTCATGAACCTCAACTCATCCAACACTTTAATGCCGGTATCTTACACATCAACAGTCCATCACCCATGTGCTCCTCCCTGACCTATAGTGACTCCTGACTTATCAATGTCTCAGATTTAAAATACTTAAAAAGTCAATCATAGAATGCCTATGATTGACTTAGAAGGACCAGAAGGAGGCTATTCAGTCCTTCGAGTCTGAGGACAACAATCCCACCTAGAACAAAGAACATAGAACATTACAGCGCAGAACAGGCCCTTCGGCCTTCAATGTTGCGTCGACCAATTATGAAAAAAGCAATGACCCTCCAAACTAAACCATTCCCTTCTCTTCCATAAACTTATCAACTAACCTCTTAAACGCCACCAAACTTGGCGCATCTACAACTGCCGCAGGCAGGGCATTCCACTCCCTAACCACCCTCTGGGTAAAGAACCTACCTCTGATATCTGACCTATAACTATCACCCCTTAATTTAAAGCTGTGTCCCCTCGTGCTAGCTTTCTCCATCCTAGGAAAAAGGCTATCACTGTCCACCCTATCTAAACCTCTAATCATCTTATATGTTTCGATAAGGTCTCCTCTTAGCCGCCTCCTTTCTAACGAAAACAACCTCAAATCCCTCAGCCTCTCCTCATAAGACCTGCCCTCCATACCAGGCAACATCCTGGTAAACCTCCTCTGTACCCTCTCCAATGCCTCCACATCTTTCTTATAATGCGGGGACCAGAACTGCACACAATACTCCAAGTGCGGCCGCACGAGAGTTTTGTACAGTTGCAACATGACGTTGCGGCTCTGAAATTCAATCCCCCTACCAATAAAAGCTAAGACTCCGTATGCCTTCTTAACAACCTTATCGACTTGACTGCCTACTAGGTAGGGCCTACCTAGGCCCTATTCCCATAACCCTACATATTTACCCTACTAATCCCTCTAACCTAAGCATCCCAGGACAGTAAAGAACAATTTAGCATGGCCAGTGCACCTAATCTGCATATCTTTGGACTGTTCAAAGAAATTGGAGCACCCAGAGGAAACTCACACAGATACAGGGAGAAATGCAGGATCCACACAGACAATTCCCCAAGCCGGGAATTGAACCCAGGTCCCTGAGGCAGCAGTGAAATGTGCCATTCATTACTTGCTGTTAAATCCATTAAGAAAATTATTAAAATTCAGTTCATTGATCAAGTTTTTGGTCATCACTTCTGATATCTCTTTTTTTAACAGTGACTATTTTTTCTAATTACACGAACTGAAAATTTAATTTAAGATAATCTTCAAAGAGATTATGGTCTGTTTAGTTTATTGGTAAACCAAATTTACTTTATAAATCATAAAATCTTTTGGATTAATGGTCTATCACTTCTGAAGTTAAAAGTGAGGCAGAATACAGTATTTTACCGGCAATTTTTATATTTTCACAAGAAATCACGGGCCCTGGCTTCACTTCCATAGCTTACTAGGTAGGGCCTACCTAGGCCCTATTCCCATAACCCTACATATTTACCCTACTAATCCCTCTAACCTAAGCATCCCAGGACAGTAAAGAACAATTTAGCATGGCCAGTGCACCTAATCTGCATATCTTTGGACTGTTCAAAGAAATTGGAGCACCCAGAGGAAACTCACACAGATACAGGGAGAAATGCAGGATCCACACAGACAGTAACCCAAGCCGGGAATTGAACCCAGGTCCCTGAGGGATTCTCCCAAACAGCCCATAGCTACTTTGGTGGTGGGAAGACATGGTGAATCTGGTGGGAGCCAGAAAGCCAGAAACCCACTGGTGTAAAATCACATTGCAATTCTCCCGATGATTGGGAAATGATAGGTCGCTTTTCCTGCTAGCAGGTGGCATAAATGTCATTTGTATTAATTTGCATCTCGTGAACATTCATTAAAACACTGCCCTCCGGCATCCCATTAATCTTGTGTCATGCTAAAAGGAATTTAGTTTGGCCTCAAATCTGACTGTTAAAGAGCAATGTGCACAAATTAGTCCTCAGTCTGGCAGAGACTTTGGGGTGAATTTTCTATCATAGTGCTGTGCTCTTCCTGATGCGCTGTACACTATTCTGCCAGGACAGACTGGTTCCTGCATCCATCCCTACGTTGAACTGATTTTCATGGACAGCACCAGACCCACGAACCCTCCTGTGTCACTGAGTCAGATCAATACTGCGTCTAAAGTTGCGGAAGACAGGGGACTCCGTCTCCCTGATGCTACACACCAGAATCTCATAGACCCCCTACAGTACAGAAAGAAGCCCTTCGGCCCATCTGAACCAAACACAATCCCATCCAGGCCCTAGCCCCATATTCCTACATATTATATCCACTAATCCCTCTAACCTACACATCCCTGGGCACCAAGGGGCAATTTCTTAGCATGGTCAATCGACCTAACCCGCACATCTTTGGACTGTGGGAGGAAATCGGGGCACCTGGAGGAAACCCATGCTGACGTGAGGAGACTGTGACCCTCTGGGAATCGAACCCAAGACTCTGGAGCGGTGAAGCAGCAGCGCTAATCACTGTGCTACTGTGCTGCCCACTATCTATCTGGACAGCATTGTCCAGCTGAACTCATGCTTCCTCCTCAACAAAAATCTGAAGCGTGACCGAATGTGGAGTGTGAGGTGAGGCCAGGGTGTTGCGGGGAGTTGGGGTGGAGGCCGAAAAGGACAAATAGGCAATGTGAATGGATGGTTGTGCAAGGGGTGGACTAAGGGCGAGGGGTCTTATGATGACACACAGAGGGAAAAGGAGCTGGATGAACAAAGAACAAAGAACAAAGAGCAACACAGCACGGGAAACAGACCCTTCGGCCCAACGAGCCCACGCCGCCGTCCTAACGTCTTAATGACATATCCTTGACTTTAGGCTATGCCTATTGTTGAAGATTCCCGTATAGGGACCAATATAGGGACAATTTGTTACCCAATCAGCCTAAGAGCACATTTTTGGGATGTGGGAGGAACCCGGAGCACCCGGAGGAAACCCACGCAACCACGGGGAGAACGCGCAAACTCCCGCAGACACAGGCCCAAATCCATGTGTCAGCACAGCAACAGCGATAGTCACTGAGCTGTCATGTTGCCCATCAGATGGTCTAGTTTAAGCATACACTAACGACGTGAAACACTAGGCAACTCCTGAAGCAACCTCCAAGAGCAGCTCTCGCACGACATGCCACATGCATGCCCCTTGTTTATCAACAAGGTGGACCGAATTGCCTACGGAAACAAATAAGACTTAATTAAACATGCTAAAAAAAAAAACTAAGACATTCCCGAGACAAAACTAAAGATAGTCTACTACTATTTGGTCCTCCCGATATTCAAACAGTCCTGTTATATCCCTCTATCTGCAGACCGCTCATGTGGCTGTCCAAGAGACTCTTAAACAACCCTAGCGTGCCTGCTCCCACCACCTTACTCGGCAGTGCATTCCACACCCCCACTACCCTTTGTGTGAAAAACTGCCGTCTAATATTCGTCTTATACATAGCCCCCCTCACCCTGAGCCCGTGACCCCTCGTTCTATCCATTTCTAATGGTGGAAAAAGCTTACCACCACTTACTCTATCTATATCCCTCATAATCTTATATACCTCTAAAAGATCCCCTCTCTGCCGACGTCTTTCAAGGGAAAACAACCCCAGTTTTTCAATCTTTCCTCATAAGACAGCCCTTCCATACCAGGCAGCATCCTGGTAAATCTCCTCTGCACTCTCTCCAGGGCCTCTACATCCTTCCTGTAGTACGGCGACCAGAACTGGACGCAGTACTCCAAGTGAGGCCTAACCAACATTCTATACACTTGCAACATTAGACTCCTACTCTTGTATTCTATACCTCTTCCTATGAAGGCTAACATACCATATGCTTTCTTTATCACATTCTCCACCTGTACTGACACCTTTAGAGACTTGTGAACCTGCACCCCCAGGTCTCTCTGCTTCTCTAAACTCCGGATAGTTTTACCTTTTATCCCATAACTCCCCTCTACATTATTCCGGCCAAAATGCATCACCTCGCATTTATCTGGATTAAATTCCATTTGCCATCTATCTGCCCAATTTACCAGTCTATCTATGTCCTGTTGTATTGCCAGGCACTGCTCCTCAGTACCCGCCAATCCAATCATCTTAGTGTCATCAGCAAATTTGCTGATCACACCACCTACCCCTCTTCCAAGTCATTTATATACACCACAAATAGAAGGGGTCCTAGTACAGAGCCCTGTGGCACACCACTAGTGACAGACCTCCAATTGGAAAAAGAGCCTTCCACTACTACCCGCTGTCTCCTCCTCCCAAGCCAGTTCTCAACCCATTTACATACCTGGCCCTGTATCCCATGCGCCTTCACCTTTTCTATCAGCCTACCATGAGGGACCTTATCAAATGCCTTACTGAAATCCATATAGACGACATCAACGGCTTGTCCTTCATCAACCGTTTTTGTCACCTCTTCAAAAAATTCCACTAGATTCGTAAGGCACGACCTCCCCCTAACGAAGCCATGCTGCGTATCCCTGATCAGATCGCAGCACTCCAGATGCTCATACATCCTGTCCCTGAGAATCCTCTCCATTAGCTTACCTATAACTGAAGTCAAGCTCACCGGCCTATAGTTTCCTGGGTTATCCCTCTGACCCTTTTTAAACAACGGTACTACATTTGCAATCCTCCAGTCCTCTGGGACCTCACCTGTGTCCAAAGAAGAGACAAAGATTTGCGTCAGAGGCCCAGCCATGTCATCTCTCACCTCCCTTAGCAGCCTGGGATAAATACCATCAGGCCCCGGAGCTTTATAAGTCTTTATGCTACCTAAAAGCCCCAACACTTCGTCCCTCATAATGATTATTTCCTTTAACGGGTCCTCAAATTCCTCAAAGCTGGCATCAGACATCAGGCCCCTCTCCCGCGTGAATACCGACGCAAAGTATTCATTCAGGATCTCCGTCATTCCCTCAGGCTCTAAGCATAGTTCCCCTCCTCTGTCCCTGAGAGATCCAATCTTCCCTCTAACTATTTTTTTGCTCCTTACATAGGAGTAAAATGCCTTAGGATTTTCCTTAATCGTACCTGCCAAAGCCATTTCGTGGTCCTTTTTGCCTTTCTGACACCCCTTTTAAGATCTCGTCTACACTCTCTATATTTTTCCAGCGGTGCCTCTGTCCCCAGTTGCCTGGATCTAATGTACGCCTACCGCTTCTTCCTGACCAAGTCCTCAACATCCCTAGTAACCCACCGTTCTCTAATCCTACCTTTCCCATCCTTCCTCCTTACCGGCACGTGTCTTTCCTGCAAAAATGTTAGTTTTCCCTTGAAAGACTCCCACATGTGCAGTGTCGACCTACCCTCAAACAGCTTATCCCAGTCGGTATCCCTAAGATCCTGTCTAATCTGGCTATATCTAGCCCTCCCCCAGTTTAACACCCTCCCCTTAGGGCAGGCTTCATCTTTTTCCATTAATACCCTAAAGCAGACAGAGTTGTGGTCACTATTAGACACATGCTCTCCTACTACAACGTCAACCACCTGCCCTGGCTCATTCCCCAGAACCAAATCCAGTACAGTCCCCTCTCTAGTCGGGCTATCCACATACTGCTCCAAGGACCCTTCTAAAACACACTGTACAAATTCCTCCCCGTCCACACCTTCCGCTCTGGGCACCTTCCAATCTACCCCAGGGAAATTGAAATCTCCCATTACAACTACCCTATTCTTCCTACACTTATCTAAAATTTCCCTACATATCCCTTCTTCCACGGCACGCGGACTGTTGGGCGGTCTGTAGTACACACCCAACATAGTAACCTCTCCCTTCCTATTCCTCAACTCCACCCATAGCGACTCAATTCCTAACTCAGCCATACCATCCTCCTTCTGCACTGCTATGATGTGATCCTTAACTAATAACGCCACTCCCCCTCCTCTCCTCAAACCACCTCTATCATGCCTAAAACACCTGTACCCCGGAATATTCAATTGACAGTCCTGCCCTTCCTTTAGCCACGTCTTAGTCACCGCCACCACTTCTAACTTCCTCTCGAACATTATTGCCTTCAGTTCATCTGTTTTGCCGGTCACACTCCTTGCATTAAAACACATGCACTGAAGGCCCTCAGGCACTCTCTGATCCTCCCTCCTACTCTCCGGAATTACCCTGTCACCCATCTCTCTCCCACTCCAAGTTCCCTCTGTCTCTCCACCCCCCCTCCATATTAGTTTAAACCCTGCTGAAACACTCCAGCTAACCTCCCAGTTAAAATATGGGTGCCCTTCCCAGACAACTGTTCCCCGAGCCTCCTGAAGACTTCCCAATGGTCTATGAATCTGAATCCCTCTGCCTTACACCAATCCCTCAACCACGCATTCAGTTGGAGCACCTCGTTATTCCTAACCCTGTCAATCGCGGGCCTTGGTAGCAGCCCAGAGAATGCCACCCTGGAGGCCCTACACTTCAGCCGATGAAGATGAAGAAGGCAGAAGAATAGATGTTTTCTTGAGGCTAAGGGACTTTTCTCTCTGGGTTGCTGACATCCTGCACATTCTGCTGAAAACAGGTAGGCTAGTGAAAGTGATATGAGTATGCTGGACTGATATTTAAATATGGTGCTTGAACCTTCAAACCAACCAGTTGACTGTAGATAGATGAATTAGCTGAAAGCCAACAATGTGACTCTGAAGGGAATTCACATGTGTGTAATTAATGAGGTTCCAGGTGCTGAATCTGGAATGAACAGCAGCAAGGAACACAGACTAAATTGTACACTGCCTTTAGGTAATGATCAAATAGCTGGAGAAAAACCCCATGCGAAGGGTTGAGAAAATGTTTCAAATTTCTAATGATACTACAGAGCTAAAAATTCCCATGCCTAATTGAATGATAAAATACATATAAATACTTGCTATTAATCAGATCAAGGGTGGAATTTTCCTGTCCCGCCCATTATTGAAATTGTAGTGGGTGGGATTCGGATCATACAGAGGTCCCTTCACCTCGGGTGGGATTTTCCAGCCTTGGAGCAAGTGCAGCCGGAAAATTTCTATGCAAGGCTATGATTCTCCCAAGAAGGTTCTAAAGGTCAAATCTGTGGTAAAACTGATGTAAATCACACTGTTTTTTTTCAGTGTGACTTCAGACAAGAATCTCCCACACTCCGTGCAACACAGAGCTTACAATGGAGAATATTATTCAAAGCTTGAAGGAGCTGGGTGTATTCACACCGGAAGCTGACAGATCTGCGTGCACAGTGACCCTGAACTGTCAGCCTGTGGTTTGCTGGCCAACTCAATCGCTGGCCAGCCCAGGACCCCCGCAGAACTGTCCCCCCCTCCCCCAACTCCCTCATAGCTCGATCGTGGTCCCCTATAACCATTCCCGGAGTGCCCCAATCTCCAGGTGCCCACCGCTGTCCCCACAACAGTGACGATCCTGCTACCCAACCTGAGGCAGACCCCCTTGGGAGCAGACTGCCCCCTTCCCCCCAAGACTGACCACTCCCCCAGCCCATCATAATCACTAGCCTCCTTCCAATCCCAATCGATCCCAATGCAGAGCGGTAGGGGGACTTTCAAACCCCATGGCTCTCTCCCAGCTGGTCCTGTCTCTAGCTGGCCCCGCATCCTAGGCCCTGCCCTCTTGGCATTGTCCCACACCTAATGGGCAATGCCAAGATGTTCCCTAGACATGGTCACTTTGCCCCGTAGGCTGTGCTGAGGGGATGCAATAGCACTGTCAGGTTGCCCATGCCCACAGGGCACACCCCACTATGTAACTCCCTGGGAACCCCCAATTGCTCCCACCTTCACTCCAGCAGCGTCGTCCCATTAGTTCCCCAAAAGTGGGAGCAGGTCTGAATGCCGCTGGAGTGAAATACTTTTGGCAGTGTGGGAGATGTTTTCGGGCCCGGACAATTCAGTTCTGTGCTCACTAATTACAGTTAAATTGCATTTTAAAGGTTATTTAAATATTAGCCCTGCCTTCCAGCTAATTTCCAGCGCTACAAAGATGCCACTGGAAATCTGGGCCTAGGAGGCGTAATCGCAGCATGAATGTTTGCAGGAATCCTGCAAATCGAACGACACACAATTCTCCAAGACTGCCATGTTAAAAAGTTATTGTGATGTTTATTTCTGACAAGTAGGGTAATAGGCCTTTTAATCTTTAAAAATAACTGTGATAAAATTCTTTTAACAGTTAATTGGAAATACAACTATGTGATATATATGGTTTGCAGGAAAGTAATCTTATTCCCAAAGTTCTTACATGTGAAACTAAGGATGAATCAAATATTAACTAGTGCTATGTGACCTTTGAAGAAGAAACTAAGGAGTACAATCCATATGTGTCTTTTTAAATAAGCACAGAAGCTGGCTGAATGCCTGGACCTCAACTCTACATGAATGACAAATGATTTTGCCCCCAGTGGTTATCCTTATTACAATGAAAGACTTCCAGTGAGGGTGCTGCTGAGCTAATACTTGAGATCAATTTGCTTTTATTTCATGTTGTTCAAGATCATGGATTAACTTTTTCAGTGAAGTTGAACAAGAAACGTTGCCTCTTGATGGCAGTATAACTGCTTGAAATGTGCTTCATTCAGGATTAAAGCAGCAAAGAGCAAGTTGGACTGAAAAAAGGAACAACCAGCTTTTGGGGGAATTTTCAAACAGCCTTTATTTGTTCCTGGAACAACCCCATTCTGAAAATCCCCCTTTTACAAAACTGAGACTGTAGACTGGAAAGTTGGCATTAAGGGCATCTATACTTGTGCAGTTCCAGTTTTTTTTTATATATGAGATAAACTTAACTCTTTTAAAAAGCATACATTCTAACTTTTTTTTTCAAATGTTCTGGATGTCATGCAGATGTACATTTATTTGACAAAGTTAGGGAATATTGTTTCAGCAAATTTACAGGGCTGGATTTTATGTGATTTTGGTTTCTGGGAGTGGGCACGTAATATATAGCGGGCTGCAAGCTCACCACTTGCCCATCCACCGCTAAATTCACTCATGGTGGGTCAGCAGGTGCTGAAATTGACAGCCTGCCTACCGTATGTAAATAAATAACTAAGAGTTAATTGAGCTTGTTAACAAAGCAGTTGGCCCCAATAATACATGAGCAGTCAGTGGGAGTGGGTTGGTCATTTTTTAAAAAAGTTTTTTAAAGGGCAGGAAGCATGTGGAGCGATATTGTTCTCAGTGACCTTTGCACATCAGAGGCAGCTCCCCCATAAAGCAACACACCCATTTCTTCCTATCTCCAAAACCTGAAGTTCCAAACTCATCCACACACCCACCCCCTTTTCCTGAAGCAGTCCAAACCATCCCAGCCCATGAGGACAGCATGGATGGTTTGGTGGCACAGTGGTTAGCACTGCTGCCTTACAGCATCAGGGATCTGGGTTCAATTCCCGGCTTGGGCACACTGTCCATGCGGAGACTACAAGTTCTCCCCAGGGCTATGTGGGTTTCCTGCAGGTGATCCAGTTTCTTGTAACAATCCGAAAGACATACTGGTTAGATGCATTGGTCATGTTATATTCTCCCTTAGTGTACCCGAGCAAATGCCTGAGTGTGGCGACTAGGGGATTTTCACAGTAACTTCATTGCAATGTTAATGTAAGCCTACTTGTGACACCAGTAAATAAACTTTAACACCTCCTCTGGTAGAATTTTTGATAATTCTACCAATCAGAAAATGATCAGAAAGCTGATCCTCAATTTCTGTGTAATTTGACTGTTTAAAGGAACGATTATCAGAATTATCCCCCAAATACTCATAAGACAATGAACGCAGAACCGAAAAGTGGTATTCTTGATGATGGAGTAAAATTATTGAAATTGAAGAAAAAATAATCCTAATAAAAAGGCTCATGAGTTTGGGCTTAATGTACTTGAACATTATTGGGCTGCCTTTTAATGGGAGCCAGATGGTTTGCCATGCCTTTGCATTGGGCTAGGTGTCAGGGAATGGCATGATCCCCTTCCTGATAGCTAAATTGTCAGAGGGAAATAGCTCAGTAGTCCCAGCACCTGCAAATAGGCATGTTGGCCAATGCTGAGACAACAGGCTTTTTCATTGAAGAGCCTCATTCATCACTTTGGGTAACTCATGCTATGCAGGAATTCTGGCAATTTCAGCTGCTGTTGGGCAAAGGCAGAAGAGACGGGGGAGAAAATTCCTTTCAGTGCCTCCCTGTGCCCATCAAAGACATTCTGCACCAAATCATGTTTTACTGCTGCCTTTAACCCTTCCTCTTGGCCTCTTGAACCCAGCCCCCAATCACCTTGCCCCCTCCCCCCTGCTCCCCAGGGGAATCTAGGTAAATCCAACTCTAACTTAAAGGTCTCAATAGACCAAGAGCAGTGGGTCACTGGATGCTTCCTCCACCAACACCCTCCTCCACACCCCCCGCCTCCTGTAAAATTTCAGACAGCTCAGGACGGACAGCTAAGTGGCAGGAAGGTAACTTGCTGGATTTTACAAGCCTAGTAAGGGAGAATAAAATCCTGCTCTTTGAGACAGAGTAAGGCTTTAACATTTGGCCCCAGATCACTAGAGGGACAGAGTGATGAAAAAAACTTGAGGGGGTCTGCTTCCAACAACCCATAGTGCCGTACACACCAGTCAACGTGTCTTGAAGGACAGCAGCGAGCATCATACGGGTAATTCAGTTGTTAAAGGGCATCTGCAGTCAATTTTCAGGTGCTTTTGATTGTCCCTTTACGGTCGCAGAGTTGGTGAAAATTATGTAAAATAAAGCAAAATATGGATACTGGAAATCCAAAACAAAAACAAAGTGCTGGAAAAAGTCACCAGGTCTGGCAACATCTATGGATTAAGGAACTGACTTAACATTTCGAGTCCATTATAATTTTTCTTCCGAACTGATCACCTGGCAGTTCTCATCCTGAGATGTCTGCTCTGTCCCTGGCCCTTTATTTTCAGTTACCAGTGGCTGGCCAGCAGCCAGATCAGTAAAATCTGAAAGAATAAATTCACAATAGGGAGGTTGGGATAGAGGGAGGTAACATGGCTGGAAAGCAAGAGGTCCATAGTGGCATCATCTGCAGCTCTCATTTCATTCCCGATTATAGGATTAATGTGAAATTTGATTTCACGAGGTGCATTGCGCTGGAACATACCAGAATGTTTCAGCAACTTTGATTGCTGGGCCTCAGTGACAATAATGACAGGCACTGCCTTCCTCCAAGTGACTGAGCGGTTGTAGCCTGCTTGTGGGTTCCTTGTTGCTGCCTTCTATTATGTGCCAACTTGAATGTGTTGGAATCTGTTTGGGTGACCTGTCTGTCATAACTGAATAGCTAAAAGTACGTGGGAGCTCTTGAGAGGTAGCTGTCACACAATGTGGTAAAATATATGAATGCTATGCCTGAGCGCTGATTGTTAAAAATGGCTGATGGGTGAGTCACAGGGATGTGGTTCCATGAGGCTGGATGAGACAGATGCTGTGACAGGCAGTCCATTTGATGACCTTGACCACTCATATAGAATCATAGAAAAACTATAGCACAAACAGGCCCTTCAGCGCACAAGTTGCACGATCTTATCTCTACCTACTACGCTTACCTATAACCCTCGATCCTATAAAGTGCCATGTCCTCATCCAGAAATCTCTTAAAAAACCTTAACGAATTTGCCTCCACCACCACTGACAACAACCGATTCCACTCACCCACCAACCTCTGAACAAAAACTTACCCCTAACATCTACTCAGTACCTACTCCTCAGCACCTTAAACCTGTGTCCTTTTGTGGCAACCATTTCAGCCCTGGGGAAAAGCCTCTGAGAATCCACCCGATCTATACCTCTCAACATCTTATACACCTCTATCAGGTCCCCTCTCATCCTTCATCTCTCTAAGGAGAAAAGATCGAGCTCTCTCAATCCAACCTCATAAGGCATACCACCCAATCCAGGTAACATCCTTGTAAATCTCATCTGCACCCTGTCAATGGCATTCACGTGATTCCTGTAATGAGATGACCAGAACTGAACTCAGTACTCTAAGTGGGATCTGACCAGGGTCTTATACAGCTGCAGCATTATCTCCTCTCTCCTAAACTCAATTCCTCGATTGATGAAGCCAGTATACCATGCGTCTTCTTAACCACATCCTCTACCTGTGAAGTTGATTCAAGAGTCCTATGAACCCAAACCCCAAGATCCTTCTGATCTTCCACACTGCTAAGAGTCTTATCCTTAATATTACATTCCTATATTCCATTTGACCTGCCAAAATGCACCATCACACATTTATCCAGGTTGAAGTCTATCTGCCACTTCTCTGCCCAGTTTTGCGTCCTAACTATGTCATGCTGCAACTTCTGACATCCCTCCAAACTATCCACAACAGCTCCGACCTTTGCGTCATTGGCAAACTTACCAACCCATCCCTCCACTTCCTCATCCAGGTCATTTATAAAAATCACAAATAGCAAGGGTCCCAGAACAGATCTCCGGGGCACTCCACTGGTGACCGACCTCCATGCAGAAAAAGACCCATATACAATACTCTCAGTTCTGGATCCACAAAGCAACGTCCCCGACTCCATGCCCTTTCACTTTCTCAATAAGCCTTGCATAGGGGACTTTATCGAACGCCTTGCTGAAGTCCATATAAACCACATCCACCTCTCTTCTTTCGTCAATGTGTTTAGTCACATTTTCAAAAAACTCAGCCAGGCTTGTAAGACACGATCTGCCTTTAACAAAACTGTGCTGACTACTTTTGATTACACTATACTTCTCTAAATATTCATAAATCCTGTCTCTCAGGATCTTTTCCATCAACTTATCAACAACTGAGGTTAGACTCACTAGTCGATAATTTCCTGGGCTATCTCTAATCCTTTTCTTGAATGTAGGAACCACATCTGCAATCCTCCAATCCTCCTGAACTTCTCCCGTCTCCATCTATGATGCAAAGATCATTGCCAGAAGCTCTGCAACCTCTTCCCTCACCTCCCACATTAACCTGCGATACATCCCATTTGGTCCTGGTAATTGTTTATCTTGATGCTATTCAAAAGCTCCAACACATTCTCTTTCTTAATGTCCAACACTCAAGCTTTTCAGCCAACCACAAGCCAGCACTACAACCACCAAGATCTTTTTCCACCGTGAATACCAAAGTAAAGTATTCATTGAGCATCTCTATTATTTCTACTGGTTCTATACAAACTTCTCCACCGTCACATTTTATAGATCCTATTCCTTCGCATCTCATCCTCTTACTCTTCACATATTTGTAGAACATCTTAAGGTTTTCCTTAATCTTACCTGTGATCATTGGACTTTATTTCTTCTGGCATTGCGACTAGGTATTTGTGCTCACATCCTCGGCATTGATTTTCATGGCTATCTGCTCGTATTGCGTGGAGGACCTTCTGCAATAAAATGACTTCCCACCTTTTTTCACTTACTGCATTAAGGATTCCAATCCTGCACCATATAAGCGCTCTCCATTGCTTTATTCTCAGAAAGTCTTTCTCAGCCTCATGCACAACCTCCCTTTAAAATTGTCTTTAAGAAATGTAGACTAATTTTAATTGCTACTAGCCTCATGTGAACCTGGTCCCTTTGCTGAGCATGCAGCATTGAACAGCACGTTCCATGCTGGGCAGCATGCCACATTTGTGGAGATCAACAGGCAGCAGGAAATTTCTCTCTTGCCTCCATCACTTCCATCAGGCATGGGTAATTGCGCATCACACTCCCTGATCTCCCGATGGACCTTATCGAACGTTCCCTCAACTTCCTTCTTTATTCCGCATGATTTTAGCATTTAGAACACATTGCATCTTTAAACTGGAAATATGCTGAAATCCTTTGTATCCAGCTATTGAGTATAACAGGGAGAAACAATGGTCTCCAGGTTCCCTTCTCATTCACAAAGTTTTGTATAACGTGAGGTTTGGAAAACTAAAATTTGAGAAAGTAAACATATAATCATAAAAAAAATTTGCATTCATATAGCACCTTTCAAACCAATAGACAATGAAGTAATTTTTGAAGTGTAGTCACTGTTCTCATGTTGGAAACAGGCCATTCAAATTGCAAACAGCAAACTACTGCAGAGAAATGTGACCAAATAATCTTTCTTCTATCTGAGGAAAAAATATTGCCCAGGACACTAGAGATAGCTGCAAAATACTCCGGATACTGGAATCTGAAACAAAAACAAACATTGGGAAATCTCAGCAGGTCTGATCTGTGGAGTGTGGATAGAGACAAAGGCCAGTATTTTATGACCTCGCCTGCCCAAGGCTCATAAGTTCCTGTCCAAGGTCAGGAACCCAGACTCAAAACGTTGGCTCTATTCTGTCTCCACAATGAGCTTCGTGTTCTGTCAGCATTCTTACTGCTCCCACTCCACTTGCATGTCCAGGATATCCCCTGGACATCCTGCCAAATAATGTCAGTGGAACTCCAGTCATTTTGAGGAAGTGCTGCATTGTTGGAGCTGCTGTCTTTTTGCCATATCAAAGAAAAATACATACACAATCAGTTGTGGTACACAAAAAAATTGTGGGTTCAAGGCTTGAGAAAGAAACAATCAGGGCTAACATTGTAATGCAGTTCTGAGGGAATGCTAAACGACTGGAGGTGCTCATCTTTGAGATGGGATGTTAAACTGAGGATCTCTCTACCCTCTCAGCTGGGATTCAAAGATCCCATGATGTATCAATGAACGTCCAAGGAGTTATTTACCCTTGGTGCAAAAACAGAAAATGTTGGAAAATCTCAGCAGGTATGACAGCATCTGTGGAGAGAGAATAGAGCCAATATTTTGAGCAGATTGAGCGTTCAAGTCCCAGTTCAGAATCTCGAGCATGTAAGCAAAGCTAACATTGCAGTGTGGTATTGAGGAAGTGCTGCATTATTGGAGCTGCTGTCTTTTGGATCTCAGGGGAATTCTGGCAATACTTATCCTTCAATAACATCATGATTCACCTCATTGTTGTTTTGTGACTCATCTCAGTGTTTTTTGTTGTATGTGGAAATTTGCTGTGTACAAATTTCTCATTGTGGTTTCCTATATTACAACACAAATAGAACTTCCAACTTACGTGATTGGCTTTAGGACCTCTTAAGCTCATTAAAAAGTTCCATATAAAAAAAATTCTGAGCCAGAATATTTTCAATCTAAAATGACCAATGTATTAACTTACAAGTACAAAGGAAATACTGCAGAGTAAAAAAATGTTTTTAATGTAATTCTTATGAGCAGAAAATTCCTTGAAGCTGCTCCTATTCCATTTGCGCATACAGGATTTCCCCTGCACTTCTGATCAAGTAATGTCAGTGGAACGCCAATCATTCTGAGAGGCTTGCCAACCAATTAAAAGGGCTGAATTGAATTAATTACCCATTGGAATTAATTGGAATATTATCCAACTTCACGTATATTGTATTCATAGAATCATAGAATCTCTGCAGCGCAGAAGAGGCCATTTGGCTCATCGAGCCTGAACCGACAACAATCCCACTCAGATCAGAAAAACCCATCTGGTTCACTAATGTCCTTTAAGGAAGGAAATCTACCATCCATAGCTGGTCTGACCTACATGTGACTCCAGAGCCACAGCAATGTGGTTGACTCTCAACTACCCTCTGAAATAAGCCTAGCAAGGCACTCAGCTGTATCAATCGCAACAAAGTCTCAGCGTTTCGAGAAGACAGCTCACCACCAACTTCTCATGGGCAACTAGCAATGGGCAATAAATGCTGGCTAGCCTGCGACGTTCGTGTTCCACAATTGAATTAAAAAAATTACCATGCTCTCCTCATCTGTTTCCTCATTTTTCAATTTCTTCAAATACAGGAACAGAGGAAGTCCTCGAGGAAAATATTTTACTTCCTGACTGTTATTTCCACATTTATGTTTTAAAATCTAGCAACTGTCTTCAAATTCTAGCTATCAAGAGGCTTCGAGATTGGCATTGCTCCCAAGCTTTAGATCTCGAAGTGGTATCAATGTTGTTCACCACTTTTGCTTTCCTGCCTCAGCAACATTGCATTTGCCTCAAGCCTGTCACATTTAGAGTGTTGTTGTTTCCTAGGGTTAGGGTTTTGGTTTGTGACTGAAGAGAATCAGCAGGGAAGATCCATTCACAAACAACTGAGTGTATTGAAGGTGGTTAACTGCAGTCACAGTCTGAGTGAGCAGGGGAAAATTCTGTCAGAATTTTCTCTTGGAGGCAAGAGTTACAGATGAAGGCCCTTCCCTTTTTGAATTTCCTACAGGCACTGCCCAAAGCTGGGCAGGTTTTATCACAAACTTCTCAGTCAAAATGTTGAGAAAACAGGTTTCACTTTGTACAAGCATCAAGCCAAAATTCTTACAATACATTTATTGTACGGATGTTTCAACAAGTCTCACAATGGCAGATGTAATTTAACCTATACAAGTACATTAATTCTAGCCATCCGCAGAAAGCCTTACAATCACATCAAATCTAACTATGTATGACTCAATCTTATATTCTCTTCTTTAGTTCGAGGCAATGTGGAGCCATTTCTATAGATGAGATGTGAGATATGAAAAGTTAAATAGCCCAACATGTTAAAAACATACAACGTTTACTTGACATCTCCTTCCAATGCCATGACATAAAACTGTAATTGCCACAACACCAAATCTAAAACAAGTTGATCAATATTCTGCTATTCTTTTGGAAATATATGACATATTCATAATTGCTGTGACATTCCTAGCCATTGGAGAAATCACCATTCTCCCCCATATGTCTTTGGCTGTGCTGATCTATCCACTATCTACTCCAGCCTGAGTTAGACATTTACAACTTCAAAACCCTATTCAGAATTTGAATACAGAATCTGCACTGATAAACAAGGAATTGCATTCTGAGGAGCACTAAATTTCGGATGGAGCATAGACGTAAGACCTTGGGCAGGGTTTTACAGTCTCATTCGAGGGGACCAGAAATTCCCGCCCAAGGTGAACAGACATTTCCATTGTCTGCCCATTGCCCGCTCCGATTCTGTGGCATCTGGGGCATTAAAATTCCGGTGAAAAAGAGATGACCAATATTTTTCCCTCAACAAATGCCTTCAAAAACAGTTTGGTTTTTCTGATTTACAGCTTGAGGGACATTCTGCAAAATGGCTGATGTCTTCATCCTCAAAATAGTTTAGAAGAATGAGAGAAGATCTAATTGAGATGGACTTGATGATAGCAGGAATTCACAAAGTTGGCATAGAGAGAGGTCACAGTTTTAGGATCAGTGGTGTCAGACTTAAAACAGAGATGAGGAGAAATTAATTCTCTCAAAGGGTCTTGAGTTGGTGGAAGTAATTACCCCAGAGCTTTGTGGATGTCCAGACTTTGAGTAAATTTAGAGAAGAATTGGGAAGATTTTTAATTAGTAAAGGTTTGCAGGACTACGGTGAATGGGCAGGTAAGTGGAGCTGAGGCCAAGAGTAGATCAACCATGATCATATTGAATGATGGAGCAGGCTCGAGGGCCTGAATTGCCTACCCCTACTGCTAGTTTTTATGATTGTTATGAAAGGACAAATTGAAATCTTTTGTATGTGAAATATTTCTAGCATCTTTCTGAGAGATGAGATGCTCCTACCTTTCCTTCTATTCCTTCCTTTGTTCTTTCCTTCCTCTCCCCCCCCCCCCCCCCCCCCTCTTTCATCCTGGACCAAGTATTTTTTTGAGAAATCAACTCAATGATATAAATGCAATCCAAATTATTCTAAACCTATCATGTCAGGAAGAAGTCAAAATGTTTGCTATAAAATTTAAATCTGACAAAAATCTGTAACATGTTACAATATTTTCATGCCTTACTGAACAGATTAAAAATTGACCTGTGCTGGAAATGATGTCTCTGGGAGATCGGGTGAGGACAGAACAAATCACCTAAATACCGTGATTAAATAGAGTTATAGAATCAGAGATGTATAGCATAGAAATAGGACCTTCAGCCCAATTCACCCATGCCAACCAGGTGTCCTAAACTTAACTAGTCCCATTTGCCTGCATATTTATTTGCCCATAATCTCTCTACACCTTTCTCATGTGTGTACCTGCCCAAGTGCCTTTTAAATATTGTAATTGTACCCACCTCTTTTGGCAGTAGAATCCATACATGCATCGCCTTGGTATGAAAAAGTTGCCCATCAGCCCCCTTTAAAATTTTTCCCCTCTCACCTTAAGCCTATGCCTCTAGTTTTAGACTTCCCTACCCCAGGGAAAAGATCTTGGCTGTTCATCTGCATCCGTCATAATTCTGTAAATCTTTATAAGGAGACCGCTCATTCCCCTATGTTCCAGGGAAAAAAAGTCCCAGCCTATCCAGTCTCTCCTTCTCATTCAAACCTTCGAGTCCCTTTAACATGCACATAATTTTATTTTACACCCTTTCCAAATTAATAACATTCTTCCTACAGCAGGGCAAACAGAACTGTATGGAGTACCAAATGTAATCTTACCAATATCTTGTACTGTTGTAACATAACGTCCCAGTGTACTCAGTGCTGTGACCGATGAAGACAAATGTGCCAAATACCTTCTTCACCAACCTGTCTATCTGTGACACCACTTTTAAGAAAATATGTACTTGCATCCCTTGTTTTCTCTGTTTGAGAACACTCTCCAGGGCCCTACCTTTATATCTATAAGTCCTGCCCTGGTTTGTCTTGCCAAAATGCAACACCTCGTATTTATCTTATTTCAACTCAATCTGCCATTCCTCGGCCTACAGGCCCAGTTGGTCAAGGTCAACCTTCTTCACTGCGCCACCACTTCTGGTGTCATCTGCAAACTTACTAACCATTCCTTCTATGTTCTCATCCAAGTCATTTATATAAATAACAAAGAACAGTGGACCCTATATTGATTTCTATGGCACACCTCTGGTCTCAAGTCTCCATTCTGAAAAACAATCTTCTACTATTATCCTTTGTAGCTTACTGGAAAGCTAATTTTATGTCCAATTGGCTGGTTCTCCCTGGATTCCATGTGGTCTAATTTTACTGACCAGTCTACCATGTGATATCTTGTCAAAGGCCTTGCTAATGTCTACTGCATTGCCCTCATGTACTTTCTTGGTCACTCCTTCAAAAATCTTAATCAAATTTGTAAGATATGATTTCCCACACACAAAGCCATGTTGACCATCCCTAATCAATCCTTGCCTTTCCAAATGCATGTAGATCCTGTCCCTCAGAATCCCTTTTAACAATTTGCCTACCACTGACATTAGGCTCACTGGTTTGTAGTTCCCTGGCTTTTCCCTGCCACTTTACTAAAATAATGGCACAATATTTGCCTCCCTCCAATCTTCCAGCACCTCACCCATTAATACTCATTGCCTAAAACATAAGAAAATAATGGCAATTATAGAACGACAATGGACAACTGCTGGAATTCCAGTACTGTTTTCTATAAGTTGTGTACTATCCTGAACTATTTTCCTGAATTGAAAGCACTTGGCTCACATTTTCATCTGAGTTCAACTTAATTATTTTGCTATTTTCCCATCTAAACTAACACAAGGGTAAATTAACAACTTCATAGGAATTTTAATGCTTTACTTCAATATCATTTTCTATGGGATCATCAATTCCTTCTGTGCTCAAGGGCTAGAAGAAAAGTCATTCAGAAGTAAAGGCTTGGCCCACCCACTGAGTTACCAGACAGATGGATTTGTACCTGTTTTCTCACGTTTTTGCAAACTTAGGACAGAAATGTCTGTAGATTTTGTGCGATGCTCTTTTTTACATTTGGAAAGCTTCACCTTTCAGCTTGTTATGGGAGATGGGATTTCCAATATTTGTCTGCTGGCTTAACAGATGACTAGGTGCTGCTTTCAAGAGCTTGGGATGCATTCTGTGACAAATGATTTTTGTCAAGATGGCTTAGCACAAGACTGTATCCAGAAGCAAATGCACCTGGCAACAAGTTAACAATTTTTTTTTATTTTTTTGCACAACTATGGGATCATCTTTTGAGTTTGTATTCAAACGTGGAGCCTGGCCTTCCACAAACATGTATTGGAAACTCGTGTGCACTGCCATTTATTTGAAATGGCCTGTAAGGACCATGGTAGCACACGTTTAGCACTGCTGCCTTTTAACTCCAATGATCCAGGTTCGATTTCTGGCTTGGGAATCGCTAGCTGGCCAGCATTTATTGCCCACCCTAGTTGCCTTTGGAGAGCATTGTTATGGTACGGAGTCACATGTAGGCTAGACAAGGCAAGGACAACAGATATCCTTTCCTAAAGGACATCAGTAAACTGATGGATTTTTCTGACAATCGACAATGGTTTCATGGTCATCAGTACATTCTTGTTCTGAATATTTTTTAATTGAATTCAAATTTCACTATTTGTCATGATGGGATTCAACCCTGGGTCCCCAGAACGTTATCTGAGTCTCTGGGTTAACAGTCTAGCTATTGCCTAGTGGTATTAGGACTGATTGATGTCAGTGGTACATCATTATCATTTATATCATATATTTGCATATCCCATTTGTTAACCCTTTATAGTACAGTTCCACCACCTCCAGTGGCCAGAATGCAACTCCTCTTTAAGAACTGAAGGCTAGTTTTAAGTTGTGCTAGCCACACAGATGCCCAACACCTTCTGCCCCATTCCCATCCAGCCTCTTCATATCCCTAATGCTATTTTAACCCTTTGGGCTATCAGCCAGTTAACTGTGTTGAACTCTCTTTCCTTGGCCACCAATTTCTGGCATTTAACTTGAATACGGTGCTTCTAGATCATCACAGGGATCCCAGCAGTGTGCCACAAGGTCTTCACCCCCGGGCCTCTGCAGTGTATGTAACTAGTTAGCAGAGTATGTAACAAGTTCCATTACTGACAGACAGCATAGCTTTGCAAGAGGGAGGTCATGCCTTACAAGTTTTGTGGAGTTTTTTGAGGAGGTGACAAAAACGGTTGACGAAGCAAGGGCCGTAGATGTTGTCTATATGGATTTCAGAAGGGCCTTGACAAAATCCCTCATGGCAGGTTGGTTAAGAAGGTTAAGGCTCATGGGATACAAGGAGAGGTGGCTAGATGGGTAGAGAACTGGCTTAGCCACAGGAGACAGAGCTTAGCAGTCGAAGGGTCTTTTTCTGCTGGAGGTCTGTGACCAGTGGTGTCCCACAGGGCTCTGTACTGGGACCTCTGTTATTTGTGATATGTATAAGTGATCTGGAAGAAGGTGTAACTGGTGTTATCAGCAAGTTTGCAGATGGCACAAAGATGGCTGGACTTATGGATAGCGGTAAACATTGTCAGAGAACACAGCAGGATATAGATAGACTAGAAGATTGGGCGGAGAAATGGCAGATGATACAGATAAATGCGAGGTGATGCATTTTGGAAGAACTAATGTAGGTGGGAGTTATACAATAAATGGCAGGGTCATCAAGAGTATAGAAACAAGAGGGACCTAGGTGTGCAAGTCCACAAATCCCTGAAGGTGACAGCACAGGTGGTGAAGGTGGTGAAGAAGGCATATGGTATGCTTGCCTTTATAGTAAGGGGTATAGAGTATAAAAGTTAGAATCTGATGTTGCAGCTGTATAGAATGCTGGTTAGGCCACATTTAGAGTACTGTGAATAATTCTGGTCACTGCACTACAAGAAGGACATGGAGGCTTTAGAGAGAGTGCAGAAAAGGTTTACCAGGATGTTGCCTGGTATGCATTGTCTTAGCTATGAGGAAAGATTGGATAGACTGGGATTGTTCTCCCTGGAAAGAAGGAAAATGAGGGGAGACCTAATAGAAGTGTACAAAATTATGAAGGGTATAGATAGGGTGAATATTGGGAAGCTTTTTCCCAGATCGGAGGTGACGATCACGAGGTGTCACAGGCTCAAAGTGAGACAGGCAAGGTATAACTCAGATACCAGAGGGATGTTTTTTATGCAGAGGGTTGTGGGGGCCTGGAATGCACAGCTAAGTAGGGTGGTGGAGGCAGACACATTGGAATTATTTAAGAATTACCTGGATAGTCACATAATTAGGCTGGGAATGGAGGAATACAAACGAATGGTCTAGCTGGACCAATGAGAGGCGCAGGCTTGGAGGGCCGAAGGGCCTGTTTCCTGTGCTGCATTGTTGTTTGTTCTTTGTTTGTTGTTTTGTTTGTTTAGCTTGGGTTGCATACCGCAGTCATGTGCTGCCTGCAATAACTCGATTGAATATGGAGTAACCTTGCATTTCTGCACCCAAAAACTGACACTGTTGAACTTACGCTTAACTTTAGTACCGTAAACTGGCATAAGACAGATTAAGAAATACTGAAGTCAAAAGATGAAATGGTTAATGCTATGATATATGGTCATATCTGAGCTGGCATTATGTAATTCCAACATAGAGAATTGCACAGCAATTAACACGAAAGCAAATTAAAGAATTGTGGGCACAAACTGCACTGTGTTGTGTCCTAATAGTTCTGCATCCATGGAAGTTCCTGTTCCATGAGGCTGGGTGTGTTCTAAATACACTTTAGATCCCTGAGACTCTTGAGTTGTTTTATAATCTGTAGTGAAAATTGACTTTGGACCAAATAAACAAAGATAACTCCATACTTCCTGCAGCCCCTTATTCTGAAAACACAATCATTGCAATCATTGGTAATTTCCGTTTTAGAATGTAACTATGTGTAATTTAATAAAGTGTTGGTAGCTATGTGTCAGTTACTTTTTTGACATATTTAAAATTGTCACCATATTTCACTGAAAACATTTGTAATAGGAGACCTTTTAGCAAGTGTGGATCCCCATGATAATCAACATGGTTAGATTCATTCCTTTAACAATGAATAAAAGTTCTCAACTATCATATTTCTGCTTCTATAAGTTCAAAATATATTTTGAAAAGAAACATTTAAAAACAAAAAAAGTACAATGGTAAACTTAGAAGCTGCTCATTTCATTCTTTAACTTGTATTGCTGAGTTAAAAGTTATCGACATTTGGATTTAGTTGAAACACGTTAACATGATGCTTTGTAAGATTCAAATTTTTATATGGTGCAGCTAATAGGTAAGTTACAGTATAAAATACAACTGATAAGAACCACGTGACCCCACAGCAGGGGAGTACTAACAAGCTCGGGTGAAGGTGCACTTCACTGACTGGATGAAGACTATTTGGCAGATGAGAAACAGTGAGGAACGTTTGTTTTCTCATTGTATGTACAGTTGTTGAACTATTTGGTACAGTGCAGAAGTTAGCGCTGGAGTTCTTTTAGAGACTGGATTAACAAAGCCTGAGGGACAGAATGTCATTAAGTAGGAAAAATTGGACTGCTCTCTCCAGGTAGGTGTCTATTAATATTTAACACTTTGCCTACTTCCGTATACATTCACACTTGAAATCCGCAGACTAATTGTTGTGAGAAATACAAGGTGAAAAATAAGCACCTTATTATTTGCTGTCTATGTAAAGGAAATGAAAACTGAATGCTGTATATTGTGTCTGTCCTTTCAAAGTGCACAGACTGGTGGAATTTCAGGCATATAGGATAACAAGAGTTGGAACAGTATATAAGCAAATCATTCTCTGTCTAAACAAAAACATAAAGTGGAAGAGCTTGTTTCAAAGATCTTTTCTGTACCTGTTCCTGCAGATTTGTTACTGAACTCATCAACTACTTAAAGGGTGGAGATTGCTCGTGTAGTTGGAAACCTTTTACAACAGCTACTCCATGTCTGTTAGCCCAAACACATCCTTTAACTCTAATTAATGCTTTCAGAATAATTGATGTTTAAGTGATTATTACGATCGCCTGTGAGTCCTGAATTTATTTTGTAGCACTCATATGCGGACAAATCTGGAAACAATAAAGGTTGTCACACATTCATCATTATATATATTTGCAATTCGAATTCTCGATATCTTTATTAAATAACATGATACTGTTTATTACCTAACTATTAATATTGAATGATGCTGTAATTTCTTCATTTCACATCAAATAACTATGTTTGATTTTATCAGGAATCATGTTGCTTATAGTCATCTTCAATAGGGTTAGATTTATGGCAGATATATCTGGAGTTGGCTTGGATTGTGATGATACGTGCCCACATGCATTATAATGTAAGATGCTCAGCAAAGAAAGGGTTAACATGGGATTGGAGCATGGCACCGCCTGCAGTGTGATATATGTAGTTACATGGCCAGAAAACCATCTGGTAAAACACTATAAAAAGCTATCCTACATAGTGGGGGTAACACCAAACAAACCATACTAGGAACTGTAAACAGTTAAAGCCCACCAATAAAGGTGTTGATGTCTAAAAACACAAGTCTCAAGATATCATCGATGAGCCATTAAAGAACCCATATTACATACATGTTATGACAGTTTTGGAGCAGGATTTGATGATAAGACCATGGTGATCTGCAGAGCTGATAAATGGTGATAAGAAAGGTGGAACGTAGGAATTAAGAGCTGAAGTAGGCAATTCAGCCCTTCGAGCCTGCTCTACCATTCAGTCAAATCATGGCTGATCGCTTCCTAGTCTCAAATCCACGTCTCTACCTGTTCTCCATTTCCTTTTAGCCCATTTTTTAAAATCAGACATTATCTCTCTTCTTCTGGAAACCATTTAATGATTCAGACTCAACCATGCTATGGGGCAGCAAGTTCCTCAAATTCATCACCCTCCGTGACATGTGATGACTAAATTTAGAAGTGCACAACAGTCTGCAAAGGCACCAGATAATGAAGCCTGAGAAGACATATTGCCAGACCTTGAGTATTGTAGAATCAAAGAACAGACGCAGTTACAAGATGAGTCAGCCACGAAGAGAACATGGCAAGTTCTCTGGCAAGAATCCACAAGAAGGTGAGCAAAGTACAGAAACAGTAACTATACTTATATTTTAAAAAATATGGCCATTCCAAGTGGCTCCATAGATGGAAGCAGTCCAAAAGGAGGACAACAAAAGACCCCAGAAAATGGGAACAAAGGACTCTAGGGGGTAAGCACTAGAAGATAATAAAAGACCCCAGAAGGAAGGCATAAAGTGAAGTGCAATTGAAGAATTGCAGAATGGAAATAGGGCAACTGTTTATTGGAGGTAGACCTAGCCAACAATAAAGTCAAAAGGAAACCCTTTTGAAATTAAGATAAGTTGAAATGAAAGTTCCCTTTGTGAAATGTATATATCCAGTAAGAATATGATAGATTCATTTCAGAAAAAAACACAGAAATTAAAGACCACAAAATAAATTAGAAATGATTAAAAATAAACATAAAGAGGAATTAGCAAAAAGAATTAAAACTCCAAGGAAGTCATTGAAACAAGATAAAATGGTTGACAGCAAGCCTTCAGAAAAAACAAGAAAGCTGGAAGAAGTTAAGAAGGAGAAATTACTGAAGACAATGGAGAATAAGCTGAACTCCATGAAACAGCAATTAGAAAATAAGAAGAAATGCAATAAAGAAGTAAATTGGGAGAATAAGAGCTTGGAAAAGAAGATGTTTTGTAAAATAAATTAAGCAGTGCTATGCTTTTAAAACTGAGATAGCACAACTGAATTTGGAACTGTCAAGACTCAACAAAGAATCTGAAGGAACTATTCAGAGCCTTCAGAAGGAAGTTGAAGAAAGGAAGATTGACAATAAGAAATTAACTAAAGAGTTAAAATTATTGAAATTAGCATCAGAATCAGCAATTCAGACATAGAGGGTGGGGTTTTCCAGCCATATTTGCCCCAACTGGAAAATCGCAACAGTAGTCAACAAACCTTTGCATGGTCTCTCTCCCCGCCGTCCATATAAGTGAGATGGGAAAACTCCCTCCGAAGTGAAACAGAGATAAGATGCCAGGACAAGATTGCTGAAATGGTCGCACTACTGAAAAAGCACAAACACTAATATAGTAAAATGGTCAATGGAAAAAAACGTTGAATTGAAATGTTGGAAAGGAAAAGTACCAATATCAAGTTTTTTGAAATTGGAAATTGAGCAATTGTCTGCTAAGGATGAATTCTTAAGAAAAAGTAACTGAGAAAATTAAAATGATAAAGGATGTAGACAAATCTTTAAAAGACGCATTAAAGAATAGATTGCAATATCCTGTTAGCAGACAAGAAATAATACCAAGTGATTTAAGTATCAGATTCATAGATTACTACAACTACTACTTTACACATGACTGATTGAGATGTGAAAGAACTGTCAAGGCATAAGACAATGTTGTATAATGATTTGAAATGAACATTGAATCACATTCTCTGTTAGGAAGGAGGAAAGTTTTTGAAAAAGAAAGGGGGATGTGATGACTGGCTGCATGTATTACAGTGTAAGATGCTCGGCAAAGCAGGAGTTGACATGGGACTGGAGAGTGGCATCGCCCACACTGTGATGTATGTAGTCATGTGATCAGGGAAAAGTCTAGAAGAACACATTGCAAGCAGCTAGCCTGCATAGCAGGAGCAACAAAATGCAAAACCAAACTTGGTATGGTAAATAGATCTCCTCAGTGAGCCACCACCATTGCAAGCTGGAGAACCATATTACATGCATATTATGACATGACTAAAGATTTCCAGCCTACCATTCTAACTTTGCTTCCCCATTTGTCTTATCTGAATGTAGTAAAATCTAACTGGTATCTTCTTTAAAACTGACACTAAAGCTGCAATTCTCTGACCTCCCACGGGGTTGGGGTTCTCTGGCCCTGCTGCTGTGAATGGAGATTTGGCTAAGTGCCACATTTTCCATTCTCAAGGGTAGAGATGATATGAGATCAGAGAATTTAGAAAAAGAATTTAGCATCGTAGTTCATGTGAGACTTGCTTATCCTTATATTTTTAATGACTCACCAGCACCAGCTAACACACAATTATGGAAGACAGCATTGTGTAGCATCAGCACACGTATGCTGTAGTTCCATTTGTTTCCATTAACAAATCATGAGAGGATACTTCTCATTATATAAAACTTACTGAACGTGCTAAGTTAGTTATAAGTGGATAGCCTATGGAAATTAGATGGCATTCAAAGTTGTTATGAGAATTTATATGAAAGGGAGTAAGGAGTAGTGGGTGGGATTAAATGCAGACCAATGTAAAGACCAGTTAGGGCCTTCCCTCTTTAAGTGTCCATGCTCTTGATCCAAACTCTACCCTATGAAGGAAGGGTGAAAGGGAGGATTTTATGGTGACCACAAAGGTGGAAAACATGGCGTGGATTAATCAGGTGGGATGGGAATTTCAGTTAATTCTACCACACAAGGGAGGGGAGCAGGGAAATGGCAACTTGCATAGAGGTTTCAAGCCATCAAGGGTGAGGCATTTGTTAGGAGATTTGTGAGGTGGGGTTAGGAACATGGAAGAGTAGAGGAGGGAGCCAGGAGAGGATGGAGGTTGGGTGGAGAGCATGGACATTTAAAGAGGGAAGGCCCTAATGCCTTGGGTATGGTGGTGGAAGGAGCCAATCAATCTGAGAATTAGAAAGGCCTGGAAGGTATTGTCAGTATTGTCCAAATGTGTGCCCACCTCTGGCTGTTGGCTGGCAGAATTTTTACAGAACTTTAAGTTCACTTACAACACTTCAGTTACACCCACCTAGTGAGGTCTCAGACAAATGGGTGTGATTCTCTTGCCCTGTGCGCTCATGTGCAAATCGTGCTAGGACCAGGGAATCACGGGAGAGGGGCCACACAGTGCAGTTAGAGCTGGCCAGATTCCTTTTTGGGATTCTCTCAACACAACCAACATAATTTGGTTCATGCTCAGTGAGGGCATGGCATGCTGTACCTCAAGGGAACAGGGAAACCAACCTCTCAGAAAAGAGGGCATCTTCGCCTTCCCCACCACTCAGATCATTGGCCAATCCTCCCCCACATGCACCATATGGCACAAGGATAACATTCATGATCACAGAGCTGCTTGAAATCAACATGCCATGTATCTTATCTTGTGGGTAGCAACTGTAAAGCCTGCCCAGTGCCATGCCCTGTGGCGGGCTAGGTGAATTGGCTGTGGTGAATGGCTGCCAAACTCGTGAATAATATGCAAGTTAGCAGGTTTGCATAATTATTGGGTTGGGTCGGAACTTGATCATGGCTAGTGAGGTGGTCAGGTGAATCAGAGAGCCCTCATGCCAGTTGGGAATCCCAATTTTCGGCCGATGCTCTGATGAATGGGGTGTTGGGATTCCCGATGGTTGGATGGATGAAGATTTGAGTCCAACATTGTTTCCTCCATTATAAAGAAAATATTCCTAGCTGCCCTGTACTGACAAAGTATTCCAAACTTGAAGCATTTCAGTGTTTTCATCTCTCTGAAACTGGTCTGAATGCATAAGGATGGTGTGAAATATTTACAAATGAAATTTAATTTTGAAATACATCCAATCTTAAGTTTTATGTCTATGGAAATGGAGTTACGCAGGATAATTGTGGCTATGATGCCAAACCTCCCTGTTTAACCAGGAGGATCTTCAATTGGCTGCCCATAGATGCACTATGAAAACCTTCCTGGTGCTAAAGTGAACATAATCTGTATTCACGCCACTGGCACTTAGAATTTTAATTTTAAATGTACAGGAAATGGCAAAAAGGGCAACGTGGGTGTGGTGTACAGTTCCGGAGATGAAGTCTTTAATGGCACAGTGTTGACAAAAATCCCAGCCTTTGTGCATCTTGGTAATGCTGGAATAAAATCTTATGGAGTTTGCACATTTGCACCGTGTCTGCATGGGTTTCCTTCACGTGCTCCGGTTTCCTTCCACACTCCAAAAATGGATAGGTTAAGTTGATTGGCCATAGTGAATTTCCTCTTAGTCTCAGGGGGATTCATAGGATAAATACATGGGGTTATGGAGATAAGGCCTGGATTGGATTATTGTTGGTGCAACCTCGATGGGCCAAAAGATCTTCTGCATTGTAGGATTTCAATAACTCTATGAAATCCCATTTTGGGTTTTGGTTAACTGGGAGGGCAGTAATAAAAAATTAATGAATTGTTAACCAGCTCAAATTGACCAAGCAAAATTATCATTTTAATACTTTAAGTATTTTAAGTTGGTATAGCATGATTGTAGAATCCACCTTTTATTTAATCACATCAAATTTCAGAACGTTTAGCAAAAGCAAATTAAGCAAAATAACAAAAGCATAAAGCAGTGGTGAAATTGGGTCAGGTCACTCAAAACTAAGGGTGGGATTTCCTGCTCTCTCCTTAGCGGGTTCCCCGTGGTAGATGCAGCGACTGTCTGTCGACTTCAGCCAGAGCAGAACATTCCATTGGCAGAAGGAGCCAGAAAATTCCAACCTAAACTTTGTCATTTGCAGCTGTCACAGAATGCATCTAATGAACCAATGGGCACTGCAAGTTGGTACTCGAGCTCTCTGTACAGAGAAGCTGCCAAGTGGAAGCTCAACTTTCTAGAATTTGGAACAGAATGCATCCTTTGTATCAGACAAATTGGAAGTCAAATTTTTGTTACAATACTCTTAACCAATGACTAACTTTGTTGAATAGATGTATAACAATTCAACCAGAGATCTACTAAGCCTCTTCATATTAGAACTAAAAAAGGCTTGTGTCAACATTTTTGCTGTAAAAAATATGTTTGAAAGGTGTATTATTACAGCTAAAAAAAAAATCATCCTAGTGAGTAAAATGTTCGGTAATCAGTTTTTTTTGTGTTTTTGGCTTTTTCAATTTCAGGAATTGAGCAGACTGTTAATATGATAGCATTAGCCTTTTCAACATGTGGAGCCACTCCTTAAATACAGGCAACTCACTACATGTGACTAATCCAATTATGAATGGAGTGAAGTCAATATTTCCATGAAACTTGAATGTTTTCTTACCCTGCCCAAAGTTTGATCTGAGTTCAAATATGAGCATGATCATCTGCAATTTAGAGTGGGGACAGTTAAACATGAATGGAAGTGGCCATGATATGGAAGGAAGCTGATGGAATGAGAATCGAGGGATGGGAATGAAGCAACTCCTTAGGCTGTCAGAAACTTGGGTGTTTGGATACAAAACTTCCTACCCTATTAGTGGAATGCATGAGTTTGATATGGAGTCCTCTGTAGAAAGAGAAGTGGTTAGCACTGTTGCTTCACAGCACCAGGCGTCCAGATTCGATTCCCGGTTTGGGTCACTGTCAGTGGTGAGATAGCACATTCTCCTTGTGTACGTGTGGGTTTCCTCCGGATGTTCTGGTTTCTTCCCACTGTCCAAAAGATGTGCTGGTTAGGTGCATTGGCTATGCTAAGTCCTCTTCGTGCATCTAAACAGACGTCAGTGTGGCGACCGGGGATTTTCACAGTAACTTCATTGCTGTGTTAATGCAAACCAACTTGTGACACTAATAAATAAATTTACTATTGTCCAAGACTGCAGGATAGTGAATGCGCTGAAGCTGAATGTTACAGAGGGTTGCAGTTGAGGTTATCTCAAATGCCTTACATTGGATTTGTTTCTTTGATGTAAACGTATAGACATTGGTACATATGCTATGAGCCTACATTGGCTTCAGTTCCCTTACATTTAAAATTCAAATGCAGAAAGCACTGAAATAATTATTTCAAGTATCAAGTGTTCATGACAGTATCATGATATAGACATGCCTTGAATCTTTCTTTAGCTCTGAATCTCCCTGACCAGAAAAATAAAGAGCTTGGCCATATACTTCCATATTATCTTTGATATTTCTGCGTCCAAACATTCAGACAAATGTTCCTAGCCAGAAAAATGATGCAGAGGATATTCCTTCTGATATTAATTTTAGATGTTGGAAAGGAAGGAAAGGGAAGGTTATCATCACTGTGTTAGCTTATCAAAGTGACTAAGCTGCTGGTAGTACTGTGCAGAGGATATGGGAATGAGACAGTTAGCATTCAGTGCCTGTAGTAGGCTAAAACCCAGTGCGTGTGGGCTGCCGCAGGAGAGGAATGAATGGAAAGGGTGAAACAGAAAATCGTCTGGAGATGTCCAGAAAATAATTAAAAACTAAAGCACCCAAGACAATGGAACTGTATAATGTAATCAAAAACAGAACTGTAACCAATTCAAAGTAACAAAATGATGACCTAATATAAGTGTAACACTTTATAATTAAAAGAAAGGAGTATAAGAATCTGTAAGAACCAATGCTCAGTAGAGTAGCTCAGAAGCCACGAGTTCTGCTTTCCCTCATGCATGCTGAATAAAGCCATTTTTGTTGAAGTTGTACGTGGTCGTGGAAGACTTAGTTCGTTCATTCCCTCCTAAGTGCCAATCTCACTACTCTCAACATGGCACAATGCATTTCCTTTTACCACTCATCCTGCTATGCAGACACAGCATTCTTCCTTTTCTTTATTGAATCTTCTAGAGGAGAATATGGAGGTTTAGATAATAGAATCCCACAGTGCACAAGGAGGCCATTCGACTCATTGAGTCTGCGCTGACCATAATCCCACCCATTTATCCTAGCTAGTCCCCTTGACACAAGGGGCAATTTAGCATGGCCAATCCACCTAACCCGCACATCTTTGGATTGTGGGAAGAAACTGGAACACCCGGAGGAAACTCACATAGACACAGGAAAAACGTATAAACTCCACTCAGATAGTATTCCAAGCTGGGAATTGAACCCAGGTGCTGTAAGGCAGCAGTGCTAACCACTGTGCTACCATGCCACCCATGAGTTAGTCTCACTGAAATTGCAGCCCTCCTTCTTTTTCACCCCCTTGCAATGCTTGAGTCTTTTTGATTATTTCCCTGGAAGGAATTCTTTAAAAATGGTACAAAATCACACACTTCTGACAGTTAACTCAATGACTTAAACAATTTCCTAGCTACTTGCTGCTGCAAACTTCAGACAGACTATTTTTGTTCTTCGGTACTAAAGGTAACCAAAAAAAAACTAATGGAATGGTCAACATTTACCTCAAAGGAGTTGGAATAAGAGAAGAAGGGAGCAAAAGACTGGAAATCTGAAATAAAAATAGAAAATTTTGTAAATACTCAGCAAGTCTGACAGTATCTGTGGAGAGAGAAATGGAGTTAATGGAAACATTAGTTCTGTTTCCCTCTGCACAGATGGTGTCAGATCTGTTGAGAGATTCCAACATTTTCTGTTTTTATTACATAAGAAAGCGATGAATGGTCAGACCTCGGCAGATGTGCTTGCTTTAGTTTTGGTCATTGAACCTCAGGAAAGACACAGTGGCTGAGGAAAACATGCAGATTCATCCGAATGATACCAAGACATAAAAGATTTTTAAGAACACTTACTTCATGAGATATGGGCATCACTGAACAGGCCAACATTTGTTGCCCATAAGTGCCCTTAAGAAGGTGACAGTGATCTGCTTTCTTGAGTCACTGCCATCAATCTGGTACAGGTATTCCCACAATGTTAGGAATTTAGATCAACACACATCAGTGCATGAACCTGCCACCTCATTGATCCAAATGCATTGAAACAGCCACTGAAATTTTGGACTTTTGCTTTTATTTATTGCTTATTGGGTCCTTCAACTTTACCCCCAGCTGAGATGCTCCAATCCTGCCACTGTGAACGGAAATTTGGCTGAGCCCCAGATTCTCCATTCTTACTGGCAACAGTGGCAGGGTATGAATGGGTGGAGGATTCTGGCCCAAATCTGCAAGGTATGATTTCATAAATATTGAACTGTCTTTAAAGAGTGGTTAGAATTGCTTTGTAAGAAATGTGGTGGGCAATTAACTTGCAACAAGATCCCCCAAATGGCAATGAGATAAATCAACAGTTAATAGGCGAATTCTCCCATGGTCCTGCCTGTGGGTTCAATGGTTGGCAGCAGAGGTTAAGGGGGGTTGGGGGAATTTAGCAGGATTGAAAACAATCAGTTATATACTTGCATAAATTCCTCAGACCTTCTGTTGGTGTCCACCATAGTAAGAAGTCTCACAACACCAGGTTAAAGTCCAACAGGTTTATTTGATAGTAAAACCACAAGCTTTCCAGGTTTGCCCCTTCATCAGGTGTCCACCATGGGAAATCGAGAAACCCGCTGGAGGCTGGCGTGGAACTTATTTGCATTCCACCAATGGGAAGAAAGTGAAGGACACACTGGAATCCTCCATCCATTTCCAATTCTCTGTCATGTCAACAAGTAAACACACCAATCCAAAACATGCCTCGAACAACATGGCATGCAGATGTTGGGACTCACCTGGATAATGTCTGGGGCTGCCTCCAGAGTTCAGAACGAAGCCCACCAGCAACCTTGGGCTCCGTAACATCACAGCAGTGGATATGAGAAGCCTACGTGCATCTACAGATGCATCTTTCAGATTCAGTGTCATTGAAGAGGTCCAGCCTCAGAGTGTTCCTGGAGATCCATCATCTTTCTCAGGATTTCTATCTTCCAGTTTTGGAGTGTTCTCATAGATCCACTTTGATTTTTATGCGGTTCATCACTTTTCTTCAATAGTAGGTCAATGATGATGTTGGGCAACTTTTCAATATGATGCATAGATATGACAATATGCCATCAGATCTGCCCTTCCCTGAAATACTGTGTAAAACATTCAATTTCATAACTAATGAAGATATGATGTGGTCTCCCATTGGCCTTTGCAGTGTGAAACACTCCACATTCCCACCCATACCATGAGATTTAGTCCCAGATGGGATCATTCTGTCTGATCTGTTTCTGATGGTGTTATTTAAGAACAGGCGGTACAGTGGTTAGCATTGGTGTCTCACAGCATCAGAGACCCAGGTTCAATTCGGACCTTGGGTGACTATGTTCATTCTCCCCGTGTCTGCATGGGTTTCCTCTGGGTGTTCCAGTTTCCACCCACAGTCCAAAGATGTGCAAATGGGTTTGGTTGATTGACATGCTAAATTGTCCCAGACTGTCCCAAGATGTGTAGATTAGAGGGATTAGCAGGGTAGATACTTGGGATTAGGTGAATAGGGCCTGTTTGGGATTGTCTTTGCTGCAGGCTTGATGGGCCGAATGGCCTCTTGTAGAGAGTGTTCACCAGGGTAACTTCATGTTCCTTTCAAATAATGCCATTGAGTTTCTTAAAATTTAAAAGACCAAACAGATAGAAGAATGTTTAGAATTTAACAGCAGCAAAAATCTGCCTCTTTGGGAGTGGTGAAAAGAAAATCATAGATAAGAAAGCAAAAGTGAAGGAGGAAAAAGAATAAATAATATGCTGCTCTTTTATATTGTTGTTGGTATAACTATCACGTTCACACCCCACCACTGCTGCCAGCGAGAATGGAGAATTTGATACTCAGCCAAATCTCTGTTCCATGCATTAGGACCAAAGAATTCAAGCTATAGGCGAGGTCGAAGAATCCGGCCCTGGATCTCAATTTAATAATGAATTTGAAAGACACGAAACTCTGGCAGTGCATCATTCCCTCAATACTGCCATTGGACTGTTAGTCTACAGCAGCTCTTTAAGGTGTGCAATGGCCTGTTGCTTGAACCTACAGTCCTCTGACAAGTGATGGTCACTGAATCAAGTTGACCCTTCAGGTGAATGAGGATTAACGTTTTGCATAAAATGCTTCATTTAGTTTCTGGATGTTATTACTCTGTTCTTATAGTTCAGCAAGTTCAGTACAATTTTAAGCAGCAATCACTGTCATGACATTGTACAAGGTCCCTCTTTAAACATTTATGAATAAGAAAAAGTATATTAGCTCATCTAAGAAGAATCTACACTTTTGCTTTCAGTATTTGGAAAAAAAATGGATATGTGAGACCATCCTATGGAAAACTTGGACTAGAATGTGATAGTTATACCAACAACCAATGTAAAATAGCAGCATATTATTTATTCTTTCTCCTCCTTCACCTTTGTTTTCTTATATATGGTTTTCTTTCCACCACTCCCAGAGGGTCAGATTTTTGCTGCTGTTAAGTTCTAAGTATTCTTCATGTTTGGGTTTATTTTGAAACTTTTGGCATGCTTTGCAAATGTGCATGTATACACATGTCAATGTGTAGCAATCCACAAGCAGGAGGCATGGTTTATTCTTATCCTTCTAAGGAAGGCGGATTAAGCCAATTGTATTACTTCCACCATCATTTTAACTACATTCCACAGAATGAAACTTGTGACTTTGTATTTATTGTAATTCAGTAACATATGTCTTTCCTTGTCTGATCTACTGGGATAATAAGATGTGCGAGTTAGGCTGATTGGCCATGCTAAATTGCCCCTTAGTTTCAGGGGGATTAAATTTAAAGTTTAAAGTTTATTTGCTAGTATCGCAAGGAGGCTTACATTTACATTGCAATGAAGTTACTGTGAAAATTCCCTAGTTGTGATACTTGGGTGCCTGTTTAGGGAGGGAGAATTTAGTGTGGTCAATGTCCTTCATTCATCGAGGGATTGAGTTCAGGAGTCAGGAAGTAATGCTGCAGCTTTATAGGACCCTTGTCAGACCACGCTTGGAGTACTGTGCGCAGTTCTGGTCGCCTCACTATAGGAAGGACGTGGAAGCTATTGAAAGGGTGCAGAGGAGATTTACAAGGATGTTGCCTGGATTGGGAGGCATGCCTTATGAAGACAGGTTGAGGGAGCTGGGACTGTTCTCCCTGGAGAGACGAAGGTTGAGAGGCGACCTGATAGAGGTTTACAAGATGTTGAGAGGAATAGATAGGGTGGACTCTCAGAGACTATTTCCCAGGGTTGCGACGAGAGGGCACAGATTTAAGGTGCAGGGAAGCAAGTACAGAGGGGATGCTAGGGGAAAGTTTTTCACTCAGAGGGTGGTGAGTGAATGGAATCGGCTGCCGTCGGTGGTGGTCGAGGCGAACTCGCTGGGGTCTTTTAAAAGACTTCTGGATGAGTATATGGGATCCAATGGGATTGGGGGTTATAGATAGGGCTATGGCTGGATAGGTTTTGATGTGTTCGGCACAACTTGTGGGCCAAAGGGCCTGTTTGTGCTGTAGTGTTCTATGTTCTATGTGCCTAACCAGCACATCTTGTATTATGTGGCATTACAGGGATAGGTGAGATTGTTATCGACGCAGGCATGATGGGCTAAATGACCTCCTCTGCATGTAGGGATTCTAGGGAAATCTATGATTCTAACATCCATCATGTAAAGGAAGTGTCCCATTTGACAGGTAATGTTGAAAGAAGGGCAAGACTGAGTGTCAAATATCTCTGGATACAGGTTTTTCAGAAAGTTAGGAAAATAAGAGAAGGGGGAAGGATGCAGTATTGATTCAAGACATGCTAGAATGAGTGGATATTCCAGAGAGGTCAAGAACAGAATCTCTTTGACTGGAACAAAGACAAAAACTGCAATTTCATTATTTGATCTAGTCTATAGGTCACCAACTCATGGGAAAAATTTAGAGGAACAAATGTACAAAGAAATGACAGTGAGGTGCAAGAATGATAATGGGGGACTATGAAAATTTGGACTGGGATAAGAGGGCAGAATGAGGAACGAGTTCCGAGAATATGTTTTTTATTGTTATCTTTCAGTACTTTAATTCTAATCAAAAAGCCAATTCAAATTAAGTCCAAACTCATGTGGTCTCCCACATGAGGGACAAATAAGATCCAAGCTAACAGCACGAGACTTTGCACCCCCTCGCAGGCTTGATCTAATGCTTCATCTTAGCCAAAAGACCAAGATGGCTTTGAAAAAATTGCATTATATAAAGCCTCAGTTTCACCTCATTTGCTTTGCTATACCCTAACCTGGATAAACTATGATTGCAGGCATCAGCACACTCCAAATGCAATGGGTTAGCTTCATTCCTTGCATGATTATGGTTATATCCCTGCCAGGTCTATTCAGGACAATTTGCCATAGCAATACATCTCCACTCCAATGAGAGAGACAATTCTAGACCTGATTGTTGGGAATGATATGGGCCAAGGAGAACAAGGATAACATTTGGAAGATAGTGATCATTATATCATAAGCTTTAGTTAAGTCGACCATTGGAAAGGACAAGGAACAATCCAGATTACAAATAATTAACTGTGGCAAAGCCAACTTCAATGGAATAAGAATGGGTCTGGGCCAGATTAAGTGGGATCAAAGGTTGTCAGGTAAAACATTAACTGCAATTCCTGCAAATGGGCTGCCTTGAAAGAAGAGAGTTCATGTACAATCAATATATATTTCTTCAAAGGAGAAGAGTAGTGTAAATAAATTCAGTGCTCCCTGGATGAGAAAAGGGACAGAGATTAACATGAAGGTGAGAACCTGGCTGATTGTAGAAGATTCAGAGGGGAAATGGGAAAAAAAAATCAGACAAGTAAAAAGAGAGGGAGCGATCTTTTCACCATTTGGCAGAGTGTTGGGGTTCTAATGGGAAAATTGGAATGAATCGTGCTGACAGTTCCGGCATAATTTCTGACTGAATCTTGAGCCTCATTAACACAGCTTTTTATGGCCATGGGAAGATCAATGCACTCATGGTAGAAATGAACTGATACGCCTGCTCCTGCTCTTCACATGGAGCTTATGGGAGTGCAGTCCCTTATAGTTCTTGCATGGCGGCCCGTGATCCCACATTCTACACTCCCACCCCTCTGGCCAAAAACAGAAGCCCCAATCTTGCATAGCACGAAAATGCATTGGAGAGAATGCATGATAACAAAGTGAGTATCCTGACGGGGCACCTCAAAAATTGTGCCAGGCATGATACTGAATGAGGGGAACGGTGCCAGCTAATCTACCTTGTCTGCAGATTCTCCACAGTGTGAGCTGTGTATTACTAATGCTTAAATTGCTTCTGGTATTAACCTGGTATTGTGAGACTTCTTACAATGCTTAAATTGAAAGATTTTTCTTTGATCTTGAGGGTTGGCATTCCAAAGGGTTAACTTTTGTCTCCAGTCCATGCAACTAGATCTAGCTCTGGACATTAAACTGGCATGCTGGACTCCTCAAAGATTCACCAGTTAGTCACTCTGACAACAGTATTCATCTTGACAACACACAGTGGATTGTTAAGAGGTATGCAATTAACTTTTGAAGGAATTCCCTAAAGGTGTCATTCTTCAGGGTCTTCAGTGCTGTTTGGTTAAGCAGATTTACATTAGAGCAAACAACACACTCTCATTGCTGGGCCTGAGAGTCAGAGTTCGCAGAACAGTAGATTTTCATTTTCTGTCCACTGAGCCCACACCATTGACAGAGTGAGGATTATAGGTTTCACTGCATTTGCCCTCCCCCAAATGAAAGAGACTTTATGCAACATGAGGCAGGCTGGCTCCACACTGCCCTTATAGCCTGGCCTCCCAAAGCAGGATCCCAGGACTTCATAGCCACACTTGGTACTGCCCAACTGCTGTGGCTGTCTTTCACCCAGTTTGCAGCTCCGAACAAGGAAGTGCACCCACTCAGCTACTGTTTGAACAGTGAACCAGCATGGAGGAATCATGGCAGCCAGCACATCCCTTTGGAGCAAGGGAGCAACTTATATCAAGAGAAGGGAAGTTAAGTCCTTTGAGCAATCAACACACACCCCTTACTCCCCCGATGAAGCAGTGACCCTCAGCCCCAGCTCTCGGCTGTACTTTGTGTAACCCCAGCATTCTGCCTGGTGCTCCTTGAATGTTTGGACTGCCCGGGAAGTAATGGCCAAATGAGCACTCCTCTCCGATATCCCTCTCAGAAGTGATTGCACCAAGTTGTGGAGTTGGAGTAGGTGGCATCAATGTGACGTCACACCGATGCCAGCAGAATGCTCGGTGTGGGCTCAATATCCGGAGTGAGTGCCCGCTAGTGATGTGCTGTTGCATTTAAATTAGATTCTCACTCTTTCCTAGCATTTCCAATCACTCATCAGTGAGAATCACACTTTTCCAAACTCTGCAATTTGACCCTGTCACCACCATTCCCGCAGATGGAGAATGCAGGCTCAAGATCCTACCTAGTGTGTAAAGTAAGACTGGCAACT
The DNA here is from genome assembly GCA_024679065.1 of Sphyrna mokarran. Classification (NCBI taxonomy): domain Eukaryota; kingdom Metazoa; phylum Chordata; class Chondrichthyes; order Carcharhiniformes; family Carcharhinidae; genus Sphyrna; species Sphyrna mokarran. Next base: position 30,427,224 of record JAGIQG010000023.1, on the reverse strand, counting down.
AACATAAAATGGAATTCCAGGATTGTCTATAATGTATAAATATTAGAAGCGTGGTAAAAGGAAGAGTGGGGCTGATTAAAGACCCAAAGTGGATTTAAGCATGAAAACATGGGGCATCGCTGAGGTATTAAATAAAGACGGTATATTTATCTTTAACAAGGAAGAAGAAGTTTTACAAGGCAAGGTAGTTCAGACATAGGAAGGGTTTAAATTATAAATGACAAGGTATTAGATTGGCTGTCTGTACTTCAGTTGATAAAGCATGAGAACTGGATACTGGATGAGAGACATCCAAGAATATTAAGGGAGGTGAGAGCAGGAATTGTGGAGGCACTGGCCATAAGTTTCCAATTTTCCTGAGACTTAGACCTAGTGCAGAGGACTAGAGAATTGCAAATAGAATCATAGAATCCCTTCAATGCAGAAAGAAGCCATTCAACCTAACAAGCCTGCAACAATCCCACCCAGGTCCTAGCTCCGTAACCCCACATATTTACCCCACCAATCGTCCTGACACTAAGTGGCAATTTATCATGGCTAATCTATCAACCCTCACACCTTTTGGACTGTGGGAGGAAACTGAGCTACCTGGAGAAAACCGCACAGACAGGCAGAACATGCAAGCTTCACACAAGACAAAAATGTTACAACCATTTTCAAAAAATTGTGTGAAGATAAGTGCAGCAACTAAAGGCCAAACAGTTTAACTCGGATAGTGGGGAAGATTTGGAGCAGCACAGCGGTTAGCACTGCCGCCTCTCAGTGCCAGGCACCCATTTTTCAGGTCACTGTCTGTGTGGAGTTTGCATATTCTCCCCATGACTGAGTGGGTTTCCTCTAGATGCTCCAGTTTTCTCCCACAATCCAAAAATGTGTGGGTTAGGTTGATTTGGCCATCTAAATTGCCCCTTAGTGTCAGGAGGATTAGCAAGGTAAATATTTGAGATTATAGGGATCAGACCTGGGTGGGATTGTTGTCGAAGCAGGTCTGATGGGCCAAATAGCCGCCTTCTACACTGCAATTGTTCTATGATTCTACAAACAACAATTCAGGACAAAGTGAAAAGTCACTTGGACAAATGCAGGTTAGACAAAACTAGCACAAACATATTAGGGGCAAATCATGTTAAACTAACTTGCTGGAGAGTTTAAGGGGGTAACAGTGAAGATTGATGAGGGTATTGTTGTTGATGTGGTGGACATGGACTGTATTTAATAAAGTGCCACACAACTGACCTGTGAGCAAAGTTAGAGCTTCTCAAATTAAAGGAATATTAACAATATGGATACAAAATTGACCAATTGACAGGAAACTTGTGATTAATAGATGTTTTTTGTACTGGAGGGAAGTTTGTTGTGGAGCACCCCGGGGGTCAGTGTGTGAACCCTTTCACTTCCTGATTTATAGTAATAAGCTAGCCCTTGGTATGTAGAGGGCAATTTTAAAATTTGTGAATGCTGTAAAACATGAAAGTTTGTGAACTGTTGAGAATAGTATAGAACTTAAAGGACACAGACAACTTGGTGGAGTGAGTGGACAAGTAACAAAGAAAATTCAACACTGTGAAGTGTGCTGAATTGATTCATTTTTATAGAATCGCTACAATACAGAAGAAGGCCATTCAGCCCATTAAGTTTGTACTGACCAAAATCTCACCCAAGCCCTATTCCCATAATCCACACTTAGCCTGCTAAGCCCCCTGACATTAGGGTCAATTTAGCATAACCAATCAACCTAACCTAGGCATCTTTTGATTACTGGAGGAAACAAGAGCATGCCAACATGGGGGGAATCTGCAAACTCCACACAAACAGTGATCCATGCTGGGATTGAACCTGGGTCCCTGGAGCTTTGAGGCAGCAGTGCTGATCACTGTGCCATCATACCACTCCACCCCACAGTTGGCAGATCAAAGAAGGACAATATAATTTGTAGATTTCAATTCCAAAGTCCAAAGTCTGAGGAACCTAGGTGCATATACGTATAAATCAGTGATATTGGCAAGACAGCTTGGCAGAGCAGCCAATAAAGTATACAGCATCTAAAGATTTATTAATGGGAGAATAGAGCACTAATTGAAGTTAAACTTGTGTAAAATGCTGAATCAGTCTCAGCTGGAATAGCACATCCAACTCTGGCTGCTACACCTTTGGAAAGAATGCAGAAAAGATTCACAAGAATGGTTCCATAGTTGAGGAATTTTAATTCGATGAATAGATTGGAGAAGCGGCCTTGTAAAAGGCCTGTTTCTATATTGTAAACCTCTATGACTGTCTCTAAGTAAAGGTTGAGAAAGATTTGACACAGAAAATCATAAGGGATCTGGACAGGATAGTTAGGGAGAAATTGTTCCATTGGTGGAAGGATCGAAGATGTGAAGAGATGTGGAGATAATTGTTAGAAGAAGCAATGGAGATACGAGGAGAAACATTTTCACAGCAAATAGTTAGGACCTGGAATGCACAGCCTGAAAGTGTAGTGGAGGCAGGTTCAATCGTGGCATTCAACAGGGAATTCAACTGTAATCTGCAAAAGGAAGAATGAGCAGGGCTACGGGGAATGGCAGCGGCTAAATTGTTCCTTCAGGGAGCTGGTTCAGAAAGGTCAGGCTATTGGTCTCTTTTATTGCTGTAACAGTTCTATGCGTCTGTGCACATGCCTATTCAAGCCAACTTGTTACCATAGTAACAGTCCGTCCTGCATGTACAAAATATTTCAGTTCCTTGTTGATAGCAATCTTTCATTTTGAGAAATATGCAAGGTCAAGGAAAAGACTAATAGGGAAATTGAGAAATAAATGTGATTATTTACCTAGAACTTGTCTCTTCCGTTAATGCTTTGATGGAAAATCGTAGAATCCTTTCAGTGCAGAAGAAGGCCATTTGGACCAATCAGTCTGTGCCAACTCTCCGATGGAGCATTTTACCTATTAATTCTCCTTACCTATACATCTTGGATACTAAGGGGCAATGTACCATGGCCATTCCATTTGACCTGCACATCTTTGGATGGAAGCCACCAGAAAGTGAGGTGAATCATCACAGAACCAAAGGTGTTTGTTTTAGCTCCCTTGAAGAGCAATCACATTACTCACACCTTATTCTTTTTTCCACACACAGTGGGATCCCGTATTGGTGATGAAAGTCTCGACCTTAGGCTGGAGAACTGATGGGATACCATATTAGAGAAGGCCCACCAGATTTTCAAATCCATCGGGGACTGAAGTAGCCAGCATTGGGCCTTCTCCAGGATAGAACACAGAACAATACAGCACAAACAGGCTCTTAGGCCCACGAGTTGCGCCGATCACATCTACCTATCCACAGACCTATCTATAACCTCCTATCCTATTCTTTTCCATATACTCAGCCAGAAGTCTCTTAAAAGACCCAGTGAGTTTGCCTCAACAACCTCCGATGGCAGTCGGTTCCATTCACTCACCACCCTCTGAGTGAAAAACCTACCTCTCTAGGATATAGGTGTTTAGCAGAGATCCCTCCCCCTGAGAGCTTGAGACCCAAAGAAATCCTACAACACCTGTTTAAAGTCAAAACAGGCTTATTTGTAGCAAACGCCATAAGCTTTCAGGACAGCCTATCCCTTCGTCAGATGGCTAGGAATTCTGGTCATAAAAATGACACAAAGACACAAACTCAGTTTACATGCATAATGATTGGAATGTGAGTCTTTACAGCTAATCAATTCTTAAAGGTACAGACAATGAGTGGAAAGGGGTTTAAGCACAGGTTAAAGAGATGTGCATTGTTTCCAGCATCTCTTTCCAACAAGGACCAGAACTCCTAGCCACCTGACGAAGGGACAGACTGTCCTGAAAGCTTGCAGCGTTTGCTACAAATAAACCTTTCTGGACTTTAAACTGGGTATTGTAGGATTTTTTTGTGTTTTACCTCAATCCAATGCCGGCATCTCCATAGATTGAGACCAATCAGAAGCCAGCAACTCTCTGTTGCTGCCAGTGCAACCACTCCTGCTGCTGGTAGTGCACCCACCAGATGGTCAGAATCACCTGACGGACCCTTGGCCAAAGTTGAAGGAGAGCAAAATTGATTCGCAAGGTGGAGGTTGCGGTTTAGGGGGTCAAGGCTAGAAAATCATAAGGGATCTGGACAGGATAGATAGGGGGAAACTATTCATCAAAAGAATGAACAGTGGTGTGGTTCTCGGAGGGCCAACCCTTCCAATGCCATCAGGTCATTAGGCACTGAATGTCTTTGAACAATTAACATCCCTCCATCACCCTTCACCCATCTTCCCTCACCATCCATTAACAAGCCACCCCCCAACATCCGCTACAAACACTCGTAAGAAAATTCAACTTGTTTGAATTCTAACAGCATCGAAATGAGGCCCTTCAGTGGCATTAACTGCTTACTTCAGTGCCCTAATTACCAGCCATGAGCCTTCCAGCCCCACACAAATTTGGTTAGATGTGGAAATGGGGCTGCCTGTCCTGTCCCCATCTGCCCCAAATTTTATGGATGAAAAGGGAATGGTTTAGGTTAGAGGGTCATTGCTTTTTCTTAATTGGTCGGCGCAACATCGAAGGCCGAAAGGCCTGTTCTGCGCTGTAATGTTCTATGTTCTATGTTCTATGTTCTAAATATCATTGCTTGTTAGTCCCTCACTGACCTCATTTCATCAGCCCCAAAGTATTACTCGTATTAGGAAAGCTCCTGGTCTAGGTTGGGCCTGGCATCAGGAGCTCATCAAATAGCTGGGAAGGGAGGTTGCAGCAAATATTCACACCACCAATAATCTGGAAGAGCTGAGAATATCATTAGCCAGTTTTAGACTTTATGAATGATGCAAAGGCTTCACATTTACATTTTGCTTTTCAAGGACTGTATTGGAACATAGAGATGGGGTGGGTAGTTGCTGGTGAATAGCAGTTTGCACTCATGGAATTCCCTACAGTGCAGAAGAAGGCCATTCGGCCTATTGAGTCTGCATCAACACTCCGACATAGCATTTTGCCCAGACCCAGGCCCAGTCACATCCATATAATCCCAAGAATTCACCCCACCAATCCCTTAAGCTACACATCTTGAGACACTAACGCCGGAATTCTACTGCCCCACCTGCCACGGGAACCAGAATGGGTGAGGGGCAAACAATGGGTAGGTCTGTTGACCTCCGGCAGGATTTTCACGTCTTGTGTCAAGCAAAGCCATAAAATCCCAACCAATGGGGCAACTTAGCATGGTCGCTCCACCTAACCTGCACACATTTAGACTGTGGAGGGAAACTGGAGCATGGGTTTAAAACCGATGCAAAGAGCACAAAAACTTTACATAACCTGACAATGAAGGCAGGAATCAAACCTGGGCCCCTAGGAGTGTAAGGCAGCAATGCTAACCACCGTACCATGCACTGCTGATATTAGTAAAGAAGAGATCTATGTGTAATAGACACTGTAATAGATACTGTTTCAGGCAGTTTGAAAAGAGATGAATGAGCTGACCTTACTTGCAATCACCAGTCATTTACTTGATGCATGTACAGTTACAATAATGGATGTGGCCAGTTCAACCATAATGCCTACTGATCTCCCTAGGTTGCCAGCTTTCACCTTGAACAGAAAATCTATGAAATCCTCTGGGATGCTTTAAAACCAACCTTTTAGTTTACTTTGTGTTACTAACCAGCTTGCACATTTATTGCTCTCTAAGCGTCTATGAAAGATGTATTTAAGGACTCCTTTGCGTAACCATTTTTATTTTAAGACTTTATTTTTCTGAAGTTTTATAGATGCTTAACAAACAACTTTCTGATGAACTTTTGAACAGTATGGACTTACCTTACATTGATTTGATCTTTCTCTACAGCCAAGCTACGACTATAACATTACATTCTGCACTCATTTCCTTCTTTATTATGTTATGTTTTGTCTGTATAGCATGCAAGAAACAATACTTTTCACTGTATGTTTATATATGTGAAAATAATAAATCAAATCAAATCAAATATATAGCTACTTTTGATTCACCATAAGAATTACTATCTATCAAATAAAGAAACTTCCAAATACATACTGGAAAACAAATAACAAATTTCAGAAAGAATCAGGAAAAACAGTCAAAGTGAATAAAAACCAGTGCTGAAAAAAATCACTGAAAAATTAACATTTTGAACAGTTGCAACAAACAACACAGATACCTTTAAGAGCTGCACCACACAATTGAGTTACCTTCAATTCACGTGAATTGAGTGAATTGGTGAATTGAGTGTCCAGTGCAACCCTACAGATTTTTTTTATATTCATGTAAGTGAGCATTGCTGACTGGGGCAGCATTTATTGCCCACCCCTGAAGAGTCAACCACATGGTTGTAGGCCTGGAGTATGTGTAAGTCAGACCAAGTAAGAACAACAGATTTTCTTCCCTAAACAACATTAGTGAACCATATAGGTTTTTATGACAATCAACAGTGGTTTCATGGTCATCATCAGATTTTAATTACAGATTTTTTTATTGAGTTCACATTTTCCCACATGCCATGGTGGGATTTGGACCCTGGCCCCCAGAGCATTACCATGGGTCTGTGGACTATTGGTCCAGTGACAATATCATTAAGCCACTGTCTCAACTAAATGATCTGAAATCTTCCTATGCTTCAATTAAATGTAGGTTTTGTGTGAACGGATGTCAGACTGGCTTAAATAGCTACCATGCACAATGGTCAGACAGTGGCTGAAATTTCCTGTCTTCAACTAAAATCGGACTCTTCAATGAAGTACTGAGGGAGTGCTGCACTGTCATTGCAGCTGCCCAGTAAATGAGATATAGAAATGAGGCCCAGTCTGCTTCCAAGGTGGACTTAAAACATCTCATGGTACTGTTTTGAGGAAGAGCACAGAAGCTATTGCCAGTGTCCTGGGATCATCCAGTCTCAATAAAAATCAGAGGACTTTTGGTTTGTCTGCCGAATCTCCTGCTGCTGGTCCTCTCATAATGGGGCTGGAAAACCAGAGCCTCAGAAAAATTTGAATCTCACTGGGTTGTACCAAAACAAAATTCTAAAAGGAACCATCAGAACCATTGAGAATCATTTACCCAGATTTCCATCAGAAAGAATTGCACCAATTGTGGAATTGTAGATATCAAGTGAATTTTAGTGTGTGTCACTACAAATTTAGACAGAAAGGAACCTCTGAGGTTTCTTGATGAGTTTCAATTGTTTTATGCGCTGTTTTCATGGCTTTACCAATTATATAGGAGTAGATTTTTCATTTTTACTGCCTGGGAGATAATCTTGCTTAAGGAATCACTTTACCTTTCAGGAAATCAATACTATTTTTATTCCATAGATTTCCACAGAAAGAACATCAGGTACATTCTGAAAAGGAAAGGTGATCTGCTCCACTAGATATGGGGGTGAAAGTTGATAATCCCATTCTCGCTGATTGGGTTAGCACATGGTGGTACCAGCTCCACAACCAATGAGAAAATTTGAACCAAACTGCTCCTTTTATAAGCACCTTGCCTTCAAGGAGCTGTGGACAGAATAAAGCACAGAAATAGTGCAGGTTTAAAAATGGACACATTTCCAGGTCCACTTGGCCCCAGGCTGCTGTTGGAGGCAAGGGAGGAGGTTATAGGGGTTCTGGGCCAAATTTTTAATTCCTGATTGGCCACGGGGGAGAGATGCCAGAGGACTGGGGAACAGATGTGGTTCTGCTATTTAAGATGGGTTCTCGAGATAAGCCAGGTAACTACAGTCATCAATGGTAGGGAAACTATTGGAGAAAATTCTGAAGAAGAGCGTCTATCTCCACTTAGCGAGGCAAGGTTTAACCAGGGATAGTCAGCATGGCTTTATCAGAGGGATGTTATGCCTAACAAATTTGATTGAATTCTTTGAGGAGGTGACTATGTGCGTAGGTAGGGGTAGTGCAGTCAATGTAGTTTATATGGATTTCAGCAAAGCCTTTGAGAAGGTTCCCACAAGAGTGACTAATCAAGGATGTAAATGCATACAGAATGCAGGATACTTTGGTAAATTGGATTCAAAATTAGCTCATTTGAAGAAGACAGAGGGTAATGACAGAAGGTTGCTTTAGTCACTGGAAGCCAGTGGCCAGTGGGGTATCACAAGGATCTGTGCTGGGTTATATATAAATGATAGAGATGACTATATGGGGAGTAAGAGTAGTAAGTGCGTGGATGACATATAGATTGGCTGGGTGGTTAACAGTGAGGCAAAGGGTCTTGGGCTACAAGAAGATGGCCAAATGAACAGATAAATGGTAGATAGAATTTAACCCTGAAAAGTGTGAGATACATTTTGGAAGGAATAATTTGATAAGGAAATATTCAATGACTGGCATGACAGTAGGAAGTTCTGTGGAACAAAAGGACCTTAGCTTATTTGTGCACAGATCTCTGAAGATGGAAAGTCATATTTGCAAAATGGTGAGAAAGGTGTACGCAACACTTGCCTTCATCAATCAAGGCATAGATTACAAAAGCAGAGAAGTCATTTTGGAGTTGTATAGATTTTTGTTGAGGTCACAGCTAGAGTACTGTGTGCAGTTCTGGTCGTCACATTATTAGAAGGATGTGATTGCATTGGAGAGGGTGCAAAAGAGATACACCAGGATACTGCCTGGGTGGAACATTTAAGTTTTGTTAGGGCTGAGGTATTTACATTGGAGCAGAGAAGGCGGGGGGTGGGGGAGCAACCTGATCGAGATTGACAAGATTATAAGAGACATGGACAGAATTCATAAGGAGCAGTTGTTCCCCTTAGTTGAAGGGTCAATCACAAGGGGGTCAAGTTCAAGGTGAGGGGCAGGTGATTTAGGAGGATATGAGGAAAAACTTTTTAACCCAGTGAGTGGCGATGATCTGAATTGTACTGCCTGGGAGAGTGGTGGAGGTGGGTTGCCTTATATTGTTTAAAAAGTATCTGGATGAACACTTGGCATGTCATAATGTTCAAGGCTATGGGTCAAGTGCTAGTAAATAGGATTAGGCGGGAGTTCAGATGTTTCAGCTGCTGACTTGATGGGCCAAAGGGCCTCTTCTGCGCAGTATGATTCTGTGATTTTAAATTGGCAATCTTACAAAAGTTCATAATGATAGTGAGAGAGAAGGAAATTGAGATTCCAATAACTTCCCTGAATTTGACACCTGGAACGTGCAAAGTCCACATATTAGAATTGCAGATGTTATTTAAAGATTTCCCTGGAGCTACAAATCAGCAAATTGTGACAACTAGAAATACAGGCACCTTGCTTAATGTTATTCATTCACAAGCAATGGAAAGTCACACATCACTGACACTGAGTGCAGACAGGATGACTGGATCTAAGTTAGAGAATGCAAAATAGAAGAGAGTGGTGTAACCTAGAAAAAATGATTTGCGTGTGAATACATTTTCTTTGATTAGCTATACATCAGTTCATCGGGAACATATTCAGCTAATAAAGACAGCTAGAATCTTATCAACAGGAATGTTCAGAGTGTCATTGCTTTAATTCTGTGTCTGAGCGTGGAAAGAAATGAGCTTTATTCTGTCTTTTCAGCTATCTCAGGCACTATCAGCCACCTTTTCTAAAGTCAAAATAATTAGATTTCATTAACACATTGCTTCACTTGGGCAAGAGAACACTAATTATGCAGCAAGTATCTGTTCTCTTAAATAGCAAATTTTCTGAACTACCCTAGAGGTAATTAGCTGCTAGCATGGGCTCCAAGGCAACATATATGGTATGCAATAGAGCATCTCCCAGTACAGGAAACTGTTCTGTTCCATAAATATACGAGTGACCTGTCCTGTAATAGAAATTGCAAGAGCCTATTTCATTTTCTGCTGAAAGATCTAACCATCTATGAACTAAATTGATTTCTCCAACTGTACATATTCTTTCAGTAAGAAGTGTCACAAGATCAGATTAAAGTCCAACAAATTTATTTGGTAGCACAAGCCACTAGCATTCGGAGCACTGCCCCTTCATCAAGTCCTTCACTTGCCTGATGAAGGGGCAGTGCTCTGAAAGTTAGTGTCTTGTGCTGCCAGATAAACTTGTTGGACTTTAATCTGGTCTTGTGAGACTTCTTACTGTGTACACCCTAGTCCAACACCAGCATCTCCACATCATATTCTTTCAAGCAGGCTATCAGTTCACCCCATCTTTGATATCCATCTGTGATTCAATGTTAGTGTCTTGTACAGACTTCTCACAGTTCCAAATATCAAAAATGTAAAAAGGAAAGCAACAATTTTCTGTCCTTGTGAAACAGTTAATGAATGACAAGCTCTTGACAGTCTCAGTGATGTTTTCCGCTTTTAATTGATCTCAGAATTCATCCATTACCTGAAACCCTCTCTATAGGTTAGATCCAGCTCAATATATTTCCCATTCCACTATTCCAGCAAAAGCACCATTTATAACCATTGTTCCAGCATTATCATCACTCTGCTGTGAGGTGATTACCAGGCAAGTGGAAATTCATCTGATTGTATTAAATAGTATAAAACAGCATACACTGCAAGTTACCTTGCGCAACATCACAGACCTTCTGGTATGAATCAATAGGAGCCTGCCACACTTGAAATGTCTCAGTTGGCATATAATGTTGATATATTATAACTATATCTTTAAAGGAAATATTCAACAAGAGAAAGAAAATTAGTTAATTTTTATTGTTTTTTCATGGTTTATCTTTCTTCATGGAGTGATGCCCTTCAATTCAGAGTAATTTCAACATCAGCATTTGAATATCTAGCCTTGTATGTCCTTATGCTTAAAGTTGTCAATGCATTACTGAAAAGTGCAGCGTTAATCATAGAATCATTGAATCCCTATAGTACAGAAGGCCATTTGACCCATCGAGTCTTTACCAACCATATCCCATTCAGGCTCTATTCCCATGCATTTACATTCCCAATCCCCCTGACACTCAGGTCAGTTAAGTGAAACAAATTTAAGTAATGAGATTTTCTCATTACAATCAATGTAAAGGTAGTAGTTAGCTTCTGCAGGACCTCAAAGTCAAACTTTATTTATTGGTCATAAGTAAGGCTTACATTAACACTGCAATGAAGTTACTGTGAAATTCTCCTAGTCGCCACACTCTGAGTCAATACACCTGACCAGCACATTTTTCAGCCTGTGGGAGGAAACCAGAGCACCCGGAGGAAACCCATGCAGACATGGGGAGCGTGTGCGAACACACAGACAGTGACCCAAGTCGTGAATCAAACCCAGATCTCTGGTGCTTGAGTTAGCAGTGCTAACTACTCTGTCACTGTGCTAGAATAAAAAAAAATTAAAATATTATGCTCTGTAGGTTGAAATCTAGAGTCATTGAGTCATAGAGTTTTACAACATGGAAACAGGCGTTTCAGCCCAACTTGTCCATGCCACCTTTCTAAAGCCCCAATTCCCAATTGCCCCTGTACCCATTTTACCCATGTAACTGTCTAAAAGCTTTTAAAAGGACAAAATTATACCTGCCTCTACTACTACCTCTGACAGCTTGTTCCAGACACTCACCACCACCCATTGTGTGAAAAAAATTGTCTCTGTGGACACTTTTGTATCTCTCCCTTCTCACCTTAATCCTATGCCCTCTAGTTTTAGACTACCCTACCTTTGGGAAAAGACATTGACTATCTAACTGATTTATGCCCCTCATTATTTTATAGATTTCTACAAGATCATTCCTCAGCCTTCTACACTCCAGAGAACAAAAGTCACAGTCTATCCAGTTCCTCCTTATAACTCAAACCACCAAGTCCGGTAGCATTCTAGTAAATCTTTTCCGCAGTCTTTCTAGTTTAATAATATCCTTTATTTCATAGAGTGATCAGAATTGCTCACAGTATTACAAGTGTGGCCTTACCTATGTCTTGTACAACCTCAACAAGACATCTCAACTCCTGTATTCAGTGTTCTGACCAATGAAACCAAGCATGCTGAATGCCTTCTTCACCATTCTGTCCACATGTGACTTCACTTTCAAGAAGCTATGCACGTAAAACCCAGATCTCTTTGCTCTGTAATTCTCCCCAACCCTACCATTAACTGAGTAAGTCCTGCCCTGGTTGGATCGGCCAAAATGCATCATCTTGCATTTATCTAAATTAAACTTCATCTCCTTTTGTCAGACCACTGGCCCAATTGATCAAGATCCCTTTGCAATCAGAGATATCTTCACTGTCCATTTTGCCACCAGCCTTGGTGTCATCTGCAAACTTACTAACCATGTTCCTATATTCTCATCCAAATCATTAATGTAAATGATAAATAATAGTGGGACCAGTGCCAACCCCTGAGACACACTGCTGGTCACAGGTTTCTAATTGGAAAAACAACCCTCTGGCTTCTGTTATCAAACGAATTTTGTATCCAGTTAGCTACTTCATAGAAATCCTATAGTACAGAAGGACACCATTCAGTCCATTGCGTTTGCACCAATCACAATCCCACTCAGGCCCTATCTCCATATCTCCCCAACAATCCTTCTAACCTACACATCTCATGATACTAAGGGACAATTTTTAGCATGTCCAATTAACCTAACCCGAACATCTTTGGACTGTGGGAGGAAACCAGAGGAAACTCACGCAGACATGAGGAGAATATGCAACCTCCACACAGACAGTGACCAAAGCTGGGAATCGAACCCAGATCGCTGGAGCTGTGATGCAGTAGTGCTAACCACTATGCTACCGTGCCTCACCCTGGATCCCATGAGATTTAACCTTATGCAACAACCTACTATGCGGTACCTTGTCAAAATCCATTTGTTTCATTTGTTCATGAGATGTGAGTGTTGCTGGCTGGGCATTTAAGAGTCAACTGCACTGCATGTAGGCTAGACCAGGTACGAATGACAGATTTTCTTCCCTAAAGGACATTATAAAAACCAGATGGCTTTTTATGACAATCAACTATTGGTTTTATGATCATCATTAGACTTTTAATTCCAGATTCTTTTTTATTAATTTCGAATTCCACAATCAGCACAACCCCAGAGAATTACCCTGGGTTTTTGGTTATTCATTCAGCGACAATGTTAGTACATCACTGCCTCCCCTTCACATTCCTACATTCTTACTTTTGTAACTGAAATAACTTTTAAAATATAATAAGTGTAAAAATATAAAAGAAATATTCTCTTTCTATTTGACTCCTTTCTCACAGGCCAGTTGTGTCCTGCTCTGTGATTGCCTGCTGCAGGCCAACTTTTCTCTTGCCAACTAACTCATCTCTTCTCTGCCCAGCTCGCCGACTCACCACTCCCCTGCCTGACCCACCCATCACTGATTATCTGTCTGATTCTCTCATTCACTGCACCAGTTCAGGAGAGGGGCAAGGAGATGAGAGGAAAGAAGTGAGCAAGGGAGCAAGAAAAGTTGTTGGTGGCTGCGTTTTCCCATGCCTGATCATGGCAGAGTATCATTTTCTGCTGTACTCCAATATGAATAATTATCCATTCACCTCCCCCCCCCTCTTTCCTTTCCTTTTGGCCAATTTCCTACCCATTCAGCTCTTTGACTCCAAGTTCCACATGCCTTAATATGATGGCTTTTGAAAACTCTAGTAACTAGGAAGTAAAAATAGAAGATTCTAGATAAACTCAGCTGGTCTGACATCTCTGGAGAGAGAAACAGAGTTAATTGCCAGAATTTTACCACCTTGCCCACGCAAGGCTTATAAGATCCTGCCTGAGTCCAATGGAGAATATCATTCTGCAAGCCTTTCCTGCCCTAATTCTGGGATGGGCAAGGCGATAAAATTTTGGCGCATTTTCAAGATACTTCAAGAGTTATATGGTCTTGAAATGTTAATTCACTTCTTCTCTCCATAGATGCTGCCAGACCTGCTGAGTTTAGCCAGCATTTTCCATTTTTAATTCAAATATCCAGCATCCGCAGTATTTTGCTTTAATTTAAATAAAGTACTTAAGGAGTTGACTACTTTGACCAACTCTCCAATGGAAGTTATTAAATAAAGAAAAAGGACAAATTATTAGTTCTGCAGACCACAATTAAACTTCAGCAGCACCATATTAGAAATTAGTTAATGGGAACATTAAAAGGTTAGTATGAAACATCCCACTTCGCGCTATTGCTTTTCCTGTTCCTGCACACAATCACATCTAACACTATATTTATTGTCAATAGTGAGGTACTTCTTGAGAGAGCAAACTTGCACACGTTATTTTCAAGTGCCTATACTTTATGCTTTCTTGTATTGATTCAAAACTAGAATATAAAAACACAATTTTGTAACACTGATCACATTGATTTATAAGTTATCATTTTCCTATTGAATTTCAGGGGTTTGCAGAATTATATTAAGATGATCTAGATTCTATCTTATCTGAAATAGGAATAACATTTAAAGGAAAATGGCTTTCATTTAATTTTTTGAATACTCGTAGGGCGGCACAATGGTGAACACTGCTGCGTCCCAAAGCTAGGGACCCAGGTTCAGTTCCTGGCTTGAGTCACAATCTGTGTGGGGTCTGCACATTCTCCCTGTGTCTGTGTGGATTTCCTCTGGGTGCTTCACTTTCCTCCCACAGTCCAAAAGGGGTACGCTGGTTAGACTCATTGGCCATGCTAAATTCTCCCTCAGTGTACATGAACAGGTGCCAGAAAGTAGTGACTAGTGGATTTTCACAGTAACTTCATTGCGGTGTTAATATAAGCCTACTTTTGACATTAATAAACAAACTTTTAAAATAAGTTGCACAGTTATTTTGATGTTGATTATTTTCAAATGTACAAAGGTACATAAATTCCAGTTGGCCATCCATGTATTTCTCCTTTTTAAGTTCAAAATTAAATATAGCAGGTTTAAGCTTGTCCATGTTAAGCCACAAGATTTTAGCCATAGTTTGCATTCCCATATGACCTAATCAGATTGACAAAATAAAAGTGAATTAATTAGATTATTTTGAAAAAGCTATGAAATGTTAACAGCACAAAGCAATGAGGAAGTTAGGCAGCACATTCCTCTCAGCTGGGGGGGAGGAATGATCAGAATTCCTCTTCTTGAACCAGAACAGACCAAGGATGGAATTTTGTGACCTCATTGTACCTGTTTTGTAGCAGGAAAATGTTGTAAAATTGGGTGTTTTGCAACCAGCAGGAATGGTGCCCATTTTCGCTTGCTTTCCCATTTTATTCAGAAAAGAAAATGGGCATGATTGGAAGCCTGCCCAAAATGAGCAGAATGTCAATTTGCATTTTTTTTGCATTCATCACAATGATATGAGCGAACTTCACTCCCATCGTCCCAGCTCACCTGTCTTAATGACCTTGTTTGCTGCAACTGGATTGGTGAGGAAAACACCTCATATTAAAGTTGCATTCAGGCACTTGATCAGTGAGGATGAGCGAGAGACAAGTCTCCGTGTTCAAACTGCTCCATGCTGCTCAGAGGGGATTTTTGGTGGCAGCCAAAGCACTGACCCCTGCAGCTCTGCATGTGAGTGTCCTTCAAGCAACAGTCGGACATCATGTGCCGCTCTTCTGAAGAGTGACAGTGCAACGCCTGTGCCATTTGTTGCAAAACCTGGCACCTGGGACACAGGGATCACTAACTCCTGGTGGCTGTGGAAGTGACAGCTGCCTTAAACTTTTAAACCACTGGGTCCTTCTAATGGAGACGTTTGTGGCATTTCTGTGTCCAGAAAGTCACAGGTAGCCTGTATGCCTGGGCTGCCCAAGTATTAAATTTGACCTGCCCCAGTCCCAGCAGGAAGCTCGGGCTGCAGAATTCATGGCCATTACGAATATGCCAAATGTGCAGGGGCTATACACTGTACCTCGCCCTCAAAGCCTCAGTGAAGAATCCAGGAAGATTCATGAACAGAAAGGGCTTCCATTCAATAAATGTGCAATTGGAGTGTGGCCATCAGCTGAATATCATCTGTGCCAGACACCCCAGCAGCATGCATGACAGCTCCATGTTGAGGAGATGTCCCAGAGATCTTTGAGGAGGAGCCTAGATTACAGGGATCGCTCATGGGAGAAATGGGGTCCTGCTTGTAACTTTGGCCTCAGACTGATGTGTAGACCCCTGATATAATGGGCCTATATTGCCACTTGTTCAATAGTGGAGCGGTGCATAGGGTTCTTCAAAATGCAGTTCAGGTGCCTGGACCCTTCTGGCAGAGCCCTCAATATAGCCATCTGATATTATCCTGCATTTTGGTGGTGTGATGTGCCCCATGCAATTTGACACAGCAGCAGGGAGACCTTCTTGAGGAGGAGGATGTAGAGGCTGACCATTCATTCACAAGTCGCTAGAGAGAAGGCTGTCTTGCCCAGCAGGAGGAGGAGGAAGAAAAGGAGGGAGAGGAGGAAAAGTAAGAAGAAGAGGAGAAGCACAATGGCAATAAGCAACACCACTCAAGCACTGGAGGGCTGCCAGCAGCAAGGTCAGGCATGCGACAGCAGTGATGAAGGCTCTGATCACCATGCACTTTGGTCACCAGGGGCTTGTGCTGCCACACATGGGTTCCGTTCCACGTACACTCCACCTTCCCCTTGGAATCCTACAATCTCCTGCAATATTCTAACACCAGAGTGGTCGACGTGGGTATGCCCCAAGTTTCTGCGGCAGGTAGGAGAGTGATGATGACCCAATGCAAGTTATTCCTACAGCATTCATGCCGGCACCTGGGTTCATATCTGGGTGGTGGGTAAGGGAATATTAAACCCTCGTGCAGGACATCAGGTCGTGTAGGGTGGATGAGAGGGAATCTCTCATGGGTTCAGCCATTGGGGCCAGGTGGGGCCTTGTGCAAAAGGTTTGGGGAAGGTGGTGTGGGAGTAGGGGGTCAATAATTTTGAGGAGTCCCCAATGTCCACAGGGATGAGGGGGAGGCTGTATCTGGCCCAGGGAGGGGAGAAGTTCCGTCAGCAGTGAAGTCTTCCAAAAAAATGGATCAGAAACTCTCCCGTTTTCATGCTCGCTGGACACTTAGAAAAGATCTTGTAAAATTCTGCACATAGTTTATATAATGATGTCCATTACACGTCATTGCTAAAGCCAGCTAGTCAGAATCCAGGTGATATTTAAACAAAAGGAAAACAAACTTGTTGAACAAATATATCCTTTATAATCCCTTTAACAATATGATTCTATGGTATAAATCCATGATGGTACCTTCATATACAGTACATTCAGCTCCTAAATTCTAACAGCAGTGAAACTAACTTCACAATAAAAACACTCCTAAAAGATTTCTAGCCACGCTTAAATTATATTTGTAAAATTGAAGTTGCTTCAAATTAATGGATATTTCACTTTAAAATCATTAAATAGGAATGCTACAAATGTGTCTCGAGTGGCACAGTCGGACAACGGTTAGCACTGCTGCATCACAGCATCAGGGAGCTGAGTTCAATTCCCAGCTTGGGTCATTGTCTGCACCTTCTCCCTGTGCCTGTGTTGGTTTCTCCCACAGAGTAAAAGATGTGCTGGTTATGTGCAATGGCCCTGCTAAATTCTCCCTCAGTGTACCTGAACAGGTGCCAGAGTGTGGCCACTGGGGAGTTTTCACAGTGTGTTGCTGTGAAAATTGCAGTGTTAATGTAAGCCTACTTGTGATAATAATAAATACATTTTAATATTTTTATTCCTGTTCTAGTATTAAATCAAAATCTCTTCTCCTCCATCTGGGGATCAGTGTAAATTAAACCAAACTGGTGAATGTCAGGCAAATCTCTTGTCACATCTGTGGAAATGTCACAGTGTAATCTGTAAATAATACCTAATATCAGAATAAGGAAGTCTTTATAGGAAAAATATTTTTCCTATAGTTTAAATATTAACAATTTACATTGAATTTTGTTCAAGATCATTGATTGTGCTATTCTAGGATGATTGGAGCATGTTCCACTGAAATAAGCTTTGAATGGTATTTCTGCTTGAAAGCCCATGTCACCAGCTTTAATGTGGACTAAATGAGGGGACTAAAATTTTGTTCCTGTGTGGACCATTTTTCCTGCAGTGGAGAGGCAGAAAAATACGCTCACTGCTTTAACTTGCTACAATTGATCCTGAAACTACTGTGAGAAAGGTTAAGGTTAGGCCATGCTAAACTGACCCTAATGTCAGATGGATTAATAGGCTAAGTAAGGTCTGGATGGGTTTGTGGTCAATGGACTGAATGGTCTCTTTCCATAGAACCATAAAACACTACAGTGCAGAAACAGGCCCTTCAGCCCATCGAGTCTGCACCGACCCTATCCCCATATCCCTACACATTTACCCGCTAATCCCTCTGGCCTACACATCCCAGGACACTATAGGAAAATTTTAACATGGCCAATCAACCTAACCTGCACATCTTTGGACTGTGGGAGGAAACTGGAACAGCTGGAGGAAACTCACGCAGACATGAGGAGGATGTGCAAACTCCACACAGACAGTGACCTGAGCCGGGAATTGAATCCAGGTCCCTGGAGCTGTGAAGCAGCAGTGCTAACCACTGTGCCACTGTGCTGCCCAACTGGATGAATTGGATAAAAGGAAAGACTGGGGTATTTCTTAATAACAAAGTTTAAATTGAATAACAGTAAATGCTGGGAATTCTTGGCAGGTCTGACAGCATCTATGGGGAGAGAATAGAATCAACCCCAAAGCTGCTGTCAGATCTGCTGAGATTTTCCAGCATTTTCTGTTTTTGTTTCAGATTCCAGCATCCGCAGTATTTTGAATTACGTAAATTGAATGAACTGATTATTGCATCTTTCCCAGTCTTGCAATGCAGAGATCAATGGAGGATGATGAGGAGTTTGAGAAAGCTCGTCGACGCCGGAACCGAGCGAGTAATTCAGTATCAGACAATGAAGATATTGCTGAAGAACAATACACATCTGAAAACAGGTACAAATATAATTAGCCAACCTTGTAAAGGACAAATATGAATTGATTTGATTTGGTTGTCAATGTTGTGGAATTTAAAAAGTAAAAAAACAGTTGTAACAGGGGATTTCATAATGATTTGAGTAGATATGCACCTTTGCAGCCACAATTGGCAATCCTAAATAGCACGATATCTTGTAACCCTCAGAGTAAGGAGTGTAATAGAGTGGGTGAGAAAAACTTTGGAGATGGAAGGATATCAGCTAGAAATCATAGTTAATGTTGGAATAAATAATATTTGAAGGAATAAAATTGGAGTTCTCCAAATAAAGTATTGACAGTACAGAAATTAGAGAACGCAGCATTGAGGATTTTCACTGAATGGCAACAATTCTTAAAACTGTTAACAGCTAGTTAGAAATTGTGTGACCTAATTCCAGGTTTCCTGTCCCCATTCCTGACACACCCATTTTTCACTGGTGTGGGACAAGGGGACAAATGGTACTGGCATTCCCAACCTGGCTCAATTACAAGGATAGACATCTCCTAGCAATTTACATGGAGTCAGACAAGTTTCTGGTTGATATGTGGTTCATGGTCCCTCAAAGAATTCATGATCCACAGTTTGAGTCAGGGAACTTTTGAAAGAGAAGTTCAAAAGGCCTTACCCTTCCCTTACCTGATTGAAACATATAAGATGATTAGAGGTTTAGATAGGGTGGACAGTGATAGCCTTTTTCCTAGGATGGAGAAAGCTAGCATGAGGGGACATAGCTTTAAATTAAGGGGTGGTGGTTTTAGAACAGATGTCAGAGGTAGGTTCTTTACCCAGAGGGTGGTAAGGGTATGGAATGCCTTGCCTGCGTCAGTTGTAGATGCGCCAAGTTTGGTGGCGTTTAAGAGGTTAGTAGATAAGTTTATGGATGAAAAGGGAATGGTTTAGGTTAGAGGGTCACTGCTTGTTCCTAATTGGTCAGCGCAACATTGAGGGCCGAAGGGCCTGTTCTGCACTGTAATGTTCTATGTCCTATGTGCCCTTGTCCCCGTTATACCACATCCCCTTTCATGGACTCTCAGCTTTCGTGCCAACTTGTGCTCCCACACACATTCCATGGATCTTTACACAATCCCTTCCACATTGTGCCAATTTGTAACCTTTCCATGTCCATTCACTCAGTGCGTACTATCTATAAAACTGATAAACCATTTTATAACAATAGTCTTTTGGAAGGTTCAGAATAAAATAACTTTCACAAGCCTTCTTTCAAAAAAAGGCTGCTAACCCTACAACTCTAAAGAAACGCAGTCAGACAAACTATTAAAGTATTGTTGAAAAACGAGACATACTTTCAAACTTTTTTAACTTGTACTCATCAGGACAGATGCAAGAATGGACAATTTCAAAGAGGGCAACAACTTGCACTGCATGAGAAAAGGATGCTAATTTTTCACAAAGTTGACTTTGATTGATTGAGATATTGTTCAATTCGGAAAAGATTGAGATATTGCCATGGAGAATGCACCACAGAACTCTTGTTCAATTCAGAAAAGGCACAATGCTTGGATATGTTTCTTTTCCCTGCAGAGGACAAGTCCTTGTTTATGAATAAATGTAGCTTATAGCCTTATTGCTAGCCTGATTGATGATCTAAAATTAGTTGCTAGCATAATTCTTAGCACACTGAGTATTATTCAGCATGTACTGTTCAATTGTGAAATCACATCTAACATTAGACCAAGTCAGCCAATTAGAACCCCTTTCCGATGCATCATAAATTGTTGCTCCCTTTGACATTTCACATCCTTGCAACTGTCCTGATGAATACAAAGACTTCAACAATGTGCCTCTTTTTTCAACCAAACTCAAATTTGTCACTACGAAGTGACTATTTAAGGTATCAGTAATAGAAGTTTCAAACACTTCACACTTCTTAATCTTGTGCAAATAAACATGGAGACATTGGCAAAAGAAGTTACAAAAAGCACTAAATGAATTGCTCCTTCAGAGAGACAGAAAAAAGAAGAGTAAAATCTAGGGGATTGCTGTCCCTGATCCATATTTTCATTGCTTGATCAAATAGTTACCCGTTTTTGTCTTGAAATGTTAAAGAGTCCAAAATTTTTTTCAAAGCCACAAGGCTTTGGCCTCGTGGATCCAGAACTGGCTTGCCGGCAGAAGGCAGAGAGTGGTTGTGGATGGGTCTTGTTCTGCATGGAGGTCAGTAACCAGTGGAGTGCCCCAGAGATCTGTTCTGGGACCCCTGCTGTTTGTCATTTTCATAAATGACCTGGATGAGGAAGTGGAGGGATGGGTTAGCAAGTTCGCCGACGATACAAAGATCGGTGGTGTTGTGGATGGTCTGGAGGGATGCCAAAAGTTGCAGCGGGACATAGACAGGATGCAAGACTGGGCGGAGAAGTGGCAGATGGACTTCAACGTGGATAAATGTGTAGTGGTCCATTTTGGCAGGAATAATGGGACGAAGGAGTACAATATAAGGGGTAGGAGTCTTAGCTGTGTTGTAGAGCAGAAGGATCTCGGGGTCCGGGTCCATAGGACTCTTAAATCGGCCTCGCAGGTGGAGGAAGTGGTCAAGAAGGCGTACGGTGTACTGGCTTTCATTAATCGAGGAATAGAGTTTAGGAGTCAGGAGGTAATGATGCAGCTCTATAAGACTCTTGTCAGACCCCAGTTGGAGTATTGTGCGCAGTTCTGGTCGCCTCATTATAGGAAGGATGTAGAGGCTATTGAGAGAGTTCAGAGGAGATTTACAAGGATGCTGCCTGGATTGGGAGGCAGGTCTTATGAAGATAGGTTGAGAGAGCTGGGACTCTTCTCACTGGAGAGACGTAGGTTGAGAGGCGACCTGATAGAGGTTTATAAAATGTTGAGAGGAATAGATAGGGTGGACTCTCAGAGACTATTTCCCCGAGCTGAAATGGTCACTACGAGAGGACACAGATTTAAGGTGCAGGGAAGCAAATACAAAGGAGATGTCAGGGATAGGTTTTTCACTCAGAGGGTGGTGAGTGAATGGAACCGACTGCCATCGGAGGTTGTTGAGGCAAACTCACTGGGGTCTTTTAAGAGACTTCTGGACGAGTATATGGAAAAGAATAGGATGGGACATCATAGTGTCAGTGTCCCCATACCTTGATAAATTTCATTCCTCTAAAATGAAAAATCAGAACAAAGGGGCTCAAAACTCTCGGTGCAGAATGATAAATTAAAAGATAAATCATTAAGTTACGATGAGGGGTTGCCAAATTTAAATTTTGAAAGTTTGCAAAAGGAAGGAAAGAGGAAAGGGGTTCCAGTTGTAGGGACTGGGAAAAATCAAGTTCAAGTCAGATACTGAGATCAATTTTGGTTTTACCAGTTATGGTGCAGCATGGTGGCACACTGTTAACACTGAAAGTTCACAGTGCCAAGGATCCATATCTGATTCTAGCTTGGGTGACTGTGGAATTTGTGGAACTTATTCTCTCTGTGTCTGCATGGATTTCCTCCCACAGTCCAAAGATATGCAAGTGTAGGTGGATTTGCTGAGCTAAATTAACCCTTAGTGTCCAAACATGTATAGCTTAGATGGATTAGTCATGGTGAATGTGCGGAGTTATGAGGATATGGTAGGGAAGTGGTCCTGGGTAGGACACTTGTTCTAGAGTAAGTGCAGACTCAGTGGACCATATAGCCTACTTCTGCACTATAGGGATTCTATAATAAAGAATAGCATATTTGGAGTTAGACAGAATGGGAATAGAGTAAATTAACGCAGGAGCCAATGACATCTGTATCAAGGATTCCTTGGAAAATACTCAGTTAAAAACAGATAACCTACAAACAACCACTGGATAGAAATATTCCAGGGGGAGATGGTGGTGTCATGGTATTGTCACTGGACCCAGGATAATGCTTGGGGACCCAGGTTCAAATATCACCATGGCAGATGATGAAATTTCAATTCAGTAAAATCTGGAATTAAAAGTCTAAAGATAACCATGAAACCACTGTCAGTGTTCATAAAAATGTATCTGGTTTACTAATATCCTTTATGGAAGGAAATCTGCTGCCCTTATCTGATCTGGCTTACATGTGACTCTAGATCCACAGAAATGTGTTGACTCTTAAAATGCCTTCATGAATGGATAATAAATGCCAGCTCAGCCACTGATGCCCCACTCCCCATGTCAGGAGTAGGTGAAGCAAAGTTCGTGTTTAAATAGATTGCTGGGAATGGTGAAGGGATTGCATTGCACAGAAAGGCCCTGGATATTCCTAGGGCTGTGGAGCCGAAGAATTCTTCCCAGATTCCAATATGGACTGGCATATTGGCACTATGGCCAGAATGTTATCAGTGTTCATGCCAACAGGATTTTCCCATCCCGCTGCAGCGAATGGAGATTTGGTTAGGCGCCAGATTCTCCGATCTTGCTTCAGCAAGAATATAACGTCTTCAGCCAGCAAGATGACACCTTATGAATTGAGCAGAGAAAGGCAAGGTGGTTTGTGCCAGAGAATGCATTGTGAAGTTAGACGTGACAGGACACTCAGTCATACCAAAATCATTTTCTGGTACAATGTCAGAAATATGTGAAAGATTTTAGAAGGTCCTCTCAGACTAGGAAGCATTTTTTAGGGATCGAATAAACTTGGACTTGACAGCAAACTAAGAATTATTTTTGGGTCTAAAATCCTCCCCTAACCCTAATTGGATGATAGGCTTCCTAAGTCTTCAGCCTTCAAATGTTTTGACATTTATTTTATCTGCTTTGTCACAATTTGATTTTTAAAGCAACGATTTTTAGAAAACTTCTAATAATGGATATTGAAATCTTTTTAATAGAATTATATGACAGCAACTCACTTGGAATGTTCAGGATGTTTGTTTTTGCTCTAACATCATCTAGTCAATTATTTTCACAGTTCAGTGTTTAGAGTGATAAGATGGCCTCTCCCTGAACAAAGGTCAAAATAGTAACAATTAATATCACTTACTGTGTTAGTTCAATGGAAAAGTGAAAACTTGGCTCAACTCCAGATCTATAATTCGTTGTAACCGATGTACCCTTGAATCTGTCAAAATTTGGAGTTGGACTCAGTAATCCAAACACCCAGAGTCGTGGGCACCCCAAACTTGTTGTTGTGGAAAATGTTTCATTTACTAGAGAGACTAGGATCTGAGGCACAGCCTCAGAGTGAAGGGACGATCCTTTAGAACCATGATAAGGAGGAATTTCTTCAGCCGGAGGGTGATGAATCTATGGCCACAGAAAGAGGCCAGTCATTGAGTATATTTAAGACAGAGATAGGTAGGGTAGCACATTGGTTAGCACTACTGCCTCAGTACCAGGACCCAGGTTTAATTTCTATTCTCTGAGTGGAGTTTGTACATTCTCCCTGTGTCTGCATGGGTTTCTTCTGGGTGTTCCAATTTCCTCCCATACTCCAAAGATGTGTGGTTTAGATCAATTGGCCATGCTAAATTTCCACTTTGTCAGCAGGGTAAATATGTGGAATTTTGGGATAGGGCCTCGGTGAGATTGTTGCTGGTGCAGGCTCGATGGGCTGAATGGCCTCCTTTTGCACTATAGGGATTCTATGATCTATGATTCTTTGATCCCTTTACAATAAAGAATCTAAAGTTTATGGGGAAAAGGCAGAAGAATGGGGTTAAGAAACTTATTAGCCATGAATGGTGAAGCAGACGTAATGGGCCAAATGGCCTAATTCTGCTCCTATATCTTGTGATCTTTATGGGTCATAATCCATACTCTTGGTAGAAGAAGGAGCTCTGCATTAAATTCTGTTCCCATGTGCTACATCTGAAATGTTTTGAGTGGGTGTGCAAAAATCCATTCTCAAATTTCTGCTTCAGGTTATAACCAGTCAATTACTTATGTTTCTTAATGACACAACACCACATTACAAACAGGACCAATTTAGAATGAGGTTCAGAGGTCAAGCAACTTGCTTGTAGTGATTGTATAACTATACCTTTAACATGTTTAAAAAATTGCTGCTAGGTTTCTCATCAATGTGAACATTACTGTTAGGTGCTCAAAACTTTCGTTAACAAAAAACTTTAATATAAATTTTTACAACATTTTGATGGCCTACAGGTGATTCCCTGCTGACTTGTCAAAGAATAAGTGCAGTTTTAATTCACAAGCAATTTTTATAGACATTATTTCCTAGAACAAGTTAATCAATGAAGAGTTGTGTAACAAGGTTATTACAAATTACTGTGAGGCAGGAAATTACTAAATTACTATTCCTGGCACCATGAAATCCATAATGAATTATAGTCAATTGGTTGGGAGGGATCTATGGAGGGGAATGATTCACAACAGAAAGTAGGGTAGCATGTGACACAGCTGTTAGCACTGCTGCCTCACAGCTTCAGGGACCTTGGTTTGATTTCTGGCTTGGGTCACTGTCTGTGTGGAGTCTGCATGATCTCCCTGTGTCTTCGTGGCTTTCCTCTGGGTGCTTCGGTTTCCTCCCACACTCCAAAGATGTATGGATTAGGTGCATTGGCAATGCTAAATTGCTCCTTAGTGTCCTGTGATGCATAGCTTAGAGGGATTAGTGGGCTAAAAATGTGGGGTTATGGGGTTAGGGTATTGGTGGGATTGTTGTTGGTGCAGACTCGATGGGCTGAATAGTCTCCTTCTGCACTGTAGGGACTTTACGTTTCTATGAAGGAGTTTGAGCCCAATAAAGCTGTTCAAATAATTATTTCCCATTTGTGATTAAGGACTGTGTTTAATGAACAAGAAGAAACCTCATCTCCACCCTTGGAAGATGACGCAGTAGCATTTGCTGAAATGCTGAAAAAAAGAGAAGAGGACAAAAGAAGGCTTCAACGTGAAACTTTGCAGAATCTGAAACTAGCAAAGTTTACCTCTGAAACTGAAGTTGAAAAGGAAAGCACGAGCAAACAGGAGAATGAAAACCAGAAGTTAGAAATGCAGAGAGTGTCCTCTGAGACATTGAGAAAGAAATCAAGTGAAGATCCCAGTCAGAACAGCAGAGCAATCACAATGAAGGTGAGTGACCGGCTTACCATAAATGATGCTTGAGCTGATGTCCAGAACAAATTACTTAAAAATGAAAGCTTCCTTTCAGAAACTTTTATCCTCTGTAATTATATGACACTGGTGTTAAGATGTCACTGCACAATTAGACAATCCCAAAGATTGAGCCATTGACAATGCTATTGAGTATATGGTGGTACTGGCAAATTTGCAATCTAGAAACTGGAAGGACGGGAGAAATCAGCTCTAATTCCCTCTCCAGTTGTTGCCTTTTTAACTGATAATGCATGATCTAGCGACAGATGAATAGCCTGCCCTCGATTTAGTATTATCAGGCAGTCAGCAGATTTGACAATATGATATTCAACATATTCAAGAAAGGGAATAGGGATACACAGGAAATTACCGACCAACGAATCTAATCTCAGCAGTTGGTAAGTTGATGGAGAAGATCCTGAAGAAGATTTATGAACATTTAGAGAAGTTTAGTATGTTCAAAAGTAATCAGCACAGCTTTGTCAAAAGCACATTATGCCTTACGAGCCTGGTTGAGTTCTTTGAAAATGTGACTAAACACGTTGACGAAGGAAGAGCGGTAGATGTGGTTTATATGAACTTCAACAAGGTGTTCAATATGGTCTCCCAAGCAAGATTTCTTGAGAAGGTAAGAGGGCATGGGGTCCAAGGGGCTGTTGCTTTGTGGATCCAGAACTGGCTTGCCCACAGGAAGGCAGAGAGTGGTTTAGATGGGTCTTTTTCTGCATGGAGGTCGGTCACCAGTGGAGTGCCCCAGGGATCTGTTCTGGATCCTTGCTGTTCGTAATTTTCATAAATGACCTGGATGAGCGAATGGAGGGATGGGTTGCTAAGTTTGCTGATGACACGAAGGTTGGTGATGTTGTGGATAGTTTGGAGGGAAGACAGAAGTAGCAGCATGACATAGATAGGATGCAAGACTAGGCGGAGAAGTGGCAGATGGACTTCAACACATATAAATGCGTAGTGGTCCATTTTAACAGGTCAAATGGGATGAAGGACTATCAAGGGTAAGATTCAGATCAGAAGAACCTTGATATCTAGGTCCATAGGACTCTTAAATTGGCCTCACAGGTCAAGGATGTGGTTAAGAAGGCGTATGGTGCACTGGCCTTCATCAAATGAGAGATTGAGTGTAGGAGTCTAGAGATAATGCTACAGCTATATAAGACCTAGTCAGACTCCACTTGGAGTACTGTGCTCGGTTCTGGTCACCTCATTAAAGGAGCTATGTGGAAGCTATTGAAAGGGTGCAGGGGAGATTTACAAGAAAGTTGCCTGGATTTGGTGGTATGCCTTATGAGGATAGGTTGAGGGAGCTTGGTCTTTTCTCCTTGGAGAAACGAAGACTGAGGGGTGATCTGATAGAGGTGTATAAGATGTTGAGAGGCATTGATTAGTGGATTCTCAGAGGCTTTTTCCCAGGGCCGAAATGATTGCTACGAGAGGACACAGGTTTAAGGTGATGGGGAGTAGATACACAGGAGATGTCAGAGGTAAGTTTTTCACTCAAAGTGTGGTTGGTGAGTGGAATCGACTGCCGTTGGTGGTGGTGGAGGCAAATTCAATAGGGTCTTTTAAGGGACTTCTGGGTGAAAACATGGGGCTTAATAGGATTGAGGGTTATACATAAGGCGAGTAGGTAGCGATATGATCGGTGCAATTTGTGGGCCGAAGAGCCTGTTTGTACTGTAGTTTTTCTATGTTCTATTAACAAATAGAAAATGACAAATATAAATATTAAAACCTGTATACATATTGTGCAGGTCTAATTATTTCTGGAGTATCAAATCTCCTGTTTGTTGCAGTTGGTTGGATGATTTTCTGTTTTAGAAGGGTTGGAGAGTTATGTGTAGTGTATAATGCGTTATTCTGCTCAGTTGGAGCAGGTTCAGTGAGAGTAAGGAAACAACCAGGGAAGAGCTAAATTCTAAAGAAGACTTGAAACTGAGGATGAACATAAAATGGTCCATTTATAGCTGTATGTGGACGAAATGCTTCTTGATTTCAAAGACAGGACTAGAAAAGGTTGTAGGAAATGAGTCAATTAAAATTTTCAAACAGTGATAGTGTTTGTTAGATAAACATACCAAGGGTATAGAGCAAAGGTGGAATACATGAAGCTGAATTACAGATCAATTAATATACGGTTAAATGACAGAAAATACTCAAAGGAGTTTCATTTACTGTTTGTATGCGGACCAGTCTTCTCAAATTGAATGTCAAATAATGGAGTTAGGAGTAATATTTTGGATTATCTGTCTCATAACCCAATTAACAGCAATCAACATGGATTTATTGAGAAGTGCCTGCCTGAGCAACCTTCTCAATTTCTTTGCAGAAATACGAAAAGCTTCATAACTGAATCCAAATTTCCAATAAAGCACTTAACAAATTTTCATGCCAAAGATTAGCTGTGGAGGACCTAGGAAATGGATTTTAAAATCCTGAAAACAATGAGTACTTGCTGAGGGAGGGTGAGAGAGCTATCATAGGATGCATAGTGTGTTGAAATCACCATTATTTCACAGTTGCGTAAATACATACATTCAGAAACTCAAAATAAACTGATGAAATTTGCAAATGATATCAAAAAAACTGTTCAAAAGACAAATTGTAACTTTTGTTGGAACAGAAAAGGCTGAATAAACACCAATATGCGCTAAAAACCTATACTTGTTCTATAATACTCATTTACCTATATAACATAAGCGCCATGAATGATGAACCATCTCAAGATGAGGTGAAAGGGGGCATCAGAGTCTGATAGATTCAATACTTGGTACATCCAGCCAATGCAGTGTAGTCACAAACACCTGTCAAACTATATACCCAAAAAATTGAATGCTAGTTGACTTATGTTTTATTTTGAATGGCTGCAGAAAGGACAGTAACTGCTCAAGCAGGGCAGATGGACCAAAATGGCCTATCTCTGCTCCAGTTACTGATAATCTTGTGATTTATCGCAAAACTGTATTCCATCAAATCAGATTCTACAATCAATTGACAGATTTACTACGTTGTTAATTTAAAGTGAACAGAATAGTTGCCATTGGAAACCAAAGATCAATTCAATATTGAGTGGATAATGTAAATGATTCCTTAATTGTACCTTAACTTGGGAAACTGAAAAGATTGCCTTATGAAATGTGGCCGGATGCTCATAATCTGCTCATAATCAAAAGCATCAGTAAGCTTTACAGGAGTGTCTTTTAGTCGTCTTTTTTTTTGATTGTTGTCAGCTTATAATCAAGTTCTTAAATATAAAATTCTTACATCTCCTCTAGTTTGCCTTATTTAAAGCAGTTTGTATTCAATTTAGATAAAACACATAAATGTATATATACATGTAAAACTGGGTCAGCATAGAAATATATGCATAGAAATATGATTGTTACAAGCCATCTTATTGTATTGTAACTAAATCTCTTTCAATGATATTTGAGATTCCAGTCCAAAGGTACAAGTTCAAAATACTTTTTATGACCCATTTGATGCTTAAACTGTTGTTTATCTGATGTTAAATTCATAGGAAAGTTGTATACATGTACACTCTTAATCCTAAATTTGTTAATCCTAAGAACAAGAACATTGTTGCCATTCTATATCCTTGACAATATTTTTATTGATGTGGATTATTAATCTAATATTTTGTGTTTTATTGCCTCTCCTTTAAGTTATTTCTCTTTGGTGGCTGACATTTCGTTAAAATAATTGCAAACTTGTAGACTTCAGTTGTAGATGCGCCAAGTTTGTTGGCGTTTAAGAGGTTAGTTGATAAGTATATGGAAGAGAAGGGAATGGTTTAGTTTGGAGGGGCATTGCTTTTTATATTGGTCAGCGCAACATCGAAGGCCGAAGGGCCTGTTCTGTGCTGTAATGTTCTATGTTCTTAACTTCTTTGCCAGTTCAGCTTGAATAACTAGCCAAGTGACTAAATGTTATTTGTACTGACATTAGGATTGTGTAATTTCATTTCCCAGTGTTGACAATTAGGGCAGTGGCTGATTTGTGCAATGCTTTATGATATTCAGGTTACCTTTGCCTTGTTTGTGTATGACTGTAATACACTTATGCTGGATGTATGATGCAACATATTAACCCCATTTTGTTGCAAATATATTTCACATTTTCATACATGTTGCCTCACTATAGGAAGGATGTGGAAGCTACTGAAAGGGTGCAGAGGAGATTTACAAGGATGTTGCCTGGATTGGGAGGCATGCCTTATGAAGACAGTTTGAGGGAGCTGGGACTGTTCTCCCTGGAGAGACGAAGGTTGAGAGGCAACCTGATAGAGGTTTACAAGATGTTGAAAGGAATAGATAGGGTGGACTCTCAGAGACTATTTCCCAGGGCTGAAATGGTCACGACGAGAGGGCACAGATTTAAGGTGCAGGGAAGCAAGTACAGAGGGGATGCTAGGGGAAAGTTTTTCACTCAGAGGGTGGTGAGTGAATGGAATCGGCTGCCGTCGGTGGTGGTCGAGGCGAACTCGCTGGGGTCTTTTAAAAGACTTCTGGATGAGTATATGGGATCCAATGGGATTGGGGGTTATAGATAGGTCTATGGCTGGGTAGGTTTTGATGTGTTCGGCACAACTTGTGGGCCGAAGGGCCTGTTTGTGCTGTAGTGTTCTATGTTCTATGTTCTACCATATTCTGTCTATCAATTTTTTTCCCCAATTTACATAATCAGTCTCTATTTCTTTGTAGCCATTAAACATTCCCCTCACAGCTCATTTTTCCCATGCTGATACTCCAATTGCATCATCAGAAAACCTGCCTATGTTACACTGATCCTCAGGGCACCCCATTAGGTAAAATACGCCATTCGAAAAATGATCTATCAATTCCTACTCCTTGTTTTCTGTCTATGCACTAATCATTCATAGAACATAGAACATTACAGCACAGAACAGGCCCTTCGGCCTTCGATGTTGCGCCGACCAATATAAAAAGCAATGCCCCTCCAAACTAAACCATTCCCTTCTCTTCCATATACTTATCAACTAACCTCTTAAACGCCACCAAACTTGGCGCATCTACAACTGCTGCAGGCAGGGCATTCCACTCCCGAACCACCCTTTGGGTAAAGAACCTACCTCTGATATCCGTCCTATAACTATCACCCCTTAATTTAAAGCTGTGTCCCCTCGTGCTAGCTTTCTCCATCCTAGGAAAAAGGCTATCACTGTCCACCCTATCTAAACCTCTAATCATCTTATATGTTTCGATAAGGTCCCCTCTTAGCCGCCTCCTTTCTAACGAAAACAACCTCAAATCCCTCAGCCTCTCTTCATAAGACCTGCCCTCCATACCAGGCAACATCCTGGTAAACCTCCTCTGTACCCTCTCCAATGCCTTCACATCTTTCTTATAATGTGGGGACCAGAACTGCACACAATACTCCAAGTGCGGCCGCACTAGAGTTTTGTACAGTTGCAACATGACGTTGCGGCTCCGAAATTCAATCCCTCTACCAATAAAAGCCAAGACTCCATATGCCTTCCTAACAACCTTCTCGACCTGACTGCCTACTTTCAGGGATCTATGCACATACACACCAAGATCCCTCTGTTCATCTAGACTACTAAGAATCCTACCATTTGCCCTATACTCTACACATTTATTATTTCTGCCATAGTGCATTACCTCACACTTTTCCACATTAAACTCCATTTGCCACCTCTCGGCCCAGCTCTGCAACTTGTCCAAGTCCCTCTGCAAACTATAACACCCCTCTTCACTATCTACCACTCCACCGACTTTAGTGTCATCTGCAAATTTACTAATCCATCCTTCAATACCCTCATCCAGATCATTTATAAAAATTACAAACAGCAGGGGCCCCAAAACAGACCCCTGAGGTACACCACTTGTCACTGAACTCCAAGATGAATATCTCCCATCAACCACCACCCTCTGTCTTCTATCTGCTAGCCAATTCCTAACCCAATTAGCTAAATCACCCTCTATCCCATACATCTGCATTTTCTGCAGAAGTCTTCCATGGGCCACCTTATCAAACGCCTTACTAAAGTCCATATACACCACATCAACCGCATGCTAATCTATTATCCCAATCTCATGAACCCTGATATTGCATAGCGCCTATCAAATGCCTGCAGAAAGTTCAAATATACTACTTGGTTACAACCTCAAAAAAGCTCCAATATATTTCTGAAACTCGATTTTTCTTTCATAAATCACAATTTTAAAACCTCTTACAACTTTTTTTTTACTAGTTTACTCAGTTTTTGTTATTTATACTTTTCTCAATTTCATGTCCACATTTTGCTATAAGCATCGCTTTTAAACATATTTTCTGATCTACCTCAGCTAACTCAACCTTGATACTTTTGCAGTTGGCTTTATTTAAATTCAAGAGCCTAATTTTAGACTTTACAGCATTGCACTCAAATATAATATGAAGTTCAGCATATTACGATTATTATTTCCTACAAAGTGCTCCACGTTGTTATAAGGCAGAAAGGGCCATTTGTATCTTCCTCTACATTGAATTCCCATGCTACTGATTTATTAATTTCTCATTCTGTTTATAATGCACATCATTCATGTGTAATCTGTTGTCATCTCTGCATCTTATTATGATCTCTATGGAGACCAGTAACTACTAAAAAAAACATTTAGTAAAGTTTTACTTATCACAAGGTGTTCTTATATCAAATGGTTCACAGTTGCTCTGAGCCTCCAGAGGGGTTGCTTTCTTTTTCCTAGCCAACTGACTTCTAATACTGTCACTATGTCTCATTATGAGGATTATGTTGTAGATTTTTTCTTTTAACTCTGATCTAGGCAAATCTTCCAGCCTCTTTTCCCTATCTTCAAAATGTGCACAAACCACCACCCACATTCTGTGTGATGAATGATGAAGTCAGCATTTTCTTTGACTTAAGGTGTAGCCCTGACTAATTTTATCTTCTCCCTGCTCTCTGTTTCTCAGTTAACTGCACACCACACAAGGCAAATATTTAGTTTTTATCTGTCTAAAATACACCTGGAATTTCTAAGAAATCTTATACCCTGATCCTGAAGTGGTTGCCTCAACCACTTCTCCATGGCAATGAAGAAAACATTAACCTTATATTTGAGTAGAAATGCCAATCAGTTATTTTGAATAAGAACTACTTTTCATCTTAGAAGTAAAGGGATAGATTACAGCAAAACTATTTGAAACTTGCCATTGGTAACAACTTTCTGGGGTTTCTGAAGAAGCAGGGACTTCCCATCGTAGATGCAGGGGAACAGTGTCATTGTCCATCTGTAAATACCTTGCACCTCCCCCTCAATAAAACAATCTGATTCTTCTTTTGATCTTTAATGATCAAAAAAAAGTTTTATTGTCAGGCAGAGTCCAACACATTTCCCATGACCTATTTTATGTATTAATTTATGAGATATGAGGATCACTGTCTGAGCCAGCATTTATTACGCATCCCTAATTGCTCTCCATTTCAGTAGGCATTTGAGAGTCAATTGCACTGTTGTGGATCTGGAGTCACAGGTAGACCAGACCGGTTAAGAATGACTTCCTTCCCTAAAAGATATTAGCAAACCAGTGTTTTTTTTGACAATTGACAGTCATTTCATGGTCAGCATTAGTCTTTTAATTCCAATTACTTATTGAATTCACATTTTATCATCTGTCATGGTGGAATTCAAACCCAGCTCCCCAGATCTATTAATCCAGTGACAATGCCACTATACAACCATCTATCCTGAGGTAATTCAAGATCATTTAAGTTCAAATATGAATTCCAAACTGTAGCATTTTTTGAAGCTAAAAGATAAAGCCTTAAAGCATGATAATTTTTATAAACATTAGAATGGTACAGCCCCAGCTTGAAATGTCAGATAAATTTATGAATTAAACACATACAAGAATCTTGTGATGTTGCTACTACAAAAGGGAAAAAACATTGAAAATGCTGAAACTCTACAAGAAAAATAGAAAGTGCTGGAAACACTCACCAAGTAAGGCAAGACTTCTGCAGAGAGGACCAATGTTATTGTTTGATGCTCTTTCATAAGAACTGAAAAATATAAGAGATATGACAGGCTTTAAGGATTTTCATGACTAGGGAAATGTGGCAACAGAGGAAAGAAGAAAAGGTGAAGCCTATGACAGGTTGGAAGGCAGCAGTTAATACAGGATAAAATGAATGATGATACAAAGCAAAAAGGAATGACAATACATTAATAAAAGACCCAAAATACAGGAGTAGAGGAAATGAAAATGACAGAGGCAGAATCATTAGTAACATCTGTATTCTGGGGTAAAAAAGATGGCTATGATCTGCTTGGAACATTGTAGCATATTGGTCCATGTAGTTGGAGGTGTAATGCAGGTTCAATTTGCTCAGTGTCAACTCTTAACCATGTTAATGAGGGAAGGCCAGTCACCAACAGCAGGAAAACAGAATCATTGCATCACAACTCACACCCAACTATCAGCAGCAGAGATCAGAGACTAGTTGACCCCATTCTACTATAAGGAATGAATATTGCATCCAAACTGAAGAGAAGGGGAAAGTAGGTATCTGAGCTTTCAATTAAGAAAATTAATTAGTATGGCACAACCTCTTGGATAATTTTCTTAATGACAAACTCTCAAAAGAAACATTAACATTTCACTCAAGTATTTTAACATGTCTGTTTGTTTGTAAACAATCTAGATAGAAGACTATCAGACCAATCTCAAACACTTTTGTTGGACCATTTTCAATTTTCATTTTTACTTTGACAAAAAAAGTCTGAAATGATAAGATGATTAGAGGTTTAGATAGGGTGGACAGTGATAGTCTTTTTCCTCGGATGGAGAAAGCTAGCACGAGGGGACGTAGCTTTAAATTTAAGAGGTGGTAGTTATAGGACGGATGTCAGAGGTAGGTTCTTTACCCAGAGGGTGGTAAAGGTATGGAATGCCTGCCTGCTGCAGTTGTAGATGCACCAAGTTTGGTGGCGTTTAAGAGGTTAGTAGATAAGTTTATGGATGAAAAGGAAATGGTTTAGGTTAGAGGGTCATTGCTTTTTCCTAATTGGTCGGTGCAACATTGAAGGCCAAAGGGCCTGTTCTGCACTGTAATGTTCTATGTTCTATGAGCTGCCTGCAATGTAAAAGCTCCTTGAACTAGATGAAATAATAGTGCTAAGGATATTCTACAGAAATATGTGATGCTCAAAGTAGTTTTGGAGCCATAGAAGGTAGCACTCTCCCAACATAAACTTCGCCCCCTTCCAATTAGCCAAACAGCTTGAAATAAGCTAATTCCTCGCACTCCATGCTAATTTTGACCAGTTTCACCCAAAACTCCCCATTTCAGCTTGATTCCAATTCTCCCCCCCTCCACACATAAGATCACAAGAACTAGGAGCAGCAATAGGCCATTTTGCCCCTCAAGCCTGTTCCGCCAACCAATAAAGGTCATGGCTGATCTTTTCATGGACTCAGCTCCATTCACCCACCTGCTCATTATAACCCTGAACTCCTTTCCCTTAATTCTATTTACTTTTGTCATGAAAACATTCAAAGAACTGGACTCAGTTGTTTAACCAGGCAGGAAATTCCACAGAATCACAACCCTTTGAGTGAAGAATTTCCTCCTCAACTCAGTCCTAAATCTGCTCCCCTTTATTTTGAAGCTATAACCCCTAGTTCTGGTTTCACCCATCAGTGGAAACAACCTCCCTACTTCTAGCTTATCTATTCCCTTTATTATTCCATATATTTCTATAAGACTCCCCCCCCCCACACATCCACATTCCTCTAAATTCCAGTGAGTACAGTCCCAATCTACTCAGTGTCTCCTTATAAGTCAATGCTCTCAACTCCAGAATCAACCCAATGAATCTCCTCTGCACCTACTACAGCAGCAGTACATCCTTTCTCAAGTAAGGAGACCAAAACTGTACATAGTACTTCAGGTGTGAAGTTTTGTCCTCACCAACTCCTATGATCACTGCCACCATTTCCATATCCCCCCACCTCAACTACCTTCACCCCCTTTATACCAGCATGCTGCTGTCAAAATAATGTAAATAGACAAAGCTAATTCAAATTCTGAGTAAATATGTAAGGCAATTGATAAGGAAGCTGTTTGTTCTGATGGGGCTCAACTACAAACAGGTATTCACCAAATATTTGCTTCGGTGTAATATACCTTTTCTACGCAGTGTTTACCTTCAAGTTTAAATCAGACTTGTTTGGACTGAACTAAATGGACATGTCTCACCTGAATAATAGTAGCTCTCTGATTGAGACAACCTATTTCACTTTTCCACAATATGGAACATAGCTAGAAAAGTTTGATTTTTCTCCCATGTCAAAGGCTAAGGAATTAGTGTGTACTTTTGGTTCTTCACCAATTGCTGTATTTTGTTTGGTCCTCAAAGTTCTCTTGTCTTGATGAT
Source organism: Sphyrna mokarran (assembly GCA_024679065.1). Lineage (NCBI taxonomy): Eukaryota > Metazoa > Chordata > Chondrichthyes > Carcharhiniformes > Carcharhinidae > Sphyrna > Sphyrna mokarran. Next base: position 30,390,854 of record JAGIQG010000023.1, on the reverse strand, counting down.
TGAGCACCTTAAAAATGAAATAGAATTTCACACAGCAGCTGTCAAATAAAGTTTCCCCTTTGCCTTTAGCAGAACTTTGACATTTTGAATCATTGAATCACAGGCTTCCAACAGTACAGAAGAAGCCCATTTGAGACATCAAGTCTACACTACAGCAATCCCATCTAGCCCCTATCCCTATAATCCCACACATTTACCAACATTAATGATCATCTCAAAATTTAATTTATTGATTTAAAAACATCTAGAATTACATTAGTAAGTAGAAGATTGTTTCCAATGAGTTAGGCACTTTGCAGTCACCTATATATACTCACAAGGTTTTCCTGCTCAAAGAGAGTAAGATTACGATCATGTTAGAGCATTGTTGCATTTTTGTGATGTACCTTGTGAATGGAAGAATCATGCAAGTACTATTTTTGTGATTTCTGACCATCAAATAATTCATTTGTCGTCTGGGATGCAATGAGAGTTTTGTAGCATTTGAGAGAATAAAATGGAGAGAAGATGAAGAATATAGCTACTTTATTCAGGTGATATTGGCAACCAAAATCTATTACGCTATACCAAGCACCTTAAAAAGAGGACATAAAGGAAATATATAAGGATAAAAATAAAATAAGTATGAAGGCAGAAGATGTTAAGTGAAACAGAAATTTAATAAAAGATCAACCTCAGTATCACTCACAAAGGGTTGAAGATAGAACATAGAACATTACAGCGCAGTACAGGCCCTTTGGCCCTCGATATTGCGCCGACCAGTGGAACCAATCTAATGACCCTCTAACCTAAACTATTCCAATATTATCCATATGCCTATCCACTGACCATTTGAACGCCATTAAAGTTGGCGAGTCCACAACAGCTGCAGTATTGCTGGATTGAGGTTCAATCCAGGAGAATTTTGCAGTAACTTCATTGCGGTGTTAATGTAAGCCTACTTGTGATTAAAAAGTAAATTTTAACTTTAATTAGTCAAGGGGCTTGGATGTGCGTATACAGATGTTTCCTGACTACAGGGATGGACTAATGTTCTTGCCAAAGAAAAAAGCTAAATATTCTAGTTAAAACCCATTTGAAACATTAATTTGTCTAAATTGAACAATTGAAATACTTACCATCTCAGTCATTTGAAAGTTGTACTGAGTTACATTGCTGACTATCATTTCTGGGCACAAGTTTAGGGCACCAGGAAATGATGAGTATTCCTCTCAGGAAAGCCTGTTAGATTGCTTCAGGTCAACATTAATTTAGATTCCAGTTAACCAACCCCACAGCTCAAAATTCTCCAAGGGTTAAAGGTGGTTATATAGAAGCATTGAAAGCTTAACTATAGTGGAATACCTGCAACAAGTTGCATCCACCATAGTGGGCATCTGTGTGCTTCAGTGGAGATGGACACTTAATTAACATTCTTAATTGGGATTTCACCATGTGCAAATAGGAGATGATTTAAAATTCTTTGTGGCTGCACATTCCTGACTCAAGAACCTTGACAATGAAGAGAAATGGAAATTGCTGGCACCATGGCTCAGTGCCTTTCTCAGCATTCCTTGTACTTCAGGAGAAACAGGGCTGCTCCCCATTTTGCCGTTCCTCTGCCAATTGTGGCCTCTCTATTCATCCACAAATACCTCCCAATCATTGGCCTGCCCTCACGAGCAGCATGACGACATACTGGTTAGCACTACTGCCTCATAGGGATCTGAATTCGAACCCTGGCTTTGGCCACTGTCTCTGCAGAATCTGAACATTCTCTGGTATCTGTGTGTGTTTCCTCTGGGTGTTCCGGTTTCCTCCCACAGTGCAAAAGACATGCTGGTTAGATGCATTAGGCATGCTAAATTCTCCTGCAGTGCACCCGAACGGGTGTGGGAGTGTGGTAATTGGGGGATTTTCACAGTTACTTCAATGTAGTGTTAATGTAAAGCCACTTGTGACACTACTTAAATAAGCTTTAAACAAACGGGGTGGTGTCCTTCCACTGGTTAGTGTTGGCTCCTAACCATTCAACCTATGTTCAGTTGGGAAACAGAACAAAAACAAATGATAGTACGGTTCTTGCTGTAAATGTATCAGGACTTCTGTGACTCCAGCTTTTGCAGGGTTCATTGCCTGTTTTCTGTTTCTTCCACAGCCTCATCCCACCTTCCTATCAGCATGAGAACCAACATTTTTAATTGAATTTTCCCACGGTTTCAGTTGTTTATTTTGTAGCTAAGCCATATGCTCTCCTTGGCCTGTTTTGTGGGTTTGTGAAGCAATGGGAAAATATTTGCAATCAGGTGCCACATTAGCATTGGAAGGATAGGCCTGTGAGAAAGTCACATCAACCCAGAGACCACCTCCAGTGAAAAACAGGTCATTGTCTTTGGGAAATGAAAATGAAACCAGACACTGCTGTCTGCAGCTTCAGCGTATTTATCTGCCACACCCTCATAAAGGTTTCAGCTAACACCTGATTGTCTGTTATCAACTTGTTGAACTTTGGGTTCCTGACATTTTTGTGTTATTTTCTGTCCCTCTCGCTGGGTTACAGCACATTCAATATTTTCTCTTGCTGTCAGAATTATAATGAGTCTTCAAAAGAAGGGTTCACACCCAGAAAGTTAACCTGATCTTTACATTTCGATTGACATGCTGTGTATCTCGTAAAACTATACAGCAGGAACAGGAGCTATTAACCTCATCATACCCATGGAAAATCCTGTCCCATTAGCCGCACTTGTCTGCTCTTTACCCATAGCCCTACATTTCTTTTTCAAATATATATCCAATTTCTTGCTGGGGGGGGGGTTGTTGTTGGTGCGGGGGAATTCTCCCATTCCACCACCATGGGAATCGTAGTGGGCAGTGGGTGGAGGAGAGGGGAGTGTTGGGGAGGGCGTGGGTGAACCACACAAAGGTCCATTGAATTTGGGCAGAATTCTCCAGGTTTGGGACAAACACGGCCAGAGAATCCCACCTCTAGTGTTTTCCATGTTTTCCAGAAAAGCAGCATTTGATTTTTTAAAAAAATATATTATTAACAACAGTAATAGAATGATAATTTCTGGCACTGGCTGTTACAAACATTCAAAAGAATCTCAAACTGGGTAGTTAATCTGATATTGAAATTGAGACCAAAACTATAGATCATAGGGGTGGCATGGTGGCACAATGGTTCACACTGCTACCTCACAGTGCCACGGACTTTGGTTTGATTCCTAGCTTAGGTCACCGTGCATGAGTCTGCATGTTCTACCTGTGTCTGCATGGGTTTCCTCTGGGTGCTCTGGTTTTCTCCCGAAACCTGAAAGACGTGCTGGTAAGGTGCATTGGCCGTGCTAAATTCACCCTCAGTGCACTCAAACTGGAGTGTGGCGAGTAGAGGATTTTCACAGTAACTCCACTGCAGTGTTAATGTAACCTCTTTGTGATACTAATAAGTAAACTTTTAAAAACTTTAATATACTTATTTCTGTATTTATTTCCTACAAAATAGCAACAAGAGGCCTGATTCTCTGACCTCGCTTACAGACAAGATTCTCCTGTCCGACTGCTGTGAATGGAGATTTGGCTGAGCGCTAAATTCTCTGTCCTTGCCGGTAGCAGTGGTGGGACATGAATGGGCTGCAGAATTCCAACCAATGAGTGTAGATTGGTAAAGGGCAACCTGGGCTACTGAGCGGACCACATAAGTGGCCCTCCTTCATCTCAGTGTGCCCTTTAGTTTGCTATCCTTTCTAAGTGGGAAGATTCTCTCTACCTCTAAGATTGAAATTGGGTTTATTTATCCTTGAATGAGATTAAATAGATGACACAAATCCCAAATATTTCATAACAAGTCATAGAAAATTCTTAGAAATTCATATATTAACGAAGCTGTCATCAACTTCAAGTGGTTAAAAATGAAAGAAATCATTATACTTGATTGGATTTGGAGGGAGTGCACAGCTCACACAGTCAATATTGTATGCCATCATCTTGCACCTCACTTCACTTGCCCTTGCTTTACATGCATTTAACTTTAGTTATACCAGTAAGAGAAAAGTTATGTGGTCAGAAATCAGCAAAATGTGGCAATTCAGGACAATTGGCAATCATCTTGTGAGCTGCACTCAGAACCTGACGGTTTATATTGGTGTCCAGGCGCAGTTTGCCTACTACTGGTGTAAATATATGTACCAGGAACATGTTGCAGCTAAGTGACTCAACCAAAAGCTGCAATGATCTCCAGTTCATCATTAATTCCCCTCTCACACAGGTTTCAAGTAATTATCCATTCCAGCTCCTGCAAAACCAGTGAAACCAGATAACTCGCAAGATAATGATTTATAAATAACTTCAAAAGACAAAAGCAGCGAACATATCCATGGGAAATTAGGTTTTATAGTTGACGTTAGAGTAAATTTGATCTGTGTCCTTTGTTGCGAGCAGAGATCCTGATCCAATTTATGTGGATCAAATTGAAAAATAAATCAAAATGGACTGAAAGGTTTTCACTATATTCTGAATGATTGATGTTAGAGTTTATAACATATTACCTGTAAACTGCAAGGATCATGATACCCCAATTTAAATGACATCTTAGTACAGGCAATTTGTCACCCATTGTGTGCTGCAATGTTGTCAAAGTGTTGTTGTTCATGTCTGTACAGCATCAATCTAAAGCCAGTTCCACTGGGCAGGACATGGCATTTGTGTGCCTGACACCAAACTCATGAAACAATGGCCTAAACTCTACCACCTCGCTCACCACAGAATTGGAGCAAGCAAAGCTCCAACAACGGAAATCTCCTTTGACCTCGGGTGGGAATTTTTGGTCATAGTGATAGTTATAGGACGGATATCAGAGGCAGGTTCTTTACCCAAAGGGTGGTTCGGGAGTGGAATGCCCTGCCTGCAGCGGTTGTAGATGCGCCAAGTTTGGTGGCGTTTAAGAGGTTTGTTGATAAGTATATGGAAGAGAAGGGAATGGTTTAGTTTGGAGGGGCATTGCTTTTTATATTGGTCGGCGCAACATCGAAGGCTGAAGGGCCTGTTCTGTGCTGTAATGTTCTATGTTCTATGTTCTATATCTGAACAAGGACGTAAAATCCCATCTAATTGCTCTTGTGTGTGGAGCTCCCATGAGCAGAAGTACTTTCAAAATGTCTGTAAAGCATCCCTGAAGAGATCAAACATCCCCACCAACTCTTGGGTGGCCCTGCCCCATGGCTGACCAAAATGAAGAAGACTGGTTTAGGAGGGCACCAAGGATATTGAAAGATATTGAAGGCAAAGTCGAGGCATTGCAACCTCTAAACAGCCCAACTACCCAACATTTCAAGGACCAGAAATTACAAAGGGTATCCACATAGTCCAGTCCATCTCGCACACCAGCCTCCCATCCATTAACATTGTCCACTCTTCCCAATGCCTTGGAAAAGTAGCCAGTATAAATAAGGGCCCCACACACACTGGATACACTCTCTTCCACCTGCTTCCGTCAGGAAAAATATACAGAAGTCTGAGACTCAAGAATCACTTCTTCCCTGCTGCCATCAGACTTTTGAATGGGCCTACCTTATATTAAGCTGATCTTTCTTCACATCCTAGCTATGACTCTGACATTACATGCTGCATCCTGTCCTTTCTTTTTCTATGTATGATATGCTTTGTCTATGTAACGCACAAGAACAATACTTATTACTGTATTCTAATACAAGTGTCAATAATAAATCAAATCAAATCAAACCTAGAGTCTTTTAATGGAACATTGAACTTAGCAACTATTTCAGAGCCCATGAAAGCAGAGGGGAAGCAAATTATCCTTGATTCCAAAAAGAAGAATTCATGCTGCTCATTGTTGTTTTATTCTGCTCAAACTATGCACTCTTCAGCAAACCTCATAGGGCAGAGAAGTGCAGGTTCTCAGAGTGAAGAGTGCTCAGCCCTTCAGTCATGGATTGCCTCGTTTGTGCAGAGGCCTTGCAACCTTGGGCTGTGTGTGAGTTACAGTGAAATCAGGACCCAATATGACCTATCACTGAGCCATTCCTCTGGAGTTTGATGAGAATTTTAATTAAACTTTGGAGAGCTGGCTGTGGAATTTCAACCCCAAGATAATGATTTTTATTCAGTGCAACTTTTCTCAATGTGTATTGATGTACAAAAGATTCTTGTGACAATATTTTGCATTTGATTATGACCCTTACTTTTCCTGATATATATTAATGGTATAGATCTTGGTGTGAAAGCAACAAATTCAAAGTTTACAGATTATATGAAACCTGAAAGTAGTGTAAAATGTGAGGAGGACAGTGTAGAGCTTCAAAAGGCAAATTGTGAAATGGGCAGATAGGTGACAGATGATGTTCAGTGTAGAGATGCACCAGGTGATGCATTTTGTTAGTAAGGACCTGGGGAGATAACAAAAAGTAAGGGGTAAAATTCTTAAGGAGGTGCAGGAGCAGAGGGACCTAGGTGTGTACATGCAGATCATTGAAGCTGGTAGTACAGAATGAAAGAGCACTCAATAAAGCATACAATATTCTGGGCTTCATTAATGGGGCAGAGAGTACAACAGTGAAAAGTTTGTGCTGAATCTATACAAGACATTAATTAGACCTCAGTTGGAACATGGTGTACAGTTTTGGATACCACACAATAGAAAAGATGTGAGTGCATTGGAGAGAGTACAGAGGGGGTTCACAAGAATGGGCCCAGGGATGAGAAACTTCAGTTATGAGGATAGATTAGAGAAGTTAGAAGTGTTCTCCTTGGAGAAAAGAAGGCTCAGATGAAATTTGATAGAGATGCTCAAAATCATGAGGGGCTTGACTGAGGGAGAAACTGTTCCTTCTCGTAAAAGGATCAAGATGAGAGGGCACAGATTAAGGTGATTTGTAAAAGAAGCAAACATGATATGAGAAAAAATTTCTTCACAGAAGTGGGTCAGGTCTGGAATACATTGCCTGCAAGTGATGGAGGCAGCTTCAACCAATGTGTTCAAGAGGGCATTTGATGATTATTTGAATAGAAACAATGTATAGGGGTATGGGGTAATTGTGCTAAGTCAGGATGCTGGTTTGGAGAGCTAGTGCAGACAAGTGGGCTCAATGGCCTCCTTCTGCACCGTAACAATCCTATGATTCTGTAACATACAGCACAAGTTTTTAACAGGGGTAACTAGAATTTCTTTACACGGATGACTTTCTTACTTCTGAACAGGAAAAGAAAACCAACAACAATGTATCCAGTATGCAGAATCATCCTGATAAAGAAAATGCTTCCAGTCAAACACCTCTTCAATCACCACTTAGTCCCATTCATACTACACGGGCTTTTATAAGGTAAAGATGCTGTTTACTTACGGAATGTTTTATAATGTGAATTGTATTATTATTTAAGTGTATGATGCTATCTCAGTTTTGTATCTGTTACAAAGAGCAGATCATCCTTACGTTCCAAAGAACATCTGTTTCATCCATTTCTTTCACAATTCAATATTCTAATTGATTTAATTTTAATAGTTTTTAAAAGCAGCACAGTGAATATCACTGCTGTTTTGAAGGTCCAGTGACCAGGATTCAATTCCGGCTTCAGGTGACAGTTTATGTGGAGTTTGCACCTTCTTTCCGTTTCCTCCGGGTGCTCCCATACTCCAAAGATGTGCAGGTTAGGTTGATTGAACGCGTTAACTGCCCGGTAGTGTCAGGCGATTGACAGGGTAGGTGTGGATATGATTTTGGTGGGATTGTTTTCAGTGTAAACTTATTGGGCTGAATGGTTTCCTTCTACACTGTAGATTCTATGATTCTAACAATGATTTGGCGCATTAAAGAGCGGTAGATGCCAAAGAACCTTTAATTGTCTACACACTTCCACCAAAAAGCTTAAGTTGTTGTCAGATCAGACTGAACAATTAGATCACAATTTGAACTCTAAGACCATAAATATTGGGTTCTGAACACTAAGCTCTTTCTCATTAGAAAGACAAACTAGTCCTGAAGCTTAAATTCAAACCCTCTGAAGGGACCATTGCCCATTTGTTTGTTGTATATTAATTGCCCTGAACGAATTATACTCTGTTTTTAAGGTCCAGCATTTTTACCAGTGTCTGGGATCGCACAAAACTACCAATTTTCGTATGCAAAGGAACTTTTTTCCACTCTGCAGTGTAGTGCTCCATCTAGTGGTCATTTTAAGAGTGGTTGTAGCTCATCACCAGCATCAGTGGTTGGTGACAACCAGGATTGGGAATTCCTGAGATTTCATAACTTTGCAACGGCCCTGTGGTGTTTGATGAATGACATGTGCTAATCTTGATTTGTATTATTTGCCTATGCACAGCTTAGAGAAGCCAAAAGAGGTTAAAAGTCCAACAAGACTGAAAACACAGCTGAGTTTGGAATGCCATTCGGAAGCAAAAAGCAGCACAACAGTTGCAAACGATTGTTCCAAATTTTGGACAAGAACAGAGTCCAAAGAAAGTGAAAGAGGAGAGCATGAGAAAACAGCAGAGGAGCCCTTTCAGAGAGAGAGCAGCAAAACAGGGATGCAGGTAAGGCTTCAATAGCTGATATACGATAATAAAAATATAAAATGATTATAGCAAAAGCAACTCACCTGGTCCCACTCCTCTGCCAATCCCTTATAACCCTATATTTTCTCTTCAGATAATTGTCCAAGTTTCCACTAAAAGCCTTGATTCTGCCTTCACCACAGTCTCAGGCATTGTATTCCAGGTCCGAACCATTCACTGTGTAAAAATAAATTCCCTTCATCTCACCATCGCTTCTTTTGTAAATTAACTTATGCTGATGTCTTCTGGTTCTCGATCCTTCTGTCAGTGGCACTAGTCTCTCCTTTCTGTTCTGTCCAGACTCCTTATGATTTTGAATATCTCAATCAACTTTCCGCTAATCTCTTCTTCTCCAAAGACAAAAGCCCAATTTCTCCAGTCTATCTACGTTCCTCATCTTGGGGCTATTCTCCTGAATCTTTCCTGCAACTTTTCCAACACCTTCACATAATTCCTAAAGGTTCATGCCCAGAACTACACACAATGGGCTGAATTTTCCCATCATGCTCGCCACCCCACCCCCCCAGGCCATAATTCCCATCCAAGGTCAACAGACGTTTGCATCATTTGTCCTCGCTGGCTACGACTCCTGTGACAAGCGGGATGGAAAAATTCCGATCAATACCCCAGTTGAGGCTGAACTAATGTTGTACACATATTTGTCATAATTCCCTTGCTGTCGCAAATTGAATTGTATTTTGGAGTTAGCAAGGAGGTGGATGACAGAATTGCCCTGTCCACAAGGTATGTTGGCTTTGCAACTCTAAGAAAGGAATATTTTTTAAAAAATTATGTCCCTATTTATAAAGGCTGGGATGCTTTATTAACCTCTTTCTCATCCTGCCCTGCTACATTTAATAATTGATGCACATATTTGCTCTTGCACATTCTTTAGAATTGTACTCTTTAAATGGGGTACAACTTGATTTAATTTTGATTTGATTTATTATTGTCACATTTATTAGTATACAGAGAAAAGTATTGTCTCTTGCACGCTATACAGATAAAGCATACCGTACATAGAGAAGGAAAAGAGAGAGTGCAGAATACACAGAAAATAGTGTTACAATCAGTAGGATATAGACAAAGATGAATTTAGTGCAAGATAGGTCCATTTAAATGTCTGATGGCAGCAGGGAAGAAGCTATTTTTGAGTCGGTTGGCATGTGATCTGACTTCTTATCTTTTCCCTGACAGAAGAAGATAGAAGAGAGTATGTCCAGGGTGAGTGGGATCCTTGACTATGCTGGCTGCTTTGTCAAAGCAGTGGCCTTTCCTTATTCTTCCCACCAAAATGAATTATTTTATAGTACTTTGCATTCAATTTCATTTGCCGGTTATCCACCCATTCCACCAATCTGTCCATATCCTCTTGGTGTCACAATTGTCCTCACAATTTCCAAACTTTCAAAGTTTTGTGCCATTGTTTAGTTCCAGAAACTAGACGTTATCCCGGTTGCCGTGGTATCTTATTACCTGCTCCTGTCAGTAATTGTGATTATATAATTCAGTGAGGTCCCAAGGGCTTGTGATAATGATACAAATGGACATTAATAATCCCATAATCTTTTCCAATTTCCTGGTCAATATTTCATGCACAGTTGACATCAATAGAAGTAGTCTGTCTGGCCATTTGGCTGATTGAGTTTGTGGCACACAGCAGAATACAATATCATAGAATCATAGAAACTCTACAGTGCAGAAAGAGGCCATTTGGCCCATCGAGTCTGCACTGACCACAATTCTATCCAGGGCCTACCCCCATATCCCTACATATGTACCTGCTAATCCCTCTGACCTACGCATCTCAAGACACTAATGAGCAGTTTTAGCACGACCAATCAACCTAACCCGCACATCTTTGGATTGTGGAAGGAAACTGGAGCATCCGGAAACTGGAAACCCTCGCAGACATGAGGAGGATGTGCAAACTGTACATAGATAATGACCTAAGCCGGGAATTGAACCCAGGTCCCTGGAGTTGTGAAGCAGCAGTGCTAACCACTGTGGTACCGTCCTGCCCTTCATTGTGCTGTCATGCCGCCCCATTTTTCCCATTTCTGCCCACATAATAAAATTTCAAAATTAATTAGCTGTTTGTAATGCCTTTTGAGCCATTTTTAAGTGATGCATAAAATGTAATATAAATGCAAGTTCTTTCTCACAGATAAGACTATAAGACCATAAGACAGCGGAGCAGAATTTGGCCACCCAGCCCATTGAGTCTGCTCTGTCATTCAATCGTGGCTGATTTTTTTCTCATCCCCTTTCTCCTGCCTTTTCCCCATAACTTCTGGTCCCCTTATTAATTAAGGACCTATCTCTCTCTTCTTAAAGACACTCAATGACCTGGCCTCCACAGCCTTCTGTGGCAAAGAGTTCCACAGATTCTCTCTCTGGCTGAAGAAGTTCCTCCTCATCTCTGTTTTAAATGATTGTCCCCTTAGCCTGAGATTGTGCCTCTGGTTCTAGTTTTTCCTTCAATTGGAAACATTCTTTTCATGTTCACTCTATCCAGGTGTCACTTATACTGAAAGTTTCAATAAGATCCCCTCTCATCCTTCTAAACTCCAATGACAACAAATTCAGAGTCCTCAACTGGTCCTCATATGGCAAGCTCTTCATTCCAGGGATCATTCTTGTGAACCTCCTCTGGGTCTTTCCAAGGCCAGCACACCTTTACTTAGATATGGGGCCCAAAACTGCTCACAATTCTCCATATGTAGTCTGACCAGAGCCTTGTACAGCCTCAGATGTACATCACTGCTCTTATATTCTAGCTCTCTCAAGATGAATGCTAACATTGCATTTGCCTTCCTAACTGCTGAATGACTCTGCACATTAATCTTAAGAGAATCTTGAACAATAACTTCCAAGTGCCTTTGCATTTCTAATTTCCTAAGCATTTTCCCATTTAGAAAAATACTCTATGCCTCCATTCCTCCTTCCAAAGTGCATAACCTCATACTTTTCTACATTGTATTCCATCTGCCACTTCTTTGCCCACTCTCCTAATCTATCCAAGTCCTTCTGCAGCTGCCCCTGCTTCCTCAGTACTAGCTATCTCTCTCCATATCAGCTGCAAACTTGGCAATAGTGCCTTCAGTTCCTTCCTCCAAGTCGTTAATGTATATTGTAAAAGGTTGTGGTCCTAGCACTGACCTCTGAGGCACACCACTAGTCACTGACTGCTATCCTGAGAAAGACCTCTTTATTCCCACTCTCTGCCTTGTGCCAGTCATTTGGCTTTTGTAACTGGAGGTCAGTGACTGTGCCAATGTCAATTAAATCTCTGTTCCCTCATGAAATTTGAAGGATGGAATCCTATCTTCTTACTCCAAAATATTTACTTGTTTAAAGGAGCAGGTCTGCTGTATGGTAAAGATATTCATGGTAAGAAGTCTGACAATATCAGGTTTAAGTCCAACCAATATATTTGACAGTAAACTCACAAGCTTTCAGAGTTTGCCCCTTGATCAGGTGAATGGAGAGTTCTGGTCTCAAACAGAGACCAGAACATAGAACATAGAACAATACAGCACAGAACAGGCCCTTCGGCCTTCGATGTTGTGCCGACCAAAATAAAAAGCAATGCCCCTCCTAACTAAACCATTCCCTTCTCATCCATATACTTATCAACTAACCTCTTAAACGCCACCAAACTTGGCGCATCTACAACAGCTGCAGGCAGGGCATTCCACTCCCTAATCACTCTTTGAGTAAAGAACCTACCTCTGATATCCGTCCTATAACTCATACCCCTTAATTTAAAGCTGTGTCCCCTCGTGCTAGCTTTCTCCATCCTAGGAAAAAGGCTATCACTGTCCACCCTATCTAAACCTCTAATCATCTTATATGTTTCGATTAGGTCCCCTCTTAGCCGCCTCCTTTCTAACGAAAACAACCTCAAATCCCTCAGCCTCTCTTCATAAGACCTGCCCTCCATACCAGGCAACATCCTGGTAAACCTCCTCTGTACCCTCTCCAATGCCTCCACATCTTTCTTATAATGTGGGGACCAGAACTGCACACAATTCTCCAAGTGCGGCCGCACTAGAGTTTTGTACAGTTGCAACATGATGCTGCGGCTCCTAAATTCAATCCCCCTACCAATAAAAGCTAAGACTCCATATGCCTTCTTAACAACTTTATCCACTTGACTGCCTACTTTCAGGGATCTATTGACACATACACCAAGATCCTTCTGTTCCTCAACACTATTAAGAGCCCTACCATTAGCCCTATACTCTACACATTTATTGTTCCTGCCAAAGTGCATTACCTCACACTTTTCCACATTAAACTCCATTTGCCACCTCTCGGCCCAGCTCTGCAACTTGTCCAAGTCACTCTGTAAACTAAAACACGCCTCTTCACTATCTACCACACCACCAACTTTAGTATCATCTGCAAATTTACTGATCCATCCCTCAATACCCTCATCCAGATCATTTATAAAAATTACAAACAGCAGGGGCCCCAAAACAGACCCCTGAGGTACACCACTTGTCACCGAACTCCACGATGAATATCTCCCATCAACCACCACCCTCTGTCTTCTATCTGCTAGCCAATTCCTAATCCAATTAGCTAAATCACCCTCTATTCCACACATCTGCATTTTCTGTAGAAGTCTTCCATGGGCTCTCCATTCACCTGACAAAGGTGCAAACTCTGAAAGGTTGTGAGTTTACTGTCAAATAAATTGGTTGGACTTAAACCTGGTGCTGTCAGACTTCTTAATGTGTTTACTCCAGTCCAACACCAGCACCTGCACATCAGAGATATTCATGACCAGTTTGCTATTGTTCTGCGGATCCTATTCAGTTAATGCAGACCTTTAAGTTCTGCAGAGATACATAGGCTGGAAAGTTACGGCTGTTCTCGCCAGCAGGATTTTTCCACCCTGCTGCAGTGAATGGAAATTAAGCTGGGCGCCAATTTCTCTGACCTCGCTGCGGTGGGAGCGTGGCTTGAATGGCTGAGGGGTAAGCTCACGTCCATAATCTCCTTCTACCCACATCACGCACCAGGCTGCATGGCAACCAGCTGAACAGAAATAAGACAGACTCAATTATTATTGTACATTTGACCCAGGCAACTGTGGCTGTTTGTCCTTCAGTTCAGAACGACACTCCTCTTTGGATTTTATCCAAATGGAACATTTTGGTTATAAAGTCAGGGAACAGAAATGTACAATGTCAATGGGATAACTTTTCATTTCAGAATGTGAAGAAAACATCTGCCACAGTCACAGAGGTACAGAACCAGAGACAGGAAAATAATGCTGGTGGTCCCAGTACAAACGATGCGTCCTTTCGCCGCTTCTCCCCAAGGGCTACATCATTCAGAGTAAGTCAGATGATGATATTGTGGTGATATGGTCAGTTTAGTAGCTGCCAACATCAACAGCAAAACTGGCATCTCTCCAAGACACTATAAACTAAAGTGCAAAGTTAGTTATGTAAACAGAGTAAAGCTGCAAGATTACTTTAATGTGCCTCACTTCAAGAAACGGTGATAATCTAGGAACAGATACATTGATATATATCAATAGAGTGATGCAGTTTTTTAAAAAAAGTTGGCACTGTTCTGGCAAGGAAATAAAGTATGCAAAATGCTTTTAAATTATCCCCTGAAATGTCTTGTGCTCCATTTTTATGTGGAACTTCTCTCACAATGGCTTCTCTATGGCTTTACAACATTATAATTGAATGTGGTGAGCAATCATTGGGATGAGTTTAATCAGACCTATAGTTCCTTATTGCCATGGGCCTCCAATTTGCTAATTTACATAGTAATGAGTTTCAGTGTATTGTAGATTGAGTACAAGTAAAAATAGTTAATGATCCCATTGATTAACTGCTGACAAATATCCCCGGACAAATTACGGCCAGCAACTATATAGTGAATATGTTTGACCCAGTCTAAACAACCAATGTATGGGCTGCTTGAGGGGCTCAGAAATCAGGAAAATTATTTTTTTTCCAGTGAATCAGCCCCTTATGCATCCTGTTTTCCCATAACCATGATAAAAAGATGTCTTAATGACATGTTTGACCCTTGAAAAAATTTGCTGTTCCCCCGATCTAACATCACAACAACCTTCTTGATAGTGAATCCATAACTCTTTGCTTAATAATGACCACTCAGACACATCCCCAGCAATCATCTCCACACAAATAAATACAGCTGAATAACTCTCATGTGCTGTACTTATAAACATGGCAAAATTTTGTAACTAGACACAGATAACTTAGAGGGGAATCATTTGTTTTGTGTTATACTAATTTCAGACTAGAACTGTAGTGGGAGATTAGTGGATATGCTAAAGAAACAGTAGGATTTCTCACAACTTAAACAGAAAAGACTGGAAAATCTCAGCAGGCCTGACAGCATCTGTGGAGAAAGAATAGAGCCAAAGATTCAAGGCTGGATGACCCTCTGTCAACGTTTTGTCATGGCTTTTCCCAACCCTTCACTGAAGAGTTGGTAGGAGAATAAAAGAATCCTATGGAAATTCCATGCAAATGTTTTATGGACAGTTCCACTTGGAATTGCTTGGATTATGGAAAGCTTAACTGTTCAGTCAGATGGTTTGATTTGAATACCTTGAGGATTTAATGGCCAGGAAGGAAATTCAAAGTTGCCTTCCTGACAATGTCACCCATGGTTATTTACAGATTTCAGTGGATCAATGTATTGGGGAGTATATTTGACAAGCACAATTCTATTAAAAAGGCCTATTGAATCTGAATGAGCTTTTCTTACGTTTATTGTCCATGGCAGCTATCACATGGTTGCTAATTGGAGGAAATGAGAAGCCAGTTAAAAAAGGAAAACACTGTAAAAACCAACATGTGTGAATATTAACGCAAATGTTTTATTTTGAAGGTTACAAATCCAGAGGTGAAAACACAATCATTCCAAAGAAGGTGAGTGTACTGAAGTGTCATTAATAGAACATAAGAAAATGCAATGAATTAAGGATCTAGTAATGAAGATTCTGACGTTTTACTATTTGAATTTTGCAAACAGTGCTAGTCTAAGGATACCATCCAGGTCTCCTTCAAAGATTGATGGCATACTTGAGAAATATGCAAAGGCAATCCAGGTCAGTGACAGAGTGACTTGTGATATATGTATCTGTATATGGTGGTATGGTGACATAATGATTAACACTGCTGCCTCACAGCGCGAGGGACAAGGGTCACTATCTGCATGGAGTTTACATATCCTCCCTCAACTATGTGGATTTCCTCTGGTTGTTCTGCTTTCCAATTACACTACAAAACATTGTGGGTTAGGTTGATTGGCAATGCTAAATTATCCCTTAGTATTAGGAAGACTAGCAAGGTAAGTATGTGGAGTTATGGGGTCTGGGTGGGATTGTTGTAGGTCCGATGGGCTGAATTATCTCCTTTTGCACTGTAGAAGTTTTATGATTCAATAATTTTCAAAGAAAAATACATAAAACACTTAAATAAGGCTAAGAATGTTTAGAATTGCATTTTGAATTTGAGACATATTATTGGATTTTATTGAATGTTATCTTTTCAGAGAAGTGATAGCATCAAGAAATCCTCTTCTAATTATTTGACCCGGCCGTTAGAGGGCATTGCAAGCAAGCGATGTGTGTTTGAGAAGGATGATGTTCAAGATGTCAGTCCTCGACACCTTGCAAGCAAAAAGGTAAAGTGGGATTTTATTCTGACTCGGATTGGAAGATGCCTGGATGTTGCTGATAACCACATTCACGCACTTGCATATAACAGGAATGGCTATTGCAATGTGATTAAAGAAATGAGTTGACACTTGATACTAACATTAATGTTTTATCTCCATTATATTTGCATGGATTTAGATTTGACTGTATAAAATAACATTTGAGTTTTAGCTCCCTATTTTCCTTAGACGATACTGTAAGGCAGACCTGACATTCACAACTCTAAAAAGGGTTGACAGATAACATTTCATTCTTCCAGCTTCCATCATTATGCTTCTGCATTATCCCCTTTACGCAGTAAATCAAAAGTGGTCGCCATGCCATACCTACTTTTTCAAAGTCATTGATCAATCCATTCAGCATTCTGAACTCAGGAACAGTTTAGGTTATTTCATAAAATTCAGCGTTATTTCTCTTTGGAGTTCTGAATACATGATCCTTCTTACAATAAAGAGCAGCAGAACTATATTTCCTGACTAATCTTAAAGTCCTCAAAATGAATGTTTTGGGGTGAATTTTCCCATTTCACTTGCCACGGGATTTGTAGCAGGTGAGAGGTGAACCATGGGAATATCTGTTGAGCTTTTCGGGTTTCAGGGGGAGCATGACTGGAAAATCCCATTGTATATGTGCAGAGCCCTTTACACAAAAAATATCCCAAATACTAGGTAGAGGCAATGGCCTAGGGTTATCACTAGACTATTAATCCAGAAACTCAGCTAATGATGGCAGGACTGATGTTTGAGGAGAGATTGACTAGGTTAGGATTGTTTTCACTGAAGTTCAGTTAAATGAAGGGGGGATCTAATAGAGACTTATAAAATTCTCTGCTCTAGACAGGGTAGATGCAGGGAGGATGTTCCCGTTGGTGGGAAATCCAAAACCAGTCTGAGGATTCAGGGAAGACCATTTACAGTGGAGGTGAGGAGACATTTCTTCACCCAAAAAGCGATGAGCCTGTGAACTTATTACTACAGGAAGTAGTTGATGCCAAAACACTGGACATATTCAAGAGGCAGCTGAATACAGCACTTGAAGTGAATGGAATCAAAGGACATGGGAAAAAGCAGGATTTGGCTACAGAGTTGGATAATCAGCCATGATCGTAATGAATGATGGAGCAGGCCCAAAGGGCCAAATAGCTTCCTCTTGCCCCTATTTTCTATGTTTCTATGATATAATTAGTTCACAAATCAAACACCCCACTGACTCAAGCATTTTTTTGTCTGCTAGGTACAGTATAAAATCTAGATTACATTAATAGGAGTGACGGTGTTAATTGATTATTCGCCTGTCAAATTGACAACTTTGTCTCAAGCCACTTGGTGGCAGAGATGTTAAGTACAATCAGTCAATATGCGACTTCTGCTACTAGCTAACCCACAGTAGTCTGGCTGAAAGGTTTATGTGCGTGGGGGAGGGATCAAAGTCAAAGACAGACTGCTCTGCCTTTTGGTTGTTTGCATTGCTGATTCTGCATTTTATGCTAAAAAAGACACGTAACTATAGCTAATATGAGGAATGAGCATGTGTTTGTATTGAGGTCATCTGAGGGAACAGAAACGGAAGAGGTACTGATGCCAAGTGTAACATAGGATGAACCAAGAGGGATGTTTTCACCATAATAAGAAATGTAGAAGACAATGGCATTGATTTTCTATTAGTTCAGACTCAATGTTGACAGGGAAAAGAAAGACTTACATTTATAATGTGCCTATACATAGTCTGACAAATATTCCAAAGCACTTAGTAGTCAATTAAGTACTTTTGAAATGTCATTATTGCTGTAATGTCAGACTTAATTTGTTATATAGTGAATCTGTATAGCAAGATCCCAGTAACAGTAGCATGAGAATGCTCAGTTTATCTGTTTTAATGATGTTGGCTGAGAAATAAATGTCATGATGTAAAGATGCCGGCGTTGGATTGGGGTGGTAAGAACTCAGTAAGAATTCAGCAACACCAATTATTAATCCAACTGATTTATTTGATCGTAAATCCGCGAGCTCAGAACACCCTCCGGGCTCTCATTCCACGTACTCCCCGCATTGGAGATCTCTACTGCCTCCCAAAGATACACAAGGCAAACATACCCGGCCGTCCCATCGTATCTGGCAATGGGACCCTGTGTGAGAACCTCTCCGGCTATATCGAGGGCATCCTGAAACCCATCGTACAAAGAACCCCCAGCTTTTGTCTTGACACTACGGACTTCCTACAGAAACTCAGCACACATGGAGCAGTAGAACCAGGGACACTCCTTGTCACAATGGATGTCTCGGCGTTCTACACCAACATCCCCCACGACGATGGTATTGTTGCAACTGCCTCAGTACTCAATGCCAACAACTGCCAGTTTCCAGATGCAATTTTACAACTCATCCGCTTCACCTTGGACCACAATGTCTTCACCTTCAACAATCAGCTTTTCATCCAGACACACGGAACAGCCATGGGGACCAAATTCGCACCTCAGTATGCCAACATCTTCATGCACAGGTTCGAACAAGACTTCTTCACCACACGAGATCTCCAACCAAGGTTATATACTAGATACATTGATGACATCTTTTTCCTTTGGACTCATGGTGAACAATCATTGAAACAACTGTATGATGATATCAACAAGTTCCATCCCACCATCAGACTCACCATGGACTATTCTCCAGAATCAGTTGCATTCTTGGACACACGCATCTCCATCAAGGACGGTCACCTCAGCACCTCACTGTACCGCAAACCGACAGACAACCTCACAATGCTCCACTTCTCCAGCTTCCACCCTAGACACGTTAAAGAAGCCATTCCCTATGGGCAAGCCCTCCGTATACACAGAATTTGCTCAGATGAGGAGGATCATGACAGACACCTCCAGACACTGAAGGATGCCCTCGTGAGAACAGGATATGGTGCTTGACTCATCGATCGACAGTTCCAACGTGCCACAACGATAAACCGCACTGATCTCCTCAGAAGACGAACACGGGACACGGTGGAAAGAGTACCCTTTGTTGTCCAGTACTTCCCCGGAGCGGAGAAGCTACGACATCTTCTCCGGAGTCTTCAACATAACATTGATGACGATGAACATCTCGCTAGGGCCATCCCCACCCCCCCACTTCTTGCTTTCAGACAACCGCACAACCTCAAACAGATCATTGTTTGCAGCAAACTACCCAACCTTCAGGAGAACAGTGACCACAATACCACACAACCCTGCCACAGCAACCTCTGCAAGACATGCCAGATCATAGACATGGACGACATCATCAAACGTGAGGATACCATTCACCAGGTACACGGTACATACTCTTGCAACTCGGCCAACGTTGTCTACCTAATACGTTGCAAGAAAGGATGTCCCGAAGCATGGTATATTGGGGAGACCATGCAAACACTACGACAGCGGATGAATGAGCATCGCTCAACAATCACCAGGCAGAACAGTTCCCTTCCTGTGGGCGAACACTTCAGCAGTCATGGGCATTCGGCCTCCGACCTGCGGGTAAATGTTCTTCAAGGGGGCTTTCGTGATACACGACAGCGCAGAGTCGCTGAACAGAGACTGATAGCCAAGCTCCGCACACATGAGGACGGTCTTAACAGGGATCTTGGCTTCATGACACACTATCTGTAACCCCCGTAACTTGCCTGGGTTAGCAAAAAACCTCACTTACTGTGCTGTCTGGAGAAAATACACAATTAGAACATAGAACATAGAACAATACAGCACAGAACAGGCCCTTCGGCCTTCGATGTTGTGCCGACCAAAATAAAAAGCAATGCCCCTCCTAACTAAACCATTCCCTTCTCATCCATATACTTATCAACTAACCTCTTAAACGACACCAAACTTGGCGCATCTACAACTGCTGCAGGCAGGGCATTCCACTCCCGAACCACCTTTGGGTAAAGAACCTACCTCTGATATCCGTCCTATAACTATCACCCCTTAATTTAAAGCTGTGTCCCCTCGTGCTAGCTTTCTCCATCCTAGAAAAAAGGCTATCACTGTCCACCCTATCTAAACCTCTAATCATCTTATATGCTTCAATAAGATCCCCTCTTAGCCGCCTCCTTTCTAACGAAAACAACCTCAAATCCTTCAGCCTCTCTTCATAAGACCTGCCCTCCATACCAGGCAACATCCTGGTAAACCTCCTCTGTACCCTCTCCAATGCCTCCACATCTTTCTTATAATGTGGGGACCAGAACTGCACACAATACTCCAAGTGCGGCCGCACTAGAGTTTTGTACAGTTGCAACATGACGTTGCGGCTCCGAAATTCAATCCCCCTACCAATAAAAGCTAAGACTCCATATGCCTTCTTAACAACCTTCTCGACTTGACTGCCTACTTTCAGGGATCTATGCACATACACACCAAGATCCCTCTGTTCATCTAGACTACTAAGAATCCTACCATTTGCCCTATACTCTACACATTTATTCTTTTGCCATAGTGCATTACCTCACACTTTTCCACATTAAACTCCATTTGCCACCTCTCGGCCCAGCTCTGCAACTTGTCCAAGTTCCTCTGCAAACTATAACACCCCTCTTCACTATCTACCACTCCACCGACTTTAGTGTCATCTGCAAATTTACTAATCCATCCTTTACTAATCCATCCATCCTTTACTAATCCATCTATCCATCCATCCTTCAATTCTCTAACAATGCTCAGGATCCCCTTCACACACATTGTTAGCCACTTTAACACTTGAATAGCAGGTTAGATGTAAGGATTCGCATTCTAATCAGCAATCTCTGACTGTCTGTGCTGATGTGTGCTATTGCAGACCAGAACACTGCACTTGCCTGAGGAAGACACAAAGAGTGTTGAAAGCTCGCGGATTTACTATCAAATAAATCGGTTGGATTAATAATTGGTGTTGCTAAATTCTTACTGAGAAATAAATAACAGTATTGTGGGATCTTTTAAGCACTCTTGAGGAAAACAGACTAAACCTCAGTTTAACATCTTATTCAAAAGATGACATCTCCAACAGATCTCAATATTGGACTGAGGCTTCAGACTAGGTTTTGTGCTTAAGTCTCTGTGATGGGATTTAAACCCACAGCTTTCTAACTTAGAGGCAAGTATTACTCTGAGCCAGACTTGGAGAAAATCTCAAGGATATCTTGAACCAGATTATCATCAGTTGTCTCAACCCTGCTGCCTAATATCATATTCAAGCCAATATAAGTGAAAGTCTTTGGTGATGACAGCAAATGTCTAAATTTTTGAAGACAATAGTAAAGATCCTTGGGTGGAATATAAAAAGAATGCTGATTTGCTACTTCCCATTTTACATTAATGCCCAAGATTAAATTCATACTATTGGATACTTATAATTTCCTTTATAATCTACTATTACTGTAAGCTTAAGAGAATATTAATATGTTGCTATGATTGTTTCTTTAATAGCATTTATGCATGCATACTGGAACTATTTACTGAAGGAGTTTCCAGTCTAACTTGAATCGATAAATAATATCATTTATGCTAAAACAATTTCTTGCACCCTGTCTCACACAGCACCATATTCATTAAACCAAAACTCCTATTTCGACAGTTAAATAGAGAATGTTGTTATGTACAATGTGTTGCATGTTACACTATACAGGTCTGTTATGGCTCTGCATCACAGGATTGCTTTGTAATGGAAAACAAGGAGCATGAAGTGTAACTGAAGGACAGACTCAGAAGTGGAATGATGGTTGAAGCCACTTAGTGTGATCACCCTCAGGAACTTTTCAATTGATAAAAATACCAAATTGATAAAATTGGTGGGAAAATAAAAGATGTCACATTGGAAATGTAATGTATTTCTACTGAAGCGTGACATGACTGCAGCATCATGTATTTCATCCACTGTTTCTTTTAATTTTAAAGCTTGATTTCTGTTACACTGTGTAAAAACCTCATGCACGTGCAAAGTTGAGTCGTCACGGGCCGATCACGCTTGCCAAATTCATATGGAGAAGCAATCATAATTATACTTGACTTTCATAAGTAAGAAAATGTATCTTTTGAAAAGAGCCATATTAACTGAAAAGTTCCAGATATCAGTGCTCACTCTAAGCAGCTTCCAGTAGGGTATATAAACAGTACCATTGCATCTAATATCTACCATTATCTATAACGATAGGACATAATAGGCCTTTATGTGGGGGTTGCAGTTCGCATCAAGCAATGGCTCCATAGATCTCAAGAATACAGAAAAACGTTTGGATGTAAGGTAGTAATCCTAGGGCCATTCATTGATTTCTCCATTTTATGTTTTTCAATTCAAGTGATGTTGGGCTGTGAAAGTTCCACATTTTGTCTTTTTATTAAAGCTCAAGTGTAGATTGCCAAAAGTAGAAAAAAAATGAGAAGATATTTTCATTGATCCTCTCTAACATAAATCTGGGGAATCAGAGCCAATGGTGTCACTTAAATTGTCTATCAAATTTATTCAGATCATTCTACATTACAATAGATTCTTACAGTGTGCAATGCATTGCAACCATTGTAACATTAATCTAAGAATTAGTGCTGCCTGAATTTCAAGCCAAACTAATGAATGATAACTTAAGGAACAGAAAGACAAATTAGAAGAGATTGGAATAGATTGGACAGTGAAAGATGCTGGTAGAAAAAAAATATAAGCCGTAAGAAAAAGCTGAGGAAATGCGAAGGAAGAAGATAAAATGAAAGATTTTGGAGAATACAGAAAACCAAAGCCTTGAATGGATAATTCAGAAGGATGGACCAACAAACTCAGTGGGAGATTAAAACAGGTTCCATGGATAAGGTAACAAACATAGTCAAAGAAGGTATTATTACAAAGCAATTTCTTATAATAGATAATTAAAGTATTTTGGCTATTTTAATGGTTGTTTGAGTTATGTCAGATGTTTTACAAAAGTCCATAATTACATGCTGTTATTACTATTGTTCTGCTACATTTTTTGCTAATTTGTGTTTTTCATGCCTTAGTTATTATTTCTAATGTTTTAGGTTTATTTGTTCTTGATAACATTTTAAATACATCAATCAAAGCTTCCCATTCCATTAAATGGGTAAAACACTCAAGGCCTTTAAGTTCTTACAGGAATATTTTCATTGATATTTTATGTTAAGCTGATGGGGAGTAATATGTTTGACGGCTTCTTTCTGTTTCATTTGCTGTTCATTTTCTATTTAACGGTACTTTTTCTATAAAGTGTTTCTCCTGCAGGCTACATGCAAGTACTGGTGAAACCTGGACAATGAGAGAAACTGACATTGTATTTAAATTTGCGCTTGTTATTTGCAATTGTAATGTTCCCCTCTGGAGTTATGTGGCTGTTTTGCTCTGGACCATTTTCTATTTGCAAATATTTTCCGTTATTCCTTTCTTCTTAACTATCAATAATAACACCCTCACTTATGAATTAGGACATTGTAGTTTCAAGCTCATTCAACAAATTGATCACAATGGTGACAATGTTTCACGATAACCCAGTGATGTGAAAGGTGCTTTATAAATGTAATTTTTTTCCAGAAATTCCCAGTACTCAAATGCTTGCAGTGCAGTGGCTGAATTACACCACTTTGTTCTCCATTTCTCCATAGATGGAAAATAATCTTTTTTCAAAACTAACTATTTTATTTCTCTCAAGTCTTGCTTGAGAGTTGCCACCTTTCACCTTTTAATGGTTTTAACTTTTTAAACTTCCTTCATTTATCAACATTCTTAGCTTTACGATATGGACAGCACAGTGGCACGATGGGCATCACACTGGTTAGCACTGCTGCCTCACAGCCTCAGGAGCTCAGGCTTGGGTTATTGTCTGTGTGGAATTGGCTCATTCTCCCTTCATCTGCTTGGGTTTCCTCCCGGTGTGCTGGTTTCCTCCCACGTGACAAAGATATGCGGGTTATGTTGGTTGGCCATGTTACATGTATATGTGTATATGGATTTTAGTGTATATAGCTAAGTGTATATGGATTTTAGCAAAGCGTTTGATAAGGTTCCCCATGGTAGGCTACTGCAGAAAGTGCAGATGCATGGGATTGAAGGTGATTTAGCGGTTTGGATTAGGAATTGGTTAGCTGATAGAAGAAGAGGGTGGTGGTGGATGGGAAATATTCAACCTGGAGTGCAGTTACAAGTGGTGTACCTCAAGGATCTGTTTTAGGGCCACTGCTGTTTGTCATTTTTATAAATGACCTAGATGAGGGTGTAGAGGGTTGGATTAGTAAATTTGCTGACGATACCAAAGTGGGGGGAGTTGTAGATAGCGAGGATGGATGTTACAGTTTGCAGAGGGACATAGATAGGTTGCAGAGCTGGGCCATGAGGTGGCAAATGGAATTCAATACGGATAAGTGTGAGGTGATTCACTTTGGTAGGAATAACAGGCATTTGAAATATAGGGTTAATGGAAGGACCCTTAATAGCGTTGTTGAGCAGAGGGATCTTGGGGTACAAGTACGTAGCTCTTTGAAAGTTGGCACCCAGGTTGATAAAGTTGTTAAAAAGGCGTATGGTGTGTTAGCTTTTATTGGTAGAGGGATTGAATTTAGGAGCCGTGAGGTTATGTTACAACTGTACAAAACTCTTGTGCGGCCGCACTTGGAGTATTGCGTACAGTTCTGGTCGCCGCATTATAAGAAAGATGTGGAAGCATTGGAAAGGGTGCAGAGGAGGTTTACCAGGATGTTGCCTGGTATGGTGGGAAGGCCTTATGAGGAAAGGCTGAGGGACCTGAGGTTATTTTCATTAGAGAGAAGAAGGTTACGCGGTGACCTAATTGAGGCGTATAAGATGATCAAGGGATTGGATAGGGTGGATAGTGAGAGCCTTTTTCCTCGGATGGTGATGACCAACACGAGGGGACATAACTTTAAATTAAGAGGTGGTAGTTATAGAACGGAGGCAGTTATAGTCAGAGGCAGGTTCTTTACACAGAGGGTGGTGAGAGCGTGGAATGCCCTGCCTGCAGCAGTTGTGGACTCGCCTACTTTGGGGGCATTCAAAGGTGGATAGGCATATGGATGATATTGGAATAGTTTAGGTTAGAGGGTCCACTGGCCAGCGCAACATTGAGGGCCGAAGGGCCTGTACTGCGCTGTAATGTTCTATATGTTCTATAAATTGCCTCTTAGTGTCAGGGAGTTATTAAGGTCATGGGGATAAGGCCTTGGTGGGATTGTGGACACTGCAGACTCGATGGGCTGCACTTTAGCAATTCTATGATTACCTTTGGCTTCAAGGAGAACTGTCACATCTCATCCATCACTAAAGCTGTTTCTTTTAAGCTGGATTTCCATTTTACAATAATTGGGCTATAACATAGAACTCATTCTTCGAGAACATCCAATTTATTACTCTATGAAATAACACCTCAGGATTCCATTGCCTGCTGCCACTGTGTCACCCACAGTTCTCGCACATTTTTGCCCACTGAATAGAAAGACTAAACAAAACGTTTCCATTGAATTTTTAAGGTATGTAATTTAGGCCATCTTCAAATTGTGAAAGGTCTATATGCATGCAAGTTTATTCTTTCTTCTATGCTGTATACTGATTATTGTTCTAATATCTGTTCCAGCATTGCTGCAGCATTTATCGTACCCTGACATCTTCCTCCCTTGCTTCTCTTTTGTATAGTCCCCTATATCTGACCATGTGAGTTTTTATTCAATGTTTAGGGAAAACAACTTCAAATCTACAATTGCTTCCCTTTTTCTTTTGCACTGTCCTCTTTGGACACTTCTAAGGATATATCTTTATCCTGTTTTCCTTTAATATGTTCTTTGGCACCATTGCCTGCAGACGTGGAGTCATCTTCTAAATGTATATTAATGATATCTGACTGTACCATTCCACAATGTCTCTTACCCTTACGACCCTACTGAGTCAGACTAGTTGTCTCATATCAAGTCTTGGTTAAGTCACAACTCCCTGCAGCTGAGCATTGACTATTGATTTTGATGTATGTTTCGAATAGCAGTCCTTTAGCACAGGCAATATCCATTTTCCTAGACATTCAGTCAGTCTGAAAAAGCATGCTGAACATCGGTGTTATGTTTTTTGCTAAAACAAACTTCATGCCCGATGACTTCTCTATTATCATGTTTGTTTACCTCTAAATCTGCAATATTGTCCACTTCCATCTCAACATAGCTATTGACCCCTTTATCATCTGTTTTGGCCACCTCCAGACTTGACTACTACAAAAATCTCCTTGTAAATCTTCTCTTACCTTCCTCCACTTCAACTTCTCCAAACTACAGTTGCTGCAACCTGTCGTGCACTAAGACATTCTCAACGCATCAACCTCATTTTTAGTGACTAACTTTGATTCACTGAACCCTAATACATCCAATACAAAACCCTCATTCTTGTCTTCAAATCCCATCATTGCCTCAAGGCACCTAACCTCGTCAATATCTACAGCTTTCCACAACCATTGAATCTCCAATTCTAGCTGCCTGTGTATCTCAACTCCTTTCGCCACATCATTATGAGCAGAACCTTTGGTTCCTCTCACTCTCTTCTTTGGAACATACTCTTAAAATCATGTAAGGACCTTCCTCTTTAAAAAGATCTTTATAAAACCAATATATTAAAGCTGGATGTCAGGCCTCTTCTATTCTCTGTTTGATACCTATTACACTTAGTATTTCCTTACAAAGTGCTTTTTGGATGCTTTGTAGATTAAAAGAGCATTATAAATAAAAGTCATCATTATAAATAAAAGTTGTCATTGAAGAAAGACCAGGGAAGCAACAAATTAAGTAGAGATAAAATCCAAGGTAGGAAACTCATAGCTTGTGAAACAGAAGTGTGATGAAATGCTGGAGAGAATCAGTTTCAAAAAAATACTTCAGCTGGTGCAATTCACAGCTGAAACAACAAATCTGAATCTCAAGCTACAATATTTTAGGGAAAGAACACCGTCAATTGAAAGACAGGTTATTTACAGCACTGCACAACATGTGGTAGACATCTCCTACTTTATTCATTAGCTATATTTGCATGTACGCACACCTATTCAGACTATTGGAATAATGTTCTGACTTGGTACCTAAAGGTAAAAGATGTTGATTTGTGTTTCAGGATATCAGACCAGGGGATGTAGCTAATAAACGCAATCTGTGGGAGAACAAGGCCGATGCTGGAGAAAAGGTAACAAAATTAAAGTGAAGACTTCTAAGGGAAATGTAATGCATCAAGGATATTCACTATAATTTGAAATAATAGTGCCTTTCTCTAATTACCTATGTGCATATTTTGATCTTTAAAACAGCAATGCCAATGTTCTTTGCACTATCAGCAGCTGTAAGTCAACTTAGATGGACATACTCTGATTTCCAGAGGCTGCCTCAATTAACTGATGAATTAATTTAAGTGTAAAAGCACCAAAAATCAAGTAATTGCAAGTATATATATGGAAAGAGGTTGTTGATGAGCTGTGTGATATGGGACCTCTTAGGAATGAATGAGGGTATTTATAGTGTAGGGTGGAATGTTCCTCCTTGGGACTGATAGCATCAAACAAGAGATTTGAATTCCCAGTGACCAACTTAAAGGTCATTTTCATTACAAAAAAATATCAAATTTTAAGACTTTTACTGTAACAAATCAACTAAAAGCAACATCAACTAAACATTACTTAACAACCAACTAATACAGGAAGCTGCAGAAAACATAACCTTCCTTTAATTTTGAACATGACCAAAAACTCTATGACACAGTTATACTGCGTGTCCTAGGTTCTGCAGGATAACAATCCATCATCACTCCCATGTTCCATCAAATTTGCCTCTGCCCATTTTGTTTGGTCATAATGTCAAGTAACCAGTAAAAGAAATTTTTCTCAGTTTCAGAGAAGTGGCAAGTATCAGCCTGAGCCAAATCCCAGCAGAAAGGCCCAATCAGGCAATTCCTATCCCATTCCTAAACCATGGGATGATCTCTTCAACAGGAGACTGCCTTTCCTCCTGCATTTCTGTTTGGTAGTTCACAGAGAGGATACACTCTCCTCTCTGCTGACACAGGAGTTGTAATCTTTCGCTTCTATGGCAGATAACATCTGCGCTCTGCTCGAAATCTCAAAATCTGAAAGTCTATTCAAATGCTGTACAGCTGCTCTTACCTTTAATTTCAGGCGTGAACATTTTACACTTGGCTCCCTGTAGGTCTCATCCTCGGTCTCTCCATCCCCATAGTAACCAAGTCAAACAGGCTTCTTGTTGAGAAGAATCTGATGCACACCACATGACCCTCTTCAGTATACCAGTTCACCTTGAAATTAAGAGACAGTTCCAAACCGTAATCACCATATAAGCCTTCACACCCAGGCCTTATCCCCTGTTAAACACCTGACACTAAGGGATAATTTAGCATGGCAATCAAACTTATCTGCTCATTTTTGATGCAAAGAAAATTACAGCACAGAAATAGGTTGTTCAGCTCTCCAAGCCCGCATTGATCATGCTGCCCAATTTCACTAAAACTCCTTAACCTTCTGGGTACCATTTCCTTCTATTCCCAACCTATTCATGTATTTGTCAAGATGCCCCTTAAAAGTCATTACGGTATCTGCTTCCACTACCTCCCCTGGCAATGAGTTCCAGGCACCCACTATGCTTTGTGTAAAACATCTGCCTCGTATATCTCCTTTAAACCTTGCCCATAAGAAAAATTCAGACACGAGAGATATTAAATAAATGATTTACATCAGTTTTTATTAATGATGGTGGCATTGAGAATGTTGATGGACTACTGGAGGGTATGGATGATTATCAGAGGTAACTGAAAAGAATCACTTCTTTAAAAAGCATTGGCCTCCAAACCACACTATTGAACATAAAAAAAAACTAACAGAGTTCCTAGTCCATCATCCTTAAATATGCACAATATGTAGTTGACGTTTGGTGAGTAAACGTTATTTTTTTCAATAACAAAAAAGTATAAACAGGGGTTATACCTGTTCATCTCATGTTAGGTATGAGAAAATTCTTAACATTATAAGATAAAGTTATTGAAACTTTAAACATGCAAGGATTGATCAAAAGCAGTCAGTTTATATCTGTTAGTGACAGGTTGTATTTGTTAAAATTAACCACATGAAGTAACCACATGATTGGATAATGAAAATTCTGTAAAAATGTATGTGTAGTTCTTTAGCAGGTTTTTGATTAAAAAGTCTTACACCAGCTTTGTTAGAAAAATTAAAGTGTATATTACAAGAAACAATGCATCAATATAGAAAAAAAATTGCTGTCATGGAGTTCAAACTGTTTAATACTGCTGTTAAAGTATTAAGTGGTGAGATTTTATGCAAGAGAGTGTACGGTATTGGGCAACATGTTGGCTCAGTGGTGCTAACATTGCTGCCTCAAAACGCCAGGGACCTGGGTTCAATTCTAGCCTAGTCTGTGCGGAGTTTGCACATTCCCCCTGTGTCTATTTAGGTTTCCTCTGAGTCCTCCGATTTCCTCTCACACTCCCATATAGTCAGAAGGGTGGAACAGTCAATTACTAGGGGGCATAAGTTTAAGGTGAGAGGGGCAAGGTTTAAAGGAGATGTACAAGGCAGATTTTTTACACAAAATGTAGTGGGTGCATGGAACCCATTGCCGGGGGTGGTAATGGAAGCGGATACTGTAATGACTTTTAAGAGGCATCTTGACAAGTACATGAATAGGTTGGGAATAAAGGGATATGGTCCCCCGAAGGTTAAGGGGTTTTAGTCAAATTGGGCAGCATGATCAGTGCAGACTTGGAGAGCTGAACAGCCTGTTCCTGTGCTGTAATTTTCTTTGTTCCAAAAATGTGCAGATAATGTTGATTGCCATGCTAAATTGTCCTTTTGTGTCAGAGAATTAACAGGGTAATATGTGGGGTTCAGGGGATAAGGCCTGGGTGGGATTGTTGTTGGCGCAGGCTCAAAGGGCTGAATGACCTCCATCTGCACTGTAAGGATTTTATAATTCTATGTGTATTAAACAGAAGTCTGGAAGAATTTTGAACTTTGTTAGTGAACAGGTTCTTACACTGGATTTAAACCAATACAGCAGAAAAGAAGTTATCACAATGCCTTGCAACTTTATTGAATATCCCAGAGGCAATATTAACAAAGCAGATTTTGTCATGGAAAGGCAAAATATTGTACTTGCTGGAAATCTGTTAAAAAAAACAAACATGCTCGAAATGGAAAGCAGGTCTGGCAGACCTGTAGAGAAGCCAACAGTTAACATTTTAAGATCAATAATTTATCATTAAAATTAGAAAACCTAGGGCTGAATTTTGCCATGAAGGCAGAAGTGCTGGGAAGTTTAGATAGTTGCATGTTGGGAGGCATTCCTGATGTGATCCTGCCTCCAGATATGTGTCCCAGCTTAAGGTTGCCATGGAAATTGGCAACCCCTTCACAAAGGCAACAATCAATTAGGTCAATTAACTATCACTTAGGAATAATTTTCAGAAGCCACTGAATTTTCTAGCATTGGAATGGCATCTCATTTGGACTCCAGAGCCAAGCAGTAACTAGGAAGCAACCTTCCAGTAGCTTGCTGAATGACCATCAGTAACTCCTCTGCACTGTCCCAAAGAATGAGCCATTGATCAGTAAAGGAGTCAGGGGTCTCAGAAAAAGGACAGGAAAATGGACATAAGGAATATCAGATAGGCACGATCCTATTGCGTAGTGATGCAGGCTCGAAGGGCCAAATGGCCTATTCCTGTTCCTGTTTCTTAGGGTCTTATGGTTTAAGTATGAAAATACTGCAGTCACAGACAAAACCATTCTTGCAGAGGGATGCCTCCATAGTATTGATGTGAACAGCCTGTGACCTACTTCAGGTTTAAATTTTCAGCAGGCTTCTGAGAGCATCTCCATTTTGATAGGCCTTGAAATTCACATTTCTGCCTGTGCAACACGCACCACTCTCATTCGGATTGCTAGTTGTCCTCTCATTGGGCCTTCCAGTTCTGAAAACCTTGCTGCCCATAATTGGAGAGCAAACAAAGGGAAGTCAATTAGGTACCTATAATACTTAAAACCAGCCAGAGGACAACTTGACAATAACTATCAACATCCTTGGAGTTACTATTGACCTAAACTGAACTGGTCCAGCTATATAAATACTGTGGCTACAAGAGTACGTTAGAGGCTGAAAACCCTTTAGAAAGCAACTGTGAAAACTGTGTAAGTTTCAACCACAAGTCTGTCTTTCTGTTTACTGATGCTACTAGACCTGCTGAATATTTCTAGATTAGCCAATCATTCAGATCATTCAGACGGGCAGCACAGTAGCACATGGTTAGTGTAACTGCTTCACAACTCCAGGGTCCGGGTTTGATTCCCGGCTTAGGTCACTGTCTGTGTGGAGTTTGCACGTTCTTCTCGTCTCTGCATGGGTTTTCTCCAGGTGCTCTGCTTTCCTCCCACAATTCAAAGATGTGTGAGTTAGGTTGATTGGCCATGCTAATATTGCCCCTTTAGAGTTCTGAAATGCGTAGGTTAGAGGGATTAGTGGTAAATACGTAGGGATAGGGGGGTAGGGCCTGGGTGGGATTGTGGTCAGTGCAGACCAGACAATTTCTTTCTAAAAGAAAATAAAAAAAATTATGGGTGGCACGGTAGCACAGTGGTTAGCACTGCTGTTTCACAGCTCCAAGGACCTAGGTTTGATTCCCGGCTCAGGTCACCGTCCGTGTGGAGTTTGCACATTCTCCTCGTGTCTGAATGGGTTTCCTGCGGGTGCTCTGGTTTCCTTCCACATGATGTAGAGATGCTGGCGTTAGAGTGGGGTAAACTCAGTAAAGTTTGAGTGCTATTGCAGATCAGAACACTGCATTTGTCTGACGAAGGCACATAGTGTCGAAAGCTCGCGAATTTACTATCAAATAAATTCGTTGGATTTAAAATTGGTGTTGTGAAACTTTACTGAGTTCCTTCCACATTCCAAAGATGTGCGGGTTAGGTTGATTGGCCATGCTAAAATTTCCCCTTAGTGTCCTAAGATGCATAGGTTAGAGAGAATGGCGGATAAAATATGTAGGGACGTGGGAGTAGGGCCTAGGTTGGATTTGTGGTCGATGCAGGCTCGATAGGCCAAAGAGCCTCTTTCTACACTGTAAGGTTTCTATGATTCTATGACCTTTGCATATTTATTGTTTGAGGATCCTTGCTGTGTTTTAAACTGGCTCCAGAGTGGCTTCAATTTGAAAGTAATTTATTGACTGTTGAACACTTTGAGATACCCTGAAGATGTAAAAAGTGCTGCATAGATTTAAATTTTTTCCTTAATGAGCTCCTTCAAAGTGGCTGAGGGCCGCAAAGTAGTTATTCTGCACGTACTTGTCTCCAACCTGTCCAGGTCATTTCACAGCAATAAACAATAAGGGTCAGTGACCAATTCCACAGTGCAAAGTTCTGAGATGCCTGTGTGCCATCGCTCACTCTCTTTGTTTACACTATCCCATGGAAGAGAATGAACAGCTGAGAACTCAAACTATTGTGAATAGCCAAATTCACATGATGGTATTTTGAGGTTTGTGAGCAGTTGGTGTTCTACAAAACAAGTAAGGACAGGCTCCAGGTTGACTGCAGTCAAATTTAACAGTTTGTAACTCACGCTTCTTTTGAAACACCAAGTGGCATTTCGTTGATTTAAACGTGAAAACTTATGTTATACTTTGGAATATGAATGCTTAATTATAGTTTGTGGATGGAGGCATAAGTGAATGACAAAGATGTAATTCATATGATTTTGTATAATTTCCATCGTTTTGATTCCTTTCCCTGATTATATAAATCTGGTAATCAAGTTAGCTAGTCCTGAAAAGACACTACTTTAAAGAGAGCAGTAATAGTATTGGCATATTGATTGGTTATCACCGGATTTCTCTTATTTTGTTTTCTTGAAAAGTCTTTGTGTCATGGGTGGGATTATATGGCCTCACTCAAGCAAGACCGGAAGTTCCTGCCTGAGGTCAACGGACATTTCTGTTGTCCGCCTCTGGCCTGCTCCAATTCTGTGGTGGGCGAAGGGGTAGAGTTCCGATGAATATGTTTAGTGTTACCCTATTTCTAAGCTGGTGGCACAGTGGTTAGCCCTGCTGCCTCACAGTGTCAGGGTCCTGAGTTCAATTCCATCCTGAGGTCACTGTCTGTCTGGAGTTTGCATGATCTCTCCTTGGATTTCCTTTGGAGGCTCCGGTTTACTCCCACACTCCAAAAATGTGTGGGTTAGATTGATTGGCCATATTAAATTGTCCCTTAGTGTCAGGGAGAGCAGCAGGGTAAATATATGGGGTTAAAGGGATTGGACTTGGGTGGGATTGTTGTGGGTACAGTCTTGATGGGCCAAATGGCCTCTTTCTACACTGTAGGGATTTGAATATTCTATTGCCTCAATGAATTCTCTTAGGTGAAGAGAGGACCAGAGAGAAAGAGTGCCAAATTGGCTTAGCTGCACCCAGCCATTGATACAGTCACAGTAAGTTATAGCCATGCACACATACTGTACACTTGTCTGAGGAGATTGCTTGTAGTGGATTTAATTCAACACAGAGTCTTCACAATGTTATACCACATGCTGCAACCAGTCTTCGAGTGAGATTGCACAACAGGTGCTGCCAGTTCCTGCACATGTTCTAATCACCCTCAGCTTTATGTAGCAGGGTCATTTCCAGCTGCCAATGGGGTTGTATCGAATATCAACCAATCAGCTGTGCATAGATGTGTACAGCAAGTCACAGCTGCTTTGTTTACTTAATGAACAGCTGATGGAAGTCACCAGGTGGTGCTGACACAGTGTGAGACCCAGGCCAACACTGCAAGGGTGGTGACTGCTCATGGGTGACAGAGTCCAGGTCATCCTGGAGATACTTAGGGGCCATGAGTGAATGTATTTCTGGCATCCAGGACATAGTCAGAACAAAGAACAAAACAGCACGGGAAACAGGCCCTTTGGCCCAATGAGCCTGCGCCGCCACCTCGATGTTCCCACTTCTACCCGTGATCCCTGTCTACATTTAGTCTGACAACATTAGGTTTAAGTCCAACCAATTTATTTGATAGTAAACTCACAAGCTTTAGAGGTTTCCCTCTTCGTCAGGTGAGTCACCTGACGAAGGAACAGTGCTCCAAAAGCTTGTAGCATTTACTACTAGATAAACCTGTTGCGCTGTAACCTGGTGTTGTGAGACTTCTCACTGTGGTTACCCAAGTCCAACGCCGGCATCTCCACATCATTCTGGAGACATAGTAGGCTGTGGCTGTGAGTCTCGATAATTTAGGTCAGGCTCAGAGGGCTATTGCTGAAGGGCTCCACAGCCTGGCTTGCTCAACGATTGCTGTAGCGGAGTGCATCCAGAGCTTAGCTGGGTCTCAGAGGGCCAGAAGCTCAGGGAATCGCACATCATGGCGCAGACGCATCTAGGCTTCCAGGACTGGCAGAGCCAGGTAACGCTAGTGATTCCATAGCTCAGTGCAGCTCCCCTGGCATCCCATGAGTGCCTCCGGGGCCTCTAGGCACCCAAGGGAGAAGGAAAGGCTTGAGCCAATGCCCTGGTCTTCCATTCAGGAGATCCTGGGCGACCAGAGGCTTACCAATTCCCAACAAGGTGAATAGGATGGCACTGAAATAGTGACATCCACAAGTCATACAGGGGTCTCCATGTCCCGGCCACCCAGGGGACATCCGCCAAGACAATGGCGTATGCATCACCACTGGACACCTCCACTTCCGACATGCATCCTCCGTTAGCACCCAGAAGAAGCAGTAGGCACCACAAAGTTAGAAAGTTCACGAGAGGGCACGGGTGACTGTCAGCATTAGTCAGGGTTTAGTAATCATTTATGTTAAGAGCACAATAAACTATTAATTGCACATCATGCTGTGACTAATGTGTCTCTGATTCTCTTCCCCCTGCCACCCAATGCTCTCTCCACAGCTCAGTATTCTCAATTCCCAAACATTGAGGTGCTGTCTATTGAGCCTTGCAGATTTCAGAGTGCCTGCTCTCAACATCCACCAGACTCTAGGCACAAGTGCCCCCCCCCCCCCCCCCCCCCCCCCCCCCACCCACCCCCCTCCGCCCCAGTGCTCTCTTAGCCAAAAGACTTGTGTCCCCAACCCTTACAGCTATGTAGGCCAGGGTGGCAGCCTGCATTCAGAGTACAGATAGGAGTCAGACTAGAATTACACCAGGGACAGGATCCTAGTGTGCACAAGAGCGAGTTGTCATCATCCCCCAGCCTTCAAACAAGATTCATACCCATCGCCAGCCCAGGCATATTAATAGGGTCGATGTTTCTGGCGGAGAGGGTGGTGGTATGACAGAAGCAGGGGAAGAGTGATGTGGAGGTTTGAGGACCCAGGTTTATTTGGAAGGGGAATAGCAGCTGCCTTGAACATAGAACATTACAGCTCAGAACAGGCCCTTCGGCCTTCGATGTTGCGCCGACCAATTAGGAACAAGCAGTGACCCTCTCACCTAAACCATTCCCTTTTCATCCATAAACTTATCTACTAACCTCTTAAACGCCACTAAACTTGGCGCATCTACAACTGACGCAGGCAAGGCATTCCATACCCTTACCACCCTCTGGGTAAAGAACATCTGACATCTGTCCTAAAACCACCACCCTTAATTTAAAGCTATGTTCCTGGGGGATGGTGGATGTGTGGTGATTGCAGCCCCCTCACTGCACAGCATCAGCTCGGTGAAGTGGGCTGCAGTCAAGGCGTCCCTCGCTGTCCTTCCTTGCTGGACATCTGCCAATGCCGCCCGTTGTCTTTCCTCCAGCTCTTCATGTGGTGAGGTGCCCACGTTGCCACCCTGCTGCTCCTCCTCCCCCCATTCCTCCTCCTGCTCTAGCTGCTCTTCCCGCTGCTGGGCAATGTTGTGCAGAGTGCAGCAAATGATAATGATGCGTGAAGCACACACAGGGTCACACTTGGAGGGCCTCCCTAGAGCAGTCTAAGCAGCGGAACCGCATCTTCAGCAGGCCGATGCACTGCTCAACAAAAGACCAAGTGGCTGTATGGGCCTCGGTCTAGGACCTCCGCAGAGGCATCATCAGCCATGACCTTGTGACCCAGTAGTCATCCTGGAAGCCAGGGCTGGTCTCAAGGAGCCCAGGGATGTCTGACTGCCCAATCACAAGGCTGTCGTGGACACTCTCTGGTGGCATGCTTTGAGCTGCATGAATTTGAGCTGATGGTTGCAGGGAATGGAACTCCTTCCAATTCACAAATTGCTGTGGCCCTGCATGGGGGGCCCGCAAGACGATGTACGTGTCCTGCACTGCACTCTGCACGTTCGAGATCCCAGTGATGGAGGTAAAGCTGAGAGCCCAGACCTCCTGCAGTGCATGGCCCACGTCGAAATGAATGAACTGCCCTGCCCATGCGTACAGGGCATCTGTGACATATCCGTGCACAGAGGCTTGAAAAATACCAGCTAAGTTACCACTTGGAGCCTGGAATGACCTAGAGGCATAGAAATTGAGAGCTGCCTGTCACCTTCATGTCCAGAGGGAGCAGGTGGCCACTGCTCGGCTAAGATGCCAGGTGTGAAAGCAGCTCACAAGTGTGATGCACTGTGGTCTTGGACAAGTGCAGCCAGCGATGGCACATCTTCTCCGAGAGGGCCTCGAAAGAGGAAGGCCTGGACCTTCTTGGCCTCAGCACCTTCTGCCTTTTGTGCACCTCTCGGGAGCCTGCTACCCACCTTCTGGCCCTCAGCAGCAGCCCTCTACCTTCCCACCTGAGGGTCTGGTGATGGCTGCTCTTGCAGTGGTCTCTCCAAACTCACCAACTCCTGAGCTGCCGCCTCCGCCTCCTCTGCCCCTGCTACCACTGATATGACCAGCTCCAGATCCAGCTGCACAGTGAGGTTTGGAAAAAGCATAGAATGACAGATTATTTCCATTGGCTGCATAGACCCAGCGGCACCTCAATCCCTCACTTAGGCCAGCATCTCCACTTGTGGGAACTGGCAACCCCATAATCCATATTGCCACGCGTGGCCTGATTAGTGTTGTGTGAGATTCCCATCATGACAAGTGCTGGCACAGATTACGCAGGTCAGCGTGCAGACAAGCGCACCCTTGAGCCATTGCTAGGTGTGCAATTGCAGCATCCGTTATGGGCTGATCGGTATGACAGGGCAGGGACAGACTGCAAAGCGGTACTAGATGTGTGCCCAATGACAGCAGATTCCATGTAGTCCATGTCTGAATCTCTGCCACCCGGCTTGGAGCAGCAGCTCCACCCTCCGAGCTCCGCTGAAGCTGACTGTTGGAAGCAGCCTCAAGGGCATCTTCAGAGCCTGCCTGCAACATCCCCCGTGCTCTGCTAGCAGCACTTAGCTCCTCACGCCAGTTCAAGGCTGCCATGCCAGGTTGTGACTTCCAACCTGTTCTGATTCCCGCCAAAATTATATCATGCCAGAGAGGTGGGAGACGGAGACATGGTTGGAGATTGCTGTGTGGATTCTGATAATAGTATGTAAATTCATGCTAAACAGTGGCCTGCTGATTTACAGCGGGTTCTCAACGGTGCTATTTCTCTCCAGCAGGGAGATATAAAGAATAAAGAACAAAACAGGCCCATCGGCCCAACGAGCCCGTGCCGCCACTTCGATGCTCCCACTTCTACCCATGATCCCTGTCTATGTTTATAGATTTATGCTTTGGAACCAAATTTGAGACAACTTAGGGAGAATTTGTTCTGCCAGTCAGCCTAAGAGCACATCTTTGGGATGTGGGAGGAAACCAGAGCACCCAGAGAAAACCCACGCAAGTACGGGGAGAATGCGCAAACTCCCACTGACACAGGCCCAAATCCATGTATCTGGACAGCACAGTGATAGTCACTGAGCTGTCGTGTTGCCCATCAAATGGTCCATTTCAAGCGTACATTAACGACGTGAACCACTAGGCTATTCTTGAAAAACCCAAGACCCATCGCGACCCATCTCACAACCCATTGCGTGTATGCCCCTTGTTAGACAACAAGGCGGACCAAAGTACCTGTAGGATAAAACAAATACATCAATATCATTGACCGCGGATATCCGCGGGTAATCCTCGAAATGGCCAACACATGCATCTCCCAGTCTGACCCACCTGTAAAGTTACGGTCCACAATGGGAGAATTGCAGCCTGATTCTTCCTGTTTGTTTGTTTTTTTATTATTATTATGACGATTTGGGTTTAAAACCAGATTCACAAAAGAAAATAAATCAGTCTACTCAATGCTCAGCAGCCTAATTTTATAAGTTTATTAATTTATTAGGCATAAGTAGGTTTGCATTAACATTGTGATGTAGTTATTGTGAAAATTGTCTAGTCGTCATATTCCGGCACTTGTTCAGGTACACTGAGAGAGGATTTAACACGGCCAATGTGGGTAACCAGCACATCTTCTGGACTGTGAGAGAAAACCCGAGTATCCAGAGAAAAACAATGCAGACACGTTGAGAATGTGCAAACTCCGCACAAACAGTGACCCAAGCCAGGAATCGAACCGGGGTCCCTGGCGCTGTGGGGTAACCGTTATGCGGCCATGCTGCCTTGTTTTTGAAATGATGTTAATATATTAGCGTGTTAACCACAATTGCTTTATTTCATGAGTCCAAAGAGGGAATTATATTAAAAACCAATTGGATTTTCCTGCAGCTATTAGGTAAGCTATGGCCTATTTGAGCTTTTTTACTGGAGGGTTGTTTGCATATAATTCCAATTCAAAGTTTGCTTGTAAACCATATAAAAGCATAGAATCCGTACAATACAGAAAGAGGCCATTTAGCCCATCGAGCCTGTACTGACAACAATCCCATCCAGACCCTATCCTCGTAACCAATATACTTACCCTGCTCATCCTCTTGACATTAACGGGAAGCTTAGCATGATCCTGGTTTATAAGACAGTAGTGCTAACCACTGTGTAGCTCCAGTTGGTTACCAAGTTTTCTGAAACCATCAAAAGCATTAGAGAGGGAAAGATGTAGAATTTAAAGGGGTTGCAAGGGTGGGGGGAGGGGAGATGAATGTTGCCTCACAAACTCCTTGGAAAATCATGTTAATAGATGTTATCAGATCCAGTTTCACTGTGAGTTTTACTGCAAGTAATCGCTCTGAGTATTAACAGTGAAATGCTACTTATTTTACTATTAATCTTGTGTAGTTTATCACGTAAGCAAAAATTTAATAGATTATTTACTTTACTGCTGCCCAAGTCAAGGTGTTCAAGTGAGCAGTAAGCTGAGTATATTGGCAAGAATTTATTTCAATTCTTGCTTCTGCACAATTATCCTGCTGTGCAATGTGCAAAAGCTTGCAGCAGCTTGTAGAAAGTAGGATTCATTTACAGGAGTGGCATTTAATGCTGACTTAATAAATCCAATTGTGATTACTGATGTGCAGTAAAATCCAAGTCTCAGTGTACAGTTTACAGTTGCATTATGAATCACTTCAGTTGAATGATTGGAAGGGTGTGAGTGAAGAAACAGTTCCAAGTACTCATTGGCTTAAAGTTTATTTATTGGTGTCAGAACAAGGGTTACATTGACACAGCAATGAAGGTAATGTGAAAATCCCCTAGTTGCCACATTCCAGCGCCTGTTCAGGTACACTGAGGGAGAATTTAAGCATGGCCAATGCACATAACTGCACGTCTTTCAGACTATGGGAGGAAAGCAGAGCACCCGGAAGAAACCCATGCAGACTCTGCACAGTGACCCAAGTTGGAATTGAACCCGCGTTCCTGGCACTGTGAGGCAGCAGTGCTAACCACTGTGCCACTCTCGGATTGGGTAGAGCACTTCACTTTCTCATAGACATTCAATTACAGAGTTTAAGGATTTCTATACTATATTAATATTAGAGGCGAAAGTTTCTCTAACATGGGCTTGCTAAGCTCTATTGAATATCTTCAAGCATTGTTTCCATGAGCCGAGTGCTCCTGCTTCTTTTATGAGCTGTTGGAGAATCTCAATGACACTTTCAGGCAAGGGGATTGAATCAAAAACAGAAAATGCTGGAATATCTCAGCAGCTCTGACTGCATTTGTGGGGAGAGAACAGAACCAATGTTTCAAGTCAGAGCTGATTGATTGCTCTGTTATCTACCTCACTCCTTCCAAGTGTTTATTTTAATGTTTGCTTGTCTCACTTATTTTGAACATGAAATATCCTTGCCTTTGTAAAGTGTTTGTTTCTGTTTTGACCTTAAAGAATGAAATTATTTCTTGTTCAGAATCAGATTTTTCCATATCTGAACACTTGCAGTGTGTTTCCTGCAGCTTGGGTGAACCTTAGCTGTTTAGTTTGATTACAATCTGA
Organism: Sphyrna mokarran; assembly: GCA_024679065.1. Taxonomy (NCBI): domain Eukaryota; kingdom Metazoa; phylum Chordata; class Chondrichthyes; order Carcharhiniformes; family Carcharhinidae; genus Sphyrna; species Sphyrna mokarran. The sequence continues at coordinate 30,350,234 of JAGIQG010000023.1, read as the reverse complement.
CTCAATGGCAATGAAAGTCACTTGGCTGTACTTCAAGGACCCACAAAATTACATGGGTGTTTTTTAAATTTGAGGCAAGATTGCAACAAGTTGTAACAGTGCAAGTTTTTTTTTATAACAAAGCTTTTTTCCAGTGTGTCAGGCTTTCGTATGGCCAAAGTTCATCATGAATTGCAGATATTATGATAATATTTATTTATAATATAGGCTTGTGCGGATCATAAATGCTAACATAGATCAGTTGCGCTGAAAGGCATGTTTTCATGTTGTACATTCTTATTAGTTATGGTACATCCTGATTATTGTTGACTGAATTTGAATAAAATAAGGAGTGTATTAATTTCATTGTTCTTAACTGCCCCTCTCATAATTTCCTTGCTAAAAATTACTATAAATGCATTTCCAGTGCAAATTACACAAAAGGCTAATTGTAATGTTCACAGCTAATTGACATGTGTTTGATGCAAAAGATAAAGTCGTATGGAATCAGAAGTGAGCTGGGCAAGGTAGATACAGAACTGGCTCATAGACACAGAGAGTAACAGTGAAAGGGTGTATTTCTGAGTGGAGGGCTGTGACAAGTGGCATTCCTAGGTATCAGTGCTGGGACCTTTGTGGTTTGTAATATATATATAAATGATTTGGGGGAAAAATGGTTTGATTGGTAAGTTTGAGGGTTACACAAAGGTTGATGGATTTGCAGATAGGGATAGAACATAGAACATAGAACAATACAGCACAGAACAGGCCCTTCGGCCTTCGATGTTGTGCCGACCAAAATAAAAAGCAATGCCCCTCCAAACTAAACCATTCCCTTCTTTTCCATATACTTATCAATTAACCTCTTAAACGCCACCAAACTTGGCGCATCTACAACAGCTGCAGGCAGGGCATTCCACTCCCTAATCACTCTTTGAGTAAAGAACCTACCTCTGATATCCGTCCTATAACTCATACCCCTTAATTTAAAGCTGTGTCCCCTCGTGCTAGCATTCTCCATCCTAGGAAAAAGGCTATCACTGTCCACCCTATCTAAACCTCTAATCATCTTATATGCTTCAATAAGATCCCCTCTTAGCCGCCTCCTTTCTAACGAAAACAACCTCAAATCCTTCAACCTCTCTTCATAGGACCTGCCCTCCATACCAGGCAACATCCTGGTAAACCTCCTCTGTACCCTCTCCAATGCCTCCACATCTTTCTTATAATGTGGCGACCAGAACTGCACACAATACTCCAAGTGCGGCCGCACTAGAGTTTTGTACAGCTGCAAAATGATGCTGCGGCTCCTAAATTCAATCCCCCTACCAATAAAAGCTAAGACTCCATATGCCTTCTTAACAACTTTATCCACTTGACTGCCTACTTTCAGGGATCTATTGACACATACACCAAGATCCTTCTGTTCCTCAACACTATTAAGAGCCCTACCATTAGCCCTATACTCTACACATTTATTGTTCCTGCCAAAGTGCATTACCTCACACTTTTCCACATTAAACTCCATTTGCCACCTCTCGGCCCAGCTCTGCAACTTGTCCAAGTCACTCTGCAAACTATAACAACCCTCTTCACTATCTACCACTCCACCGACTTTAGTGTCATCTGCAAATTTACTAATCCATCCTTCAATACCCTCATCCAGATCATTTATAAAAATTACAAACAGCAGGGGCCCCAAAACAGACCCCTGAGGCACACCACTTGTCACCGAAAATGGAGGGTGCCTGGAACTCATTGCCAGATAAGGTTGTGGAAGCAGATACGATGGTGACTTTTAAGGGGTGTCTGGACAAATACATGAATAGGATGGGAATAGAGGGATATGGTCCCCGGAAGGGAGGGGGTTTTAGTTCAGTGGGGCAGCATGGTTGGTACAGGCTTGGTCTGTGCTGTAATTTTCTTTGTTCTTTGATTATGTTAGTCTGTTAACTGATCTATGTTCACAGTACTTAACTGCTTAAGTATGCAGCTGGATCTAGTGGACTTAAGTAACTGATACCTTATAGAAAGTTCTGAAATCTGCACTGAGAGCAAGTATGTAAAAACCCTATAATTGCTGAAGTAAATCAGATACATAAGATTGGTGAATACATATCCTTAAATATCCTTAAAGACAGAAGCTGAACTATTATTTGAATGTGCATCACACATTTTAATCGAGGATTCAGAGGCCCTAAATGGCAAGCAAACTGTTCTCTTCTGAGTAGAATAGCCCAGAACTATTTTCTGATTGTTTGATTTCAACAAGGATTAGTTCACTTATCCCTTGTATCTCCTTGATCAGGACCGCCATTCTCAAAGTGATTCATTTCACTTACCAAATTAAAACAGCATCCACACCCCTGCCACTGGTAATAGACTGTGTGTGTGCAGAATTTGATTTCCCACCTATTGTACAAAAGTCGCTCTTGGCAGATTTGAATTTGATTTTCATTCTCAGCAACTGAATAAAGCAAGGTGCGGCAACAGGTAGTCTGATATATGGTAAAGCCACAGAATCTTAGTATCTATAGTGCAGAAAGAGGTCATTTGGCGCATCGAGCATGCAACAACAATTCCACCCAGGTCGTATCCCTGTAGCCCCATATGTTTACCCTCCTAATCCTCCTGACACGAAGGGGCAATTTATCATGGCCAATCAACCTAACCTGCACAACTTTGGATTTTGTCATATTTTTTATTACTTAATTGTAGGACATGGGCATCGCTGGCTGGAAACATAGAAACTAGAAGTAGGAGTAGGCCTGCTGTGCAATTCATCTTCATGAAATGACTTCAATCAGACAATTGGAGTTGGCTTATTAGAGTATGAACTCCCACATTAAGCATCCAATTGGGGCTAATGAGTGAGTCTTTGCCTTGTACTTGACCATGAGTGTCCGTTGCTCTGACAACTCCGGAGATAGATGGCTAACTACTAGCGCTCTGTGTACTGCTGTTAGAGTTTGTAAATAAAGGGATTTTGGTGAAGGGACAACTGCCTTTGAAAACTTATTGCAATCTTAATCATGGCTGATCATCAAATTCAATATCCTGATTCTCCCCCCCAACTCCTCCCATATACATTGAAGAGCTATATCTAATTTAAATCAGACAATGTTTTAACCTCAACTGCACTCGGTGGTAGTGAATTCCACCCTTCACCATCCTCAGTGAAGAAATTTCTCCTCAGCTCAGTTCTAAAAGTTTTATCCCTTACACTCAAACTATGACCCCCTAATTCTGGACTCCCCCCACCATTGGGAACTCTCCAAGTTTCCAGGTTTATATTTTCTAAAGTATAATTCCAACAAATAAGCCAAACAACTAGACTCAGCCAAATCAACAAGATACAAAAACAAACATTGAAAATAAGATTCAGTGCAAGACTGAGATAAATTGCCATTTTCTGAGATGCTTTGCAAAGCTCCATTGTCAATGCTGATTATGTGCAGCCAGTATCATACTTGTTGCAACAGAGCAAGCTCATCAGAATGCATCACAATGAGAAGTCGTCTGCTGGCGGAACAGATAATTTGGTGCTCAACCAAATCTTCGTTCACTGCAGCAGGATCAGAGAATCCCAGCTGTGGCTAAGCTCAGAGAATACGACCCTAAGGGCAGAATTTTTCTGTCCCACCGCCATGGGAACAGTAATGGGCGGGGGATGAGGAAAGGGGACGGAACGTGAAAAGGCCCATTCACCTCAGACAGGATTTTCCGTGTTGAGGTGAGCTGTAAAATCCTGCCCATAGTCTTCCGCTTTTGTAAATAGATACAATCACTGAAATCTTGCTTCCATTCATGTCAGTGGGATCGTAAGATCCCAATGATGGTGTACCCCTCTTGCTGGTTTCCTGACAGTGAAGGATGAGTTCCATAGGAAACGTCATTGACAACAGTGGGATCATAAAATCCCAACTGCTTTCTGCCACCATCAAACACATTGTGAAGGAGAAAAATTCTGCCCAACAAAATCTCAAGCTCGAATGTTGACAATATAAAGTGGAAATTGCATGCTATTTTAAGTCGCTTTGTACATTATAATGTGCCAATGTGATGATAAGTAAATACTTGGCTGGCCTATACTATCAGTAGTAAAAGGAACGACTCTAGTGTGGGGCATTCAGAAACTGGCGCATGCGGTAGCAATTGTAAATTCTCACGTAGGTACATTCTTGCCTTTAATGACACATAGCATGCGTTATTCATTATGTGTGGGAATAGCTTCCAATTGGTGATGTGCATTCTGAACAGAGTGTCAATGATTTGAGCAATGCAGTGCAACAATGATACAGTGATTTAAGCTATTGACTTTATTTTTGCACATTTTTAACATCCAAATTCCAGACAGTAGAATTATTAGTTGCCCAAATCCATAAATATGAATGAAATGAATAGTTTTATGTACTCATGTAGCTTTTTTTAAGTTGGCTGATATGTTTTACTGGAGTTGAAAGTTGTCCGCGTGAATTACTCAGCGAACAGAATTAAAGGCAGTGGAACCATTTTTGTTCAACCATTTTTAACTGCAAGGAAACTTGAGACATACTGAACTGTTACCCATATCCTAAGCATTAGATTGAGAGCCAAGATTACTTAAACCACAGGCTTGTATTCCTTATTATACATAGGTATAAGGGACAATTGAGGTTTTCAGGATTTTGATAGGAGTTGATAAGGTTGCAATTTTCTGTTGCAAATGAAATATAGGAAAAGGTGGGATAACTTTAAAATCACATGAAACCCATTCTGGTGGGGCCACAAAATAGTTTTGACAAAAACTATTTTTGTGTTTTTATTTTCTATTTTTATTTCAAATTTCCAATGTCCAAAGTATTTTGCTTTTGTTCACCTAAAGGGCTGAAAGTTCATCCGCAAGGCATGTAGAGGGATTCAGTAAATTTCCAGGCTCAGCACTCCTACCTCAGGAGAAAGAGCCAGGAATGTCAGGATTTTCATTTGGGGGTAAGGAGCAGGTATGTGGGCTCGGGTTGAGACTGCAGTCAAGCCAGCCCACCCACGGGAACATTTTGAGGAAGCCATGGAATGCCACATGCATCGGTGGGCTACTTAAAAGGCCAGTTTCAGTTCTGTGCAATGAAAGAAGTGGACCTGGGGGTGCAGGTGCACAAGTCTCTGAAGATGGCAGAGCAGGTGGAGAAGGTTGTGAAGAAAGCATATTGTGTGCTAGCCTTTATAGGAAAGAGTATAGAGTACAAGAGCTGGCCTTTAATGTTGCAGTTGTATAAAACATTGGTTAGACCTCATTTGGAATACTGCATCCAGTTCTGGTCGCCTTACTACCGGAAGGACAAAGAACAAAGAAGAACAAAGAACAAAACAGCACGAGAAACAGGCCCTTCGACCCAATAAGTCTGCGCTGCCACCCCAATGTTCCCACCGGCAGCATCCCAGTAAACCTCCTCTGCACTCTCTCCAGAGTCTCCACATCCCAATTTGATTCCGAAAGATGTGCTCTTAGGCTAATTGGCAGAACAAATTCTCCCTAAATTGTCTCAAATTTGGTTTTTAATCCATAGATCTATAAACGTAGACAGGGATCACGAGTAGAGGTGGGAACATCGGGGTGGCGACGCAGGCTTATTGGGCCAAAAGGTCTGTTTCCAGTGCTGTTTTGTTCTTTGTACTCTAGCCCTCATCCCTCATATCCCCTCACTGCTGCCCCACACCTTCCCAATGCACACACATACACTCCCTGCTGTATTCATGCAACCTCATGCCCATGCCAACGGTTGTGCCAGCATCCATTGCCTATAGACTCTCATCTTCCTAATGCCCAAGCTATGACACTGTCATGCCCATTCACACATTAGACACTTGTTGGAATCAATGAAACCTATAAAACGGACAAAAAAACATTCGTTCTAAGACATCTTTCCTCTTTCCAAAAAAGCTTATTTTTACTAATGGTAGTAAAAGTACCAATTATACAGATCTTTTAAAGTATCAATAGCAGAAACTGTAAATACTTGAAACCTCTTTAAACACTGCTGTTAATTATGCAGTGTTCATTGATAAAATATAAAGAGCCTTTTGTGCTGGGCACAATGTGCCAGTTTCCCAGTTATTGCCTCTGACTACCTTGCATTTAACAGACAGACAGCTACTTGCAAATAATTCCCTGGCATTTTTAGTCAGGATGTCAGAAAGCATCTTGTTGCTGAGGTCTAACCATTAAAATAGGATAAAAATGTTCAGTGCCAACTCTAGATGTTTTTGGTTTGCTTTGTTCCCAACTGGGAATGTAATTCTAGAGTCACAGAAACTTTGAATTCCTACAGTGCAGAAGGACATCATTCGGCCCATTTAAGTCTGTGCCAACCACAATCCCACCCTATTCCCATCATCCCACATATTTACCTGGCTAATCTCTTTACACTAAGGACAATTTAGCATTTGCCAATTAACCTGGACTGTGGGGGGAAACCAGAACAGTCAGAGGAAACCCATGCAGACTTGGGAGAATGTGCAAACTCCACATAGACAGTGATCCAAGACCAAGATTGGATCTGGGTCTTTGGTGCTGTGAGGCATCAGGGCTAACAACTGTGCCACCATGCCACCCGACTTTACCTACTATTTGTAAATTCAAACTCAGACTGTCAAAAGGACAAATGAGTAAATAAATGACAAGACAGTGATTATAATACCAATCTATCAACTGCTGTCCTTTTTTTAAATTGACTGTTGGAATGGAGCACTGACTGTTATTCTACTAAAAGTTTGGTCGCTAATTTAGTTCATCCCAGCTGAATTCTTGTTGACAAAAAAATGATTAAATATGCATCTTGTGAGTCCTCTACACAGACAGATCTTTAAATAGCAAGCACAATAGAGATTCTCCATTTATTGCCAATACAGCAACAGGATGGAACTTTGCATGCCCTTCACAGCCTGACTCATGTTTCTGAATGAGTGGTCATTTAGTTTGTAGGCTGGTCTTTTACCATAGCTTTGCCATCAGGATGGAGCCTGCCACTGTCAGGCACCAGAAGGTAAGGGGACCATTCAGAGGCTGAAAGATCCCAAGACCTAAAAACAGTGACTTGCTGAGGACTGAGGAGTGGAAGAGGTAGCCACCACTGAAACATCACTCTCCAAAAGAGACATCAGCAATCCATTCATTATGGCTTCAGAAGTTATTGTCACCCCTAACAATACCCATTTTGGTGATAGTGACCACAATTCGATTATGTTCACCTTAGTGATGGAAAGGGATAGGCATGAACCTGGGGGCAGTAGTAATAGCTGGGGGAATGGTAATTATAAAGCTATTAGGAGAGAATTAGGGTGCATAGGTTGGACTAGGAAACTACAGGGGCTGGGAACATCTGAAATGTGGAGCTTATTCAAGGAGCAACTACTGCGAGTCCTTAATAAGTATATCCCTGTCAGACAAGGAGGAAATGGTCGAGGAAGGGAACCATGGTGTACTAAAAAAGTTAATTCGCTGGTTAAAAGGAAAAAGGAGGCTTATGTCAGGATGAGGCTTGAAGGTTCAGTTAGTGCACTGGAAAGCTATAGATTAGCCAGGAGGGAGCTAAAGAGTGAGTTGAGAAGAGCTAAAAGAGGACACGAGAAGGCTTTGGCTGATAGGATCAAGGAGAATCCTAACGCTTTCTTTAGATATGTTAAGAATAGAAGATTGGTTAGGGCAAGATTAGGGCCAGTCAGAGACAGTAGTGGGAAGTTATGCGTGGAGCCTGAATGTTGTCCCATTGTTCAAGAAGGGGAATAGAGACTTTCCTGGGAATTATAGACCGGTGAGTCTTACTTCCGTTGTGGGCAAAGTATAGGAAAGAATTATTAGGGATAGGATTTATAGCTATTTAGAGAGAAATGAATTGATTGGGGATAGTCAGCATGGTTTTGTGAAGGGTAGGTCGTGCCTTACTAACCTTATTGAGTTTTTTGAAAAAATGACCAAAGAGGTGGATGGGGGTAAGGCAGTTGACGTGGTATATATGGACTTTAGTAAGGCGTTCGATTTGGTTCCCCATGGAATTCTTCTGCAGAAAATACAGATGCATGGGATTGAGGGTGATTTAGCTAATTGGATCAGGAATTGGCTAGCTGATCTTGGTGTATGTGTCAATAGATCCCTGAAAGTAGGCAGTCAAGTGGATAAAGTTGTTAAGAAGGCTTATGGAGTCTTAGCTTTTATTGGTAGTGGGATTGAATTTAGGAGCCGCAGCATCATGTTGCAGCTGTACAAAACTCTAGTGCGGCCGCACTTGGAGTATTGTGTGCAGTTCTGGTCGCCACATTATAAGAAAGATGTGGAGGCATTGGAGAGGTACAGAGGAGGTTTACTAGGATGTTGCCTGGTATGGAGGGCAGGTCCTATGAAGAGAGGTTGAAGGATTTGAGGTTGTTTTCGTTAGAAAGGAGGCGGCTAAGGGGGGATCTTATTGAAGCATATAAGATAATAAGAGGTTTGGATAGGGTGGACAGTGATAGCCTTTTTCCTAGGATGGAGAAAGCTAGCACGAGGGGACACAACTTTAAATTAAGGGTATGAGTTATAGGACGGATATCAGAGGTAGGTTCTTTACTCAAAGAGTGATTAGGGAGTGGAATGCCCTGCCTTCAGCTGTTGTAGATGCGCCAAGTTTGGTGGCGTTTAAGAGGTTAGTTGATAAGTATATGGAAGAGAAGGGAATGGTTTAGGTAGGAGGGGCATTGCTTTTTATTTTTGGTCGGCACAACATCGAAGGCCGAAGGGCCTGTTCTGTGCTGTATTGTTCTATGTTCTATGTTCTATGTTCTATGATAGAAGACAGAGGGTAGTGGTTGATGGAAATTATTCATTATGGAGTTCGGTTACAAGTGGTGTACCTCAGGGATCTCTTTTGGGACCCCTGCTGTTTGTAATTTTTATAAATGATCTGGATGAGGGTATAGAAGGATGGATTAGTAAATTTGCGGATGACACCAAAGTCGGAGGAGTGGTAGATAGTAAAGAGGAGTGTTATAGTTTGCAGAGAGACTTGGACAAGTTGCAGAGCTGGGCCGAGAGGTGGCAAATGGAGTTCAATGCGGAAAAGTGTGAGGTATTTCACTTTGGCAGGAATAACAAATGTGTAGAGTATAGGGCTAATGGTAGAACTCTTAATAGTGTTGAAGAACAGAGGGATCTTGGTGTATATGTGCATAGATCCCTGAAAGTTGGCAATCAAGTCGATAAGGTTGTTAAGAAGGCATACGGAGTCTTGGCTTTTATTGGTAGGGTGATTGAATTTCGGAGCCGCAACGTCATGCTGCAACTGTACAAAACTCTGGTGTGGCCGCACTTGGAGTATTGTGTACAGTTCTGGTCCCCACATTATAATAAAGATGTGGAGGCATTGGAGAGGGTGCAGAGGCGGTTTACCAGGATGTTGCCTGGTATGGAAGGCAGGTCTTATGAGGAAAGGCTGAGGGATTTGAGGTTGTTTTCGTTAGAAAGAAGGTGGCTAAGAGGAGACCTTATTGAAACATATAAGATGATTAGAGGTTTAGATAGGGTGGACAGTGATAGCCTATTTCCTAGGATGGAGAAAGCTAGCACGAGGGGACATAGCTTTAAATTAAGGGGTGGTAGTTATAGGACGGATATCAGAGGTAGGTTCTTTACCCAGAGGGTGGTAAGGATATGGAATGCCCTGCCTGCTGCAGTTGTAGATGCGCCAAGTTTGGGGGTGTTTAAGAGGTCAGTGGATAGGTTTATGGATGAAAAAAGAATGGTTTAGGTTAGAGGGCCATTGCTTTTTCTTAATTGTTCGGCGCAACATCGAGAGCCGAATGGCCTGTTCTGCGCTGTAATGTACTATGTTCTAACCCAGCAAGGAGAGAAAAGTGCAAGGTGGAAACAGTAATATAAAGCTAAGAAATGGATGGCTGGGTTCTATTTTCCCATTGGCAATTACATGTGTTGAGTAAATTAGAAGCAGCTTTCCTAACATGGGCTGGGGAAGGAAAAAAGGACAAGCCAACTTTGGATAAGTTTGGTGTCCCACTGGGAGTGTAGTTAATGGCCTTGGTCACTGCTTATTAATTCATAAATTCTGGCCATGAAAAGAATCAATGAGCAAATAGACTATGGGAATACGATTATATTCATGGACTTTGTTGCTTAATTGACCCATCTTTTTAATTAATATCCAGGGAGTAGAATACTAAATGCAGCAAGATTCAATTTGGACAAGTACAAGCTAAACAAACATTTTATGTGATCTTACTTACGTTGCAACTGGTCATGTCTGATCCTTGCCTTCATGACATGCAACAGGACATGGAGGTTGACGGACGACCTGATAGAAGTTTACAAGATTATGAGGGGGTATGGACAGAGTCAATAGTCAGAAGCTTTTTCCCAGGGTGGAAGGGTCAATTACTTGGGGGCATAGGTTTAAGGTGTGAGAGGCAAGGTTTAAAGAAGATGTATGAGTCAAAATTTTTACACAGAGGGGTGATAGGTGCACAGAACTCACTGCAGATACAATAGTTTCTCTTAAGGGGCTTCTTGACAAATACATGAATAAGATGGGAATAGAGGGACATGGCCCTCAGGGGGTTTTAGTTCAGACGGGCAGCATAGGCGGTGCAGGTTTGGAGGACTGAAGAGTTTGTTACTGTGTAGTAATTTTCTTTGTTCTAACAAGATAGCAGCAGTTTAATTTTGGCAAAATATGCCAGCAAAAAAGGCCAAATTTCCACCTAGGTTTAAGAAAAACCAACCTGTGCACTCCCATGGCTTACAAAAGACACATCCGACCAATGTATGAATTTTTGAAGGATTTTGTCTTTTCACACGGAAGTTTGGTTCAGGGTACAATTTATGAGCTGCTATGGAATGTATACAGTGCGTGGGTGCAGAGGCAGCCTGCTGAAAAGCTCACACGTTTCTCCAACATAATAGATCCATTTCTAACATCATTTAAGTCCTTGAGATAACATCAAGAGCATTATGTCACAATGCAGGTGAGTGTTCCATTTACAGCCAACATTCTCGACCAAGCACGCAAATAGGAGCTTTAAAAAAAATTTAAGAGAAAAACGAATCTATTGCAAATAGCGTTCCAACTTCTCTCCGTGCTTAGATTGAAATGTTATTAGATGAAGTGCAGCGATAAGCTGGATTTCATTACGCTGCATAATGAAGGCATGAAAACATTAGTGTTTGGTTTTCCCTTAACATTTGTGATTATCTTTGCAAAACAAAATTGATGGTATCAGCAACTGGTGAATTATATATGCTGTTTTGTGGAAAGGAATACGTATAATAATGATACTATAATTTTGAATTGTTGCAAGTATCTTTAAGGTAATCTGACAATAAGCTAACTGAAGCATCTTCATTGTAAACTAGAAATATTTACATGATCGTCCTTCTTGTTTTCAGAAAGCACAACATTCAAAGTAAGGAAAGTTTTGTATATATTTCTTTAACTATCTGAAACTTTCGATTACTGACATGATAAGACTGGGAATTGCATGTAGTTGCATCCTGTGTATGCATGTACTTGATTGGTGAAAGTAACCCACTGTAACATTTTTGGGATTTTTATTTGGACTCATTTAATGTTTCGTCCTTCAGTTCTATTAATAATTACTTGGAGCTCACACTTCTAAGAAAATTCACGTGGCATTGCAAGCTATTCTATAACCTTTCAATAACCAGGCTACAACTTTACTAATAACTTATAATATAATAAGGCTATAACCTTAGAACATAGAACATAGAACATTACAGCACAAACAGGCCCTTCGGCCCACACGTTGTGCCGAACACATCAAAACCTACCCAGCCATAGACCTATCTATAACCCCCAATCCCATTGGATCCCATATACTCATCCAGAAGTCTTTTAAAAGACCCCAGCGAGTTCGCCTCGACCACCACCGACGGCAGCCGATTCCATTCACTCACCACCCTCTGAGTGAAAAACTTTCCCCTAGCATCCCCTCTGTACTTGCTTCCCTGCACCTTAAATCTGTGCCCTCTCGTCGCAACCATTTCAGCCCTGGGAAATAGTCTCTGAGAGTCCACCCTATCTATTCCTCTCAACATCTTGTAAACCTCTGTCAGGTCGCCTCTCAACCTTCGTCTCTCCAGGGAGAACAGTCCCAGCTCCCTCAACCTGTCTTCATAAGGCATGCCTCCCAATCCAGGCAACATCCTTGTAAATCTCCTCTGCACCCTTTCAATAGCTTCCACGTCCTTCCTATAGTGAGGCGAATAACTTACCAATAACTTTTCAACTGAGCTGTCAGTTTCAATTCAGACTCAGACTAATAAAGTGAGATAAGATCCAATCTTCTCTCCCAGCTGGCTCAGCAGATTTTACACAAAATACCTTTGTGCAATATCTTCCCAGATCCCAATCATGATGACACTTAGAATAAAATGTCACGAAATCAGCAGTCTCCCTCAGTGAAGCCACAGTGATGCCTGATGCAGCAAAAGAAACAGAATGAGTGTAGCTATTAATACACTCTTGATTGAAGGACGTTTTGTCGGGACAAAGTAGAAAGAGCTTTGCTCAGCGTCAAATAAGAATTTAATAAAATTTAGACCGCAAGTGCTTTACACATTTACTAAAAATGCAACAAAAATAGGAAAATATTCTAGCACTAACATACCTCATTTTATTCAGCATAAAAAAGGTACATTATGTTCTATTTTCTGTGTAATCTTAATACAAATTTAATTCAATAATAGATAAAATAAAGCCAGATTTTCTTCTAAAATTGCAACATGGTGCAAACTTTCAGGTTGAAATTTCACCAGACATGAGTTTCAGAAGGTTAGCAGTTTCCTTGGAACAATGCAGCTTAAGGCTTTACATGACCGTTAATCAGGAAATTGTAGCCAGGAATATAGTTTCTATCCACTTACACTTTTATAAAATCATAGATTCATTTCAATGCAGAAGAGCCATTTCGCCTATTGAGCCTGCACTGACTCTCTGACAGGGTTTCTTATCCAGATACTCTCCCCCGCCCTATCCATGTACCCCCCACCCCCCAACATTTCCTATGACTAATCCATCTAGCCTACACATCTTGGAAAACATAAAGGTGCAATTTATCATGGCCAATCCACCTAACCTGCACACCTTTGGACCATGGGAGGAAACTGGAGCACCCAAAGGAATCCCACACAGGCAATCAGCCAAGGCCTAAATCAAACCCAGATCCGTGGCACTCAAGGCAGCAGTGTTAACCAAAAGTGAACTAGATGGGTTTTTAATGACAATTGACAATGGCTTCGACGTCCTCCTGAATTCTGATTTTTGTTAAATTTCACCAGCTGCCATGGTGGAATTCAAACCCAAGTTCCCAGATCTTGCCCTGGATTTCAGCTGAGTCACAATACCACTGCGCCATTGCCTTCCTTACAAAAAGAAGACTCCATGCCTACCAACCTTTAGTCAAATACACTAGCCCACAGAGATGCTTGAAAATGAAATTTTAGCTTTGTTTTGCTTTGAGACTGCCAGCAACATTCAGCTGTAATGAGATGGTTGCAGAGTTGCCAGCAGTTTAATTTATGCACTGTGGGGTCACTTTCTAGTTCACTTTTATTGGACTTAAAATAACAAGCACACCTATGTATATCTGAAAACACTTAGAAGAAATCAATTTTAAAAAAATGGATTTGTGTTAATCTAGCAACAGGAGTTCACTGCATTTTTAGATCATATTTATTATGCTGGGAGGAGGCTGCTTATACAATGTCCTGCATTCTCTCCTTATGAATTACCCAAAGATTATTAAGGGAAAATTATAGAACAGGTGGGGAGTAGTGGTGGGACGTGTGGGGATGGGGGGGAGGGGGCGGGGGGAGGAGACAATGGTTTAGTGGTATTATCAAAGGCTATTAATCCAGAGATTCAGCTGATGTCCTAGGGATCCTGGTTGAAATGCCACCTTGACAGTTGGTAGAATTTGAATTCAATAAAAAATATTTTGAATTAAGAATCTACTGATGACCATAACACCATTGTTGATTGTCGGGAAAACCCATCAGGTTCATTAATGTCCTTTAGGAAAGGAAATCTGCTGTCCTCACCAGGCCTATATCTGACTCTTGAGCCATAGCATGATGGCTAACATTCAACTGCCCTCTGAAATGGCCAAGCAAACCTGTGAGTTCAAGGGCAACTAGAGAATAGTGATAAATGCTAGCCAACCAGCAGTATCCATGTCCCATGAATGAGTCATAAAAAATTGATTGGAAGTGAATGTCTCTGAACAGGCAGAATGCATTTTGAAGGGAGAGAGTGAACAGCCAGAAGCTGTGGTACATACTGGGACTAATGACATAGGTAGGAAGAGTGATGAGGTCCTGCAGCAGCAATTCAGGGAGTGAGGTAGAAAGTTAATAAGCAGGATCTCTAAAGTTGTAATGTCAGGATTACTCCCTGTGTCAGGTGCTAGTGAGACTAGAAATAGGAAGATAGTGCAGCTCAACACGTGGCTAAACAACTGCTGTAGAAGGAGGGTTTCAGATATCTGGATCATTGGGATCTCTTCTAGGCAGTGGGCCCTGTACAAGAAGGACATAAACTGGAAGGGCATAAATATTCTGGTCAGGAGGTTTGCTAGTGTCACACAGGAGGATTTATACTAGTTTTGAAGGGGAGGGTGCAGTGGGAAACAAAACAAAAGTGAATTAGTTGAAGGGGAGCCAGAGATTAGAGCCAGTAAGACTCAGAAACAGCAGGCAGGGTGGAGTTGCTAATCAAAGAGGGTCTGGTGGACTGAACTGCATTTATTTCAATGCAAGAAGTGTAACAGTAAGGCAGGTGAACTTAGAGCTTGGATTAGTACCAGCAACTATAACTTTGTTGCCATTACGGAGACTTGGTTAAGGAAAGGACAGGATTGGCAGTATTCCAGGATATAGATGTTTCAGGTGGGATAGAGGGGGATGCAAAAGGGGTGGGGGAACTGCACTACTGGTTAAGGAGAATCTCATAGCTCTACTGTGGGAAGACATCTTGGAGGACTCATAGAACGAGACAATATGGGTAGAGCTCAGGAACAGGAAGGGTGTCGTCGCGATGTTGGAGTTTAACTATAGGCCACCAAACTGCCAGAGGGAGATAGAAGAATAAATATGGAGGCAGATTTTGGCAAGCTGTGATAGTAACAAGATTTTTGTGGTGAATGACTTTATTTTCCTCTATATTCACTGTGAGTCACATAATGCTAGGGGTGCGGATGGGGCAGAGTTTGTAAGAAGCATTTGGGGGGCTTCTTGAAACAGTATGTAGATAGTCCAACTAAAGAAGGGGCCATATTGAATCTGGTATTAGGGAATAAATCTGGTCAGGGGATCGATGTTTCAGTTGGGGGGCAGTTCAGGAACACTAACCAGAATTCAATAAGCTTTAAGCAATTGATGGATAAAGATGTGTAGCCCTCAATGTGTTAAATTGGGGAAAAGCTAATTACAACAATATTAGGCTGGAACTGAAGAATATAGATTGGAGACAGATGTTTGAGGGCAAATCAACATCTACATGTGGGAGGTTTTCAAGTGTAAGTTGATAGAGATTCAGGACCGACACATTCCTATAAGGATGAAGGACATGTATGGAAAGTTTTAGGAACCTTGGATAACAAGAGATATTGTGAGCCGAGTCAAAGGGAAAAAGGAAGCATTTGTCAAAGCTGGGAAGCTGGGAACACACAAAGCAAATGTAGAATACAAAGGAAATAGGAAAAAACTTAAATAAAGTTTAAGGAGGGCTAACAGAGGTCATGCAAAAGCATTGGCCAGCAGGACTAAGGAAAATCCCAAGGCTTTTTATACATGCAAGAGGTTAGCCAGGGAGAAGCTTGGTACCCTCAAGGATAAGGGAGGAAATCTATGCATAGTGCCAGAGAAAATGGGCGAGGTATTAAATGAGTACTTTGCATCAGAATTCACCAAAGGGAAGAACTTGGCGGATGATGAGTCTGGGAAAGGATATGTAGATCGTTTGAGTCATGCTGAGATCACAAAGGAGGTGCTGGAGTCCTTGAGAAACATTGAGGTAGACAAGTCCCCAGGGCCTGATGGGATACACCCCAGAATACTGAGAGAGGCAAGGGAGGAAATTGCTGGAGCCTTAACAGAAATCTTTGTATCCTCACTGGCTACAGGGGAGGTCCCACAGGATTGGAGAGTAGCAAGAATAATCCAGATAACTACAGGCCGGTGAGACTTATGTCAGTGGTAGGGACATTATTGGAGAGGATTCTTCAAGACAGGATTTATTCCCACTTGGAAATAAGTGAATGTAATAATGAGAGGCAACATGGTTTTGTGAAGGAGAGGTAGTGTCTTTCGAACTTGACCGAGTTTTTTGAGGAATGATAAAGACGAGTGATGAGGGTAGGGCAGTGAACCATAGAATCATAGAACCCTATAGTGTAGAAAGATCCCCTTTGGCCTATCTTGTCTGCACTGAACACAATCCCACCTAGGCACTACCCACATATCCCTACGTATTATATCCACTAATCCTTCTAACCTACGCATCCCAGGACACTAAAGGCCAATTTCTTAGTATGGCCAATCAACCTAACCAACACATCTTTGGACTACATGGACGTCAATTTTTTTTAACAGATCTCTTCTAAGGGTTTTCAGATGTATGTGGGTGTGCCTGTTATTTTAAGACAAATAAAAGTGGACTAGAAAATGACCCTACAGCTGGCAACTCTGCAACCATCTCATCATAGCTGAATGCTGCTACCAATGTCAAAGCAAAACAAAGCTAATATTTCATTTTCAAGCATTTTAACCTCCATCTCTGTGGTGCAATTGGCTACTGTGTTTGCTACTAACTGAAAGGTTCGTGGGGATGGAGTCTTTTTGTAAGCAAGCAATGGTGCAGTAGTAGTGACAAGGTCCCTCGTGGTAAGCTATTGCAGAAGGAGGAACTGCATGTGATCAGAGGTAAGCTTGCAATGTTAATGCAAAACTGGATCAGTCAAAGAAGACAGAGCGTGGCAATGGGAGGGTGCATTTCTGAATGGCGGCAGTGACAAATGGCGTTGCTCAGGTCAGTGCTGGGACCTTTGTTGTTTGTAATATATATAAATGAATTGGAGGAAAATGTAACTGGTTTGATTAGTAAGTTTGCGGATGACACAAAGATTGTTGGATTTGCAGATAGCGATGAGGATCATTAGAGAATATGGTGAGATATAGATCTGTTGGAGACTTGGGCGGAAAGATGGCCCATGGAATTTAGTTTGGACAAGTGTGAGGTAATTCATTTTGAAAGGTCTAATAGAGATAGGAAATATACAGTAAATGACAGAATCCTTAAGAGTATTGATAGGCAAAGGGATCTGGGTGTACAGGTCCACAGATCACTGAAAATGGCAATGCAGGTAAAGAAGGTAGTCAAGAAGGTATACAGCATGCTTGCCTTCATTGGCATTGAGCTTAAAAATTGGCAAGTCATGTTGGAGCTTTATAGAACATTAGTTAGGTCACACTTGGAATATAGTGTTCAATTCTGGTCACCACACTACAGGAAGACTTTAGAGAAGGTACAGAGAAGATTTACCAGGATGTTGCCTGGTACTAGCTATGAGGAAAGGTTGGAGAAATTTAGTTTATTCTCACTGGAGTGACTGAGGTTGAGGTGGCGAGCTGATAGAAGTCTACAAGATTATGAGAGGCATGGACAGAGTGGTTAGTCAGAAACTTATTCCCAGGTTCAAAGCAGTGCCAGATTTAGGCATAAGTTAAACAAGCTACAGTTTAGGGCAGGGGCCTCATAAAATTTCAGAAAGTTTACAATGAAGAGAACATTTAAGAGCGAATACCAGAAGAGAAAAAGAAAGCACCAGCTTGAAGAGCAACTCAAAAAATTACCAAAAGTTGACAGTTACTTTACTCCAGAAACAAATAAGGATCCAGAAACTCAAGGTGATCAGCAAAACCCAAGAAGATAGGCTGGTACTCTTCTGGAAAAAATGAAGGAACTGGAGTTTGTTTTTATGCTGTAGTTATGGACTCATTTGCTGGAGGAGTTTCACAAAACCAGTAAAGCTGTCCAGAATCCATAGATTGCACTTGCTGCATGTGCAAATCTGTATACATCATTTTCCCACTTCGTGAAAAATATTCAAGAAAACTTTGATATTGAACAAGAAGTTAAATTCAAACTGCCTTGTGTAGATTACAGTGTGCAGGGAAAAGGCGGAGGGTAAAAGAAAACAAGCCTACGATAGAGCTGCACCTGATGCTGATGAAGAGCTTTCTCTAAGAGACAAATTTCGAGTGAAATCCTTCATTCCTATAATCGGTGTCCTTGAAGCAAATTTGAGAAGAAGAGCAACAGTCTACAATTATGCTGCAAACAAATTTTCATTTTTAGTCGATTTAGAAGCTTCAGAGCACAACTGTGTGAGGCAGTGGAAACTTTGATGAAAGAATATCAAAACGATGTTAATATTAACCTTATGAACATAGAACATAGAACATAGAACACTACAGCACAAACAGGCCCTTCAGCCCACAAGTTGTGCCAAACACATCAAAACCTACCCAGCCATAGACCTATCTATAACCCCCAATCCCATTGGATCCCATATACTCATCCAGAAGTCTTTTAAAAGACCCCAGCGAGTTCGCCTCGACCACCATCGACGGCAGCCGATTCCATTCACTCACCACCCTCTGAGTGAAAAACTTTCCCCTAGTGTCCCCTCTGTACTTGCTTCCCTGCACCTTAAATCTGTGCCCTCTCGTCACGACCAGAGGGGAACTGAAGCTCTTGCAAGCTTCAGTTATGGGGATCTGAAGTTATGGGGGAACTGAAGTTATGGGGGAACTGAAGCTCTTGCAAGCTTATATCGAGCAGAATTATCCAGGAAAAGAACAAATTTGCCACAAAGATCTGTATCAAATCATCTTCCAAGACAAGATTCATTTAGTTTTCCCTAACATGGAAGCAATATTACAACTATTCTTATGTTTGATGGTAACATATTTTTCAGGAGAAAGGTCATTTTCACAGCTAAAGAAAATTAAAAATGAACTCAGAGTAATCATGTCTCAAGACAAACTGTCTGCACTAGTATCATGTGCATAGAAAGCAATAAGCTACATGGCATATCATTTGAGGACATAATTCATAATTTTGCTTTTGAGAAATCAAGAAAGAAAATGTTTTGACTTGTGTCTGATGTCAGCTTTCTGACTTTGCAAACAATTTCATTATTACTTTTATTAACAGAAGTGATCCTGATTCCTTATTTTGTCAGCATTTTGTGTATATATATATATATATTAATATATCTTAAAATTATTGTTAAAATTACGTTTAAGTATTGTTTCCAGGGTATACTGTATTATAATCTGAGAGATAAAGCCAGCCAAATGATAAATATGTAATCAGTAAATGCATTCATCTGAAAATAATTTTAATTTTTCACTTTAAAAGCCTTGCTATTAAATAATTAAAAGGCATAATTATGTTTTCAATTTTTTTGCGGTGACCCAAGATCCTGTTTTGGTACGCACCTTTGTGAGATCTTTTGATGTAGCTTTTTATCAAAGGGCCTCCAAGCTTTTATATAGCTTAGGACCTCCCCTAGTCTAAATCCAACAGTGGGTGGAAGAGTCAATAACTAGGGGGCACAGGTGTGAGGGGTAAGTTTTAAAGGAGATGTACAAGGCAGATTTTTACACAGAGGTGGTGGATGCCTGGAACTCGTTACTGGGGGAGGTAGTGGAAGCAGATATAATAATGACCTTTAAGAGGCATCATGACAAATACATGAATTGGATGGGAATAGAGGGATATGATCCCTGGAAGGGTCGCAAATTTTAGTTTAGTTGGGCAGCATGGTCGGTGCAGGCTTGGAGGGCTGAAGGACCTGTTCCTGTGCTATAATTTTCTTTGTACTTTATTCACTTTGAATCCTTTTAAGAGTATAGAGGGTGTAGGAGTAAAGTTAAGAGAGAAATCAGGAGGGCAAAAAAGGGATACGAGATTGTTTTGGCAGATAAGCCAAAGGAGAATCCAAAGAGTGTCTACAGATACATAAAACTCAAAAGTGTAACAAGGGAGAGAGTAGGGTCTCTTTAGGATCAACAAGGTCATCTATGTGTGGATCCACAAGAGGTGGGTGAGATCCTAAATGAATATTGCTCATTGGTATTTACTGTTGAGAAAAGCATAGATGCCTGGGGACTTGGGGACAAAAATAGCGATGTCTTGGGGAGTATACATATTACAGAGAAGGAATTGCTGGAAGTCTTAAAGCACATCAAGGTAGATAAATCCATGAGACCTGATGAAGTGTATCCCAGAACATTGTGGAAGGCTACAGGGAGGAAATTGCAGGTCCCCCAGCAGAGATATTTGAATCATCAGTACTTACAGGCGAGGTGCCTGAAGATTGGAGGGTGGCAAATAGTGTATCTTTGTTTAAAAAGGGCTGCAGGGAAAAGCGAGGGAACTACAGGCTGGTGAGCAATACATCTGTGGTGGGTAAGTTGTTGGAAGATATTGTGAGAGACAGGATCTACAGGCATTTAGAGACACAAGAACTGATTAGGGACAATCAGCAAGGCTTTGTGAGTGGAAAATCATGACTCACATATTTGATTGAGTTTTTTGAAGGTGTAATTAAGAAGATAGATAATGGCAGTGCAGTTGATATTGTCTACATGGACTTTAGCAAGGCCTTTGACAAGGTACCGTGTGGTCTGTTGTTGCATAAGGTTAAATCTCATGGAATCCAAGATGGGGTAGCTAAATGGATACAAGACTAACTTGATGACAGAAGCCAGAGGATGGTTGTAGAGTTATTTTTCAAATTGGAAACCTGTGACTAGCGGTATGCCTCAGTGATCAGTACTGGATCCACTGTTATTTGTCATTTATATTCATGATTTGGATGAGAATATAGGAGGCATGCTTAGTAAGTTTGCAGATGACACCAAGATTGGTGGCATAGTAAACAGTGAAGAAGGTTATTTTGGATTGCTATGAGATCTTGATCAATTGGGCCAATGGGCTGACGAATGGAGGATGGAGTTTAATTTAGATAAATGGAAGATGATATATTTTGGTAGATTAGGATTTAGTCAGTTAATGATAGGGCATTGGGCAGAAGTACAGAACAAAGAGATCTAGGGGTACAAGTTCATAGCTTCTTGAAAGTGGAGTCACAGGTGGACAGAGTGGCAAAGAAGGCATTCAGCATGCTTGGTTTCATTAGTCAGAACATTGGGTACAGAAGGTGGGATGGTTGTTGAAGTTGTACAAGACATTGGTAAGGCCATACTTGGAATACTATGTACAGTTCTGGTCATCCTATCATAGAAAGAATATTATTAAACTAGAAAGAGTGCAGAAGAGATTTACTAGGATGCTACCTGGACTTGATGGTTTGAGTTATAAGGAGAGGGTGCAAAGACTGGGACTTTATTCTCTGGAGCGTAAGAGGCTGAGATGTGATCTCATAGAGGTCTATAAAATAATGAGGGGCAGAGATAAGCTAGGAAGTCAATATCTTTTCCCAAAGGTGAGAGACCGTAGAACTAGAGGCATAGATTTAAGATGAAAGAAAAGAGATACAAAAGTGTCCAGAGAGGCAATTTTTTTTCTCACAGATGGTGGTGAGTGTCTGGAACAAGCTGCCAGAGGTAGTAGTAGAGGCAGGTACAATTTTTGACTTTTATTAAGTTTGGACAATTACATGGGTAAGATGGGTTAGAGGGATATGGGCCAAATGTGGGCAATTGGGACTAGCTTCCAGTTTAAAACAAAAGGCAGCATGGACAAATTGGGCCAAGGGCCTGTTTCCTTCTCCCCTATGTACTCTATGGATGGTGCATTTTGTCTGAATAGTGTGCAAGAAACTACTTTTCATTATATCCCAATACGTGTCAATAACAAATCAAATCTCACTAGTAATGTTAAATCAAAGACATCTTCCCACATTAGTTCATGATGCCATATTTAGTAAATAAAGGAAATCACCCTAATTAATGTGACCATACAGTGAAACTGTAATACAATGTTTTTAAAGAGACAAGCTTCAATGTTGATTCACCAGAAATTGAAAGCTTTCAGTTTTCATTTTAAAACTTTCAAGGCTATTGTTTTAACGTTTTGACATATTTTTACTTTTCTTTTGTTACCAGGAGTAACATGTCAAAATGAAGATGGAGACAATTCTGCACCAAACTGATTTCAGGATGTTGTAATTATTTTTTCTTAACTTTTGAAAACTGTTAATATTTTATCTAAGCATGATCAAGCTATCTCTCCAATAGGAGTGATTTTACAATAAACACAATAATGTTACAATAAAGGGGATTTAATTGCTTTCAAAACAGTGGACAACAGAAAAAATAAAGCTTCTGAGGTGATTAAAAATGAGTTTCAGTTTAAACAAATACCAGCAAGGGGATAAATCAGGTTCAAAACTTTGTAAGATAAGATGCTTTAAATTTTGCACTTTTTTATGTTTGAGAATTAAATACCATATTCACTCTATTTCAGTTATTTTCTCCAAAATAAATGTTTAAAATGTGAACAGATTTTCAAATTAATGTGTTGGATTGTGGTTTGTTTGTTTTGTAAAGTATGGCATTTTGTTAATAAAAAAAAGTTGCACTAAACCAAGTTATTTAATACAAATTCTCAGAAAAAGTTACCTGTTTCAAATTTTAAAACATTAGATGGTGTCATTCACATAATTGTAGTCATGAGCTATTTGGGTGTAACCAAAGGTAAAAGTCTTCACAAATAATGCAGTAAGTAACAAATATTCCCTTAAGACCCTGAGGAGGTTTTCACGGTAACTTTATTGTAGTGTTAGTATAAGTCTTTTGTGACTAATAAATAAACTTTATTAGCTACAAGTACTATTTGAATTCAGCCTTTGAGTTCCATAGCACCCAATAGTTAATCTGCACAGATCATAAAAATGCTAATATTACTTAAGTACAACTAGAAATTTTTAGCATAGTATGTGGCTTTATGTTCATCGGTAGGCATATGACCGTTAATTTGAACAAAGAACAAAACAGCACGGGAAACAGGCCCTTTGGCCCAACGAGCCCGCGCCGCCACCTCAATGTTCCCATTTCCACCCATGATCCCTGTTTATGTTTATAGATCTATGGATTGAAACCAAATTTGAGACAATTTAGGGAGAATTTGTTCTGCCAATCAGCCTAAGAGTACATCTTTGGGATGTGGGAGGAAACCGGAGCACCTGGAGAAAACCCACGCAAGCACGGGGAGAATGTGCAAACTCCCACCGACACAGTCCCAAATCCATGTATCTGCACAGCACAGTGATAGTCACTGAGCTGTCACGTTGCCCATCAAATGGTCCAGGTCAAGCATACACTAACGATGTGAAGCACTAGGGTACTCTCGAAAAAAATCCAAGAGCAGTCCTCTCATGACCCATCGCATGTATGCCTCTTGTTAGACAATAAGGTGGACCAAAATACCTATAGAATAAAAACAAATACATCAATATCATCTATTTACACACTTCCCAGAACTCCAAAGGCTCATGATCCCTATTTTAAATCAGTTTTCTATATCCCTCCAATCCCATTCTGTTCATGTGCCCATCTAAGCATCTCTTAAATAACTCCAGAGTACCTGCCTCCACCACTTTACTAGGCAGCGCGTTCCATATTCTCACCACCTTCTGTGTGAAAAAACTTACTCCAGCATCCAAATTATACCTTACCCCCCTCACCCTAAGCCCGTGACCCCTCGTGCTATTTGAGTCCATCCTAGGAAAAAGCTTAGGGACACACACTGAGGGGCACACGCTCAATTGAGTTTGGTTGAATCTGCCTAGCTTCAGAAAGTGATACTTCTGACCCTGAGTGGCCCACTGCACTTTAATACACCACTATATGAATGCATTTCTATCCACAGTTTCCACACAATTAAACTTATAATTTTAATTAGGAAGCTGTGCATGATTGGAAAAAGGCAAGATATTACCAAAACTTGGTTGACAATAATAAACTAAATGAACTAATCAGCATGGTTTTTGCAATTATCAGCATAATAACAGTGATAGAGTCATGTGTAAACCATCAAGAGTCAGTGAGGTTAATTCCAATTATTTTGAACATTATGGATTGAAGATGACACTAATCAAACAATGGAAAAAATGGGTCTTTGAGATATTCACAACAATGTAGTTCAGTTTTGCTTTTCTTGCCTCTGAGTAAGAAAGTTGTAGGTCAGGTTCCACCTTGAATGCTTGCAATTTATGTCAGGCCGAAATTATAGCATAATGCTGAAGGACTGCCACACTGTCAGAGGTGCAATCTATCGAACAAAATGATGAGCTGGGGTTCTGTTGCCTGTTCAAGTGGACATGAAAGATACAATGGCATCATTCAAAGAACGGGAATGTTTCTGTTAATTTTCCTGACAATGTTTGTTCTTCAAAGCAAAGCAAATTAACAAATGAATATCTCTTTGTTTCAAAAGTAACTCCATGGTTCTGAGACGCTTTTGACATCCTGCTGACACCAATTCTTTTTCTCTATAGGCCACATCATTATAATCCAAAATAAACTTGTCTTATTTTTCTTTGCTGTTTTATATTCCATTTGAGTTGAAGCAAATTCACTTATACACATTTTATGAGCACTTTGTCAAAATACTGACATTTTGATGCTTATGACACTCAGTATTTATTTATTAGTTGGGAATTATTAAATGATTGGGCAGAAGAAAATATTGAGGCTAAGTGGCAAGAACTTTGCTGTCCAGCCAACTCGGCTATACATGATCTGAGAACACGTTATACC
Organism: Sphyrna mokarran; assembly: GCA_024679065.1. Lineage (NCBI taxonomy): Eukaryota > Metazoa > Chordata > Chondrichthyes > Carcharhiniformes > Carcharhinidae > Sphyrna > Sphyrna mokarran. The sequence continues at coordinate 30,325,420 of JAGIQG010000023.1, read as the reverse complement.
AACTCTGGGTGTCAGAGATGGAAATATTTCCATTCCCAAACCAGTAGGCTTAGATTGCTTTCTTTAGAGTAGAGAAGGCTGAGGAGGGAACATGATTGAGATGTATAAGATTGTGAAGGATATGGACAGGATGAGTAGAGAGCAGCTTTGGTTGACGGGTCAATTATGAGGGGGGTTAGTTTTAGGGTAAGGTTCAAGAGATTCAAAGGAGATTTAAGAAAATATTTTCACTCAAAAGGTGGTGTGAACCTGGAATATACTGCCTGAGTATGTAAAATCTTTAAAAATATTTGGATGACCATTTAAAATAACATAACATTCAAGGATATGAGACAAGTGCAGGAAAATGAGATTAATTTGTCTTTAGTAATAGATATTGTTGGTGCATACTCAATGGGCTGAAGGGACTTTTTTGCACCATCTGACTCTATGGGGGAATTTTGCTGCTATGACTCCCGTGATGTCTGGGCTGGGTGGGAAACCACAAAAAGGTCCATTGACCTCGGGCAGGATTTTCTGGTTTTAGGGTGAGCGCAGCTGGAAAGTCCTGTCCATTGACTCTATAACTCTTAATTCTCAGCTTTATGAACGCAGAAAAGAAACAATCACAAGAAAGATCCCTGGACCTATACAATGTTTAGTTCCTTTCAAGGTCTGATCTTTTGTCGCTCTAGCAATAATGGTTGGCTTTGATGCAGTGGCTCAACGTGACTGAATGTACAATCCATTCCTTCCTCTCTTCCATTAACAAAGGCTCCATTTCCTTTGTGAAGACACACTATTGAGTTGTTTTGAAAGCTGATAACAAAAAGAATGAGAGCTGCTGCCAAAAATAAAGGCAGCTGTTCTCTCTTCATGATGACTGTTCTCTGAAGAATTCCAACATATCCCTAGTAATTATTCCACGATTCTCTTGAAGCTAAATTTAGCCTTGTCTCACAGAATAGACATTTTAATTATGTAGTAATTACATTCTATTAAAATCAAGTTAATTCCAAGAAACACGTTTGCCTTATTCAATTCCCAGAAGCAGGAAAGGGTATACTGTGGTCCTTCCTGGTCATAGGCATTATCCAAAATGTTCTTTATTAATGTTTTAACTATTTTTCAGGATCAATTTGTCCTCAAGATTGATCTTTTATGACTTCACAATAATGCACATATTAACAGAATGCAACCTCATGAACTTCACAAACGCTTGACAAATTTTTTATATTAGGTGACTTCTTGTGGGAACGTTACAGGCGAAGCTGTATTTTTGTACTCATGTGGCATCACTGGGTGGCCAGATTTATTGCCCACTCCTAGTTGCCCTTGAGAAGGTGTCCTTCTTCAACCACTGCAGTCCATGTGCTGTAGGTTGATCCATAATGCCATTAGGGAGAGAATTTTTGACCCACTGACTGCGAAGGAATAGCAATGTATTTCCAAGTCAGGATGGTGAGTGTCTTGGAGGGGAACCTGCAGGTAGTGGTTTTCCCATGTATCTGCTTCCCCTATCCTTCTAGATGGAAGTGGTCATGAGTTTGGAAGGTGCTGTTTAAGGATCTTTGGTGAATTGCTGCAATGTGTCTTGTAGATAGGACACACTGCTGCTACTGAATATCGTTGATGGAGGGAATTGATGTTTTAGTTGTGGGCCAATCAATCAGGCTGCTTCGTCCTAATGGGGTTAGGCTTCTTGAAGTTGTTGGAGCTGCACATATACAAGCACGTGGGGAGTATTCCATCACAGTCCTAACTTGTGTTTTGTAGATGGTAGATAGGCTTTAGGGAATCAGGAGGTGAGTTACTCGCCACAGTATTCTTAGGCCCTGACCTGCTCTTGTAACCACTGTGTTAATGTGGTGAGCCTAGTTGAGTTTCTGGTCAATGGTAGCTTCAAGAATGTTGACAATGGGGGATTCAATAATGATAACATTATTGAATGTCAAGAGTTATTAGTTAGCATGTCTCTTATTGGTGATGGTCATTGACTGGCATTTGCATGGTATGAAAGATACTTGCCACTTGTCAGCCCATGCCTTGATATTGCCCACATCTCATTGCATTTGAACATGGGCTGCTTCAGTATCTGAGGAGTCGCAGATACTGTGATATTGTGCAATCATTGGTGAAGCGATTGAAGGTGATGGAAAACAAAACCAAGTGAAATGCAAGAAACCATCTAAATTTTTGTTTGTGGTATGCGGGAAAGTTGTTTATGAACTTGGCCCTTTATGTTTTTTGCTTAGCTTTGTAAACGCAGTAGCTTAAATGGGCTGATTTGTATGTGGCATTTATGGGAATATTGGAGATCTAGCCACACAATTTGGAGAAAAAATTGGTACAATGTATGCATGGGTGCTGATCAAAAAATGATAGAAATATTGAAAGAAAATTGCCTTTTCTGTGTTATTTAGATACTGCACGAACTTTTTTCTCTAGCAATGTTGGGTGTCAATTAGAAAAGAATATATTTTTAGAAATGATGCCCTTAATATTTGAACATTGAGAAATGGTGAATAAAACTTCCCTGATTCCAACTGATATTATTGGCACACCTCACCTCCAACCTCCATAGAGATAGTTTGTCCACCCTGCTGAAATAGAAGACCTGGCCACTTTTCTGTTGCTAGCTGACTGATGTAGGCTGTTATAATGGGAAACCAGCATTGGAAAATCTGGGTTGTTTCCTTTAGAAAAAGATCAATCCAAGGCCATCCTGACTTCACTTGCATTTAAAATTTAAAAGAATCACCAAATTTTCTTCCTGGTTTCATAGCTTTTATGGACATTAAGCTCCATAGAGAGAAAAGTTTTCGTCCACAGTATAGTGGAAAATAGATTTGAGCACACAGTAGTCTTCGACATTATACTCACTTGCATGATCTTTGTTAAAATTTGAACAGACTGGCCAGATATTGACCAAGATATAAAATAAGTTGCAGTTGGGAATGACGACTTGAGAATGAATTTGGAGGCAGTCACAGAGACTGTTGTGTGCTGAGCTGGGCTGTTTTCAAAAGCCCGTTATGTTGCAGAGGGATTCAGACTAGTTGTAATATGATTCTTTGAAAGCCTGGTCTGACTTCATGAAAACTGTTGGAGGATTAGAACCTGCCTCAAGTCAATAGTTCTCAATATGTATGATTCTTTGAAGACCTGGCCTGAGTTCCCATGAAAACTGCAGAAGACTAGAGCATGCCTTAGCTCAATAATTCTCAATGTGTGGTCTTCAGAGTTGCTTAAGTATCCAAGAATGTAAAAGGTTTGAGACTTACTGAGTTAGGAATATCCATTTAGTGATTGTCAAAAAGTTAAATTAAGGTTGGAAGTGGGAGATTTTCCACTGTTTGCACCCTACTTCATCATCCAGCACCACAGAGAACTTATATCAAAGGTTAAATACTAGCTGACAATCAATCACTGATTGGTTTTGACCCCAGACTCAGGAGAGTACCATTTATTTTTGACTCTGGCTATCCTTGTACCCTCTCTGAGAGTTCACCACTCTAATGTCAAATAATAATGAGTTAGAATCTGCACCAGCTATTTTCTCCTCCTAGATTTGCAGCAACATCTAATTTAATTATACTTCTAAAGTTTGTTTTTATTAATTGTCTATTTGATATTATGCAAATTTAAAGGTGTCAGCTACACATATAACTAGGCCTCCCCTTTATGTGTATATATGCAGATTGTCAATCAAGTTGTTTGCTTTCTGCTAATATTTAAACCTTCTTCTTTACAAAGACTTATAGGGCGAGATTTTCCAGCCGCATTTGCCCTGAAACTGGAAACATCTGCCCGAAGTCATCGGACCTTTCCATGGTGCCCCTCTCACCCACTCCAATTCCTGTGGTGGGCAGAACAGGAAAACTCACCACTTAGAGTTTACTTGAAAGAAGTAAGCACACAACATCTGCCTCTGCAATAATTAAATCATTTCTGCATATAGGTTTGCTAAACCTTTTAGAGTTCAGAGGCCGGTACCTCTCACAATGTAAACATGGCATTTTATTCCAATTTGTTTCTGCGATTAAATGATGAATGTCAATTTTTTTTTAATGTATAGTTTAGGACTTCACACCTCAGAGCTGTGTTTTTCTGTTCAGTGGTGTAGAGTGGAAATATTGTTCCTAGTTTTATCTTCTGTCATTATATGGCATGAAGTATACAATATAGAAACAACACAGAAACACTGGTTAGGTGCATTGACCAGAAAAGAAGCTGGAATGTGGTGACTAGGGATATTTCACAGTAACTTCATTGCAATGTTAATGAAAGCCTTACTTGTAACTAATAAATAAACTTTACTTTTAAGCCATTCAGTCCAGTTGGAGCCAGTGCAGGCATGATGGGCCAATTTTTTGATTGTATTCCAAATGAGCCTCTTCAGAGATCATTACAAGATTATTTTTCATTGCCTTGAACACAGGGGAGTGAAACAAGAGCATCAATTTGTCTTAGAGTCATATTAATTTGTCATTTTAAAGGCAATCTATTCCAATATGAGAAGAAACTTCTGATTGAACTTGTCATCATTTCAATTTATAATGATATCAGGCAGTATTGAAGCAGTGACTTTGTCATTGTGACCTTTAGCAGTGTATGGCTGAGGCTCTCTGGCTTTGGGTCAGCAGGTTCTGATACGGCAGATGCAGTGGGATATTCAAACTTTCATTCACATGGCAAGACATGGCGATCCCAAAGTTTTTTTTTAATTAATTTTTGGAACATGGGTGTCACTAGCTGGCCAGCATTTATTGCCTATCCCTAGTTGTCTGAGAGCAATTAAGAGCCAACCACATTGCTTTGGCCCTGGACTTACATGTAGGCCAAACCAGGTAAGGACGGCAGATTTCCTTCCCTAGAGGACATTAGTGAACCAGACGGGTTTTTCCAACAATTGATAATGGTTTCATGGTCATCAGTAGATTCTTAATTCCAGATTTTATTTATTGAATTCAAATTCCACAATTAGCTGTGGAGGTTTTTGAACCTGGAACCCAGAACATTAGCTGAGTTTGTGGATTAATAGTCTAGAGGTAATACCGCTAGGCCATTGCCTGCCCATTCAACCAGTGGCCAGAATTTTCTGGGCGTGCTAGCTCCTGGCAGGAATTACTTTGGCCTGGAGAATCAGGCTTCGATCAAAAAAGACATGTTTGGCTCCGGATACCCAATCGATGATATTCTCAGCTTCCCACACTGCTCCCGACTGGGTTGCCAACCCAGATCAGGCAGGAATTCAAGAAATATTCAAATTGACCTCTTTTACATGTGTTCGGTGGGCTTGAAGCCCAATTCAATTCTCCTTTGCTATTCATCCATCTCCCCAGAGGGATCTGCACCAGGTAGGATTTGGTTACGAGCACCTGCAGACAACTTGGAGACCCTTGTTCCAATTAATTGATTGACACAAAGGCTGGAATGTTGCAGCCATTTGCACTGGCGGGATTGTCCGATCCTGCTGCAGTGAATAGAGATTTGGCCGAATACCAAATTGTCTGACCTTGCTTGAATAGATATGAATGGCCAGTAAGATTGTGCCCAAAACTTTAACTTTAAGTTAAATCATGTCTTTATATGGAAAACTTTAAATACCTATGAGTGCTATAAAACTGATTCTCGTGCTCTATCACAAATCAATGTTTCTATTCCCCACCAAATCTACTGTAACAAATATACAAACATAGATTTTAACTATTGTATTCATCTAATGAGTCTCTATCCATTCATGCCAGCCAGTCATGGAGAGGGATTAGATTCCATCAAGCTTAAAGCTAGAGGGTCCTTTCTTATTCTGCATTCTTCTTTTTTCTGATTCTGTTCTCTAAAGCTCCAATTTTAATTTCTGATACTGGCCAGAACACATGCAGTTTTGCATATAGGAATTTACCATAAGCATATCATGCAAATTGATTTATCTTAGACTGACTGATCTTAACACAGTTGTCTTCAGTTAACTTAGCTTTTCATTTCAAAATCATTTTATTTGATTGATGTTACAATTTTCCCCTTGAAAATACAAAGAACAAAGAACAATACAGCACGGGAACAGGCCCTTTGGCACCGATCATGTGTTCCGAACTAGACCATAGTGCTTCACGTCGTTAGTGTACGCTTGACCTGGACCATTTGATGGGCAACACGACAGTTCAGTGACTAACGCTGTGCTGTGCAGATACATGGATTTGGGCCTGTGTCTGTGGGAGTTTGCGCATTCTCCCCGTGCTTGCGTGCGTTTTCTCTGGGTGCTCCGGTTTCCTCCCACATCCCAAAGATGTGTTCTTAGGCTAATTGGCAAAACAAATTCTCCCTAAATTGTCTCAAATTTGGTTTTTAATCCATAGATCTATTAACATGGACAGGGATCGCGGGTAGAGGTGAGAACATCGGGGTGGCGGCGTGGGCTTGTTGGGCCGAAGGGCCTGTTTCCCGTGCTGTTTTGTTCTTTGTTCTTTATTCTCAGTCTGTTTATGTGGCTATCTAAATAAGTCTTAAATGATCATAGTGTGCCAGCCTCAATCACTTTGCTTGGTAGTGCATTCCAGATCTCCACCACCCTCTATGTAAAATATGTCCCCTGCAAATCCGTATTGAACCTTGCCCACCCCTTACCTTCAACTTGTGATCATCCCAGACCCTGCCACCAGGGAGGCATCCTGGATTCTCATTGCACTGCCTGTCTGAGCCTCTAACTATTGAGTCCCCAATAACCATTATCTAGTATCCTGCTGACTTTATTACCCATCATAAAACAGAAGCCATTTGTTACAGGTAAAGAAAAATAATTTCTTTTCACAGCCACACACTTTTCACTGGAGTTTAAAACTTCTGTCCTGAAGTTTTCCCATCAAACCATAATAATGACTTTTCTTGCTTGGCCATTTTTATATGCAACAATAGCTCACTGGCCACACAGCTACTGGGCTTTTCACTTACTCTTTTATGTAAACATTTGGGTTTGAAACAATGGGGGCTACTTGAGATGCATTTAAGGATGAAAGGAAAGAAATAAACACAACAGGATGTATGCTGAATAAAAGCTATTAAGCTGTCAATCAACAAGTGTTCAAAGAACTAGTTTGAAATTGAATGGAAAGATAGATTTTGAGAGGGTTTGAAGATATTTCAAAAACTCTGAGCTTTCTATGAAGGCTCAGCGAGTTGAAATAAATGCTGTATTGAAACAATGAGGTTGAGCGAACAGATACAGAGATGGAAATTCCCGAACTAATGAAAGTGGCTGTCTTCTGATAGTCACAAGACTTGCAAAGGATCTTCTCACACCTGTAGCTTCCGAGACAAGGAAAAGCAGACATCTTCTGCTGAATGGAATACTGTGGTGATTTGGAATCTTTCCAGCTATCCAGGAAGCACCAAGATTCATATGACCTGGGAAACTTGAATGTTTTTCAAAACAGAGACAATAGTAAGAATTTTAGCCCAGATTGGTACCTGAATTCACCATGCTGAAACCGAACAACAACTTTCGCAGGGCTAAAATGGTCATTCCAGCCACAGGTCCCCCTTCTCGAGGGATAGTGCGAAGGTCAATCACTTGTCCTCATTTCAAGCACGTCCAACCCCAGGACTATTGGGGGAATTCTCCCTCTGCAGCCCAGCAATGGCAGAGGGGCACATGGGAACTGGACAAATCCCCTTCGACCCCCCCCGTCAGAGATGCCTGGCCATGGTGTCAGTGCCAGTGAGCCATGCATCATTGGCATGACAAGTGCGGGACCTGAAGTGGGCGCCTCAAATGTGAGGGAGTTTGAGGAGGAAGAGAAGCTGAGAGGGGGTTGGTTAAGGGCCAGTCTTATACTTGTATGTGTAAAGAGGGTACCATTTCCACTTTGGGATGAAGGGGGAGGGGAACCTGTTCACAAACACTGAGATCGGGACACTATGACGTCTGAACAATTGGGTTGGCCTGTGCAATTCGCAGAATGCATAAAATTACATCCATCAGATGGGAGAATCCTACCGACAGATGCTGATAGACAAACACACCAGTTTACCTGCTGGAATGGGCACTTAGCCCCAACTCAGGAGAATCCTGCCCTGTGTCTTTTAAAGCATTTTAAATAACTTTGCAATGGTGGTGATCATGTCTGTTTAATTAGCAAACAGTCTTCTATAGATCTGGATGATAAAACACAAGAAGATTATGACTACAGTCAGATCATTAACAAAAATGATCACAATCATGATCATGTTATGATCACAGAGAGCAAATGTTTACTCTTGTGTGGAACATGCCTTTTTATGCATTCTGAAAATGAGTAAAATTATTGAAGTAGGCCATTCAACATTCCAAGTCCACTCTGCCATTCACTATAATCATGGCTGATCGTCCAGCTCAATAGTCTTGTCCCAACTTCGTCTCATATCCTTTGATCCCTTTCATCCATAGAGTTATATCTAACTGCTTCTTGAAAAGATCAATATTTTGGCCTCAACTACATTCTGTCATAGCACAGGCTTACCACTCTCTAGATGAAAAAGTTTCTCCTTATTTCAATCCTAAATGGTCTGTTCTGTATCCTCAGACTGTGACCCCTGGTTCTGGACTCTCCCACCATCAGCAACAGCCTTCTTGCACTTACCTAGTATAGTCCTATTAGAGTTCTATAGGTTTCTATGACATCCCCTTCATTCTTCTGAACTCCAACGAATATAATCTTAACCAACGTAATCCCTCCTCATTCATATGTCAGTCCAGCAGTACCAGGTCTAGTAAACTGATTGGAGAGGGTTCTCTGAGACAAAATTGACTCCCACTTGGAATAAGTGGATGTATTAGCAAGAGGCAACATGGCTTTGTGAAGGAGAAGTCGTGTCTCGCTAGCTTGGTCAATTTTTTGAGGAAGTGACGAAGATGATTGATGAGGGTTGGATAGTGGATGTTATCTATGTGGACTTCAACAAAGCCTTTGACCAGGTCCTTCATGGCAAGCTAGTTCATGAGATGAAGTTTCATAGGATCAGAGGTAAGCTGTTGAGATGGATACAGAATTGGGTCAGTCATAGAAGACAGAGGGTAGCAGTGGATGAGTGCATTTCTGAAGGAGGGCTGTGACAAGTGGCATTCCTCAAGGATCAGTGCTGGGACCTTTGCTATTTGCAATATATATATAAATGATTTGAAGGAAAATGTAACTGGTTTGATTAATTAGTTTGCAGATGACACAAAGGTTGGTGGAACTGTGGATAGTGATAAGGATCATCAGAGGATACAACGCAATATAAATCGGTTGGAGACTTGGATGGAGAGATGGCAGATGGAGTTTAATCTGGACAAATTTGAGGTAATGCATTTTAGAAGGTCTAATATAGGCAGGAAATATACAGTAAATGGCACGACTCTTAAGAGTATTGCTCGGCAGAGGGATCTGGGTGTACAGATACACAGGTCACTGAAAGTAGCAACGCGGATGGCGTCGGTAATCAAGAAAGCATATGGCATGCTTGCCTTCATCAGCCAGGGCATTGAGTTTAAAAATTGGCAAGTCAATTAGTCAGGCCACACTGGAATATAGGGTTCAATTCTGGTCACTGCACTACCAGAAAGATATGGAGGCTTTGGAGAGTGTATAGAAATAATTTACCAGGATGTTGCCTGATATGGAGAGCATTAGCTATGAGGGGAGATTGAAGAAACCTGGTTTGTTCTCGCTGGAACAATAGAGGTTGAGGGACGACCTGATAGAAGTCTACAAGATTATGAAAGGCATGGACAGAGTGGATATTCAGAAACTATTTCCCAGGGTGGAAGACTCAGTTACCAGGGAGCATAGGTTTAATGTGTGAGGGGCAACGTTTAAAAGAGATGTACAAGACAAGTTCTTTTACACAGAGGGTGGTGATTGTCTGGAATTTGCTGCTGGGGAGGTAGTGGAAGCAGATACGACTGTGACTTTTAAGGGGCAAATATATGAATAGGGAATGGAAGGATATAGTCCCAGAAGAGGAGGGGTTTTAGTTCAGTCGGACAGCATGGTCAGTGCAGGCTTGGAGGGCGAAGGGCCTGTTCCTGTGCTGTAATTTTCTTTGATCTTTCTTCTCTGTTCAGATATACTGTCATAAAATAAAATTGACTGTCACAGCTGTAAAGATGGACCTAGTTGGATCTCTCCCATTTGTTATCATACACTGAAGAATTTTGTGATGTTGTACTAATAATCCTGTTCTTATTATTTTAGTCATATTCTTTATGTTTTTATCTTTCTATATTTTTATGTTTCCTTCCCTTTTCCATTCCCCAAAGCACATTTGTGTCCTTCCAGTGACACTTGCTATACTCATGTCTAAGAATAACTGGGCCCTTAAGCTATGACAAAGCAATGGTCTTTTATGGGTTACAGAATGGTTCTTCTGATCAGGACAGACAAACCAACATCTTTCTAAAATAGCATGTAGCAGTTTGAGCCTTTCTCACCAATCAGGAAATACAGATGATGAAGGGGCTGGACTGGGTTTTAACCACAAAATTTTGAAGTAAACTCTGAGATCTTTACAAGTCAGCTGTGGTGCTGTGCATGTTCCTTTGATTCCAAGTCAGGTAAAAAAAATTTACTTTTCAAGCAGGACGTTTTTTTTTCAGAATGTTCTGATATAATTTGGTTAACATTATCTTTTGTGGAATGTTCAAATAGAAGTTTTATTGCAATAGGCAACTGTTATTTATTTTTTATCTATTTAATATAAATACAAATCATTGCACAGTCAGAAGCCATTTGATGACTTCAATGGTTGAATTTGTACATGCCAATATTAAGTAACTATAGATACTGTACTTTGCAGAACTGTTACTATGATGCTGGTCACATAACTAACAAAAATCGATGGTGCTTATATTTCTGATTTTATTCACTTAATTTTCATACCACAGATATGGAATAATGAAATTTCTAATGGAAAATAGGAGAATGCCTATTTTTCCTTTAATAAACTGACTATTGAAATCAGAGGAATACATTACATGAGAAAATGATTTATGAGAATGAGATTTCACCAGTAGGTATTGAATTACAGGAACAAAGAGCATTCATCTATTTCTCACTCGGAAAGAATTTCACTACTGGATGTTGAAATGTATTTTGATTGTTTGTGTATTTAAGGTTATGAAGGAGACTATATCCTATTATTGGCCACTCTTATCTGAAATGATTAAATTCTTTATCAAACTCTTCTCTTTAAAAGGTCAGAGAATGGCAACTATTTCAGTTATGCAGGGCAGTAAGTAGGCCACTTGAAAGCAGGCATCACTCCATAATTGCTGCCCTGTACAAAACAAGCAACAACCTCTCAATTCAATACTGATTAATTATGCATTTAACAAAATTTATCTGTGGTCAACTGCTCTCTAAATAGAAATTGAATTTTTACTTTGGAAAACATTTTTGCCATTGGCCATGAATAAAACTTCCTTCCAATTAAAAACATTTATGACTGTTAACAAAAGAATACTTCAAAATAATTAAACTTTACAGTGCTCAGAACTGTTTTGCTGTCCAGATATATGTGACATCATAAAATTAGTAAATTAATGCTTTTGGAATCTTCAGCATTCATTTTTGCTCTTTTCTCATCAAGAATTATACATTTGGGAATAGGTTGCTTGAATATATTACTATTGACCACTAAAAATGCATTGAATGTGAGAAAAGTTTCTAATGAAGTTAACTTGATCTTGAACTTTTAATTTTGACTATACATCTAAGGGAATATAATATATTGTGATCCTTTTTCAAAATTATTCTAACAAAACACTGAAAATATTGTTTCATGCCCATAGAGTGGCCAGAATGAACAGAATTTCCCTGCTAGAGCTAACAACACTCCTTGTGATAGGCACATGTCTTATAAAAGTCAAGATATATAGAATCATAGAATCCTGCAATGCAGAAGAAAGATATTCAGCCCATTGACTTTGCTGAGACCACAATCCACCAGGTTTTATCCCCACAACTCCATGCATTTACCCTAGCTAGTCTCTCTGACACTAAGGGACAATTTAGCTAATCACCTAACTTGCACATCTTTGGATTGTGGAAGGAAACCAGAACACCCAGGGGAAACCCAATAATAATTTTCTGTTATGAATTGTTTATCAACAAGCATCATTTTGGAACTAATTGAACAGAACTTCCAATTGTTTATGATGAATAAATGGCAAAGGATGGGTACAACTCATAAGAAAATGGTCAAAAATATCCAAGTTATAACTACTGCTTAATTAGCATCTCATGCATTTACCTAGTTAGGTTCTATACTTGTGCTCTAAATGTCTGCCTATTTATAGTTGGCCATATTAAAATTAGAGTGCAAAGATACATTTTAAATACCCAAACAACATTTTAGTCTCAACACCTGAATTTTGTTTAATCATCTTTGCATACTATATGTAATGGGCAGCAAAGACTATTAAAGAACTGTGCAGTTCATGAAAATGGATTTAAGTTCATTACTTTAAAATCAAGTTTAATTATATAAGTTTAATTACAAAACTATTACTCAAATCAATTTCTGAACCATGTTTCTTGTCTTTTTTTCTCTCTCATTTTCCACTTAGTTAATCAGTTGTTATGTATCTTGATACCTTTTTCCAGCTAGACTCAAGATGTTTTCATAAAGTGGATTTCAGGATTCCTCCTTAATTTAGTAGCATTGGCAAGATGGAAAATTACATTCACAGGCAGACTGCATCTCATTGCCATTCCTGCTCTAATCACACTTTCATGGTGTAGAGATGCTGGCATTGCACTGGGGTAAACACAGTAAGAAGCCTGACAATATCAGGTTTAAATCCAACCAATTTATTTGATAGTAAATTTGCAAGCTTTCGACCCTCTGGCCTTTGTCAGGTGAATGAGGTGTTCTGGTCTCAAACAGCACACATAATAGGACAGACTGTTTACAGATTACTGATTAGAATGTGAATCTTTACAACTAACCTGCTATTCAAGTCTTAAAGTGGCTAACAATGTGAGTGGAAGGAGCACTGAGCACAGGTTAGAGAGATGTGTAGTGTCTCCAGACAGCACAGTAAGTGAGGTTTTTTGCTAACCCTGGCAAGTCATTGGGGTTACAGATAGTGTGACATGAAGCCAAGGTCCCTGTTCAGACTGTCCTCAGACCTTGGCTTCATGTCACACTATCTGTAACCCCCATGACTTGCCTGAATTTACTTGAATAGTAGATTAGGTGTAAAAATTTGCATTCTAATCAATAATCTGTAAACAGTCTGTGCTATTATGTGTGCTGTTAGAAACCAGAATACCTCATTCACCTCTCGAAGGCCAGAGGGTTGAAAGCTTATGAGTTTATTATCAAATAAATCAGTTGGATTTAAACCTGGTATTGTCAGACTTCTTACTCTACTCACACTTTCAGGCAGAGATTCATCTACACGGGGTTTTGTAGAGGTGAATTAGTGGGAAGTTAAATGTCAGACTGGTTTGTGGGATTACTATCAAATAAATTAGTTGGACTTAACAAAGAACAAAGAACAACACAGCACCGGAAACAGGCCTTTCGGCCCAACAAGCCCGCGCCGCCGTCCTAACATCTTAATGACATATAGGGACCAATTTGTTACCCAATCAGCCTAAGAGCACATTTTTGGGATGTGGGAGGAAACTGGAGCACCCGCAGAAAACCCACGCAATCACGGGGAGAACGTGCAAACTCCCGCAGACACAGGCCCAAATCCATGTGTCTGCACAGCAACAGCAATAGTCCCTGAGCTGTCATGGTGCCCATCAGATGGTCCAGTTTAAGCATACACTAACGACGTGAAGCACTAGGCAACTCCTGAAGCAACATCCAAGAGCAGCCCTCGCACGACCTGCCGCATGCATGCCCTTGCTGGTCAACAAGGTGGACCGAACATCCTGTGGAGACAAATAGGATATTTAAACAGTCCTACTATATCCCTCTATCTGCATACCGCTCATGTGGCTGTCCAAGAGACCCTTAAACAACCCTAGCGTGCCTGCTCCCACCACCTTACCTGGTAGTGCATTCCACACTCCCACTACCCTTTGTGTGAAAAACTGCCCTCTAATATTCGTCTTATACATAGCCCCCCTCACCTTAAGGCCGTGACCCCTCGTTCTATGTGAATCTAATGGTGGAAAAAGCTTACCACCATTTACTCTATCTATACCCCTCATAATCTTATATATCTCTAATAGATCCCCTCTCAGCCGATGTCTTTCAAGGGAAAACAACCCCAGTGTGTTCAATCTTTCCTCGTAAGACAGCCTTTCCATACCAGGCAGCATCCTGATAAATCTCCTCTGCACTCTCTCCAGGGCCTCCACATCCTTCCGGTAGTACGGCGACCAGAACTGGACGCAGTACTCCAAGTGAGGCCTAACTAACGTTCTATACACTTGCAACATTAGACTCCTACCCTTGTATTCTATACCTCTTCCTATGAAGGCTAACATACCATACGCTTTCTTTATCACATTCTCCACCTGCACTGACACCTTTAGAGACTTGTGAACCTGCACCCCCAGGTCTCTCTGCATCTCTGTACTGTGGATAGTTTTACCTTTTATCCTATAACTCCCTGCTACATTTTTCCAGCCAAAATGCATCACCTCGCATTTATCCGGATTAAATTCCATTTGCCATCTCTCTGCCCAATCTACCAGCCTATCTATGTCCTGTTGTATTGTCTGGCACTGCTCCTCAGTTCCTGCCAATCCAAGCATCTTAGTGTCATCAGCAAATTTGCTGATCACACCACCTACCCCCTCTTCCAAGACATTTATATAAACCACAAATAGAAGAGGTCCTAGTACTGAGCCCTGTGGCATACCACTAGTGACTGACCTCCAGTTGGAAAAAGAGCCTTCCACTACTACCCGCTGTCTCCTCCTCCCAGGCCGGGACTTAAACCTGGTGTTGTGAGACTTCTTACTGTGTTTACCCCAGTCCAATGCTGGCATCTCTACATCATCACTGCCAGTGACTACAATGATCAACCATGGTCTCAAGATCTCTTTCTCCGTTCACTCTAAGCAAATTACATTGCTGTCCATTGAACTGGAAAATAAGGGCAGTTGTTTCACATCCATTTCATTTGATATGATTTCCACGATGTAGCCATCAAACAATGAGATTTGAATGTTGTAACATTCATTTGGAAAAGGGCTTTCTGCCATCTCATTGATGATTCCATACATTGGATCGTGCCAGTTAAAATTCTAATTCAAGTGACCTTTACAAAGCCTGAAATATAAACTTAAAATTCTGGTTATTTTTCTAAATGTTATCAACAGTTCTGTCTCCATTTTCAACCATTTACTGAAGTGATTTCATCTCTTTAAATTGACCTTAGCTTTGCTAACAGAGAGATTCCCAATGCCAGGTACAATATGCATTACATGCTATGTAAATGAAGTTAACTCCATGAAATCTTTGTCATTGTACTAATAGCCCGATAGTTTATAATAATGGATACCACCAACTAATACCTAAGTTAAATCACTATCATAGAATACCTATGGTGCAAAAGGAGGCCTTTTGACCCATCCCATCACCCCACTTATTTACCCTACTAATTCCATGGCACTAAAGGGCAATTTACAATGGACAATCAATTAAAATATCCTTTTAATATGGCTTTTCATAATCAGTCCACTGGTTGGAACTAAAGTTCATTCTGTGTAAGCATTCATATAAACCATGTAGGGATTCTGTGTTGATACAATACGTACCTCAACACACTTGCACCTGCCTCTGTCATGCAAGTGAGGTGCAATTCTACTGACTCTGTAAACACCTGCCAATGTCTTCAGGAATTCTTACTCATTGTGATTGCATTTTTTTTAAACAAGTGGCAAGCAAATTGTATTCTACATTTTTCTAAGTATATAAGAACCCAAAAACACGTGGATCCTGAAATTCCTCAGGCATTCTGCTGCTCTTCTATTGCATTTACAGCAAGAAGCTACAATGTTCATTTGGGATTTTGCAGAATCTGTATCTTAAACTTACAGGAGGACTCTTAATTGTTTTGAATTTTATTCCTACAGCAACGCCACAGAGACCCGTTCTGGTTTTTATTCTTTCAGTCCTAAGATATTAATTTTGAACATGTCAGACACAGAAGACATTATGGAGGAACTTGAGTAGGTATAATTTTTATTTGGCACAATATGTATCTTTACATTGCTACCTTTTTCTTTGACTTTTTAAGAATTAAAACTTTTCTTCAATATTTGAGTGAACTATTGAATCATAGAATCCCTATAATGAAGAAGAGACCATTGGCCCATCCCATCACCCCACTTATTTACCCTACTGATTCCATGGCACTAAAGGGCAATTTAGTCAGCACTGACTCTGACAATCGAGCCAGCACTGACTCTGACAGATGAACTTAGCTAGGCCCTCTCCATCACTCTATCCCGTAACTCCACTCAATCATCATGGCTGAGCCATGGCTGGTGCATCTTTGGACATTAAGGGCTCATTTTGCATGGCTAATCCAATCTTTAGACTATTGTGATGCTTCCCCGTATGTTCATTTCAAACCATTCCTCTGTTGAAGGAAGAGACTCCTTACTTCTATTACCTCAGCCAAGAGGGCATTCTTCATATTCATCACTCCTTTCCTATATACCTCAATCAGGGATTCTCCGGTCCTATTGTCAGTGTAACCACCCCTCTCCCACATACCCCCAGCCCCCAGCCCTTGGCTTTCCAACCGACATGGGCTGATGTCAATGGGAATTACCATTGACAGCAGCGGGATCAAAGAATGCCACCATTAGTAAACAATGCTCCACCTACTACTGGCGGGAAACACGTAGCTGGGAGGCCAGAGAATCTAGCCCATAGAACATAGAACATAGAACAATACAGCACAGAACAGGCCCTTCGGCCTTCGATGTTGTGCCGACCAAAATAAAAAGCAATGCCCCTCCAAACTAAACCATTCCCTTCTCTTCCATATACTTATCAACTAACCTCTTAAACGCCACCAACTTGGCGCATCTACAACTGCTGCAGGCAGGGCATTCCACTCCCGAACCACCCTTTGGGTAAAGAACCTACTCTGATATCCGTCCTATAACTATCACCCCTTAATTTAAAGCTGTGTCCCCTCGTGCTAGCTTTCTCCATCCTAGGAAAAAGGCTATCCCTGTCCACCCTATCTAAACCTCTAATCATCTTATATGCTTCAATAAGATCCCCTCTTAGCCGCCTCCTTTCTAACGAAAACAACCTCAAATCCCTCAGCCCCTCTTCATAAGACCTGCCCTCCATACCAGGCACCATCCTGGTAAACCTCCTCTGTACCCTCTCCAATGCCTCCACATCTTTCTTATAATGTGGGCACCAGAACTGCACACAATACTCCAAGTGCGGCCGCACTAGAGTTTTGTACAGTTGCAACATGATGCTGCGGCTCCTAAATTCCATCCCCCTACCAATAAAAGCTAAGACTCCATATGCCTTCTTAACAACTTTATCCACTTGACTGCCTACTTTCAGGGATCTAATGACACATACACCAAGATCCTTCTGTTCCTCAACACTATTAAGAGCCCTACCATTAGCCCTATACTCTACACATTTATTGTTCCTGCCAAAGTGCATTACCTCACACTTTTCCACATAAAACTCCATTTGCCACCTCTCGGCCCAGCTCTGCAACTTGTCCAAGTCTCTCTGCAAACTATAACACCCCTCTTCACTATCTACCACTCCACCGACTTTAGTGTCATCTGCCAATTTACTGATCCATCCCTCAATACCCTCATCCAGATCATTTATAAAAATTACAAACAGCAGGGGCCCCAAAACAGACCCCTGAGGCACACCACTCGTCACCAACTCCACGATGAATATCTCCCATCAACCACCACCCTCTGTCTTCTATCTGCCAGCCAATTCCTAATCCAATTAGCTAAATCACCCTCTATTCCACACATCTGCATCTTCTGTAGAAGTCTTCCATGGGCCACCTTATCAAACGCCTTACTAAAGTCCATATATACTACATCAACCGCCTTACCCCCATCCACCTCTTTGGTCACTTTCTCAAAAACTCAATGAGGTTAGTAAGGCATGACCTACCCTTCACGAAACCATGCTGACTATCCCCAATCAATTCATTTCTCTCTAAATAACTATAAATCCTATCCCTAATAATTCTCTCCAATACCTTGCCCACAACAGAAGGAAGACTCACTGGCCTATAATTCCCTGGAAGGTCTCTCTTCCCCTTCTTAAACAATGGGACCACATTCGCTATCCTCCAGTCCTCCGAACCACACCCGTAACCAACGAGGACCTGAAGATCAGAGCCAGAGGCTCTGCAATCTCCTCTCTTGCCTCCCAGAGAATCCTAGGGTAAATCCCGTCCGTCCCAGGGGACTTATCCAACTTCAAACCCTCGAGAATTTCTAACACATCCTCCCTATCTACTACAATACTTCCCAATTTGCAACCCTGTACCTCATTGTTCTCCATAGCTACATTTCCAGCACTCTGCGTGAATACCGAAGAGAAATATTTATTCAGTGCCTCACCAATCTCTTCAGGTTCCATGCACAACTTCCCACTGCTGTCTATGACTGGCCCAATATGTTCTATATTGAGTCTATTACATTACATTAGGCCTCCCATTAACTAATCTGACTTCAGACAGTAAATATTTCCCTGATTATTTCTTCCAATGAGTAACAGCAGCCATTGATCCGCGTTGAATGCATTCTTTCATTGTCGGACTACTTGGAAATATTATCCAGGTCAATTAATAATTTCACTAGCTTTGTTAATAATGGAGGACATCACAATGAAATCCAATCCTACCTTACCTTGCTATTGATCTGCATTGAATGCAATCTTTCATTGTCGGATTACTTGGAAATATTATCCAGGTCATTTAATAGTTTCACTGGCTTTGTTACTGATGAAGGACACCACAATGAAATCCAATCCTATCTTTCTTTGACATCCACACACGTTAAATCTTAATGGCAGTATGTCCATGGGTAGGAAACTTGGTCCAGCTTTCTTTCCCTGACTCTGAGGCCAATTTTAATGCCATAGTCTCAGCTATAATCAAATAACTCAATATAGACCAATGTGAATCTAGGACCTTCCTAATTTATACAGTTCAGTTAATCACTGAGACAACTTGCTGAGCATTTGTGAGATTTTTAAATGAGTATTATTTTGTTTCAGGGAACAGGAAGGTAAGAAGTTGGTTATGAAAATGCTGAAGTTTCATCTTTTTAAAAAGAAACACTCCAGTGACCTAGAGTAAATATGTTTTCTTGTGTTTTATTTGCTTGATATAACAGAAGAAGAAGCTGCAGGTATGTAACTTTTTGACTGAGCATTTACGTAACTGAATATTTAATATTTTTTTCGGTAGCTTTAAGAAGATACAGAAAAAGAAGGGAGGCAATTTTAACCATCAGCTCAAATTTCAATATATACCAATGATCTCCTTATCATAGCATTTAATCTTCTTGTGCTGGGACTGCACAGTTTATGCTTTCCATACATTGAGGATCATGCTTGCTATTGATCATTCATGGGAAGAAATCACTTGTGGCATTAGTTTTGCAATTTTTTAATGGATTCTTACCTGCATGAATTTGTCTTACATTCTTAATTAAATAGTGCTTAGGATTAATTTTTTATATTCCTCTTAGTATCATATAGACCTCTATAAGGACTCATCACATATTTTAACTTGAAATAGTGATCAGAATTTACCTTTTCCCTTTCACTCCTTTCTTATATATCACAATCAGGGACTCTCCAGTCCCATTGTCAGCACAACCACCCCACCCTCCCAGCCCTTGGCTTTCCCACCGATGTGGGCTGATGTCAATGGGAATTGCCATTGACAGCAGCAGGATCAGAGAATGCCACGACTAGCAAACAATGCTCCACTTCCTGCTGGTGGGAAACATGTGACTGGGAGGCCAAGAATCTAGCTCATGTTCTGTATTGAGTCTATTATCATTCCCAGGTTACATTAGGCCTCCCATTAACTAATCTGACTTCAGTCAGTAAATATTTCCCTGATCATTTCTTCCAATGAGTAACACCAGCCATTGATCTGCGTTGAATGCAATCTTTCATTGTTGGAATACTTGGAAATATTATCCAGGTCTTTTAATAATTCCATTGGTTATTTCAGCTTAGTTAATTTATCATTTACAATTTGAGCAACTGATCCAGTGATTCTGAGTTCAAGGAATGTATGATCTTATATACATCATTTTATATTTATAGTAGGCATCTGATGCTTTCCAATCTGACATGAAACACTTTCTGAAAGTCAAGACCAATTTGGAATAAGATTTTCTGATATACACTTGAAAATCAAATGGTCACAAAAAAACAGAAGGGGCTGATCAGACGTTTTAATACATTATTTCATAGAAATAATCTTCCAGTTTGTTCCTATTCTATAATATCCCAGATTTGTTCTATCCATGTTAGTTTTTTTCCAATCCAATGAGACATTCCCTATTTTCATTGATACCCTCATATATGAAACTTGTGAATTTCATCCCCAGTTCAATTAGCATCCTTGGGTAATTATCATCCATTCCCAGGGATTCAATGGGTATATCAATTTGAGTTGCTGGGACATTTTTCCAGTGAGACAGTTTCTGCTTTTGTCGCTAGGCTGCGCCAAATAAAAAGAAGAACAAAGAACAACACAGCATGGGAACAGGCCCTTTGGCCCTACAAGCCCGCACCTCCATTTTAACATTGTGGGTGCCCTCTTCTATCTATGACCTTTATCTACGCCTATTGGATTCCACAATAAAGGTGTGCAAATTTAGAGAATTATAACCAGATTGAGGGACACCTAACTTAGGGACAATTTATTAACACCAATCAGCCTAAGAACATATTTTTGGGGGTGTGGGAGGAAACTGGAGCACCCGGAGAAAACCCGTACAAGCATCTGGAGAATGTGCAAACTCCCACAGACACTGGCCCAAATCCATGTATTTGCAGAGCAAACAGTGATAGTCACTGAGCTGTCATGTTGCTGTCAGCTGGTCCAGTTTAAGTGTACACTAAGGGCGTGAAGCATTAGGCAACTCTCGAAGCAACATCCAAGAGCAGCCCTCGTCTGATCCACCGCGTGTATGCCCCTTGTTGGACCGAATCGCCTGTGGATGTAAGAAAAAAAACTTCAATCAACATACACAACTTATACTGTGAATTTGGCCCGTTTATAAGTAATATGTTGCAGGATTGCTTGTATATCCACCACAGTTTTACCCCCAACCACAACAGGAATTGGAACAGGTGAGGGACGGACATTGGAAAGGTCCCTTTGTGGATTTTTTGCATGATTCATATTTGTGACCTTTGTAGTGTGGGAGATTCATTTTGAAACTGCGGCTGAAAAAACTGGTGCAATTTACTTCAATTTTTACCTGAATTCGACACTTTGGGAAGATTCACCCCACTATATTATTTCCCTTTTTTCAACTACCCATTTAACTCACCTTTAAAATGTTCTGAAGGTATCTGCTTCAACCGCCAATGTTAGAAATGCATTCCACAGTCTCATAATCCTCTCATATTCCTCTTGTTCTCTGTCCCATTTTCATTTTGTGTCTGTAATTTCTTCAATCACTGAAAATGAAAATCAGGAGGGTGGGGACTGAACCCAGTATTTATACATGGGATTTAATGGATTGGGAGTTACAGGTAATTCTATGGCGTGGTTGGTATGGATATGATCGGTGCAACTTGTGGGTCGAAGGGCCTCTTTGTGCTGTAGTGTTCTATGTTCTTAACCCCTGGCATCAGTGTCTTGTTGCTCTCTACTCTTGTCCCATCACTTCATTGATGTTAAACACTCCATGGCATTGTCTTGTAAGATCCTCTATTTTAATGGAAACAACTAATAAATAAATCTGTTCTATTCAATCTTCCATTGATCAATCTAGTACATTTATCATAGGGTATACTTATTTCTTTTAATAATGCCAAAAACATATTAATATTAATTTAGCAATCTGAGGAAATGAGTTGTTGTAAGTGAAATTGGTCATAGGGTTGAGAGTTAGTGATCTGTAATGTTTGTCCGCGGATAAAAGCATTTGAATAGATATCTCTGATCGAATAGGCATGCGTGGCTCTGACTAAACTACTTTCTTGAAGATTTTCAAGAGGTATCTTTTAATTCTACAGGACAACCCAAACTCTAAAATTCATTTTTGTAGGAGACAGAGCAATGCTTTTATTTAGTTTGCACCAATTAAATTTTGCCTAAGCAACACAGGTCCTAAAAACCCATGTTTGCAGGACCTTTCTAATTTTGATGTCTTAAACTTGTTTTTTTATTGGAAAATATTGTGCTGTATGAACATATGTACATATTTTTATAATTGTTTTAAAGTTGTTACTTTATAATACTGATTCATTCAAATTTTTAATTTATGAATCTATTACCTCCACAGAAGAGGAACATGAAGAAAATAGTAAATAAATATTTAACTCCATAAATTTTCATAGCAAATAACAAATCTGGTAACATTTATGGTTGTTTCATGTCCAATTTAGTAGTGTCTCCCATATATTTAGTGAAGTTAGCTGAATTGGTTAAATTAATGGTTAGCTGATCCAGTCCCTGCTTTGATGAAGATGGCTTTGATGCGTAACAGTGAATGTTATTGATTAACTATATGAGGCAAAAAAATTATGCCTTCTCAGTATAAAAAGTTCCAATTACTATAGCAAACACACTTGCTGGGATTTTGCCTGCTAACATCTCTGGCCCAAACTTTCAGTTTCAGTAGTAGTCATTACTAAGATGTTCGCCACGATGGAGGCTGGTAGAGCAGCGCAACTTCCGATGATCTGACTAAGCACTGAAACTTGGTGTACTTGAATGTGCTTCAGAAAAGCTGATGCTGATTATTCCACTGTAAGCTGTCATCTAGCGACCTGAGCTCATTGCAGATTACACGACCTTTTAGATTGGTTACATTGAAACTGCTCTTGCTGACATTGAATATCCCAAACTACACCTCTTGAATGTTATAACACTCCTATTCCTCTGCCTCCTGCACCAACATCTTCAAACCCACATCCCCACCCCAGGCACCCGGTCCCCACCTTCAAGTACTGTTTCTGATGTCAGCATGACTGAGGAGCTGATGGGTAGCAGATGGAAACAAAGAGTAAAAGCATTAATTGTTTCTTTTTCTTTTCCTTACTGCTATTTTTGAAACTATTGAGCATTTATTATGAACTGTCGCCCTTCTAACAAATCTAAATCCCTGCCACTTGGTTAGCTATGTATTTCAAACTTTTTTTTGCTTTTTACTCGAGCTGCACCCAACCTTGCCTACGGTGGCAAATAGTGATTGTACAGTAGCTATTCTATTTGTAGCTGTATGTAAGAAATTCTGATAGGAATTCTCCCATGCGTCCTCCCCCACTCCCAACTTTGCCGGTCAGTTCAGTGGCAGACTGGGATATCAGAGGAGGGACGGAGATGGTGTGGGAGAGGGGAGGTGTGCGTTCCAAAATGGAATCCAAAATGGAATCCAAAGATGTGCGGGTTAGGTTGATTGGCCATGTTAAGAAATTGCCCCTTAGCGTCCAGGGATGCGTAGGTTAGAAGGATTAGTGAGTATTTAGGGATACAGGTGAGGCCCTGGGTGGGATTGTGTTCAGTGCAGACTCGATGGGCCGAAGGGCCTGTTTCTGCATTGTAGGGTTCTATGATTCTATAATGCCGACGGAGGCCTGGCCAGAGTCTTAATGATGTGGAGATGCTGGCGTTGGACTGGGGTAAACACAGTAAGAAGTCTGACAATACTAATTTTAAATCCAACCGATCTATTTGATAGTAAACTCGCAAACTTTCGACTCTATGGCCTCCGTCAGGTGAATGAGGTGTTCTGGTCTCCGACAGCATACATACCAGCACAGACTGTTTACAGATTACTGATTAGAATGTGAATCTTTATACCTAACCTGCTATTCAAGTCTTAAAATGGCTAACAATGTGAGTGGAAGGAGCACCGAGCAGTTTAACCTGCGCTCTTTAACCTGTGCTCAGTGCTCCTTCCACTCACATTGTTAGCCACTTTAAGACTTGAATAGCAGGTTAGATGTAAAGATTCGCATTCTAATCAGTAATTTATAAACAGTCTGAGCTGATATGTGTGCTGTTGGAGACCAGAACACCTCATTCGCCTGACAAAGGCCATAGAGTCGAAAGCTTGCGAGTTTACTATCAAATAAACTGACGTTGTCAGACTTCTTACAGAATCTTAATTCCAGACTGGATTCTTTGTCATGCCAGCAGAAAATCACACTGGTCCAGGACAACATCAGTTTAAATCCAACCGATTTATTTGATAGTAAACTCGCAAGCTTTCGACTCTATGGCCTTTGTCAGGCGAATGAGGTGTTCTGGTCTCCAACAGCACATATATCAGCTCAGACTGTTTATAAATTACTGATTAGAATGTGAATCTTTACATCTAACCTGCTATTCAAGTCTTAAAGTGGCTAACAATGTGAGTGGAAGGAGCACTGAGCACAGGTTAAAGAGCACAGGTTAAACTGCTCGGTGCTCCTTCCACTCACATTGTTAGCCATTTTAAGACTTGAATAGCAGGTTAGGTATAAAGATTCGCATTCTAATCAGTAATCTGTAAACAGTCTGTGCTGGTATGTATGCTGTTGGAGACCAGAACACCTCATTCACCTGATGGAGGCCATAGAGTCGAACATCATTAAACATCTGGCACACAGGTGTTGGGACTCTGAACAATGCATTTAAAGTTCAAGATGAAGGCCACCAATAACCTTGCGCCCCATAACATTGCAGCAGTTTGTCGGGTTGGGGCAGAGGGGGTCGGGGGGATGGAGCGTGAGTGAACGGGAGAGCATCTACAGGCAGATCTTCCAGCTTCAGTGTCATCAAGTGTCATCCATCTTCCAGCCATAGAATACCCCTGGAGATCCAGCCATCTTCTTCAACAGTAGTCAGAGATGTTGAGTGTCCTTTTAATAAAACACCCAGGCCATCAAGCCTGTCCCGCCACAGAATGCAATGTTAAACCACTTCGTACATCACTAGTGAAGTCAGGGCAGGAAGATATGGCATGGCTTCTTACCAGAAAATACCAGCCTCTCCCATTCCCCACCATGGCTCTTTTGATTTTTTTGATGTAAGTTAATTTGATTTATTACTGTCACATGTATTGGTGAAATACATGACATTACAGTGAAAAGTATTGTATCTTGCACACTCCACCGCATATCATTCATACAGAAGGAAAAGAAAGAATACAGAATGTATTCTGTAATGTTCTATGTTCTATGTTCTAGAATGTAGTGTTACAGTCATAGCTAGGATGTAGAGAAAGAACATCATAATATAAGGTAGATTCATTCAAAATGAATTGGCTGATAGGATTAAGGAGAATCCTAAAGCTTTCTTTCGATATGTTAAGAATAGAAGATTGGTTAGGGCAAGATTAGGGCCAGTCATAGACAGCAGTGGGAAGTTGTGCGTGGAGCCTGAAGAGATTGGTGAGGCACTGAATAAATATTTCTCTTCGGTATTCACGCAGAGTGCTGGAAATGTAGCTGTGGAGAGCACTGAGGTACAGGGTTGCAAATTGGGGAGTATTGTAGTAGATAGGGAGGATGTGTTAGAAATTCTCGAGGGTTTGAAGTTGGATAAGTCCCCTGGGCCGGACGGGATTTACCCTAGGATTCTCTGGGAGGCAAGAGAGGAGATTGCAGAGCCTCTGGCTCTGATCTTCAGGTCGTCGTTGGTTACGGGTGTGGTTCCGGAGGACTGGAGGATAGCGAATGTGGTCCCATTGTTTAAGAAGGGGAAGAGAGACCTTCCAGGGAATTATAGGCCAGTGAGTCTTACTTCTGTTGTGGGCAAGGTATTGGAGAGAATTATTAGGGATAGGATTTATAGTTATTTAGAGAGAAATGAATTGATTGGGGATAGTCAGCATGGTTTCGTGAAGGGTAGGTCATGCCTTACTAACCTCATTGAGTTTTTTGAGAAAGTGACCAGAGAGGTGGATGGGGTAAGGCGGTTGATGTAGTATATATGGACTTTAGTAAGGCGTTTGATAAGGTGGCCCATGGAAGACTTCTACAGAAAATGCAGATGTGTGGAATAGAGGGTGATTTAGCTAATTGGATTAGGAATTGGCTGGCAGATAGAAGACAGAGGGTGGTGGTTGATGGGAGATATTCATCGTGGAGTTCGGTGACGAGTGGTGTGCCTCAGGGGTCTGTTTTGGGGCCCCTGCTGTTTGTAATTTTTATAAATGATCTGGATGAGGGTATTGAGGGATGGATCAGTAAATTTGCAGATGACACTAAAGTCGGTGGAGTGGTAGATAGTGAAGAGGGGTGTTATAGTTTACAGAGTGACTTGGACAAGTTGCAGAGCTGGGCCGAGAGGTGGCAAATGGAGTTTAATGTGGAAAAGTGTGAGGTAATGCACTTTGGCAGGAACAATAAATGTGTAGAGTATAGGGCTAATGGTAGGGCTCTTAATAGTGTTGAGGAACAGAAGGATCTTGGTGTATGTGTCAATAGATCCCTGAAAGTAGGCAGTCAAGTGGATAAAGTTGTTAAGAAGGCATATGGAGTCTTAGCTTTTATTGGTAGGGGGATTGAATTTAGGAGCCGCAGCATCATGTTGCAACTGTACAAAACTCTAGTGCGGCCGCACTTGGAGTATTGTGTGCAGTTCTGGTCCCCACATTATAAGAAAGATGTGGAGGCATTGGAGAGGGTACAGAGGAGGTTTACCAGGATGTTGCCTGGTATGGAGGGCAGGTCTTATGAAGAGAGGCTGAGGGATTTGAGGTTGTTTCGTTAGAAAGGAGGCGGCTAAGAGGGGACCTTATTGAAACATATAAGATGATTAGAGGTTTAGATAGGGTGGACAGTGATAGCCTTTTTCCTAGGATGGAGAAAGCTAGCACGAGGGGACACAGCTTTAAATTAAGGGGTATGAGTTATAGGACGGATATCAGAGGTAGGTTCTTTACTCAAGAGTGATTAGGGAGTGGAATGCCCTGCCTGCAGCTGTTGTAGATGCGCCAAGTTTGGTGGCGTTTAAGAGGTTAGTTGATAAGTATATGGAAGAGAAGGGAATGGTTTAGTTTGGAGGGGCATTGCTTTTTATTTTGGTCGGCACAACATCGAAGGCCGAAGGGCCTGTTCTGTGCTGTATTGTTCTATGTTCTAAAAGTCTTATAGCAGTAGGGAAGAATCCATTCTTGAGTCGGTTGGTATGTGTCTTCAGACTTGTGTATTTTTTTCCTGGCGGAAGAAAGTGGAAAAGTATACGTCTGGGATGCTTGTGGTCCTCAATTATGCTGGTAGCTTTCCCGACACAACAGGTAGTGTAGACAGTATCAATGGGTCTTAGTCCCAGATTGGAGAATTCTACCCTTTCTAACATCCCAGACAATATTTTCATTATTGCTGTTGTGAATGTTGATCACTTTTTAAGCCCCTATTCATGAAATATCTGACACTCTCAGTCCCTATAAATCCTCTTGTAGTCAGACAATTTTATAACCAGTAAGAAATTGGGCACATATATTCATCATATAATAATAAACACGACCCCTCCAAAAAACTTACAGTAACTCTTAAGTTTTTTTGACAGAATCTTGCTTGATGATGTGCAAAGCACTAACCATTGCATTTGTGTCATTTTAATGCTCAATGTTGCAGAAGAGGAAGAGGTGGAAGATGAAGCAGTAGAAGACGAACAAGGTAAATTATTTTATTTTCAAAGTTCCGCTTTTTGTTGGTGCTTTATTTATATCTGATCTTCTCTATCAAGAAAAGTTTGCGTGGAAAGTAATGGTGTAGTTATGATATTGGTGATTCAAGACACATTTAGCTACAAACACTTGATGGACACTGAATTGTGATTGACTACTTTGTCTTGCAATTCAAGAATGAAAGGAATGTGATCTGTGTTGTTTCAGTTGAGGGGTAGGTTGATGGAACTTTTGCTAATGTCACTCAAATGCTATTTTTGCCACACCATATCTAAAACTCAAATCCTCAAGGGTGGAATGGAAGTCCAGGGGATGCAATTAAAACTGACTTCATCTCGCAATCCCAACAACATTAAGAAATTTGACGTAAGAAGCCTAAAATGGGAGGAATGCGTTACATTGAAAATAATGCCCTTTCATCTGGGAAGGTCTTGTTACTAAAAATGATAATCTGTGCATGTCAGTTATCATGTGTGTAACATGATTTCACTTTAATTAGACTGCAAAACATTGCACTTCCAATGTGTTGACTAACATTTATTCTGTAGCATAGTATAAAGGCGGCACATTAGCACAGAATGTTGCTGCCTCATAACACCAGGCACCCAGGTACGATTACTGGCTTGGGTCATTGTGGCATCTGCACATTCTCTTAGGGTCTGTGTGGGTTTCCTCTGCATGCTCCGGTTTCTTCCCACAGACCAATGCTGGTTAGGTGCATTGGCCATGCTAAATTAATGTTTTAAAAGTTAATTTATTAGTGTCACAAGTAGACTCAAATTAACACTACAGTGAAGTTATTGTGAAACTCCCCTAGCTGCCACACTCTGGTGCCTGTACATTGAGGGAGAATTTAGCATGGCCAATACAAATGCACTTAACCAGCATGTCTTTCTGACTATGGTTGGAAAGCACAGCCCCTGGAGAAAACCCATGCAGACATGGGGAGAATGTGCAGAGTCTGCACAGACAAGACCCAAGCTGGGAATTGAACCCAAGTCCCTGTGAGGCAGTAGTGATAACAATGTGTGGCTGTGCAACCAATTTTGTTCAATGTAACGAATAGGTACCAGAGTTTGGCAACTAGGTTTTCACAGTAATTTCTTTATTTGTGACACTAATAAATAAATTAAACTAGAAGAGGAATTTAACTTTTCTGTCTTAAAATATCTTATCACATTTACAGTGACCACTGATGAGCACTAATCTATGTTTTAATTAATCCCTTTGCTTTATTGTTTATTTTAGCTAATGAAGAGGAACTAGAAGAAGAAGGTAAGGTGTGTGACCCACACTGACCACTGTCTTTATTGTGGATTTCTGTGTTTAACAAATTGTATGATGTGCTGTTTAATGCAAATGACACACGGCTATTCTCGTCTTCTGCCTTATTTCCTTCTTTCTCCAAGTGTAATGCTAAGTATAACAAATTCGACTCCCACCACAACATAAGAACAAATACTTCATGTCAAGTTTGTTTTGCAGAAATCTTCTTTGCTTTCTGCTAAAGAATTGCTCTCTTGTTTTGCTGTTTCTGCTAACATTCTGAATCTTGAAAGAGACAAATGATACCACATTCATATTTTAAATGGATAAGCATGCACTTAACGGGAAAAGGTTTGGCAATCTGTTCAGAATATTAAGTTGATGAAGCTACAGCTGGCTAAAATTAATTCTAAATCTGGGTACACAGCTCCTTTACATACTCTACGTTACCATTATTTGAAATATAAATGATTTTGCTGGGATGAGTAAAATCTCCCCTAGTGATAGGCAGGGTGGTGAGTTATAATAGAAGTGGGACGTGCATTGCTGAACTGTTCCCTGTGGAATCTGAAGAGTATTATATAGAGCACATACAAAGCAGATAACTGGATCTCACTCCAACCCCCCAAACTCACTCAGAAAATAATGCCATGAGCACAGATGCAAAGAACAATATGATTTTTCTAGTGTTACCACCTTAGCAACACTTCTGTCCAGCAATCCGTAAAGCCCTCCAATGCATGAGCAATGCTATGGCTAAAGAAATGCAATTGATTCTTCTGCCTCTTGCCATGGCTGATAAAAGATTTAAAATCATATATTGTGGCAATTAAATTCATATGGTATTGTTGCAAAACCTGCTTGAGTTGCACCTTTATTTTTTCATTTTTGTCTAAGATCTTTTCATTCATATATGTAACAAATTGGGGAAAGTTGCATTTTATTCCTCCAAATATAATCATGCAGTTAAAACATAACAGAAGCTTTAAATGACAAAAAATCAAAATTAAATGGAATAGCTACTATTATTTCAATTGAGCCATTCATCATGTAAGAGGATAGAGATGTTTGACAGAATGCATTGTAGTTTTCAACTTTTTGTAGCTGTATATGGAACATCTCCCAGGAACTCTTGTGCTCCACTGTGACCAAGGATTTGATTCATTTATCTAAGGATGTGAAGAACCCAATTCTATTGCTGGCTTATTTCATAGTAATGTGGAGTTGCCGGCGTTGGGCTGGGATGGACACAGTAAGAAGTCTCACAACACCAGGTTAAAGTCCAACCAGTTTATTTGATAGCTTTCAAAGCACTGCTCCTTCATTAGGTAAATGGCCATTTTATAGTATAATGGGAAAGTGGAAGAAATGCCTTTTGTAAACATAGCTCAAGAAATTATAAACAGAAAGAGGACCTGAGAAATTCAAATCTTTTTCTCATTGAACATTCAAAAGTGTACATTTATTGGAATTAAGTAATGGATTAATTAGCATAAGAGTCATTGTAGAAATAGGAAATGTAGCAGCAATTCAGATGTAAGAATCCAGGAATTACAATGGCCCAAACTTTGCAGTCTGTGGCAAAGCTTTAGAACATAGAACATAGAACATAGAACATTACAGCACAGAACAGGCCCTTCGGCCTTCGATGTTGCGCCGACCAATATAAAAAGCAATGCCCCTCCAAACTAAACCATTCCCTTCTCTTCCATATACTTATCAACTAACCTCTTAAACGCCACCAAACTTGGCGCATCTACAACTGCTGCAGGCAGGGCATTCCACTCCCGAACCACCCTTTGGGTAAAGAACCTACCTCTGATATCCGTCCTATAACTATCACCCCTTAATTTAAAGCTGTGTCCCCTCGTGCTAGCTTTCTCCATCCTAGGAAAAAGGCTATCACTGTCCACCCTATCTAAACCTCTAATCATCTTATATGTTTCGATAAGGTCTCCTCTTAGCTGCTGAACTGTACTCACTTTAGTATCACTTTTGACCTTGAAGGAAATTGCCCACTAAGTGCAAATAATCTCTGTGGCATAAATTTCTCCTTTCCTAACTTTAATTTAAATCTGGCATCCATCAGCAGTGTTGGCATCAAGCAGCCAATTGAATTGAAGAATTCTCACAGACAGCAAATCATTACATGGTACAAATTATCCTTTTTAATATATCTTTAAGGAATCCCATGGCCGATCATACTGGCAGGATTTTCCCATCTTCCTGCAGCAAATGGAGATTTGGTGCATGGTGTGCACAGCCAATAAGACCACACCCTATTGTTACAAAGGTTGAACAATTGATTGGGATGTACTCCTGGGATTAAGATAGAATCATAAATATCATAAACATTTTAAAGTATTTATATAGAATTAATTTTTGTGAGCAAGGATGGTTGTTCAGCAGTAATGATGAACTTAGAATGCTGTCAAACAACCCAGTTACAAATTAGTTAATAAGATGTAACATTTTCAAGGGTTTTTACAGGGGATAATAATGTAAAAGTGGAAGTTCTAATCAGTCCTGTAGTTAGCAATATGTGGAGTCTTTAATGGCACAATTTTTGGAGAAGTATAGAATAATTGACTGTAGCTTCTAAATCTTTATATTTCAGCGTGCATCTGCAGCATCCAGAAACTATTGTTAAAGGCTGATAGTTTTGCTGTCATTACTATTGTAAAATCAGGGACATTATATTTCACACTTTAAAAGTGTCTGTGCGTTTAATTGCTGAAAATTATTTCAGGTTATTGCACTAAGTAAACTTTCATTTACAATTTTAATTCCTAGAAGACAGAACTGTTGAAGAGGCTCAAGGTTGGAAATATTCAGATTCTTTGCTTATTCTCATTGTTGCTCTGTCTGTGCCTTTGGGTTTTGTTAGATAAATTGAATAGTTATTAATATAGTATATACATCAAAAAAGTCTTGACACTTTCATTGTATGTATTATATTAGGAATCTCCACTGACCTTCTATTTGTAACCACACAGATATAGAGTAGGCAGAATGGGAGGGCTTTAAGAAAAAAATTATATAATATTGTATCTGAAACCAGAGCCAGAGAGAAAAATCATGGGTTGTATTGCTTCTCCTGATTCCGAGCCCCTTATTTCCTCCTACCACTTCCACCCTCCACTTTAATCCTCCCTCTCAATCACACATATTTCAAGATTCTCCAAGCAATTGCAGAAAAGTCCAAGTGAACTGATGATGCTTATTATTAAAAACAAAGAGCAAAGAACAAAACAGCATGGGAAACAGGCCCTTTGGCCCAACGAGCCTGCGCTGCCATCTCGATATTCCCACTTCTACTATGATCCCTGTCATCCCTGTCTACGTTTATAGATCTATGCATTAGAACCAAATTTGAGATGCATTGGTATTTGGTTACAAATATCATTTGATATACATGCACCATGGGTCATTAATATTAAGAGCTGCAATGAGATAATGAGTGTTATTTTAGGTGTACCCTAGAGGTGATCCCAGTGTGACTATTAAACAGACCAGCAAGTCCAAGTTTTAGTTTGATAGTATCGTTCAATATTGGTAACTTAACATGAAAATATTCCATTAGTTATTTTTAACCACAAGCATATGATAGCAGGTGATAGGGCAGCATGATGACACAGTGGTTAGAACTGCTGCCTCACAGTGCTAAGGACTCGGGTTCGGTTTCGGTTTGGGTCACTGTCTGTGCAGAGTCTGTATGTGTTTTCTCGAAGTACTCAGGTTTCCTCCCATACCCCAAAGATGTGTGTGTTAGGTAGACTGGCCATGCTACATTACCCCTTAGTGTTAGGGGGATTAGCTAGGATAAATGCTTGGCATTATGGAGAAAAGGCTTGGGTGGGGTTGGTGTAGACTCTGTGGGCCAAATAGCTTTCTTCTGCACTATAGGGATTCTATGGTTCTATAACATTGATTTCAGTGACTACCTTAACATTAACATGTTTTACACATTGTACCACATGGAAACGGTGATAATTAATTCATATTTGATGGAGACAATCAATACCTACAACCCAAATAAACTGCAAAGACATTTTCCCTTCTGTAAAAGTAATTATTTCATACAAGGGGTATAGTTGGAATCTATTTTATCAATAATCTCACAGGGTAGAGAGATCAAATGGCTCCTGAACAATAAAGTGGAATTAATGTACAGTACAGATCTTCACTCTCTCTGAAAAGTGCTGGTGTGTCTGTTCCAAACTATACTTAATAGGATAGAGGAAAAGACTGAATCGTTCACTACTGTAGTCTTGCCTGGTGATTATCAAGAGGCGTTCATTCATCCATTGTCTTAGTGTCTGCATGGACTTCGCAATGTACCTTGCCTCGGGTCATTCTTCCTTGCAGCGTATCAGGTAGACAACGTTGGCCAAGTTGCAAGAGTATGTACTGCATATCTGATGGATGGTGTTCTCATGTTAGATGATGGCATCCATGTCGATGATCCAGCACATCTTGCTGTGGCAGGGTTATGTGGTGGCATGATCACTGTTCTCCTGAAGACTAGATATTTTGCTACGGACAATGGTCAGTCTGAGATTGTGCAGTTGTTTGAAGGGAAGAAGTGGGGATGTGGTGATGGCCTTGGCAAAATGTTTGTCTTCATCAATGACATGTTGAAGGTTCCAGAGAAGAGAGTCACTTCCCCATTCCAGGAAGTACTGGACAACGAAGGTTACTCTGTCCGCCATGTCCTGTGTTTATATTCTGAGGAGGTTGGTGCGGTTTTTTGCTGTGGTGCGTCGATGAATCGAGTACTATACCCTGTTCTTAGGAGGGCATCTTTCAGCGTCAAGAAGTGACTGTTGTCATCTTCCTCATCTGAGCAACTCCTGTGTATATGGAGGGCTTGTCCGTAGGAGATGGCTTATTTACCGTGTTTAGGGTGGAAGCTGGAGAAGTGAGGTTATCTGTGAGCTTGTGATTCAATGAAGTCCTTGATGGAGATTTGTGTGTCCAAGAATGCGACCAATTCCGGAGAATTGTCCATAGTGAGTCTGATGTGGGATGGAACTTGTTGATATCATCATATAGTTGTTTCAGTGATTGTTCGCCATGAGTCCGAAGGAAGAAAATGCCATTGATGTATCTAGTGTATAGCGTTGGTTGAAATCCTATATAGTGAAGAGGTGTTGTTCGAAAGTCCAACACTCACTCACACACACACACACACACACGTGCACGCACATGCCCTCCACCACACCACCACCACCATCCGCACACCCCCCCCCCCCCCCCCCCAAGTAAGAAGAATTCTTACTTCCCATTTTTCAAGCAAGAACACTTTTCTGATAGTTACTATGGTGCTGTTGATTTTCAATAGCCTTATGGATTTCTGACAGACTTTTCAAAAAAATATTTGGAGCAATGAAGCTATCTAAGTGTCAGAAGCAGTAGCACAGCAACTCTATGGAATTGCCACTGATATGTTAAGCTGGTCTACAGCTGTGATTTCTCAGTCTAGATAATGAGTACTCTGTTCAAAATATGGAATCCGCACCCTCCCTAGCCCCAGGCCCTGATGTTTGACATTGTCTGCAACGCATCACTCCCGGGCCTTGCCTGAGACTACATAATCCATAATATCTACTGAGATAATGTAATTAATGTTCTCCTTTCTGAAGTTGCCGTCAAATGTCCAGGCATTTACCCACAGGGTGCATGGGAATGGTAGAGGCACTGTGATCCCAGGTAGTTTTGGCCTCTAATTATTCACTAGCATTGGTGACAGAGATATGGGAGTGGGAGAATATCACAACAAATAGTAGGGGCTGTAAAATCTAAAATTAAATAAAAAGGTGCAAATGAATGGATTTGCTGTATCTATAACTTTTTGTGGAATGTTGAAAATAGAATCAATATTGGATCAAGACGGTTTTCACAACATGCAATAAGTTGTTTGCTTTCCACTAAAAACTCATATTAAATTTGTTTCATCTTCCATCCTATACCAGTGACATTAATTTCATGTTAATAATTTCTGTAAATAATCCTATTTTTCAGGTTTCAAAATGTTTTGTGCTGATTCCAAAATACACAGAAGCTGATTAGCGCTGAAATCAGTCATCCTTGAAGCTTATCATAAGACCATAAGAAGTTGCAACAGATACAGACCCATCCAGCCCATCGAGACTGCTCCATCTTTCAATGAGATCATGACTGATCTGATGATGATCTCAACTTCACTTTCATGGCTATCCCCATAGCCCTGGATTCCATAACTAATTAAAAATCTATCTATCTCAGATTTGAACATTAACTTTACCTCTAGACTCCTCTGCAGTAAAAAAAACCAATCCACAGATTCACTATCCTCTGAGATAAGAAATTCCTCCTCATCTCTGTCTTAAATTGGTACTCCCTTATGCTGAGGTTATAATCCCTGGTCCAAGATTCTACAGCAAGGGAAACCTTTTAAGAACATAAGAACTAGGAGCAGAAGTAGGCCATTTGGCCCCTCGAGCCTGCTCCGCCATTCAATAAAATTATGCTGATCTTTTCATGGGCTCAGCTCCATTTACTCGCCTGCTCACCATAACCTGAATTCCTTTCTTAATCAAACATTTATCTATGCTTGCCTTAAAAACATTTAATGAGATAGCCTCAACTGCTTCACTGGGCAGGGAATTCCACAGATTTACAACCCTTTGTGTGAGGAAATTCCTTCTCAACTCAGTCCTAAATCTGCTTCCCTTTATTTTGAGGCTATTCCCTTAGTACTAGTTTCACTTTTCAGTGGAAATAACTTCCCTGCTTCTATTTTATCTATTCCCTTCATAATCGTATTTGTTTCTGTAAGATCTTCTCTCGTTCTACTGAATTCCAATGAGTATAGTCCCAGAATACTCATTCTCTACTCATAAGTCAACCTTCTCAACTCTGAAATCAACTTATGAATCTCCTCTGCACCCTCTTCATTGCCAGTATATCCTTTCTCAAGTAAGGAGATCAAAACTGTACACAATAATCCAGGTGTGGCCTCACCAGCTCTTTATACAGCTGCAACATAACCTCACTGTTCTTAAACTCCATCACTCTAGCAATGAAAGACAAAGTTCCATTTGCCTTCTTAATTACCTGCTGTACTAACTCCTTGTGATTTTTGCACAAGGACACCCAGGTCCCTCTGCATAGCAGCATCCTACAATTTTTTTATCATTTAAATAATAGTCCATTTTGCTGTTATCCCTACCAAAATAGATGACCTCACATTTGCCAACATTGTATTCCATCTGCCAGGCCCTCACCCATTCATTTCGATTATCTATAGCCTTCGCAGTCTTTCAGCATCGTCTGCACACTTTGCTCTGCCACTCATCTTAGTATCATCTGTGAATTTTGACATACTTCACTTGGTTCCCAACTCCAAATCATCCATGTAAATCATAAACAATTGTGGTCCCAACACTGATCCTTGAGACACACCACTAGTCATTTTCCTTTATGCTTCATCTTGAGTCCAGAAGTAATTGAGCATTCAAAGAACAAAGAACAAAGAACAAAGAGCAACACAGCATGGGAAACAGACCCTTCGGCCCAACAAGCCCGCGCCGCCGTCCTAACATCTTAATGACATATAGGGACTAATATAGGGAAAATTTGTTACCCAATCAGCCTAAGAACACATTTTTGGGATGTGGGAGGAAATTGGAGCACCCGGAGAAAACCCACGCAACCACAGGGAGAACGCGCAAACTCCCGCAGATACAGGCCCAAATCCATGTGTGTGCACAGCAACAGCGATAGTCTCTGAGCTGTCATGTTGCCCATCAGATGGTCCAGTTTAAGCATACACTAACGACGTGAAGCACTAGGCCACTCCTGAAGCAACATCCAAGAGCAGCCCTCGCACGATCTGCCGAATGCATGGACCGAATAACCTGTGGAAACAAATAAGATATTTAGACAATCCTACTATATCCCTCTATCTGCAGACTGCTCATGTGGCTGTCCAAGAGACCCTTAAACAATCCTAGCGTGCCTGCTCCCACCACCTTACTCGGTAGTGCATTCCACACCCCCACTACCCTTTGTGCGAAAAACTGCCCTCTAATATTCGTCTTCTACATAGCCCCCCTCACCCTAAGCCGTGACCCCTCGTTCTATCCTTTTCTAATGGTGGAAAAAGCTTACCACCATTTACTCTATCTACACCCCTCATAATCTTATATACCTCTAATAGATCCCCTCTCAGCCGACGTCTTTCAAGGGAAAACAACCCCAGTGTGTTCAATCTTTCCTTGTAAGACAGACCTTCCATACCAGGCAGCATCCTGGTAAATCTCCTCTGCACTCTCTCCAGGGCCTCCATATCCTTCCGGTAGTACGGCGACCAGAACTGGACGCAGTACTCCAAGTGAGGCCTAACCAACGTTCTATACACTTGCAACATCAGACTCCCACTCTTGTATTCTATACCCCTTCCTATGAAGGCTAACATACCATACGCTTTCTTTATCACATTCTCCACCTGTACTGACACCTTTAGAGACTTGTGAACCTGCACCCCCAGGTCTCTCTGCGTCTCTATACTCCGGATAGTTTTACCTTTTATCCTATAACTCCCCTCTACATTATTCCGGCCAAAATGCATCACCTCGCATTTATCCAGATTAAATTCCATTTGCCATCTATCTGCCCAATCTACCAGCCTATCTATGTTCTGTTGTATTGCCTGGCACTGCTCCTCAGTTCCCGCCAATCCAAGCATCTTAGTGTCATCAGCAAATTTGCTGATCACACCACCTACCCCCTCTTCCAAGTCATTTATATAAACCACAAATAGAAGAGGTCCTAGTACTGAGCCCTGTGGCACACCACTAGTGACACACCTCCAGTTGGAAAAAGAGCCTTCCACTACTACCCGCTGTCTCCTCCTCCCAAGTCAGTTCTCAACCCATCTACATAACTGGCCCTGTATCCCATGCACCTTCAACTTTTCTATCAGCCTACCATGAGGAACCTTGTCAAACGCCTTACTGAAATCCATGTAGATGACATCAACGGCTTGTCCTTCATCAACCGTTTTTGTCACCTCTTCAAAAAATTCCACTAGATTCGTAAGGCACGACCTCCCCTTAACGAAGCCATGCTGTGTATCCCTGATCAGATCGCAGCGCTCCAGATGCTTATACATCCTATCCCTGAGGATCCTCTCCATTAGCTTACCTATAACTGAAGTCAAGCTCACCGGCCTATAGTTCCCTGGGTTATCCCTCTGACCCTTTTTAAACAACGGTACTACATTTGCTATCCTCCAGTCCTCTGGGACCTCACCTGTGTCCAAAGAAGAGACATTCAATGTCAAAATGCTGAATTTCTCTGGTCTAGGAGAAATATCATTCAAACATAATGCATCGAAAAATAGCAGCAATATGTACAATACAGTTACAAACTCAAATCCTGTTTAGTGTCAATGCAGGTGAATAAAAACATCAAATCCAGCTTTGCTTTCACACCACAGTGTGAAGATGAATGCAATGGAGTCTGTTGTTTAAACTACAAATATATTTATTGTTTAAATCGTATCTTAATTTTAATTCCAAAGAATTCTGATATATCACTACAAAGAAATAGTCCATCATTTAACTTTATGCCAGACATTTGCAATTCACTCATGGAGTAGGGCGTCATTAGCATGTTCAGCATTTATTGTCCATTCATAACTGTCCTCAAAGGTGATGGTGAGTTGCCTTCTTGAACCCTTGCAGTCCACGTGATGTTTTCAGGGAATCAGTTCAATGCTATATCTGCTCAGTGACCAACCTCCCTCAACTCATGCTACATAAAAGCCTTTTCTCCTATAAGTAGCAAGTTGTCTGTGTGTTAATCTATCTAATGTAATTGTCATTAAATAAAGGTAAGTTCCTTAACTGAGCACAATCGCCACAATTCATATAAAATGAAAAATTGACAATTTGAAATTTAACAATTTGAAATTTCTATTAGCTGAATTTCATGCTCTCATCAGACTGATGTGAATGGGAGTGGGAAGGGGGAGATAGTTGGTGGGTATGAAACATTTGATGAGGTGGTAGCCCACTGGCTACCCCCAAACCAGTTCCCAAAATATGGGTAAGGTACCCACCAGCCCACTTTTCCCTAGGCCTATTGAGACCCTTGTGCCGAACTCAGTGACAATTATGGACCTCAGTCTGCTTCCACTGCCGTAATATCCAGTGACAGACATATGGAAATGGGAAGGCGATTTTTACACTAAAAAGGGTGAAAGTGTCAGCAATGGGAAGAATTTATTTGAGATTGTACATTCTCCTCCCACTTTGCGCTTCCATACTTGTTCTTGAAAACCTACCTACCCTATCCCTTCCCCTAATCCCTATGGGTTCACATATTTTCTTAGAAGCTGCTTTTGCTGTATGGTAACCCAATACTTTAACATAGTATGTATTGTCAGAGAGAATGATTGAAGCTAGCACTTCTATAATTGTCACAATGAATATGCAAGAGTCTTTTTCATTTGTATTTTAAAAATCTTAAAATACTGCCTTCTTTACAATGTTTACAGCATTATGTCCGCTCATAATATTAAGCCAATTTGATTTTTGTACTCTTAAATGGTAAAACTACAACTGCACTCATAATCTTTATGCATCCATTTTACATGAAGGATTTGATAGCATTCAGCAAATATGTCATAGGACTGGGGTTTACAACTCACCATCCCAGTGGCAGGTTTGCAGGTATTGCGATGGGGCAGTAAATGCCATGAGTACCATGCCAATCATCTGCCTGCCAATCTTTGAGTTAACCAAGGCTCTTATGTGGTCAACTAATAACCGTTAATGGCCTCATTGTTTCACTGCTAGGATTTGATCAATGGCAGGGGAAGCCCATACCAAGCATCCAATATGGCAGTTTCTACTGCATGAGTTGGTGATGGGAAAGAGTGCTTTTCCTCCATATTTACCCATTTGAGACCTTGTCACTAGGTCTTCCTAACAATACCTCTCTGTACCCAAACCGGTTCTGTGGTGTAGTGACTGGGGGACTTCCACAGTAATTTCTTTGTAGTATTAATGTAAGCCTGCTTTTGACAATAACAAATAAACTAAACTAATCTACCTGTATATTGCAATGCTGGCAGACCAAAGTGGGTTGATATATTTTCCTCGAAGCTGCTTTTGCTGTATAGTAACCCAGTACTTAATATAATGTGTATTGTCAGAAAGAATGATTGAAGCTAGCACTTCTATAATTGTCACAATGAATGTGCAAGAATCTTTTCCATTTATATTTTAAAAATCCTAAAATAATGCCTTCTCTACAATATTTACAGAAAGAGATGCAAGAGATGGAGGAGGAGAAGAGGGTATTTATATTTCCTGTTTTAAGAACATTAAAACTTTTGCAATGCAATCGCACCATTAATGAAACTTGCCCAGCCTTTGAATCATACCTTCTTTTATAATATCCCTGTGAGGGACATTTTATTATGTTAATGGTGCAACGCAAATAAATATTATTGTTGATTTAATGTAAAAGTACTTAATCAGCCAAATTACTCTCCTTTGTTAATTTCAATTGCATTGTGGGATTATATGATGCTGTAATTTATTAATATGGGGATAACTATTAAGTGGATCATTAGTTTTGTCTAGAAATATCGTTCATTTAATTGTCTTACTCTTTCATCCATTCTGTTATTCCGCATTTGGCAAAAAATGAACAATGGAATGAAAATTATCTCACAGTGCCAGGGACCTGGGTTTGATTCCCGGCTTGCGTCATTGTCTGTGTGCAGTCTGCACATTCTTCCCGTGTCTATGTGGTTTTCCTCTGGCTGCTCCAGTGTTCTTCCACATTCCAAAGATGTGCTGGTTAGATGCATTGACCATGCTAAATTCTCCCTCAGTGTACCCGAACAAGCGCCAGAGCGTGGCAACTAGGGGATTTTCACAGTAACTTCATTAATGTTGGCCTAGTTGTGACACTAATGAATAAACTGAAAAAAAACTTCCAATTGGTCTTTTAGTCAAGTGTTCCCATCTTATGCTTCATTATAAAAAAGCACTTTATGGTGCATCAAAAAAATTTTTTTTAAATCTTTGCTATACCAATCTCTTCATTACACTCTAGTATTTGACAAATTTTCAGCCCTTTCAGCAAAACAATTGCTTTCACCTTATTAGCTAGGGAACCAATCTTCTCCTTTGAGATAACATTTGCATTCATTTCCAGACAAAGATATGGGGGTGGAATTTTTCTGGGAATCGCAGCATGCGATGGGGCGGACCATGTAAAGATGTTAATCTCAGGTGGGGGGTTTTTAGTTTTGGGGTGACGCAGTCAGAAAATTCCACTCATGGTCACAGTTTGTAGCCCAAATCTTTGCACTCCATGAAAGTATGCACAATTTTTAATCATTACAATATCTAAGAATTTGCGCCCAATGAGGTGGTTTTCACATCTGAACAAAAATGCTTGACATGTTGACTGTACAGGAGTACCCGAGCCCTTGCACCCGATGGGATGAGTTGGTGGATGGGGTGAAACTCTGAAACGCCAGAAAATTGGTTATAAATTAATATTCAGGCCTGGATGCTGAATTGATGAAAGGGCCTTTATACCCAGAAATTCCCACCAGAGCTCAATGAACCTTTAAATGACCCGCTGAATTTGCGAAGATTCCCATGGTGGGTAGGATGGGAGAATTTCAGTCCTTGGCTTTAGTGAGGCTGTACAGCAATGAATAAATCCAGATCTTTGTCTGCAACTTATTTAAATTCATTTTTAATCATTTTAATAGGCAATGAATGTAAAAATTAAAAAGGAGATTTGTGCTTGGAGCTTTTTTTTTAAAACACTTGATTATGTTATTGGTTCATTTGTTTGGATTAAATTATGCTCTCTCTGTATATGTAATGCATCATCATTGAAGACTGTATTAATTAGCTGCCAAACATTAAGCAGCCTAATCTAAACTAAAAATGAAGCCGATCTTTAGACAATGACAGATATTTTATAATACTTCAGTTTTGTTCTCACCGAGCTGGGTACTCAACATTATTCCCACGCTCAAGAAGCGGCTCAGTATTTAATGCATCCTTTTTCATTAAATATTCTTAAGATTGCAGACGTTATTGGAAGTGATTACAACTGATGTAAATAACTCAGACCTGATTATTGCTTATTTTCTGACTTTAAAATTGTCATTAACAAATCTCTCATTTTCCCTTTTTATTCCATGTCTAAGAAGAAAAACCTAAGCCAAAGTAAGAAACATTCATTCCTTTCATTAATTTATTAAGCTAAATGATTATTGTGGCAGCTATGTTCTGTATCATGACTTTACGCAGATGTTTTATGCTTTTGTTGTTGGTTCTGGTTTAATGGTAACATCTGTAAGGCAGACAGCTATGGAGTCAAAGTTCCAAACCAGACACTTGACCAACATTTAAGAGATGTGCTTAATGATGTGCTTCATTTCACATCAGACCAAATCTTCTCTCCCCAATGTTCTTAAAAGATTTCACGCACTATTTAAAGAGAAGTAGATGTTCTGAAGTACTTGTTCAACATTCTACCCACAACAGCATCGTCATTATAAAACAAAACAGATTATCTAATTGTTATCTCATTGTAGTTTGGGTATTTAACCAGCTGGTTACTGCATTCCCTTATGTTACAACTGCAGGGGCACTTTTGGTAGAGGGGTAAAAGTTAAGTACTGCGGATGCTGGAATCTGACACAAAAACAGAAAATGCTGGAAAATGCCTGGCGCAGTAGAGTAGAGCCAACATTTTGAGTCTGGAGAGGAGGAGCTGTGGG
Organism: Sphyrna mokarran; assembly: GCA_024679065.1. Lineage (NCBI taxonomy): Eukaryota > Metazoa > Chordata > Chondrichthyes > Carcharhiniformes > Carcharhinidae > Sphyrna > Sphyrna mokarran. The sequence continues at coordinate 30,282,538 of JAGIQG010000023.1, read as the reverse complement.
TGACAGTTACATCCACAATGGCAGGATAGTGAGGCAACGGACCTCGAGATATTGAGAATAAAAACAAAAAATGCTGGAAAGTCTGGCAGCATCTGTGGCAAGAAAAACAGAGTTAATGGGGGTGATTCTGCTGGCCCATTGCAATGCTTTTGCTGGACACTGCATGCCTCTGAGTTCTGGACTTCTGGCACCTTCAGCTTTGCGCCAGAAATCAGCTTGGAGTTGCATAAATTACTTAAATGCAATTTTCAATACATGCATAAATTTACTCCCCCGCCTACCCCCAGCCCCACCACTATTTCACTCCAATGAGGTTTACAAAGCCTTTCACTCATTTATTAAGCTAACTGATCATTGTAGCTGTATTTTATATCATGACGTTATGCAGATATTTTATGCTTTTGATGTTTGTTCTGGTTTAGTGGTAAGACAGAGAGCTAAGGAGTCAAAGTCTTCACTTATGGGGTGCTTGCAGCCGGGCACCCTGCTGGAGCGATTGGGGGGGGTCATCAAGATACCCCAGAAGGTCAGCGGTAAAGGGTGCCCCCTGGGCGTTACCATTTTGGCAATGCTAGCCTGAGCCTCTTGGCACTGCCCAAGGGCAGATGCTGTCAGTTTTGTTGTGTTTTCCAGCATTTTCAACTTTTATTTCCAGCATGCACTGCATTTTGCTTTTCCTTTAGATATTAAGCCTTCAGCTTCTTTACAATGGAGCCAGCTCCGCATCATAAAGAACAGTAAATTAGGAAAATAGGTAAATGGTTGTGATTTGGGATTGGACTGGATCAGAATCAAGAATGAACTAGTGAGGTTTGGCTTTCTATCAGGGCTTACAAGGTGAGGGATTAGTAAGGGATTTTGGATTAGTAGATCTGATGTGTTCACCTTCTTCCATCCACAAACTTTCTAATCAATCGAGTTACATTTTCCTCAAAATCATTTATGTATATTTCAAACAGCAAAGGCCCCAGCACTGATCCCTAGGAATGCCACTATGAACTTGGCATGTCTCAAGATCTCTGAAAGCAGAAAGGCATGTTAATAGAGTAGTGAAAAAGGCATATGGGATATTTGCCTTTATCATTCAAGGCATAGATTACAAAAGCAGGCAGCTTTTTACTCTATAAAACTTTGGTGAAGCCACAGCCTGAATATTGTGTGCAGTCCTCGTTACCATATTATCGGAAGGATGTGATTACGTTGGATAGGGTGCAGTGAAGATCCATCGGGACGCTGCCTAGAATGAAACATTTAAGTTATGAACAGAGGTTGGAAAGGCTTGGGTTTTCTCATTGGAGCAGAGAAAATTGATCAGGGTGTACAGCGTTATGAGGGGTGTAGATAAGGAGTAGCTGTCCCCCATAGTTCAAGAGTCAGTCATAAGGGAACACAAGGTGGAAAGTGAGGAAAAACATTTTTACTCAAGGTGGTGACAGCCAGGAATGCATGTCCTGGCAGGGTGGTAGAGAGATGGAGGTTTGCCTCACATTCTATGAGAAGTACCTGAATGAATGTTACGAGGAAAGGTTGAACGTACTGGGGTTGTTTTCCCTTGAAAGACGTCGGCTGAGAGGGGATCTATTAGAGGTATATAAGATTATGAGGGGTATAGGTAGAGTAAATGGTGGTAAGCTTTTTCCACCATTAGATTCGGATAGAACGAGGGGTCACAGCCTTCGGGTGAGGGGGGCTATGTATAAGACTAATATTAGAGGGCATTTTTTCACACAAAGGGTAGTGGGGGTGTGGAATGCACTACCGAGTAAGGTGGTGGGAGCAGGCACGCTAGGGTTGTTTACGGGTCTCTTGGACAGCCACATGAGCGGTCTGCAGATAGAGGGATATGTGAGGACTGTTTAAATACTTTAATTGTTTCCACAGGCTATTCGGTCCACCTTGTTGACCAACAAGGTGCATGCATTCGGCAGGTCGTGCGAGAGCTGCTCCTGGAGGTTACTTCAGGAGTGGCCTAGTGCTTCACGTCGTTAGTGTATGCTTAAACTGGACCATCAGATGGGCAACATGACAGCTCAGAGACTATCGCTGTTGCTGTGCAGACACATGGATTTGGGCCTGTGTCTGCGGGAGTTTGCGCGTTCTCCCCGTGGTTGCGTGGGTTTTCTCCGGGTGCTCCGGTTTCCTCCCACATCACAAAAATGTGCTCTTAGGCTGATTGGGTAACAAATTGTCCCTATATTGGTCTCTATATGTCATTAAGACGTTAGGATGGCGGCGCGGGCTTGTTGGGCCGAAGGGCCTGTTTCCCGTGCTGTGTTGTTCTTTGTTCTTTGTTCTTTGATCTCTTTGCCCATCATAACATTCAAGGCTTTCGTGCCAAATGCTGGTAAATGAAACTAGGTAGGAGGTCAGATGCAGACTTGAGGGGCCAAAGGAGCCTCTTCTGCACTATATGATTCAATGACTTTATGTGATCTAAACTTTCTTTTTTTATAGACTTTTCATGCCCAACCTTGTGCCACCTAAAATCCCAGATGGAGAAAGAGTTGACTTTGACGTAAGATTCCAAAGTGCCAATTAATTTTTTTTTGTTATTCTGAGTGAAAAATGTTTCATATTAAATTTTTAAAGATCCTCTCCTTGTCCCTTATTTCACATTCTTTCTCAAAAATCTCGTTCTCTTGGTGTTGGTTCACCATCTTGCTAGTTATAATGTCCTTTAGGGAAGGAAATCTGTCATCCTTACCCAGTCTGGCCAACAAGTGACTCCAAATCCACAACAACATGGTTGACTCTTAAATGCCCTCTGAGGTGGGTAATAGATGTTAGCCTAGCCAACGATGCCCACATCCAATGAATGAATGAAATAAAATGGGCGTAGGAAATGAGTTGGCTATTCAGTCCCTCAAATCTGTTCTGAAATTCATGATCTGTACATCAACTTCAATAATTCAATTTTGCTTCATCCCTTACCTCACATAAATCAATTTTTCTCAGCCTTGCAAAGTCCAATTGATGCAGCATCCTTTTTAGGGAGGAATATGGGATTGTTCAAAAAATCATTTTGCAAATTTGAATATCACTGATTTCCATACCCTGTGTATGGAAACATGCTTTGCGCTGTTTCCTCTTAATGGCATGCCCTAATTTTAAGATTATCATTTTTATTCTAGATGCTTGTGCTACCGAAAATAGTTTGCCTGTAGCTACACTTAGAAATGTTTGCATATAGCTCTGGTAAAGTTAACATTGTTCCAGATGACCATAGGCTAACTCTCCTATGTTAGCCTAGGAGAGGCTAACATAGCCTCTATGTGAGAAATTGTGAGAAAGAGAGAGCTGACTGTTGGTGATTTAACCTGAGGATCGTCATACCTTAGGCAAGAAGAAAGTTTGGGAATTTAACCCACACAATTGACTTTGCTCTGCATTGTTAACCACTGTCCAGCCATCTGAGCTAATCAATTCCCAGTACGACCATAACATCAAAGACCAATGTGCTTGCTTTCTATCATTTCCACAGGGACATTCCAAGCAAAGGTTTACCTCTGGATAATGGAGTGCCCTGAGGCCAATTGTGATATTTGTAATATAATCCTGGATGCAACTAGCTAACTCAAGCTAGAGTGCCAAAATGAATCCAATATTTCTGTATTGCTCAACTTGTCGGAGGTGAACTTGCAGAGCTGTCTGTGCCTTGTATTTTCAGAAATTTGAAAGGTCTTCAAATGTGATGAAGCTCATTCATATGATCTTCTATTTTGCAGGATATCCATCGAAAACGTATGGAAAAGGATCTATTGGAATTGCAGACCTTAATTGAAGTCCACTTTGAGAACAGAAAGAAAGAAGAGGAGGAAATCATTGCTTTAAAAGAAAGAATCGTGAGCTGAAGTGTCTTTAAGAGTTGGTTCTGTGAAGGATGTTTTGTGTGGAAATTCTGGAATGTGTGATCAGGGAATGTTCGCCTCTGAAACTGATGGATTTATAAGGATTTTTTTTTAGTTCTGTGTATACTAATGTCATGGACAGATGGTAACAGGGCACATCAAGGGTTTCCAGTCATTAAATCAAGTTGCAAGCTGTGACAGAAGAATGTCAAGTTAGAAAGTGCCCCTTGAAAAGCAGCCTCCTCATTCTTCTTTGCAAAAGGTACAACTAGAAACCATCAGACTCTAGCCTCGTAGAATGCTGGTTAAGGCTGGAATTTTACAACCTCGCCTGCCCCAGAATCAGGGCAGACGAGGCTCATAGAATATCATTCTCTGTTGGTCTTGAGCAGGATCTTATGAGCCTTGGGCAAGCAAGGCAGTAAAATTCTGACATATGAGATTAGCCTTAGGCCCAATGGACTGCACGAGCATCATTTCACAGTCCACAATTCCTAACTTTATTAGAATTATCAACACCAATTATCTATGCAGTTGCTAAAAGGGCAAAGATTCATAGTCGTGTCAAATTTAGGATTCTTATTCTTGGTTGCTCTTCTTCTGTCAATAGCCATGCTTGGGTCTAGTGAAGAACACATCCCTGCCAACATTATCAAAGTTGATACAAGGCCCGACCTAGTTACCTGAGTCCTGGCCTAATTTGCAATCATTCTAATGAGAGTGTTGGAAAGAGCACTTATTATCTAAGGACATAAAGCAATTGAAATCAGCATGAGGCCATTTGACCCATAATGAATGGGTCTCATAGGGGAACTCAAAGAGATTAGAGCAACACAGCATGGGAAACAGGCCCTTCGGCCCAACGAGCCTGCGCTGCCGTCATAACTATATAGTAACAATTCCATTATCCTATTCTAATTTTAGGTTATTCCTAATATGGAAGAGTCTCAATGTAGGGACAATTTGTTCCCCAATCAGCCTAAGAGCGAATTTTTGGGATGTGGGAGGAAACCGGAGCGCCCGGAGAAAACCCACGCAACCACGGGGAGAACGCGCAAACTCCCGCAGACACCGGCCCAATTCCAAGTGTCTGCACAGCTACAGCGATAGTCAATGAGCTGTCATGGTGCCCTTCAGATGGTCCAGATAAAGCACTCATTTACGACATGAAGCACCAGGCAACCCATGAATCAACATCCAAGAGTTGTCCTCGCACCACCTGCCGAATGCATGCTCCTTGTTGGTCAAGTATGGACCGAATTACCTGTGAAAAAAAAGCCATAGTTAAACAGTCCTACTATATCCCTCTATCTGCATACCGCTCATGTGGCTGTCCAAGAGACCCTTAAACAGCCCTAGTGTGCCTGCTCCCCCCACCTTACTCGGCAGTGCATTCCACACCCCCACTACCCTTTGTGTGAAAAACTGCCCTCTAATATTCGTCTTATACATAGCCCCCTCACCCTAAGGCCATGACCCCTCATCCTATCCATTTCTGAAGGTGGAAAAAGTTTACCACCATTTACTCTATCTATACCCCTTATAATCTTATACACCTCTATTAGATCCCCTCTAAGCCGACGTCTTTCAAGGGAAAACAACCCCAGTCTATTTAATCGTTCCTCATACGACAGTCCTTCCATACCAGGCAGCATCCTGGTAAACCTCCTCTGCACTCTCTCCAAGGACTCCACATCCTTCCGATAGTACGGAGACCAGAACTGGGCGCAGTATTACAAGTGAGGCCTAACCAAAGTTGTATACAACTGCAACATCAAACTCCTACTCTTGTATTCTATACCCTTTTCTATGAAAGCTAACATACTATACGCCTTCTTTATCACCTTCTCCACCTGTGAGGACACCTTCAGAGACGTGTGAACCTGCACCCCCAAGTCTCTCTGCGTCTCTATGCTCCGTATAGTTTTACCTTTTATCCTATAACTCTCTTCTACATTTTTCTGGCCAAAATGCATCACCTCGCATTTGTCCGGATTAAATTCCATTTGCCATCTATCTGCCCAGTCTACCAACCTATCAATGTCCTGTTGTATTGCCTGGCACTGCTCCTCTGTACCCGCCAATCCAAGCATCTTAGTGTCATCAGCAAATTTGCTGATCTCACCACCTACCCCAACTTCCAAGTCGTTTATGTAGACAACAAATAGAAGAGGACCTAGTACTGAGCCTTGTGGCACTCCACTAGTGACAGGCTTCCAGTCGGAAAAAGAGCCTTCCACTACTACCCTCTGTCTTCTCCTCCCGAGCCAGTTCTCGACCCATCTACATACCCGGCCCTGTATCCCATGTGCCTTCACCTTCTCTATCAGTCTACCATGAGGAACCTTTTCAAATGCCTTACTGAAATCCATGTAGACGACATCAACAGCATGTCCTTCATCAACTGTTTTTGTCACTTCTTCAAAAAATTCCACTAGATTTGTAAGACAAGACTTCCCCTTGACGAAGCCATGCTCATCAAGATCTCATAGAAACTTCTAAAATTCTAACAGGATTAGACAGGGTACATTAAAAAAATATTCTTGATGGCGAGAGAGTCCAGAACTTGTGATCACAGTTTGAGAATAAGAACTGAAGTGAGGAGAAATTTCTTCACTCAGCGAGTGGTGAATTTGTGGAAGTCACTACAGAAAGTAGTTGAGACCAAAATGTTGTGTTGTATAAGCAAAAATTAGATGTAGCTCCTGGGGCTAAAGGAATCAAGATTCATAGGAGGAATCAGGATATTGAATTTGATGATCAGCCATGATCAGGTCCAAATGGCCTACTCCTGCTTCTAGTTTCTATGTTCCTATAATGTCTTGTTTGGCTCTTTGCAGAAAGAATCAAAACTAATCTCATTTCCCAACTTTCTCCACCAAACCTGTTTTGTTTTTGGTATATTTAAATATTTCAGATTGTGATTATTGGAAAATAAAGGATTTGTTATTATGGAGCAAGTAGTCAGGATAAGCAATAGGAAATTATAAAAAGAGGCCCAATTATCTATGTTTTGCAAGAATTGCACCTACCAGCTGCCATGTTGATCTAACAAGATTATGTGGAAAAAATGGACGATCTCATTTGCACTGGTGGTGCCTATCAGAGCTACCTGAACATTTACTAACCATTAGCTGCCAGAAATATTGTTGCCGAGCTGCCATCAGAAACGTATGGTGCCAAGCACCCTATGGCATACTTTTTTGCTGCCCCATTACCGCTTCACAACTCGATACTAAATGAGGAATCAGTGGCCCAGTGGTATTATTGATAAACTATTAATCTAGAAACTTAGTTAATGTTCTGAGGACCTAGGTTCAAATCCTACTGTGGCAAATGGTGGAATTAGAATTCAATAAAATATTTGTGGAGTTAAGAATCTACTGATGACCATGAAACAATTGTCAGAAAAATCCACATAGTTCACTAATGTCTTTTAGGGAAGGAAATCTGCCGTCTTTTCTTGGTCTGGCCTACATGTGATTCCAGAGCCACAACAATGTGGTTGACTCTTAATTGCCCTCTGAAATGGCCTAGCAAACCATTCAGTTGTATCAATCACAATCCACAGACATGGGCTGCACCATTTCAAGATGGCAGCTCACCTTCTCAAGTGTAACTAGAGATAGGCAATAAATGCTGGCCAATCAGAGATGCTTATGTCCCTCAAATGAATAATAAATAAATAAGTTCACAAACTAAAATTGACCTCAATATCTTAATGGACTTAAACCACTTCTATGGTTTTCACCCTTCCTGATGGGTCCCACTTCAGTCTTCTGAACTTCATTTCACTCAATTCTCATTGTTTTTTCATTTAACACTCACCCACTGAGACTAGCATGCATGGTGATTACCCATGTATCTGATCCTTTCTTCTCCAGCACTTGTATTTAAGGTCTGGCATAGACTATGTACTTCATTCTCTTCAGGAGAATAATGAAAGGTACATGCATTTAAATGACAACAAAGCTTTGAGAAATAATAACTGAAAACGAAATTAATAACTACCTGGGCTAATTAAGGACAGCAAACATGAATTTGTTCATGACAAACCATATTTAACTAATTTGCTTGAGTAGTTTGGTGAAATGACAGAGAGGGCTGATGAGGGTAATGCTGTTGATTGGGTATACATGGAATTCCAATTGGTATATACTAATGTATCACAGAGCAGACCTGTGAACAAAGCTACAGCTCATGAAATAAAGGGCACACCAGCAACTTAGATACAAAATTGGCTGAGTGATAGGAAACAGTTATGGTGAATAGCTGTTTTTTTTTCAGATTGCAGGAAGGCTTGTAGTTAAGTTCCCCCAGTGCTAAAATTCCTGCCCTTCCTAATATATGTTAATGACCTAGATCTAGGTGCACAGACCACAATTACAAAATTTGAAGATACAAGACTTGGAAGTATTGTGAACTATGAAGATAATGTAAAATTTCCAACAGACATAGGCAGGTTGGTTGAATAGATGGACTATTGGGAGATGATATTTGATATAGGGAAATCTGATATGATTCACTTTAGTTGGAAGAGCATAGGAAGACAAACAAAATAATAAGTTCAATACTGAAGGGGAGTACAAGAATGGGGGAAATGTTTATATGCATAAATCATTTTAGCTGACAGAACCGTCAGGAGTGCAGTTCATAAAGTAGATAGCATCCTGAGTTTATCAATAGAGTACAAAAACAAGGTTAAGTTTGCATAAAAACTCTGGTGTGACCTCAACAGGAGCAATACACCTAGCTGTGGACACCACACTTTCAGAAAGATATGAAGGCATTAGCAAAGTACAGAAAAGATTCACAAGGATGATTTCAGGGTTGGGAAACTTCAGTTATGTAAAAAAAATTGGAAAAGTTGGGAGTGTTCTTAGAAAATAAATGAAGAGAGAAGATTTAATCAGCATATTCAAAATCATGAGGGATCTGGACAGAGCAATTAGGAAAATTCCCATTAGTAGAAGGATCAAGAACCAAAGGGCAAAACTTAAAGTTTGCTGACAAAAATATCAATAGCAACATGAGGAAGAACTTCTTTATGCAACAAATGATTGGAATATTTGGAATGCACTGCCTCAATCAAGGTTTTCGAAAGGGAGTTGGATAATTATTTCAAAAGGACTTCAGGGCTTCAGTATAATTGTATGAGATTGACACAAAGTGAATTAGTTCCTTCAGAATAACAGCACAGAAAAGAGATCAAAATGCCTCCATCTTTGCTAACTGTTCTATGGGATTTCTCTGGTCCTGCCCATCATGGAAATGGTTGCGGATGGGAATGGAAAATTTGGACAGGCAGTTAAAAGTTCAGTGGAACTAGGAAATCCTGTCCGCAGATGGAATTGGGAAATTCTGGCTGCAGATAGGACTGGGAAATCCTGGCTTCAGGTGGGATTAGGGCAACCTGACTGCAAGTGGGACTCGGAAATCCTGGCCATAGCCAGGGCTGCAAAATCTGCCCAATGATTATACGCTCTCAGTTTTCTGATAAAACTCAACATTTCTTCACGGTAGGAAAATCGTAGAGCAGAACGGGCGGAACAGCAAAGGATTCGAGCCGAGAGAGAGAAGGAACGTCAATCAAGGATTGCTGTAAGTCATAATCTTAGAAACGTCTTCATTATACCTTTTAATAGCTGCAGAAGGAATTGATATCTCTACCGAAATTGTGTTAGGAAGAAAAAGCCAGAAAAGAAGAGGAAGAATCAAGAAAGAGAGCAGAGGAAGATGCAAAAAAGAAAAAGACTATGTCAAATATGTCCTTACATTTTGGAGGCTACATGCAGAAGGTAATCATTAAATCTTACTCATTGCATAGACATTGATATTTTTAAAGGTCATCTACACATACTATGCATAATTTAAATTATCTCTGGGTAAGTCTTACATGAGCATGGAATATTTGTTTTGTAATTAAAGTTCCGTTTAAAAAAAGAACACAGATGTACTTTAGAGATGTTTCACTTTAAAACTGATCCAGATGGTCGTTTGAGCAGCTAAGGCTAAATTGAAAAGCAGAACCACAAAGTTAATTGTTTTAGAATTAGTGCATGAGTCACATACAAATTGAATTGTGCAAGTAAGGTCAATTGCAATTCTCTTCCCACACCTAGTCATAGACTTTCTTTTGTTTCCATAGCTAATAATTCCCAGGTCAGGTTGCTGGCTTGTCACCAAAGGTTTATAGCTTGAGTAGTGCTATTCTACATCAAGCGCAGCAGACCTGAATTCTTTCCAGTTCTTACCGCCAGCCATGGGTGTGTTTTAAAGGATTAAAAGGTTGACACACTCAACCTGTTTGACCACATTATGAATGCACCTTCCTTAGCCATCAAGTCCTGGGATGGGACTCAAAGTGAGGAGTCTCACAACACCAGGTTAAAGTTCAACAGGTTTACTTGGTAGCAAAAGCCACTAGCTTTCGGGGAGCTTGCTGCCCAGGGCTCGATGGGACTCAAACCCAGAGCTTCTGACTCAGTGGCAAGAATGTTATCCATTGTGCCCACAGATATAAAGTAAATGCATGGCACAAAAGGTGTGTGGAAAAAGTTTGTTTTGATTCATGACTCACTGGCATCAGTGCCAGTGAAAGAGGGAACAATGCCAATGGGACTGTGTCACCTAAGCTTCACCAGAACCAATTTCCTGCCAAATCTTTTAAGTAGGGTTGCAGAGATGCATTCAAATAAAAAGTGAGGGTGGGGTTCACATGAGGAGAGACATACAGATTTGAAGAGCAGAGTAGCAATGCAAGTAATGATTAGCAGAGTGTAACTGGAATCGATAGATCATACAACCATAATAGTACACCAGCAAGGTCAGAGTTGGAAAAAGTGGTAAAAGATAGAATTAAATCTCTTCATCTGAGCACATACAGCATTCATAACAAAATGAACATATTGAAAAACAAATAAAAATAAATTGGTATGATATTGGTATGAGATTTGATTGCAAAGTGACTGATGCTGAGAACAAGTTATTGAAATGGTCATAAAGAATGTGAACAGTGTAGTAGTGAGAAATTACCTTGGCTCAGAAGATCAAGATGTAGGGCAAGATTTTACAGCCTCGCTAAGGCAAGATTGGAAATTCCCACCTGAGGTCAACAGAGATTTCTTTTGTCAAACCCTCACCTGCTCCTATTGTGTGGTGGGGAAGGTGGTAGAGATCAGGTTGTGGAATCAGTTTCGGAGTCAGTAAGTAGCAAAGGAAAGAAGTTGCTGGTGGGAATAGTTCATAAGTCCGTTAATAGTAACTAAACTGTAAGACAGTGTATAAATCAAGTAATAATATTGGCCTGTAAGAAAGATATAGCAATAATTGTAGGTAATATAGATCAGATGAATAAAGTTTGTAAATATAGTCTGAGATATAAATGGATTTAAATACATCAAGTGCATGAGCAAAAGTTTGGCAAATGAAATATTATGTGGGAAAATGTGAGGATGTCAATTTTGGCAGAAGAATGTAAAAGCAGAATATTATTTAAATTGAGAGAAACTGCAGAATCCTGTGGCATAGAGGGATGAAAGTGTCCCAGTGTATCGATGGCGAAAATTTAGCATGCAGATACAACAAGTAGTTAGGAAGATTTTGCTATTGTTTCACTTCAAGGGCCAGATTGGTCCATAACTTAGACAACATCTGTCCTCTGACACAATGATAGAGGTTTTCAATTTATCTGTACTTTTGAGCAGATACTTGGTATTACTCCACACTCAACAGTACTAGTGAGAGACCCCAGCCATGTGAATATATGGCAACAATATGAATTCAGCACATTCTTCATGGATCCCAGACAATGTAAAGGATAGAAGCCCTAGACTGCAGAAGGAGGTCATTTGGCCCATCCAGTCTGCACAAACTCTTACCCAGACCTACCCCATAACCCTACATATTTACCTGCTAGCCTACATATTAAGGGGTAATGTAGCATGAAAAATCAACCTAACCTGCAATATCTTGCGACTGTGGGATGAAGATGGAGCACCTGGAGGAAATTCACAGGAGGAATGTGTAAACACCACAGACAATCACCCAAGGCTGAAGTTGAAGCCAGGTCTCTGGCACTGTAAGGCAAACCACTGTGCTGCCATGATGCCGAGGATGCAAATGGCATACCCTGAGAGGAGTTGATAATGCAAGACCCCCGATATTACCTCCTCTTAATGGCTCACGTAGACATTTGCTTATGATACTTCAATTATATACCCAAATATTACCCAAGGGTAATATTTGATGCCTACCTTGAGGTCTTACAGTAAAAATTAAAAACAATAATGTGGGAAGGCGAATGAGTCACTTGAACAAGAAAATACATTGAGGATTTGTGTAAAAGTTAACAATGAGAACTAATTCTTTTATCAGCAAACTTTATTGGAAACTTATTCATGAAGGATTACTAACATTGGAGGATGCAGATATTGGAAATTAGTTCAAATAATGATATGGAGAATACAATCCATTCACGGCAGGAAGCTAGTATTCTCTGGAGTTACTTAGTCATTTTGCTAAACAATATAATGTTTATGCTTGATGTAGCTTCCTGAACATCTTGTACAGTTTTGCATTACACAGCCTGAAAGTATGTGTTTGTTTATACTATAAAGTTAAGTCAATTTTAGATACAAGGTGAGGTGTATTAGGTAAAGTATTATTATTTAACAGCTGTCTAAAGAATACACATAAGGATATCAACAAGTGTGAGCTTCGGTATATTTTTGATAAGAGTATGATTTAGGATCTAAGAACATAATAACTTAGAGCAGAAACAGCCCACCTGGTCCCTAGAGCATGCTCTGCCATTCAATAAAGTCATAGCTGATCTTTTAAGTGGATTGAGCTCCACTTAACCCACCCTTTCACCATAACTCTTAATTCCTTTACTGTTCAAAAACCTATCTTTGCCTTAAAAACATTCAATGGGGTAGCTTTAATTGCTTCATTGGACACGGAATTCCACAGATTCACAACCCTTTGCATCAAAAAGTTCCTCCTCAACTCAGTCCTAAATTTGCTTCCCCTTATTTTGAGGTTATGCCTTGTAGTTCTATAGAACATAGAACATTACAGCGCAGAACAGGCCCTTCGGCCTTCGATGTTGCGCCGACCAATTATGAAAAAAGCAATGTCCCTCCAAGCTAAACCATTCCCTTCTCTTCCATAAACTTATCAACTAACCTCTTAAACGCCACCAAACTTGGCGCATCTACAACTGCCGCAGGCAGGGCATTCCACTCCCTAACCACCCTCTGGGTAAAGAACCTACCTCTGATATCCGTCCTATAACTATCACCCCTTAATTTAAAGCTGTGTCCCCTCGTGCTAGCTTTCTCCATCCTAGGAAAAAGGCTATCACTGTCCACCCTATCTAAACCTCTAATCATCTTATATGTTTCGATAAGGTCCCCTCTTAGCCGCCTCCTTTCTAACGAAAACAACCTCAAATCCCTGAGCCTCTCTTCATAAGACCTGCCCTCCATACCAGGCAACATCCTGGTAAACCTCCTCTGTACCCTCTCCAATGCCTCCACATCTTTCTTATAATGTGGGGACCAGAACTGCACACAATACTCCAAGTGCAGCCGCACTAGAGTTTTGTACAGTTGCAACATGACGTTGCGGCTCTGAAATTCAATCCCCCTACCAATAAAAGCTAAGCCTCTTTAGCCTCTTTTTTCCTTTTAACCAGCGAATTAACTTTTTTCGTACACCAAGATTCCCTTACTCGACCATTTCCTTCTTGCCTGACAGGGACATACTTATCAAGGACTCGCAGCAGCTGCTCCTTGAATAAGCTCCACATTTCAGATGTGCCCAGTCCCTGTAGTTTCCTAGTCCAATCTATGCACCCTAATTCTCTCCTTATGGCCTCATAATTACCCTTTCCTCAGCTATAACTACTGCCCCCAGCTTCATGCCTATCCCTATCCATCACTAAGGTGAACGTAACTGAATTGTGGTCACTATCACCAAAATGTTCACCAACTTCCAAGCCTAACACCTGGATTCATCCACCAATAGAAACGTCTCCCTGCCTCTATCTTATCTATTCTCTTCATAATTTTATATGTTTTAATAAAATCCCCTGTCATTCTTCTGAATTCCAATGAGTAAAACCCCAATCTATTCAGTCTCTCCTCATAAGCCAACCCTCTCAACTCCGGAATCATCCCAGTGAATCTCCTCTGCACTCCCTTCAGTGCCAGTATTTCCTTTAGAACATAGAACATAGAAAACTACAGCACAAACAGGCCCTTCGGCCCACAAGTTGTGCCGAACACATCAAAACCTACCCAGCCATAGACCTATCTATAACCCCCAATCCCATTGGATCCCATATACTCATCCAGAAGTCTTTTAAAAGACCCCAGCGAGTTCGCCTCGACCACCACCGACGGCAGCCGATTCCATTCACTCACCACCCTCTGAGTGAAAAACTTTCCCCTAGCATCCCCTCTGTACTTGCTTCCCTGCACCTTAAATCTGTGCCCTCTCGTCGCGACCATTTCAGCCCTGGGAAATAGTCTCTGAGAGTCCACCCTATCTATTCCTCTCAACATCTTGTAAACCTCTATCAGGTCGCCTCTCAACCTTCGTCTCTCCAGGGAGAACAGTCCCAGCCCCCTCAACCTGTCTTCATAAGGCATGCCTCCCAATCCAGGCAACATCCTTGTAAATCTCCTCTGCACCCTTTCAATAGCTTCCACGTCCCTCCTATAGTGAGGCGACCAGATCTGCGCACAGTACTCCAAGTGTGGTCTGACAAGGGTCCTATAAAGCTGCAGCATTACCTCCTGACTCCTGAACTCAATCCCTCGATGAATGAAGGCCAGTACACCGTAAGCTTTCTTAACCACATCCTCCACCTGGGAGGCCGATTTGAGAGTCTTATGGACCCGGACCCCAAGATCCCTCTGCTCTTCCACACAGCTAAGACTCCTACCTTTGATAGTGTACTCATTCATCCCATTGGATCTGCCAAAATGGACCACAACACATTTATCCGCATTGAAGTCCATCTGCCACTTCTCCGCCCAGTCTTGCATCCTGTCGATGTCATGCTGCAACTTCTGACATCCCTCCAGACCATCCACAACACCACCGACCTTCGTGTCATCGGCGAACTTACTCACCCATCCCTCCACTTCCTCATCCAGGTCATTTATGAAAATGACAAACAGCAAGGGTCCTAGAACAGATCCCTGGGGCACTCCACTGGTGACCGACCTCCATGCAGAAAAAGAGCCATCCACAACCACCCTCTGCCTTCTGCAGGCAAGCCAGTTCTGGATCCACAAGGCCAAAGCCCTTTGGATCCCAAGGAACGTTGTCGTGCAGAGCTCCAGACAAGCATTCCTTGAATATCTGCCACCTTCCTTCTGTGCTTTTCCCCAAGAACACCTCCTTCCAGTTTATTCGCCCCAACATCTGCCTGATGTCTTCACATTTCCCCTTATTCCAGACAAACACCTTCCTAGCCTGCCTGATCCTATCCTTTTCCAATGCAACGGTGAAGGAGATAGAATTATGATCTCCATCCCCAAGATGCTCTCCTACCGAGAGATCCATCACCTGTCCTGGTTCATTAGCTAGTACCAGGTCCAGTACAGCCTCTCCTCTCGTAGGCTTGTCCACGTGCTGTGTCAGGAAACCCTCCTGAACACACCTAACAAACTCCTCCCCATCCAAACCCCTTACCCTTGGGATATTCCAGTCGATGTTTGGGAAATTGAAGTCTCCCATCACAACAACTCTGTTATTTCTACATCTCTCTAGTATCTGTTTCCCTATCTGCACCTCAACTTCCCTGTCACTATTGGGCGCCCTATAGAATACACCCAGCAACGTCACCGACCCTTTGCTATTCCTAACTTCCACCCACAGAGACTCCGTAGACATTCCCTCCTCGGTATCCACCTTTTCTGCAGCCATGACACTGTCCCTGATCAACAGTGCCACTCCACCACCTCTTTTGCCTCCCTCCATGTCCTTCCTGAAGGATCTGAATCCCGGGACCTGTAGTACCCAGTCCTGTCCCTGAGACATCCAAGTCTCTGTAATGGCACCACATCACAATCCCAAGCAGCAATCCATGCCCTAAGTTCATCCACCTTATTTACTACACTCCTGGCATTAAAATAGACACAGCTCAGTCCCTCAGACTGGACATTTCCCTTCTCCCCCACTCGTCTAACCTGCCTCTCATCCTGCCTAGAGTCCTTCCCTACCTGGGAGCTAACTTCCTTGCTCCCAGTCTCCACATCACTATTCCCTCCCCCTAACCTTTCTAGTTTAAAGTCCCCCCAGTAGCCCTAGCCAGTCTTCCCGCCAAGATATTAGTCCCCCTGGGATTCAGGTGCCACCCGTCTTTGCTGTACAGGTCACACCTGCCCCTAAAGAGGTCCCAATGATCCAGGAACCGGAATCCCTGCCCCCTGCTCCAGTCCCTCAGCCACGTATTCAACCTCCACCTCATACTATTCCTGCTCTCACTCTCCCGAGGCGCAGGCAGCAATCCTGAGATTACTACCTTCGCTTTCATCTCTCTCAGCTGCCTACCCAGTTCCCTATAATCCTTTTTCATGAGCATGTCTTACTTTCTCAAGTAAGGAGACCAAAACGGTAAACGGTTTTGAAGAGCATAATTGCCCATTCATCAAATGCTCTTATCTGATTAGGTGAGGGTTGGTACTTTATACATTCAGTCTTTTGCCATTGTTCTGTAATGTTGGATTAGCAAATACGGATCATCTAAACAGGATTTAATTTCCATATTTTTAATTGAGCACCGTGGCTCTGATTCAGAGTTTCATAAGCATAATTATTTTGAATAGTTTTGCATAAGTTCTAGTTACATTGTTAGTAATTGAGCAATCTCGTAAGCAGTGGACTAGTTTTATACAGTTACTGTCAATATTGTTCTTGGCCCATATGGTAAGTGATTTCAAAGAAAAACAAGAGACAATTATAATGGAATTATAATGGAAAGTTATTGTTTTGGAGGATAAAGGATTAGGTGAGAAGAATTTATCAAACAATAGGTATGTTTTTGGAATAGAATGTACAAGTAGTTAATTATTAAAACAGACAACTAAGTGTAAGTTAGAGATAAACTCAACATATGCTGTACAAATGCTTAAGTCAATTCTACTCAACAAAACCATTCCCTCACATGCAAAATATTATTTTCCTCAGTACTATCACCAAATGAAAACCCAAAACCTGAGATTTATCAATGGATTTTTTTTTACACTGTGGGAAATATCAGTGTTGGAAGAAGATGAACATTGGAATTTTACTGCCCGACCCCCCACAGGAATCAGAGCAACGGGCAGACAATGGGAAGCCCATTGACCATCATCATCAATGGGCGGGATTTTATGATTTGGGAATGAGCAAGACCGTAAAATCCCACCCAGTATTTTGATTGTGAAGGAACGGTTTTGTGGAATAGATTCTATCGATAGATTCTGATTTGTACAGTACGTGCTGAATTTATTAGTGATTTATTTTAAGGAATCTGTTTAAACACTTAGCTCCTGGTACATTCTTCAGATCTACTACAAAAGCATAACTATTGTATACTAAATCTTCATTCTTAATCCTTTATCCTGAAAAACAATCATTTGTCATTGGGATTGTTATTTTTTTAAAAGATGTCTGGTAGTCAAGTAGTAATTGAGTCAAGGGCGATGCTGATAATATTTCTATAGAAATTAATCAGAACAAAGCAACTTAAATATGATTACAATAGAAAAGAATAGAGTGAGTAACTACCACAACAGAACTAGTTATATGACCTTCGACATAAGCATAATATACTTGTGTCAATCAGCATAACTGTTTCCTGACAGGGATTGTTTTGTTTTCCTAGTTTCTCCAATTTTCTTCACTCCCCTTCTGAAGTTATTATCTGATAGATCCTAAAATAACTTGCCAGAGGCCAGTGTATCTTTATCAGATTCCCTTTAGTTACAAATTTATCTACACTTCTAGGAGTATTTCAGATTCAAAGTCAGAATCTGATATGTCAGTAAACCAGAGACATTCCTCAATCTAAATATATGAGAAACTCCCTGAATGGATAGGCAATCATTACCTCAATCAGGAAGTTTATATTCCAAGAGGCCAAACCCATTGGCCTCATTGAGGTTATCACAGATCCTTAAATCAAATATGGGACAAATTTCCCCTTTCCACCTGTCATGGAGCAGGCAAGAGTTGGAGCATGAAAAGGTCTGTTGACGTCAGTCAGGATTTTCCTGTTTCAATATGAATTCAACTGGAAAATCCCGCTCAGTTTGTTTGGTGCTTCAAGCTAATTGAGTATTCTTCATATATAAGCCTAGATTCTAAGAGTCAGCAGGTTTTGTTGACCAAAGGATTTATGCCAAGCAAGTCCAATCATCATCTATGAAGATGCCTACACATGATAGGAACTCTGATAGATCAATTGAATTGCAGACAACCAATCTCACACCAATTAATAGAGTCCTCTCTCTCTTTAGATCAGTTAAATCAGCATATACCAGGCATCAAACCTTCCACTTTTTTGAGGAAATTTCTTGCCCTTGTTGTAGGCAACACAACAGCTCAGTGACTATCGCTGTTTGCTGTGCAGATACATGGACCTGGGTTGAATCTCCAACTTGGGTCAGTATCTATAGGAGTTTGCACATTCTCCCCGGATTGCGTAGGTTTTCTCCGTGCGCTCCGGTTTCCTCCCACAACCCAAAAATGTGCTTTTAGGTTGATTGATGTTAACAAATTGTCCCTAACTTAGACCTCCCTTAATCTGGCACACATATAATTCTCTAAATTTGCACACCTTTATTGTGGAGTCCAAGAGGCATAGGCAAAAGTCAAAGGTAGAAGAAGGATTGGAATGAGGCACTCACTGAATATTAAAATGGCGGCGCGGGCTTGTTGGGCCAAAGGGCCTGTTTCCTGTGTTGTCTTGTTCTTTGTTCTCTTTGTTCTTTTTTCTATATTGTTTGGCTCTACATTACAGAATGTTGCCTAATATGGAGGGCATTAGCTTTGAGGAGAGACTTGGTTTGTTCTCGCTGGAGCAAAGGAAGTTGCAAGGAGATCTGATAGAAGTCTACAAGATTATGAGAGGCGTGGACAGATTGGATAGTCAAAGGCTTTTTCCCAGGGTGGAAGAGTCCATTACTAGGGGGCACAGGTTTAAGGTGTGAGAGGCAAGGTTTAAAGAAGATGTACGAGATAGATTTTTTACACAGAGAGGAGTGGTGCCCAGAACTCGTTGCTGGGGGAAGCAGAGGAAGTGGACACTGTGGTGACTTTTAAGAGGAATCTTGACAAGTATATGAATAGGAAGGGAATAGAAGGATTTGGTCCTTGGATGGGTACGGGGTCTTAATTAAGTCGGGCAGCATGTCGGTGCGGGCTCGGAGGGCTGAAGGGCAGTTCCTGTGCTGCAATTTTTTTTGTCCTTTATTCTTTGTACTTGGATACTTCTAGAAATAGAACCACTGAGAAAGCATGTATTTTCTAACTGAGAACATTCTATTGCTGGAACTGCTTTTTAATAAAAGAAGAACGGGATTTAATTTCACTGGTTAAATTCCAATTTGATTCAAATACAGCAATTAATTATGGGGTTGTATCAAGCTAATCACTTCATTTCCATCAGACTGATAGTCGTAGAGGTGGGAAAAAACAGACAGAGAGGGAAAAGAAGAAGATGATCCTGGCGGAGAGACGCAAAGCTCTAGACATCGACGATCTGAATGAGGAGGAACTGAGGTAAGAATAAACATATTTTGTTGTTTATTTGTTTCACATCCATTTCCCTGAGACTGCATCAATGCCAATGTATTTCTGTGGAAATTGGAAAATAAAACTGTCCACCCTTTGGTTTTTCAACGGCTTATAGTATTTTGTTGATGATTTCTCCACTGTTTCATCAGAATTGCAGTGGGCAAACAGTGGAATTTTTAAAATTTTAAGTCCATGACATTAAAAAATAACTACATTTGTGTGGTTTTAAATTCATCTGCTTTTCATGTCCATAAGACAGTAAAACACAGGAGCAGAAGTAAGTCATTTGGCTCAATGAGTCTGCTCCACTATTCAATGAGATCATGGCTGATCTGGTCCAATTCTCAACTCCACTTTCCTGCCTTATCCCATTATCCTTGATTCCCTTACTGATTAAAAGTGTATCTATCTGAGCCTTGAACATTCTTAATGACCCAGCCTCAACAAGTCTGTGTGGTAAAGAATTCCATAGATCTCCTACATTTGGAGAGAAGAAATTCCTCCTCATCTCTGTATGAAATGAGCAACCTCCTTACTGAGACATTATGCCTTCTGGTCCTAGATCCTCACAAGGGGAAACAACTGCCAGAATTCTCGAGTGTTCTCTGGCTCTGCCAACCATGCACTTCCATCCAGGGAATTCCTAATGTTGTGGGGTGTCTTCAAAAGGAAATCCCATTGACAGAGCGGTGGGACCAGAGAATCCTGCCACCAGCAAGTGACAAACAACCTTCCATCACCGAGAGGCACATAACTGGGAGGCCAGAGATTCTCAACCAAACTCTCAGCACCTATATCATTCATAACTTGGACATATTTTTATAAAGGACTTGGATGAAATATAGAACAACATTTCAGGCATTTAACAAAGTTTACCTTACTGTGTGATCAGGGAAAAAGGCAAGGAGCTATGGAAGTGGCTGTACCAATTGGAAGCAGAAAAATTTGACCTACAGGAGAAAATGAAACAACAAAAATACGAGGTATGTAGAAATGTAACTATTTTTACTAGTTTGAATCCTTACAATTAATTTTACCAGCAGCATATAGCCATCATTACTTTCCATTTATGATAAATTTGAAAAATATCAGAGTATTAGATTTACTACAAGGAGTGGAACACTTTTCCACTCACCAGTCATGAATTACATATTCCCAAATCATGAAGCTTTCTCCTTTGTGTCTCAACAACTTGCCTTAACTCCAGCTTTCTCTGCTTGCACACCCCCTCGCCAAAACAAAATGAAGAATCTTCATAAAGGACAAGTCTACTTAATGTTTCAACACTGCATACAAATTCTAATAAATGCTGTCTTATGTTCTTGGACAGGCGATATGATTGGTCATTTGATTTACAAACCTGAAGCCTATATTTGCCATGTAATAGATGATGTATTATTTCAACAATTGGTTATATAATTCTACTTTTCAAAATTAAAAAAGAAATCCTGTGAATTAATGCTTCCCTTATGGTCCAGTTATTTGCTCTGATTTATACCCAGTTTAAGTTCAGGCATGGTCTAGTGAGATTAGGAGGACACTTGGGCATAATTTGATAATACCAAAAGGGTGCAATATTGGGTATGTTTTCTGCTTATCTCCTAGCTTAAACCCATAGAAGAAATTTTGGAATAATTCTTAATATTATTAAGCCGACCTTTGTAGTTCTTTATGTCAGTCACATTAGACACTGACTCATATTTTTATGAAAACACTAATTAGGATATCCTAAATTGGAAAACTTGTAATCATTGGAAGTTCTAAATGCTTAATTATTTCTAACAGGTGTGGGTGGCATGGTGGCTCAGTGGTTAGCACTGCTGCTTCATAGCACAAAGGACCTGGCTTCAATTCCTGGCTTAGGTCACTGTCTATGTGGAGTTTGTACATTCTCCCCATGTCTATGTGGGTTTCATCTGGGTACTCTGGCTTCCTTCCACATTCTGAAAGATGGGCTGGTTAGGTTTATTGATCCGAACAGGTGCTGGACTATGGCATCTAGGGAAATTTCACAGTAATTTCATTGCAGTGTTAATGTATGCCTTACTTGTGACTATTAAATAAATTTTAAACGTTAAGATGGAGAAAAATGAATATAAGCATGAACTAGAGAAAAGATAATACAACTGGACAAATCTAAGTAATGGAATTCCTTTTTAAATATATCAAGTGGAAACACTGCCATTGAGAATAATGTAGATTTCATTTTCAATGCTGTACTTTCCACTCAGAACAATGTTAGAGAGAGTCAACATTAGCACAGAAAGCTTCAAAAACTGGGATACTATTCAATGAAATTGAGCCTATTTCATCCTTCCAGTTTTCTCCCTTATTTGTGCTATTAATCTAAATGTGTTTTTTAAAATTATCTTACAGATTAATGTACTTCGAAATCGAGTTAGTGACCATCAGAAGGTGTAAGTATTTAACAATGCTATGCTAATAATGAACTAACTATTCCACAGAATTATAAGATCAATCCCCATCAGTTTATGCATCTGTGATAGTTTTTATTTGCTTTGCTTGTACATGCAGTTCCACATTATGCCAAATTACCTGAGATCATACTCTTTCTGAATACAAGAAGTCAACAAATTAACAAATGAAACAAATTGAGGAGGAGGGGAATACTTCTTTAAAGGGGTCAACAAATAAAAAACCAAAGGAAAGTTACTAAACTTTAAATCAGTATATGGTTCTGGGGAGAAACAATACATCCCAGTACCCACTTTGTTGACTTGAATTGATATGTCCATTAAAATAATCTTCTAATTTGCCATAATTGATTGACATTCATCCTGATTGCTTTGTTTAATTATGTTGTGGCTATGCATTTATTTGTTCTATAAATGTTGAGTCTTTTGCATTACCCAAAGCGGCATACTCTAATCAAATTGATTTATTAGCTTTCTATCCCATTTGGTATTTTTTCATTCTCCTATTTTCTATTTCATGAACCTCTTATTCAGAGATTTAATTGAATTGAATATCTCCAGATGAATATCAAAGATATGTTTAAGGAAAAGTTGGATAAATGCGTGAAGGAGCATTGATTAGGATGATAAGATGTTACAATTAGGTTAAGTAGAATGGGAAGAAGATCTTGTGGAGCTTAGCACCACTACAGGCCAGTTTAACTAAATGACCTGCTGCAAATTCTGTGTGACTTTAAGTAAAGAAAAGCTGGAATAACCTGGTCATTATTTTCCAACTTTAGCTCAAAGGGACTTCGTGGCAAGGGAAAGGTTTCAGGCCGTTGGAAATAAGTGAAACATGTCTTGTAACATTGGGCAGAAACAAGTTTCAACATCTGTCCAGTGATCTTATAACTTCAACATCAATAACTCCACTGTCCTCAATCAACTCCTATCACTCACAATTCCACTTCTTACTTGTAGAATTTTCAGAAAAGCACTTTGACTGTTGTGGTTTTCATGTCATTCAATATTTTAATATCTTTGTTACTTTCTTAACTGTCGCAGCAATATTTCTTGTAATTCAGTGTGATCAAGCTTTTGCAGAAGAGTTGCTTCTTTGTTGTGAATAAAACCTGGCAGTATATTTAAGACCTTATAAAGACAGGAAGTGCATTACTGCAAACCATAGTTATACATCTTACTTGCTTATGGAAGAGCTATTTCAGAATTACTGCAATGTTCTAGGCTTATCATGTGGACAAAGCTGATGAATGGAAGCATTTGAATATTTCTTACTAATTTGTAAAACATCTTTTGGCAAAGAAGGACAGATTTTCAAATTTTTTGAGCTAGCGCTTCTCCAGCAATTCAACAATTTACTCCAACAACTTTTCCAACAATTTACTGCAATTGCAGGGAACAGTAAACATCTGAGCTTCGTACATTACCTAAATTCTAGTTTACAATATTTTAACATATGTATTGAGACAAAATCTACATGTTGCAGATATGACAATGCACAGTTGAAAATGCAAAAATTTTGTGTTTCAAGTATTCATGAGGCATACTTATTAAAATTAAACAAAATATGCTTAATATCACTGCAGAGCAAATGTTACTGTCAACTATAAAATACAATGAATCTCTGTATAAATGAGGCTTAATAAAAAACGACAAAGACAAATGGATTATGCTAATGTGTTTTCTTGTGCCTTTTTTAAATTATGGCATGTGTGTTTAAATGGTTGAAAGCTTGTCTGTAATCTATGAAAATTAGTTGAAGCTAGCTTGTGATGCCACTTTGTGACAGATTTCTTAGCTGTAATGAAGAGCATTAGAAGGTTTTTTGATCTCTGATTTGTCTACTGCCTTGGCCCTCAACCATATCAACTGCCAGTCCTGTTTAGATAACTACTAATTCTCCTGCTCATTACTCCTCATTACTCTTGCTGGCTTAAACCCACAAACGCTATATTCTAAAAGGACAAGGGCAGCTGATGTATGGGAACACCACCGTCTGGAAGTTCCCTTCCAAGTGGCTCACCATCCTGGGTTGGAAATATCTTGTCATTCTTTCACTGTTTCTGGGTCAGCATTGTGGGTGAGGATGTATCTACACGACAGAGATTGCAGCTCACCACCAGTTTCTTAAGGGCAATTAGGATTGGGCAATAAATACTGGCCCAGCAGCAATGCCCACATTCTTTGAATGATTTTTCAAAAACCTCCAATTATTATGAGGGGCAGCATGGTAGTTAGCTCTGCTGTTTCACAGCACTAGGGACCCGGGTTCAATTCCAGCCTTGGGTGATTGTGTGAGTCTGCACATTCTCTCTGTGACCTCCTCAGTTTCCTCTGGGTGCACCGGATTCCTCCCACAGTCCAGAGATGTGCAAGTTAGGTGGATTGGCCATGCTAAACTTCCCCTTAGTGTTTCAGGATGTACATGTTAGGGGATTAGCAGGATAAATGGGTGGGGTTAAGAGAATGGGGCAAGGAGAGGGGAGGGATGCTTTGTCAGAGAGTGGTACAAATTCAATAGGATGAATGGCCTTCTTCTGCACTGTAGTGATTTTATGCCCAACAACATTTTTTTTTGCTTAATCATTCACTCTGTAGCATAATCACTTGGAACTGAAAAGAACTGACACTGAGCCCACCAACGGCAATGATGGCTGTTTCCATCATATAGTGTGGCACTTATGACAAATATTTTTATCTATTGGATCCATGCCATCTCACTGGCAGGGCAGCCCGTGATTCACTTACCCTGCTATCACCTCAGCACTGCCATCCTCACAATGCCACGTTTAAAGGCAGCACACCAGCTACACTTCACAGGTCTCTGGGTGATTGCTTAATTCCAGATTTTTTTTATTGAATTCAAATTCCACCATCTGCTGTGGCAGGATACGAACCTAGGTTCCCAGAACATTAGTTGATCTTCTGAATTAATAGTCTAGCAATAATACCACTAGGCCACTATTTCCCAATTCAGTGAGGAAAATGACAGCGAGTTCACCGAGCTCCATGTTCCATTCATTCTCCTCATTGCAGTCTTGAAGAGAGAGAGGTTTGACAGTCTTCTAAGGATGACTCTTTGCCCACTTCATTATCTGAGGTTGTCTCTCAAAACTAACTGATTCGTATCCTGGCCACCGCATTAAAGTCCAGTCCTTTGTTGGAATTCTGTTTGGCAAACCCCACATCACTGACCAAGTGACCACTCTACTGCATCCAGATCTCTCATCTCATGTGCAGGCATTGTTCCAAGCTTTACTCCAAGGCCTTGATCACAACTGGTCAATGGGAGGCACCTCAACACACAGCCAAGAGTTACAGCTGAATGGTCTCAGCTGCAAGAGGGTAATTATCATTGACATGCCTTTCTGTTAGCATTACCCTTGTAACATCCCACCTCTAGAAGTTCCCCTTTCCCCATTATTTGAGTGGAACAGTCAGCCTGTGATGACTGCCCATCCACCTATTATACTGCCCCAAGTTTCCCTTCCCTTAGTGAGGCATTTCAAGAAGCCTGTAGCCCAGAAGCAGAAGACAACCTCAGGAACAGTACTTTCTCACTTGACAGTCCTCCCACTCTCAGTTTCCCCGAGTCAACCCACGCTACCTCCCCCCCAACCCACGCTACCCTTTAAGGAATCCCCCACCCCATTCTCCCAGAGCCAACCCCAGTCCCTGCTTATGTCAACAGCCCACTCTTATCCAAGTCAACACACCCACTGGTCTCCCCTGAGTCAACCACCCTCTCCCCAGTCTCCCCCACTTTCCCCTGAGTCCCTAAGTCAATCCCCTTTCAGTCTCCCCCAAGTCAACCTTCTGCGCACTCTTCCCAAAGTCTTTCCCCACTCTCTGCTGACTCTCCAAGTCGACTCTCTCCCTAAGTCTTTTTCCACTCTCGCTCAAGTCCCCCAAGTCAACTCCATCCCACTCTCCCCAATGAAACACCCTCCGCATCTCCCCTAAGCTTTTCATCCATTCACTTCCAAGTCCCCAAGTCAATCTCTTCCCGCTCTCGTAAGTCAATTCCCCAAGTCAACCAGCCCCAATCTTCCCCATGTTAGCCAAGGTCCCCCACTCTGCCCTGGTTTCCCCCAAGTCAACTCCTCCCTCCTCACCCTTGAGCAAACTGCACAATCTCCCTGAGATAAACTGTTGCCCTTCAAATTCTGATCTCCCTGCTAGGGAATTGAGATCATTATATTTATTCATTTTTATTTTGTTACGCCCTTTGGCTATTGTATCTCAGCAATGTTTCTTTACACAAGGAATTGACTAAGTCATCATGACCTGCGGGGAAACGGCAATTATGGCTGAGACAAGTATAATTTTCCCAAGAAACCGGTTCAGCATCTATTTCTTTCCCCGCAGGGATAAACAGATGTGAAGCGAAGTGTAATAAAGCTATAACCAGCACTGGCTCACTGAATTGTAAGTATTAACACAAGTTCAAAATGATGGTTTCCTTTCCTCCAGTGAACTGTACATTAATGATCTGTTTCAGTTAAATAAGTAAAGGTAGTGTTTTTTTGGAAAGTTGTGATGGTTTGGAATAAGTGCTGTGGCTGTGATTCTACCAGTCACTGACCACCTGATGGAGCTCAAATAAGAGCAGGGACAAACCTCCTCTTGCATAAAATGAGAAAATGCTGGAAATGTGATGCAGACCAGACAACACCCAAGAAAAGAGCAACAGCCTATATACATTTAGATGCATCCTAATTAACGTGACACTACCATAAGACATAAATGGTGGTCTTTCTCACTCATTTTGTGGATAACTGGCCACTTCAGCTCTCTTTTGTTGAGCATTGATCTTATGACCTCCTTCCTTTAGGCTTCAGAGAGGAGGGGTGGTAAGCTCAGGCGGGAGGTAAAATATCAAGTTCGTGCCTGGTTTTTCAACTTCCCTAATCGTACCAGATCTTTTACCAGCGAAATCGGCTTTGCACCCAGAAAGAGCACAAAGCTGATTGAAATATTAATTACATTGCTTGACTGTGATTAATAAGTCCTGGATACTATTGTCCAAGCTTACTTACCTGTACTACCTCACTGGCTGAACTTGTCCCTGACAACAATCACATTTGGCCCCCATCAATAAGTTCAGATGTGATGGCCTCACTGGGCAGGATTGGAGGTCATTAAGTGCTCCGAGTGGTTGAAGGCAGAGCCAAGCAGTGCCTACGTAGCAGTGTCAGCCTGCACTGCCCATTTTGCACGCTATCACTGCTCACCTAGCACCCTGACAATGCCCACAGGGCACTCTAGCACTGCCTACCAGCCACCATAACTATGCCAGGGGCAGACCTAGTGGTAGTGGAGCCAGAGTGGGACGGAGATAAATAGGGAGCTCTGCATGTGTGGGATGGCAAGAAGGAATACAGCCAAGTTGGGAGGGAAGAGGTCAATTCTGCCAAGGATGGTTCAGCGATTGGGGAGGAATGGAGAGTACTGTGCCAGGGGGTGTGTGGGGGTGAAGTGATCAGTGTTTAGGAAGGGATGGAACTCACGGGACAGGGTGAAAGGTGGGGAGGTGATGTCCATTTGGGATTCCCAAGTCTGCAGAGGGGGAGTTTTCCAATTTCCCTGGGAGGGCCTCAATGTCTGTGGAGCAGGCGGAGGACAGCAGGTGATTTCCAAGGACTGGGAGATTGAGACACCTGCGTAATAGTATCCCTAGAATTCAGCAGCTGGCTTCCCTGTGATCTGAAGCTCCACTCCCGCCACCAGCACCCCCTGCCCCCATATATAGTTTCCTATAGTTTCAACCACAAATCAGAACGTCTTTGATCAGTCCCTTGTATAAGTCTCCACTCACATCTTCTTACCCCTTCAAACACTGCTTCTTTCCGTACCCACTCCTGGAATAACCTCTCCCAAATTACCTTATAACTGTCCTCTAAATCTCAATTCTCTAGCCTTTGGCCTTCATCTACCATGATATTTCTGCAGCTACTAATCTATTCCCGCATTCTCAGCTCTGCCTCGGATAGCTTAGTCCACATTCAAACCACTAATCTATCTTATCCTGGCTATTCTCTCTATTGCAGCCATCATCTCCACTGTTTAAAATCTGCGAGAAACGGATTTGAATAAATACGGTGATTCCGTCACTTACTGCCAGACCTTGCAGAACTACATAAAGCACTCGTGTGTCCTTTTCTCTGCTAAATTTTGTCACTTTTCCAGAATTATCCTTCAATGCAAAGGTAAATTCTAACTTGCTTTCTCTACTACACGCTGTCATTTAAAACCTCTCTCCATTGACTCCTCTATCATCTCCAACTACAAGGACGGTGAGTTCATGGATTTCTTTCTCACCATGATTGAGAATATCTAATCAGCTGCCTCCCTCACTTTCCTCTCTTTCACCAGCTCAGCAGGCTGAACTTCCTCTATCGCTCCCTCTTGCCCCAGCTCTGAACCTTTCTCTAGCTTCTCTCCTCGTTCTTTTCACATCCTCTCTGAGTTCATCTTATCCATGAGATCCAGCTCCTGCTCTTTTGACCCTTTGGAGTGCCTGGTTAGTTGATATCACTAAGGGTTTTCTGACCTCAGATCCTGTGCCTTTGTTATTCAGATCTGCCGTCAACATCCCTCTCCTAAAAAAAGCCATGACCCTTCTTGTCTTTGCAAGCCATTGCCCTATCTCCAACCTCCCTTTTTCTCTAATTCTCAAATGTGTTGTAATCATCCAAATGCCAAGCTGCAGGGGCTATGGGCTGGGTGCAGAAAGGTGGGATAAGAAAGGGCACATTGTATGGACAACATGGCTCAAATGGCCTCCTTCTGTGCTGAAAATTTTCTATGATTCTAAATTATTGCTCATCTTTCCTGAAATTCTGTAGCTGAATCCTTCTACTCAGATTCCTGCCTTGGACACATTATCAGATCAATTCTTGTCAAACTCTCAGATAACATCCCATATGAGAAAAACAGGCTTTCCATTTACATCCTTCTTGATCTGCTTACAGCCTTTGGTGCACTTGACCACATGATCCTCCTTCATGGCTTTTCATTCTCCCAAAAGAAGTATTGAATTCCCATGAAAGCTGGAGCAATTCATGCTGTTTTTTCCCAATGGGAGTTCACCCAATAATCTCCCATACTCCGTGCAGAGACCACAAAAGTGAATGTCATTAGATTTCAGGAGCTGGGGCCTATTCCCACCTGGGAGGCTAAAACCAGCAGGCCTTTGCACATATGCAGTGAACCTGAACTGTCAGTCTCCCAGTTGCTGGCCAGCTTAATCGCTGGTAAGCCTGGGACCCCATAGTGCTGCCCGCCCCAACTCTCCAATGCCTGATGGTGGACCTCCTAAGCATTTCAGCCCCAATCCACCAGCATCCCAGATGGCCCCGATCTCCAGTCTCCCCTGTATAGTTCACCCCACCAGCAGTCCCGACCCCGCTGCTCCCACCAGCCAGCAGACCATCCAATGCCCGCCCTGATCTCCAACCCCTTCACCCTCAGTGACAATTCCCCTTCCCACATTCCCGTGGCAGTAGACTCCCCCCAGCTCTGGCTGATCCCCCAGCAGAACCCCCTCCCTGGCTGATCCCCCAGCAGAACCCCCAACACCCTGCCCCGATTGCTGGTCTACTTCTTGCCCTGACTGATCCCAGGATGATGGGATCAGAGTGATTGCAAATTCCCTCACCCCCAATTGATTGCCCTGAAGCCCCAACCCCACAGGCCATGTCCCCTATAGGCCCACCACCATGTGAGCTGTGCAATGTCTAGGTGTCCCCTGAGTATGGGCTCTTTGCCTCTTGGATAATGTTGGGAGCACAGGCTGGCACTGCCAGGTGCCCATGCATGGGGGCACAACCACCTGCCACCAGCTCCTCCAAAGGGCCCCTAATTGCGCCCCCCCCTTTCACTCCAGCAGAGTTGTCCCAATAGTCCCTGGAAGTGGGGAGCTACTGTAAACCCTCCTGGACCGAAACACTCTGGTGTGCTGGGAGAGGCCAGCAGGCCCACTAATTACATTTAAACTATATTAAAAACAGATTAAAATGACTTACCTGGTCTTCCCGCCAGTTTCCAATGCAGATCCAAAGATGCCAGAAATCCACTGGAAGATGCAAGCACAGCAGCAATGCATGCGTGAACCCCGTGCATGCCGATCATGAACTTCTCCCACCCCTCTCCCCGCTCCTCCCACCCCCACTTGTTTTGTTCAATTTTTACTAATCCAATTCTACTCAGGCTATCACCATTCTTGGACCCTTCTATTTCTCATTGACATTGTCACCAATAAAATCCTCAGCAACATTACCCAAAAACACAACTGGAATTTCTACATGTATATTGAGGATGTCCATCTTCACCTCACTACTAGTGATCCCAGCTCTTCCACGACTTGTCTGACATAAAGAACAAAGAACAAAGAACAAAACAGCACGGGAAACAGGCCCTTCGGCCCAACGAGCCCATGCCGCCACCTTGATGTTCCCACTTCTAACCGTGATCCCTGTCTATGTTTATAGATCTATGGATCGAAACTAAATTTGAGACAATTTAGGGAGAATTTGTTCTACCAGTTAGCCTAAGAGCACAGTCCTTAATTAGCCAAAATCTTCTCCGATAAAATATCGAGAAGGCTGAAGCCATTGTTGTTGGTCATCAACGATTAAATCCACTTCCTAGCCACTGATTTCATCATTATTCCTATCAACCCCCTAACTATTAATTTGTTAGTGTCACAAGTGAAAATAGTTGACAGAAATTAAATTGTTGAAGATTTTCAATGTGGCTGTCTGCATCAAATTCATAATACAGATCACTGCAATTGTGAGAAGTTACCACCACTGCAGTTAGGGCAAACCATGCAGGCACAGACAGAAAGTGCAGCCTCCACAAAGACAGAAACCCAAGTTGGTATTGAACTCGGGTCCCTGGTGCTGTGAGGCAGCAGTGCTCACCATATCACTCTCATCTGAATTATTAATTTCTCACCAGAAAAAAATAATAGAAAGTTTGCGCTTGGAGGCAGTAGAGAGATTCAGTTAAGACAGAGTTCAGGAACTTTTTCCAAATTTGCACCATCCTCTGTGGCTTATTTTGTTGCTCCCTCATGTACAGCTCGCTGGCCTTTGATACAGTTTCAGAGAAATAGCAGCCACCCGAAACCACAGTAATGTAGATCCTGAACCCCATCACAGATTCTTGGAAACATTGGGTGCACATCTTCGGATGTTCATGCATTACTGAAATTGAAGAATAGCCATTTACCCAAAACATTTAGGGAATTTTCCCAGAAGCTTAGAAGTGGCTTTAGAGCCAGGAGTAGTGGTAACTTCTCATGAGTCAATAATCTTTGTTATTTTGATTACTCACATTTAAAGAATTTGATGCAGACAGCCACAATGAGGGCCTTCAGTAAGTTCATTTCTGCCAATCATTCTGTTCTCGCATGACTTCTTGAATGGAAGGAAATGATGAGCTGAATAACTTTTGTTACTCTGTTTTTTTTAAGGTTTCTATACTGGCAGTGTTAGCTCTGAAGGTCTCCAGTGTTGGTTATATCATAGAATCCTACAGTGTAGAACGAGGTCATTTGGCCCATCGACTCTGCACTGAACACAATCCTACCCCGGCCCTACCCCCATAACCCCATGCTTTTACCCTAGCTAGTCTCCCTGACACTGAGGGGCAATTTAGCATGGCCAATCAACCTAACCCGCACTTCTTCTGACTGTGGGAGGAAACTGGAGAACCTGAAGGAAACCCATGTATACACAGGGAGAACGTGCAAACTCTACATAGACAATGACCCAAGCCAGGAGTTGAATCTGAGTCCTTAGCGCTGTGAGGCAGCAGTGCTAATCACTATGCCATCATGCTATATTTTTGAGAGGTGCTATATGTAAAATGTCTTAAAAGCTTTTATGGGCCAATGGCAAACTACGCGTAAGTCATATTTACACAGAGGTGAAGAAATCAGGTTTAAGTGATAAAGTTTGATGATAATCTCCACTAGGTTCTACAGCTATTCATGATTGGATTGTGGCACAAAAAGAGAGATGCAGTCTGGTACAACATCTTCATTTTTTCCAAGCCAAGGCAATATGTCCATATTGTTTCACTGAGCCTCCAAGTATGGTCAAAAAACTATCGTTCGTTTGTAATCTTCAGCAAAAAAAAACTCGTGGGTACAGATGCCTCTGAAAGTCTAGTTTCAGTTGTCTTTGAATACAGAATGCATTATTAAGCTAAAATAGGAGTGTTAAAGGGAATTTATTGATCAAAGTGTTCTGTAGGATACCTGAATTCTTATGAATTCAACTTCGAATGTTAAGATTTCCAAACATCTGGTACTATTCAGGCCAGATTCACTTTGAAATGTACAGATGCTCAGCTGTGCATAAATGAGCAATGCATAAATGCTTTAGGCAAACATAATATTCATGCTGGTTTTGGAATGCTGATGGGGAAATTGATGCAATTTGAGACAAGTTAATGAATTTGAAACTTGATTTACTTGACTAAATTACAGTTGCAAACTATTTCTTTCTCTTTGGCAATTCGCAAATTTCAAGCACCCATTTTCAGTGAAATTTAGTGACAATGAAGAATTGGAGAGCTAGTGGAATTGATTCTTGGCCCATTTCCTGCTCATCCATCTCACATTGTGCCACCACAAGACACTCTGGATTCCAGGAACGATGTAGAGATGCGTTGGACTGGGGTAGTAAGAACTCAGTAAGAATTTAGCAACACCAATTTTAAATCCAACCGATTTATTTGATAGTAAATTTGTGAGCTTTCGACACTGTCTTCGTCAGGCAAATGCAGTGTTCTGGTCTGCAATAGCACACATCAGCACAGACAGTCAGAGATTGCTGATTAGAATGCGAATCCTTACACCTAACCTGCTATTCAAGTGTTAAAGTGGCTAACAATGTGTGTGAAGGGAATCCTGAGCATTGATTAGAGAATTGTGTATTTTCTCCAGACAGCACTGTAAGTGAGGTTTTTTGCTCTCCCAGGCAAGTTACAGGGGTTACAGATAGTGTGTCATGAAGCCAAGATCCCTATTAAGACCATCCTCATGTGTGTGGAACTTGGCTATCAGTCTTTGCTCAGCAACTCTGTGCTGTCGTGTGTCACAAAGGCCCCCTTGAAGAACATTTACCCGCAGGTCAGAGTCCGAATGCCCATGACTGCTGAAGTGTTCGCCCACAGGAAAGGAACTGTTTTGCCTGGTGATTGTTGAGCAATGCTCATTCATCCGCTGTCGTAGCGTCTGCATGGTCTCCTCAATGTACCATGCTTCGGGACATCCTTTCTAAAGAGTGAATTGAGGAGAGCAAAGAGAGGACATGAGAAGACTTTGGCTGATAGGATTAGGGAGAATCCTAAAGCTTTCTTTAGATATGTTAAGAATAGAAGATTGGTTAGGGCAAGATTAGGGCCAGTCATAGACAGCAGTGGGAAGTTGTGCGTGGAGCCTGAAGAGATTGGAGAGGTACTGAATAAATATTTCTCTTCGGTATTCACGCAGGGTGATGTAACGTAGTTATGGAGAACACTGAGGTACAGGGTAGCAAACTGGAAGGTATCGAAGTAGATAGGGAGGATGTGCTAGATATTCTCGAGGGTTTGAAGTTGGATAAGTCCCCTGGGCCGGACGGGATTTACCCTAGGATTCTCTGGGAGGCAAGAGAGGAGATTGCAGAGCCTCTGGCTCTGATCTTCAGGTCGTCGTTGGTTACGGGTGTGGTCCGGAGGACTGGAGGATAGCGAATGTGGTCCCGTTGTTCAAGAAGGGGAAGAGAGACCTTCCGGGGAATTATAGGCCAGTGAGTCTTACTTCTGTTGTGGGCAAAGTATTGGAGAGAATAATTAGGGATAGGATTTATAGTTATTTAGAGAGTAATGAATTGATTGGAGATAGTCAGCATGGTTTTGTGAAGGGTAGGTCGTGCCTTACTAACCTCATTGAGTTTTTTGAAAAAGTGACTAAGGAGGTGGATGGGGGTAAGGCGGTTGATGTGGTATATATGGACTTTAGTAAGGCGTTTGATAAGGTGGCCCATGGAAGACTTCTGCAGAAAATGCAGATGTATGGGATAGAGGGTGATTTAGCTAATTGGGTTAGGAATTGGCTAGCAGATAGAAGACAGAGGGTGGTGGTTGATGGGAGATATTCATCGTGGAGTTCGGTGACAAGTGGTGTACCTCAGGGGTCTGTTTTGGGGCCCCTGCTGTTTGTAATTTTTATAAATGATCTGGATGAGGGTATTGAAGGATGGATTAGTAAATTTGCAGATGACACTAAAGTCGGTGGAGTGGTAGATAGTGAAGAGGGGTGTTATAGTTTGCAGAGGGACTTGGACAAGTTGCAGAGCTGGGCCGAGAGGTGGCAAATGGAGTTTAATGTGGAAAAGTGTGAGGTAATGCACTATGGCAGAAATAATAAATGTGTAGAGTATAGGGCAAATGGTAGGATTCTTAGTAGTCTAGATGAACAGAGGGATCTTGGTGTGTATGTGCATAGATCCCTGAAAGTAGGCAGTCAGGTCGAGAAGGTTGTTAGGAAGGCATATGGAGTCTTGGCTTTTATTGGTAGAGGGATTGAATTTCGGAGCCGCAACGTCATGTTGCAACTGTACAAAACTCTAGTGCGGCCGCACTTGGAGTATTGTGTGCAGTTCTGGTCCCCACATTATAAGAAAGATGTGGAGGCATTGGAGAGGGTACAGAGGAGGTTTACCAGGATGTTGCCTGGTATGGAGGGCAGGTCTTATGAAGAGAGGCTGAGGGATTTGAGGTTGTTTTCGTTAGAAAGGAGGCGGCTAAGAGGGGACCTGATCGAAACATATAAGATGATTAGAGGTTTAGATAGGGTGGACAGTGATAGCCTTTTTCCTAGGATGGAGAAAGCTAGCACGAGGGGACACAGCTTTAAATTAAGGGGTGATAGTTATAGGACGGATATCAGAGGCAGGTTCTTTACCCAAAGGGTGGTTCGGGAGTGGAATGCCCTGCCTGCAGCAGTTGTAGATGCGCCAAGTTTGGTGGCGTTTAAGAGGTTAGTTGATAAGTATATGGAAGAGAAGGGAATGGTTTAGTTTGGAGGGGCATTGCTTTTTATATTGGTTGGCGCAACATCGAAGGCCGAAGGGCCTGTTCTGTGCTGTAATGTTCTATGTTCTATGTTCTATGTTCTTGCAACGTATTGGGAACTCCAGGATTCAGACGGGTTCAGACAGGCGTTTTTGTGGATACAGGCGAGGGTCGCGGATGGTGGTTTGTCTTCCTGGAGCTGGGATCCAGGATGTTTCTGGACGCCTCCCAGACATCCTGAAAGGGGAGGGTGAGGAACCTGAAGTTGAGGTGCATATAGGTACTGCAGACATAGGCAGTCATCAAAAGGGATTATAGGGAACTGGGTAGGAAGCTGAGGAAGAGAAAAGCGAAGGTAGTAATTTCAGGATTGCTGCCTGCGACTCGGGAGAATGAGAGCAGGAATCAAATGAGGTGGAGGATGAATGCATGGCTGAGGGACTGGAGCAGGGGGCAGGGATTCAGGTTCATAGATCATTGGGACCTCTTTAGGGGCAGGTGCGACCTGTACAGTAAGAACGGGTGGCACTTTAACCCTAGGGGGACTAATATCTTGGCAGGTAGGCTAGCTAGGGCTACTGGGGGATCTTTAAACTAGAAAAGCTTGGGGGTGGGAATATCGATGAGACGGTGAATAAGGAAGTTAGTTCCCAAGTAGGGAAGGACTGTAGGCACTCTGAGAGGGGGTTTACGCATGTGGTGGAAAAGGGAAATATCCTGACTGAGGGGCTGAGTTGTGTCTATTTTAATGCCAGGAGTGTAGTAAATAAGGTAGATGAGCTTAGGGTGTGGATTGCTGCTTGGGAGTGTGATGTGGTGGCCATTACAGAGACATGGTTGTCTCAGGGACAGGACTGGGTACTTCAGGTGCTGGGGTTCAGATGCTTCAGGAGGGACAGCATTGGGGGCAAAAGAGGAGGTGGTGTGGCACTGTTGATCAGGGACAGTGTCATGGCTGTAGAGAAGGTGGAAGACGGGGAGGGAATGTCTACGGAGTCTCTGTGGGTGGAAGTTAGGAACAGCAAAGGGTCGATAACTTTGCTGGGTGTATTCTATAGGCCGCCCAATAGCGACAGGGTATTGAAGTGCAGATAGGGAAACAGATGCTAGACAGATGTAGAAATAACAGGGTTGTCGTGAAGGGAGATTTCAATTTCCCAAGCATCACCTGGAATATCCCAAGGGTAAGGGGTTTGGATGGCGAGGAGTTTGTTAGGTGTGTTCAGGAAGGTTTCCTGACACAGTACGTGGAAAAGCCTACGAGAGGAGAGGCTGTACTTGACCTGATGCTTGCTAATGAGCCAGGGCAGGTGTCGGATCTCACGGTAGGTGAGCATCTTGGGAATGGAGATCATAATTCTATCTCTTTCACGATAGCAATGGAAAGAGATAGGATCAGGCAGGCTAGGAAGGTGTATGTCTGGAGTAAGGGGAAATATGAAGACATTAGGCAGGTAATTGGACGCATAAACTGGAAGGAGGTGTTCTTGGGGAAGAGTACAGAAGGAAAGTGGCGGATTTTCAAGGAATGTTTGTCTGGGGCACTTCAAGAAACGTTCCGAGGAGTCAAGGAGGTTCTGGTAGGATGCGGGAACCGTGGTGCACGAAGGTAGTGGTGAACTTAGTTAGGAAGAAAAAAGGTATATAAAAGGTTCAGAGAGCTAGGGGATGTTAGAGATCTAGAGGAGTATAGAAGAGTGTAGAAGGCA
The DNA here is from genome assembly GCA_024679065.1 of Sphyrna mokarran. NCBI lineage: Eukaryota > Metazoa > Chordata > Chondrichthyes > Carcharhiniformes > Carcharhinidae > Sphyrna > Sphyrna mokarran. Next base: position 30,245,671 of record JAGIQG010000023.1, on the reverse strand, counting down.
ACTTAAAAAGGAAATTAGGAGAGCCAGAAGGGGTCATGAGAAGGCCTTGACAGGTAAGATTAAGGAGAATCCCAAGGCCTTCTACGAATATGTGAAAAGTAAAAGGATGAGAAGAGAAAGGATAGGGCCTATAAAAGGTGAAGGGGGAAAAGTCTGTGTGAATCCGGAAGAAATGGCAGAGGTGCTTAACGAGTACTTTGCCTCGGTATTCACAGTGGAAAGTGAACGGGGAGATTGCACTGCAGGTTTGCGGCATACGGAAAAGATTGAGTATGTGGATGTTAGGAAAGAGGATGTGTTAGACCTGGTAAATTCTATCAAGATAGACAAGTCGCCGGGACCGGATGGGATGTACCCCAGGTTATTGTGGGAGATGAGGGAAGTGGTTGCAGAGCCCCTGGCGATGATATTTGCGTCGTCCATGGAAACGGGAGAGGTTCCGGAGGATTGTGGATGTGGTTCCTAACTTTAAGAAAGGGAACAGGGATAGTCCAGGAAATTACTGACCGGTGAGTCTGACTTCAGTGGTTGGTAAGCTGATGGAGAGGCTTCTGAGGGATAAGATATACGAACATTTGGAGAAGTTTGGACTGATTAGAAATAGTCAGCATGGTTTTGTCAAGGGCAGGTCATGCCTTACGAGCCTAGTTGAGTTCTTCGAAAATGGACTGAACACATTGACGAAGGAAGGGCGGTGGACGTAGTGTACATGGACTTTAGCAAGGCGTTTGATAAGGTCCCCCATGCAAGGCTTCTGGAGAAGGTGAGAGGGCATGGGATCCAAGGGGCTTTGGCCTAGTGGATCCAGAACTGGCTTGCCGGCAGAAGGCAGAGAGTGGTTGTGGATGGGGTCTTGTTCTGCATGGAGGTCAGTAACCAGTGGAGTGCCCCAGGGATCTATTCTGGGACCCCTGCTGTTTGTCATTTTCATAAATGACCTGGATGAGGAAGTGGGGGGATGGGTTAGCAAGTTCGCCGACGATACAAAGATCGGTGGTGTTGTGGATGGTCTGGAGGGATGCCAAAAGTTGCAGTGGGACATAGACAGGATGCAAGACTGGGCAGAGAAGTGGCAGATGGACTTCAAGTGGATAAATGTGTAGTGGTCCATTTTGGCAGGAATAATGGGATGAAGGAAAACAATATAAGGGGTAGGAGTCTTAGCTGTGTTATAGAGCAGAAGGATCTCGGGGTCCGGGTCCATAGGACTCTTAAATCGGCCTCGCAGGTGGAGGAAGTGGTCAAGAAGGCGTACGGTGTACTGGCCTTCATTAACCGAGGAATAGAGTTTAGGAGTCAGGAGGTAATGATGCAGCTCTATAAGACTCTTGTCAGATCCCACTTGGAGTATTGTGTGCAATTTTGGTCGCCTCATTATAGGAAGGATGTAGAGGCTATTGATAGAGTTCAGAGGAGATTTACAAGGATGCTGCCTGGATTGGGAGGCAGGCCTTATGAAGATAGGTTGAGGGAGCTGGGACTCTTCTCACTGGAGAGATGTAGGTTGAGAGGCGACCTGATCGAGGTTTATAAAATGTTGAGAGGAATAGATAGGGTGGACTCTCAGAGACTATTTCCCCGAGCGGAAATGGTCACTACGAGGGGACACAGATTTAAGGTGCAGGGAAGCAAATACAAAGGAGATGTCAGGGGTAGGTTTTTCACTCAGAGGGTGGTGAGTGAATGGAATCGGCTGCCATCGGAGGTTGTTGAGGCAAACTCACTGGGGTCTTTTAAAAGACTTCTGGATGAGTATATGGAAAAGAATAGGATAGGGTATTATAGATAGGTCTGTGGATTGGTAGATGTGATCGGCACAACTCGTGGGCCAAAGGGCCTGTTTGTGCTGTATTGTTCTATGTTCTATGATTCTTTTATCCATTTTATTTTATATTAGAATTCAACAGAGCAAATTCAACTGTTTAGTTAAGTTTTCTACTGAGCACCAATGGTATATTACAGTTTCTGCTGACATATTAGGTGGAGTTTTATGGCCTCACTCAAGCAAGATTGGAAATTCCTGCCTGAAATCAACAGACAATTATCCATCTCTCATCAGTTCCAATGCTGTGGTGGGTAGGGCAGTAGAATTATTAGACATTGGTTAATGTATCTGTTTGACAGCTTAAAGTTAAGCCACAATTTAAAAGTGTATTTATTCTCTGAGAAAGTAAACATGAGGGTACTTAATATCTTCCTGTGTCTGCATGGATTTCCTCGAAGTGTTCCAGCTTCCTCCAACAATCTAAAAGACTTGCTGATTAGGTGGATTGACCATGCTAAATTCTCCCTTAGGGTACCTGAACTGGTATCAGAGTATGGTGTTATCACCATACTGAATTTTCACAGTAACTTCATTGCAGTGTTAATGTAAGCCTACTTGTGACACTAATAAGTAAACCTAAACTAAACTTTTCTGGTATCCCAAATTCAGTGTCCATGGTTTTCTGTTCAGCACACAGGCAAGTTTAACTTACCTATGGTGCAGAGTGGATGTGAGAGTGGTTGAAGACTTTGAACAGAAGAAAACAATCAAATAAAAGAACTATAAAATCAGACAGCATTAATCTAAGGAAAGAGTAGCTGATCTGTGGGAACACAATTCAAGCTATGTTATTGGATCTGGAAATATACCATTTTGTGCAGACGAAGACAGGATTTGACTTGTTCCAGACCGGAGCATAATGGCTCCAAATACCTTCCAATTTATGTCATGCAGTTACTCACTTAAAAATTAATAGGGTGTGTTAAAAATAGTTAATTTAGTATTTAAAGATATGCAGTTTAAGTTGATTGGCCGTACTGAACTGACCCTAGCATCAGGGGAATTAGCAAGGTAAATGTATGGGGGTAAGGGAGTATCACCTGGGTAGGATTGTGGTCAGTATAGACTAGATGGGCTAAATGGGCTGTCCTGAAGGGTTCTATGATTCTATGATTCATATATTAAATGCTTAGAACACACATGAGAGTCAAGATGATTGCCCAAAACTGCAATACTTCCCTCACACAAGGACACAACAACAGGGATTAAACATACACACACACTCACACACACACACTCACACACACACACAAATGTTCACACATACAACCATGCACACGCATATGCACACACACACACACACACATACACGCACACACACACACACACACACACACACACAGACACACACACACACACACGGGTCAGACCTTTCCATAATCTGATGCAATTGAGAATATCTAGGTCAGGTGGACTCATCATGGGCAAAGGGCATCAATAGATAAGCCCAATTAATTGATAAAATTTGCTGGCAAGCACTCCACCAAGCCATTTATTATTGTAAGTTGAAAATATATCATTGTTCCTTTCTTGTCACAGGGTTCTAAATCCTGGACCTCCACCCCTAACAGCACTGTGGTTGCACCTACACCACATGAACTGAAGAAATTCAAGAAAACAGCTTGCCAAGGGCAGTTAGAGATGGGCAATAAATGCTGGCCTAGCTAGCAGTGCCTATGTCCCTTGAAAGAATAAAAACAAGAATGAAGTCTCATGTTTAGAGTTAAAAACAGAAGGACCAATCTTCATATGTTAATGTAAAAAACACATCTCTCTTAGCACTACCAAAGAAAGAAGATGGTCCTCCTGAAAAATCATTGAAAATCTTTTTTTTCTAACAGTCGTACAGAAAGCTGGTCATTTTTCTTTCATTGAAATCGCAGATCTTCATTGCCTTTTCAGTCTTCAATACAGCCCTTTACTTATGCAGTTGTGAAGTTTTCCAAAGAATTAGAGATCATTCCTCTTTTAAAGCTTCTTCCAACAGTTATTCAAGGAAGCAACATGATCCTCAAAGAGTTCTGAATTCTTCCCTTCTAGATCCAGGTTGTCCAAAGATCAATCTTCTGTTTTCGATCAGTTTGTCAGTTAAGTGTTTTTGTTGTCCTTTCAGTTCAGCCATCCAGCAACCTCTCTCAGCAATTGAGAGCAATGTTGATAAATGTTGTCCAATTCTGCAGATGATGTCCTACCAAACGCAGATGAAAGCTCTCATTTCTCCAAACTTCTTCCCTAAGGGCCAAGATTAATTATTGAAAAGGAAATATTGTTGCTCAAAAGTAGAATCAAACACTTGGCAGCAGCAGTGGAGGTGGGGAGATTAAGAACAAAGAACAAAACAGCACGGGAAACAGGCCCTTCAGCCCAACAAGCCAGTGAGTTAACAGGTGGGGTATGCTAATATGTGACATAGATGATTACCCATAACATTGATCAGTCATACGATGCTCAGAGCTATGTGTTTATTCTGTAACCCATTTAAAAATAGTAAATAGTATTCATAAGAAATGTCTTACTAAGATGCTAGAGTATGTCTACAGTCTGTCTAAGAACCATGTTGTGGAGATGCTGGTATTGGACTGGGGTAAGTATAGTAAGAAGTCTCACAACAACAAGTTAAAATCCAACAGGTTCATTTGGCAGCACTAGCTTTCAGAGTCTCAGTCTCCTTCATCAGGTGAACAGAGGACTTGTGTTCTCAGACAAGTCATACACAAACACAAACTCAATTTACAAGATAATGGTTGGAATGCAAATTTTTACAGGTAATCATGAGGCACATGAGGACAGCCACAACCAGGATCTTGGGTTCATGTCATACTTTCTGTAATCCTCACGACTTGCTTGGGCTTGCAAAATCTCACTAACCTTCTGGCTGGAGACAATATGCATCCCTTTATCCTGTGCTTAACCCTCTCTTCACTCACATTGTCTGCATCTTTAAGACTTGATTACCTGTCAAGACGTGCATGTCAACCATTATCTTGTAAAATTGAGTTTGTGTCTGTATATGACTTGTTTGAGAACACAAGTCCTCATTCACCCGATGAAGGCGCCCAAGACTCCGAAAGCTAGTGCTGCCAATTAAACCCGTTGGACTTTAACCTGGTGTTGTGAGATTTCTTACTTTCAGAATCAAGTCCCATGTTTAGAGTCCGAGACAGAGGAACCCATCTCAGAACACACAATAAAACTGCTATCCTTGCATCTCATTTATCTTCAAATCAAAAGACAATACAAAGCATCTTACTTTTATCTGGCATTTTCACAAACTCTAGATATCTCAAGACACTTTACAGCCAAAGAAGCATTTTTATTTGAAGTGGAATCACTGCTGTAGGAAATACAGCAGCTAATTTATGCTCAGCAGATTCTCACAATGATACAATAATGCATTTTCTCCAAAATAACGTCCTGGCATCTTTTACAACCACCTGAACAAGCAAATAGTTTTAACAGGTTCAGTTTAACATCCCAAACAAAATAGTGGCACTTCTGACAGTGCAACATTCCATCAATACTACACTGGAATGTTAGCCTTGATTTTTGTCCATCCCTAGTCACCCTTGAACTGAATGGTTTGCTAAACCATTTCAGAAGGCTGTTGAGAGTCAGCCACACACATATAAGTCAGACCAAGTAAGAAAGCAGATTTTTTTTTTCCCTAAAGGATATTAGTGAACCAGATGAGACCTGCTTCACCTCTCCTTGAGAGTGGAAGGCAATCACTGACAAAAACTGCCAAGAGAAAACAGCTCAGGATGAAGCATCAGTTGACAATGAGTCAAGGACCTGCCTATACTTACAGTCAGAAACATTATATAAGCTACAACCCATACATAGACTAATTAAAGGGGAATGCTTAAAAGGCAGCACACAATAATGAGGCAAGAAAACTAATTTTAAACAAAATGGGGTGAGGAAACCTTTGAACTAATATAATTCACAAAACTTTTCACTATGAACGGGTCATTTGTAAATGATCGTAACATTTAAACATATAACATAGAACATATGCCCTCGCAGCTGGAGGATGTGGTCAAGAACGCGTATGTTGTACTGGCCTTCATTAATTGAGGGACTGAGTTTAGGAGTTGGAAGGTAATGCTGCAACTTTATAAGACCCTTATTAGACCCCACTTGGAATACTGTGCGCAGTTCTGGTCAACTCACTACAAGAAGGATGTGGAAGCTATTGACAGGGTGCAGAGGAGATTTACAAGGATGTTGCCTCGATTGGGAGGCATGTCTTATGAAGATAGGTTGAGGGAGCTAGGTCTCTTCTCCCTGGAGAGATGAAGGTTAAGAGGCCACCTAATAGAGGTTTATAAAATGTTGAAAGGAATAGATAGGGTGGATTCTCAGAGGCGATTTCCCAGGGTTGGAATGGTTGCTATAAGAAGACACTGGTTTAAGGTGATTGGCAGCAAGTACAGAGGCAATGTTAGCGGTAAGTTTTTCACTCAGGGGGTGGTGAGTGAATGGAATTGGCTGCCTTTGGTGGTGGTAGAGGCGAACTCACTGAGGAACTTTAAAAGACTTCTGGATGAGTACATGGGATTAAATGGGACTGGAAGTTACAGATAGTTCTATGGCCTAGGAGGTATGGGGATGTTCGGCGTACATACCTACGGGCCTGTTTGTGTTATAGTGTTCTATGTTCCATAAAACACATCTTGTTTATCAGACAATCATTTTTCTGGGAGGAGTGCTAGTTAGCTGTGACTCAATGACACAACACACACTGTAAGCTGTTTGGTAATGCTGTTAAACAGACCACGTATGATTTGTTTTTCACTTTTTGTGTGCTGAAAATGAATCACATAGTCACACATATGGCCTCTGTAATTTTGTTTGAAAAAATGCCATGTTACACATGAAAACTGGTAATATTCAGATCTGACTTTCTTAACCCTGTCTACAGTCTTTGAATCATCACATTTTGTTTCTGACTTCTGGATGTACAGAAATATCCATCAACTGAATATTGAGAAAACAGAAGCAGTGGCACAGTAGCACAATGGCTAGAACTGCTGCTTCACAGCTCCAGAAGCCTGGGTTCAATTCCTGGCTTGGGTCACTGTGTGTGTGGAGTTTGCATATTCTCCCCATCTCTGCGTGGGTTTCCTCTGGGTGCTCCGGTTTCCTTCCACAGTCCAAAAGTGTGTAAATTAGGTTGATTGGCCATGCTAAAAATTGCCCCTTAGTGTCCTGAGATGAGTAGGTTAGAGAGATTAGCAGGTAACTATGTAGGGATATGGGGGCAGGCCTGGGTGGGATTGTGGTCAGTGCAGACTCGAAGGACCAAATGGCCTCTTCCTGCACTATGGGGTTTCTATAAAAAGGAAGCCATTGTCTTCAGCTCACAACACAACCTTCAGTCTTCACTCACCAATTCCAATCACAACTTTGAAGTTGAACCAGATGGTTTGCGCCTTTGAAGCTTTATTTGATATGTGGAGAGGTGAGTATCTGGCCACATTACAAAGACTGCCTACTTCTCCCTTTGCCCAATCTTCTCAGCTTGTCTGTTACAAGCCCCCACCTACCCACATCTCCATTATCACTAGAATTGACTATTCCCATAAATAAAAACAAATTACTATAGATGCTGGAATCTGAAAACCAAAGAGAAAATGCTGGAAAATCTCAGCATGTCTGGCAGCTTCAATAAGAAGAGAAAAGATCTGACATTTCAAGTCCAGGTGACGCTTTGTCAAAGGACAAAGAACAAGAACAAAGAACAAAACAGCACGGGAAATAAGCCCTTCGGCCCAACGAGCCCGCGCCACCACCTCGATGTTCCCACTTCTACCCGCGATCCACGTCCATGTTTATAGATCTATGGATTAAAAACCAAATTTGAGACAATTTAGAACATAGAACATAGAACATTACAGCACAGAACAGGCCCTTCGGCCTTCGATGTTGCGCCGACCAATATAAAAAGCAATGCCCCTCCAAACTAAACCATTCCCTTCTCTTCCATATACTTATCAACTAACCTCTTAAACGCCACCAAACTTGGCGCATCTACAACTGCTGCAGGCAGGGCATTCCACTCCCGAACCACCCTTTGGGTAAAGAACCTACCTCTGATATCCGTCCTATAACTATCACCCCTTAATTTAAAGCTGTGTCCCCTCGTGCTAGCTTTCTCCATCCTAGGAAAAAGGCTATCACTGTCCACCCTATCTAAACCTCTAATCATCTTATATGTTTCGATTAGGTCCCCTCTTAGCCGCCTCCTTTCTAACGAAAACAACCTCAAATCCCTCAGCCTCTCTTCATAAGACCTGCCCTCCATACAAGGCAACATCCTGGTAAACCTCCTCTGTACCCTCTCCAATGCCTCCACATCTTTCTTATAATGCGGGGACCAGAACTGCACACAATACTCCAAGTGCGGCCGCGCTAGAGTTTTGTACAGTTGCAACGTGACGTTGCGGCTCCGAAATTCAATCCCCCTACCAATAAATGCTAAGACTCCATATGCTTTCTTAACAACCTTCTCGACTTGACTGCCTACTTTCAGGGATAAATACTTCAGGGAGAATTTGTTTTGCCAATTAGCCTAAGAGCACATCTTTGGGATGTGGGAGGAAACCGGAGCTCCCGGAGAAAACCCATGCAAGCACGGGGAGAATGCGCAAACTCCCACAGACACAGGCCCAAATCCACGTATCTGCACAGCACAGCGATAGTCACTGAGCTGTCGTGTTGCCCATCATATGGTCCAGGTCAAGCATACATTAACGATGTGAAGCAGTAGGATATTCTCGAAAAAGGTCCAAGAGCAGTCCTCTCACGACCCATCACGTGCATGCCCCTCATTAGACAACAAGGTGAACCAAAGCACCTGTAGGATAAAAACAAGTACATCAACATCATCATCTATTTACGCACTTCCCAGGGACTCCCAAGGCTCATAATCCCTATTTTAAATCAGTTTTCTATACCCCTCCATTCCCATTCTGTTCATGTGCCCATCTAAGTATTTCTTAAATAACTCCAGAGTACCTGCCTCCACCATTTTACTTGGCAGTGCATTCCATACCCCCACCACCCTCTGTGTGAAAAAACTCCCTCTAGCATCCAAATTATACCTTACCCTCCTCACCCTAAGCCCGTGACCCCTCGTGCTATTTGAGTCCATCCTAGGGAAAAGCTTAACCCTGTTTACTCTATCTATCCCCTTCAAAATCTTGTACACCTCTATCAGATCTCCTCTAAGTCTACGTCTTTCTAAGGAAAACAGTCTCAATTTGCCTAATCTCTCCTCGTAACTCAGACCTTCCATACCAGGCAGCATCCTGGTAAACCTCCTCTGCACTCTTTCCAGAGTCTCCACGTCCTTCCGGTAGTTAGGCAACCACAACTGGACACAGTATTCCAAATGAGGTCTAACCGGTGTTTTATACAACTGCAACATTAAAGGCTAGCTCTTGTACTCTATACCCCTTCCTATAAAGGCTGGCATACTATATGCTTTCTTCACAACCTTCTCCACTTGCTCTGCCACCTTCAGAGACTTGTTCACCTGCACCCCCAGGTCCCTCTGCGTTTCTATACTCTTAATAGGTCTACCCTTTATCATATACCTCCCCCCTACGTTCCTTCTCCCAAAATGCATCACCTCACATTTATCAGGATTGAATCCCATCTGCCATCTGTCTGCCCAAGCTATCAGCCTATCTATGTCCTGCTGCATTGCCTGACAATGCTCCTCACTATCCGCAAGCCCAGCCATCTTTGTATCATCTGCAAACTTGCTGATCACTCCACTTACTCCTTCTTCCAAGTCATTTACCTATATTACAAATAGAAGAGGTCCCAGTACCGAGCCCTGAGGCACACCACTAGTGACCGACCTCTAGCTAGAGAAACACCCTTCCGCTATTACTCTCTGTCTCCTATTACCAAGCCAGTTGCTTATCCATCTAGTTACCTGTCCTTGTATCCCATTTGCCTTGACCTTCTCGACTAACCTCCCATGAGGGACTTTGTCAAACACCTTACTAAAATCCATATAGACAACATCAACACCTCGCCCTTCGTCCACTGTTTTCATTACCTCCTCAAAAAATTCTACCAGATTTGTAAGGCACGACCTCCCCTTAACAAATCCATGCTGTGTATCCCTAATCAGATTGCAACGCTCTAAGTGCCTATACATCCTATCTCTAAGAATCCCCTCCAACAGCTTCCCTACCACTGACGTCAAACTCACTGGCCTATAATTTCCAGAGTTATCCCTACCACCCTTTTTAAACAACGGTACAACATTAGCTATTCTCCAGTCCTCTGGGACCTCACCTGTGTCCAAGGAAGAGACAAAGATTTGCGTCAGAGGCCCAGCAATTTCACCTTGCACCTCTCTAAGCAGTCTGGGATAAATGCCATCAGGCCCTGGAGATTTATCAGTTTTAATGCTACCTAGAAGCTCTAACACTTCCTCCCTCAGTATGGATATTTCCCTCAACTGGTCCACAGCTCCCTCAGAGACAGGAGCTGTCAACAAGCCCCTCTCCTTCGTGAATACCGACGCAAAGTATTCATTCAGGATCTCCGCCATTCCCTCGGGCTCTAAGCACAGTTCCCCTCCTCTATCCCTAAGAGGTCCAATTTTTCCTCTAACCACCCTTTTATTCCTAACATAGAAGTAAAAAGCCTTTGGGTTTTCCTTAATCCTATCCGCCAAAATCATCTCATGCCTCGTTTTTGCCCTTCTAACTCCCTGTTTGAGCTCCCTCCTACTCCCTCTATATTCCTTCAATGCTGTCTCGGTTCCCAGCTGCTTCGACCTATCATACGCTTCTCTTTTCTTCCTAACCAAGTCCTCAATATCCCTAGTAATCCACGGCTCTCTAATCCTACCTTTCCCATCTTTCCTCTTGGCCGGCACGTACTTATCTTGCAACAAAGCTTTGGCAAAAGGTCACCTTGACTATTCCCATGCTGATCCAGCTTCCCATCTTTCACTCTACACAAACCAAGCTTATTCAAAACTCTGTGCTGCCACTCTCCTCGCTTGTTAAAAGAATCATTTCATTTTCCTGTCACTCCTACGTTCGCTGACAATACATAGATTGGCAATTCCTTCTTATAACTCACTTTTCCCTGCCCCTGTAACCTTGTTGACCCTGAACTCCAAGCATACAGCCTTATCCAGTAAGAAAGGCAGTCCCAACAACAGAACGAGAGTCTCTTGGGGTTGTGCTCAGACCTGCATGTTCTCACATAGGAAATGATTACAGGAGGTCATTATCAATGTAGGGAGGGATATGGCACCCATTCTTTCAGATGGATGTCCATCTTTCAGTAGTGAATTGGGAGGTCCAAATAGACCTCACAATGGTAGGCAAGCTGCCTGTCATCATTGTATCTCCTCTTATAATGACCAGGAAGACGGCTACAGCTCCTCTGCTTCAGAATCTCTGGTGACTGAGAATAGCTGTGTTTCTAAGCACACTGTCTCAGGTGAGTCTGTTCAGGCCTCACCAGCCTGAAGATAACCCACAAGGTTATCTATGCCAACTACTCTACATAAACTTTAGGCACAGTGAGCTCAGCAATGGGTTTGAACTGGAGACTTTTTTAAAATATCACAAGTTTTTAATTCTGTCCCTATTTGATGTTTTTAGTTTATTTAATATGAATGGTATAAGTAAAATTACTACTTGGTCACAAGCCCTGTGTTACCTATGTATTTGATGGGTGTTTGTCTCATCAATACTTGGCAAAAGACACGAGGGCATCAAACTTTATTACTACCACATCAATGCCACATTGGCTCATGACATGGATATGTGTGTGACATTTGAGATGGAGGTGGTGCCCATGGACTCAGATGGAAGGCAGGTCTTTGCAGTCTAGTGAAAGAATATTAAATCGAAGCCTCTATAGTGTATTTACCTCTGTGAAGATTCTGCTTTCATTGATCACCTCCAGCAAAAGCAAAATTGTGAAGAGCATAGCAGACAACGACGATGAGCAACACACGGCAGATATTGCAGGGCACCCCTGAAGGGGTCCGGTATCAGAACCACATCTTCAGCAGGCCGATTCCCTCTTTTGGATATGCGACAGCAATTTTACCTCTTCTCTGCCCCTGTCCTTGGGTGCCTGAGAGGTGATATCAGCCATCCTTTCAAGAGATATCCTTTGTCACCAAGCAATCATCCGTTAAGGAAAGCTGGAATTCAGAATAGCTTTGGCACTTTAGGGTGGTGCAGTTTGGAGGCATTGTGGGAGCTGTTAGATTATCTTGCTCAGACCTGTAGGATCTGGGACTTGTTGTCACCAACTATCTGAACATGTATGGAGTGAAATTCTTTCCTCTTAATAAAGACGCTCGGCTGGCTGGTGCTTTAGTGGCCACATGAGTACAATCAATGGTGTTCTGGATATGAGAGAATCCTGCAATTGCTGAAAAACCTCTGGCTTGTTTAGCCTGGCTAACTTCACCTATCCTGAATGGATGAATGTTCTCACCTCCCTGAGTATATTGTTAGTCATCAGTTTGACTCAGCTATTTGCAGCTGACTGAGGGACTCCACAAAGATCACCCACTGAGCACTGCAAAGATCTGGGGGTATAAAATGTTAAATGCGACAGATATTGGGTTTCCTTTCACACAATTGGAGGTTAGCTCTGGGCCAATCATCTGGCAAATTGTGTCACTGCTTCCCTTGAAAGCTGGAGCCTCCTGCATCTTCCCACATGATTTCTTGTGCTTCCAACCCAGATGCGCACCCACCTGAGCAGCATAATTTTCTGCCCTATGATTGTAAATCTTGGCAGAATCAATGATTTAAATCAGTTTATTGGATGGTTCGCAATTCAGCGCAAATGTCCAGGGGAAATTAGTCCTTACTGACAACTGCCAGGTCAACCCAGCACATCTTTGATGCACCTCCCAAATTCGAAAATGGGGGAGCCAGAAAATTAACACCTCAGAAGAAAGGCAGCAGCACATCTGTATTGTATAATGACTGGCATCTACAAGTTTTGACAGACTTGATTTCCTTCTCATGCATAAGTGAACCTCAGCCTCGCTCTTGATTGATGTTAGGGTGTGGTAATGATGATTTGTACATAGCTATCAGCTGTTATCATCTCTTTCATACAAACCCTTGGCTTTGTTTGATTCCTGATCAATATTCTGTTCTGTCTTTTGTCATTTTACTAACATTTATATTGGGAATAGTGAAATTGTCATAGCTAACTGTGTTAATTGTCCTTATATCATCACATGGTGTCTTGGGAAATGACTTTTGAGTTTCTCACGGCTCTATTGAGACATTGCAAAACATAATTGCATACACTAATTAACCTTAAAACAACAAGGGCTCTGGGTTTCAATAAATCATTTCATTGTTTAAAACACAACTGAGTCAGCAGTACTTTCTGACTCATACTGGAAACATATAAGAAGTCTCACAATATCAGGTTAACGTCCAACCAGTTTATTTGATAGTAATCCCACAAGCTTTCGGAAACGGTATTCCTTCATCAGATGTGAGGAAGATTCTGATCAGAAAAGGGCATATAAAGTCACACACAGCTAACATAATACTGATTAGATTGCAATTTTTTACAGGCAACCTGCTATTCAAGTCTTAAAGACGCAGACAAAGTGACTGGAGAGAGCATTAGCATAGTACTGAGGCTGTTGGGGTACTCCTCATCACAATGGATGTCTTGGTACTCTAGACCAACATCCCCCATGATGATGGCATTGCTGCATCTGCCTCAGTACTCAATGCTGACCACTGCCAGTTTCTAGATGCAATTTTACAATCATCCGCTTCATCCTGGACCATAATGTTTTCACCTTCAACAACCAGTTTTTCATCCAGAAACATGGAACAGCCATGAGGACCAAATTCGCACCTCAATATGCCAACATCTTTATGCACAGGCTTAAACAAGACTTCTTGACCACACAGGAACTTCAACCGATGCTATACACTAGAAACATCGATGATATTTTCGTCCTTTGGACTCATGGTGAACAATCACTGAAATACCTGTATGATGACATCAACAAGTTCCATCCCACCATCAGACTCACTATGGACAATTCTCCAGAATCGGTGACATTCTTGGACACACGCATCTCCATCAAGGACGGTCACCTCAGTACCTCATTGTACTGCAAGCCCATGGATAACCTTACAATGCTCCACTTGTCCAGCTTCCACCTTAAACACGTTAAAGAAGCTATCCCCTATGGACGAGCCCTCCGTATATACAGGATCTGCTCAGATGAGGAGGATCGCAACAGACACCTCCAGACGCTGAAAGATGCCCTCACAAAAACAGGATATGGTGTTCAATTCATCGACTGACAGTTCTGGTGTGCCACAGAGAAAAATCGCACTAACCTCCTCAGAAGACAAATACGGGACACGGTGGACAGAGTACCTTTCGTCGTCCCAGTACTCCCCGGAGTGGAGAAGCTACAACATCTTCTCCGGAGTCTTCAACACATCATTGATGAAGACGAACATCTCGCCAGGGCCATCCCCACACCCCTACTTCTTACACTGGGGAGACCATGCAGATAATACAACAACTGATGAATGAACATCGCTCGACAATCACCAGACAAGACTGTTCCCTTCCATTTTGGCGAACACTTCAGCAATCATGGGCATTTTGTCTCTGACCTTCGGGTAAGCATTCTCCAAGGCGGCCTTCACGACACACAACAGTGCAGAATCGCTAAGCAGAGACTAATAGTCAGGTTCCACACACATGAAGACAGCCTCAACCGGCATCTTGGGTTTATGATGCATTATCTATAACCCCCATGACTCGCCTTGGCTTGTAAAAGCTCACTTACTGTCCTGCCTGGTGACAATACACATCTCTTTAACCTATGCCAATGCTCTCTTCACTCATATTGTCTGCATCTTTAAGACTTGATAGCAGGTTAGCTGTAAAGACTTGCATTCTAATCAGTATTCTGTAAACTGTGTCTGACTTTATATGCCCTTCTCTGATCAGAATCTTCCACACACCTGACGAAGGAACACCGTTTCCGAAAGCTTGTGGGATTACTAACAAATAAACTAGTTGGACTTTAACCTGGTGTTGTGTGACTTCTGAGCAGCATAATTTCCTGCCCTATGATTGTAAATCCTGGCAGAATTAATGATTTAAATCACTTTATCAGATGGTTCACAATTCAGCGCAATTGCCAGGGGAAGTTAGTCCTTATTGACAATTGCCGGGTCAACCCTTACCTGGGAACCCAGCACATCTTCGATGCACCTCCCAAATCTGAAATGGAGGAGCCAAAAAATTTACACTTCAAAAGAAAGGCAGCAGCGCGTCTGTATTGTATAATGACTGGCATCTACAAATTTTGACAGACTTCATTTCCTTGTCATGCATAAGTGAACCTCAGCCTCAATCTTGATGATTCATATATAGCTATCAGCTGTTACCATCTCTGACTGTGTTTACTCCAGTCCAACGCCAGCATCCCTACATCATGCTGGAAATACAGAGAGTGAAATTAGTTGGTTATGTGAAACAGGCTAATAACAAATCAGTAACCTGTTTTATACCGCATCCAACTGAAAATTTAGAAGTTCATTTATTAGTCACAAGTAGGTTTAAATTAGCACTGCAATGAAGTTACTGTGAAAATCCACTATTCACCACGCTCTGGCACCTATTCGGATATACCGAGGGAGCATTTAGCACAGCAAATGCACCTAACCAGCATGTTTTTTGGACTGTGAGAGGAAACCAGAGCACCTGGGGGAAACCCATGCAGGCATGGGGAGAATGTGCAAACTCCACACAGGCAGTGACCCAAGCCAGGAATCGAACCAGGTCACTGGACTTGTGAAGCATCAGTGCTAACCACTGTCCCACTGTACTTATCAATGGGAAAGAACATCAGAAATCACATAAATTAGCCTATTTCTTTTTCCTGATGTGAATCCATTTCTCTCCCATTGTCAGAAAACTGAATATGCCCTGCTTACATCCATTAATCCAGAAATTTTCATTTTTATTCCCAGCTTTCTTATTATAGTATCATTAATCTTAAACAATATTGACATTTTTCATTTCATCACTTCGATCTGTCAATTTGAAATAATGAAAATTACTAAAGTAATATTTCAAAAACAAACAAATGTGTGAGTTAGAAGCAGGAGTAGGTCACTCAGCCCTTCAAATCTGTTACACCATTCAATAAAATGATGGCTGATTTGTTTGTAAATTCCTATTATGTATGTTGGGACATGCCCCTTTAAGAGAATGGGTCAGGTGACCTGAGACTTAGACTCCACCCAGAGTGGCGCTTGTATAGTTAGTTTTGTGCAGACTGTGCTTGAGGATAGAAGTGTTAATAAACAGTTCCATCAGTTCATTCCATTGACCTCATCTTTATATCAGACTTCAAACATAATACCACCTGCCCCCAATAATTTTTTATCTCTTTGCTTATCAAAAATCTATCTACCTCTGCTCTGAAAACATTCAAAGTCTGTGCTTCAACTGCTTTTTGAGGAAGAGAGTTCCAAAGACTGACTAAAATTTTATCCCTGTCTTAAAATATTTATTTTTAAGCAGCGATCCCCACTTGTAGATTATCCTCTTTGCATTCATCCTGTCAAGATCCCTCAGGATTTTATGTCACAATTAAGACACCTCTTATTCTTTAAACTCCAGTGGATATATTAAACTTCCCAAGACTGGCCTGCCCAACCTTTCCTCATAAGATGATCTGTCCTGCCTGGTATTTGTCTTGTAAACCTTCTATGGAATGTTTATAATGCATTTTCAACATTCCTAAGTAAGGAGGCAAATACTGGACACAATAACCCAGTCTAGTAGTCTCAGTAGTGCCCTGTGCAATTGAAGCATATCTTCCCCATTTTTATATTCAATTCCTCTCACAATAAACAATAACATTATAGAAAATCATAGAATCATAGAAACCCTACAGTGCAGAAAGAAGCCATTTGGCCCATCAAGTCTGCAACAGCTGCAATCCCACCCAGGCCCTACCCCCATATCTCTACATATTTACCAGCTAATCCCTCTAACCTATGCATCTCAAGACACTAAGGGACAATTTTAGCACAGCCAATCAACCTAATCTGCACATCTTTGGACTGTGGAAGGAAACCAGACATCTGGAGGAAACCCGTGAAGATCCAAGGAGGATGTGCAAACTCCATGTATTTTATTACCTTTATTATTTACTTGCTGCATCTGCATACAAGCCTTTTGTGGTTCAGACACAAGGACACGCAGATCCCTCTGAATCTCAGAGCTTTGCAATCTCTCAGATAAAATGCTTTGTTAAATTTTTCCTATCAAAATGGATAGTTTCACATTTGCCCACATTGTATTCCATTTACAGATCTTTGCACATTTGTTTAACCTATCCATATCCATTTGTAGCCACCTTATGTCCTTTTAACAATTTACTTTCCTACTATGTATCATTTGCAAACTTAGCAAACATGCCTTCAGTTCCTCCATCCAAGTTATTTGTATAAATCGTAAAAAGTTGGGAGCCCGATACTGACGCCTGTGGTATATCACATGTTGCATTCTATCACCCAAAATAAACATTTATAGCCAACCTCTGTTCGTCAGCCAATCTTCCCTCCATGCCAATATGTTACCACCTTCACTGTGAAACTTTTATTTTCTACAAGAACCTTTGACACCTTATCAAATACATTCTGGAAATCTAAATACAGTACATAAATTAGTTCTCCTTATCTAAAACACGTGACCCTTCAAAGAACAAAAACATTATTTAAATGTGATTTTGCTTTTATGAAAGCATGTTGACTCTATCTGATTGCCTTAAATTTTTTCAAGTGCCCTGCCATAACACCTGTAATAATAGCTTCTGACCTTTTCTCTATGTCAGATGTTAAGCGATTTGGTCTTTAATTTCAGGCTTCCTGTTTCCCTTTTTGAATAAATGAGAAATATTCTCTACTTTCCAGTCTAATGGCACTCTCCCTGAAGTCGAGATGTCGGCTTTGGACTGACGTAAACTCAGTAAGTAGTCTCACAACACCAGGTTATTATCTAACCGATTTATTTGATAGTAAACTCGCAAGCTTTCAACTCTATGGCCTTCGTCAGGCGAATGACGAAGGCCATAAGAGTCGAAAGCTTGCGAGTTTACTATCAAATAAATCGGTTGGATTTAAACCTGGTATTGTCAGACTATTTACTGTACTCTCCCTGAATCCAGGGAATTTTGGAAAATGGAACCAACATCTCAACTCACTAGCCAATTCTGTTGAGACCATAAGATGCAGTCACAATCAGAGTGTTCATAAAGACATGCAGCACAGAAACAGGCCCTTTGGTACAATTCAAAGAATAAAGAACAACACAGCCCAAGAAACAGGCCCTTCAATCTAACGAGACCGCGCCACCATTTTAACAGTGTGAATTCCTTCTTCTACCCATGACCCTTGTCTATGCTTATGGAAATCCACGTTGGAAACCAGATTGAGGGGAGATAATTTAGCAACAATTTGTTACACCTATCAGCCTAAGAGCACATCTTTGGGATGTGGGAGGAAACCAGAGCACCTGGAGAAAACCCACACAATCACAGGGAGAATGCGCAAACTCCCACAGATACTGGCCCAAATCCATGTATCTGCACAGCAGACAGTGATAGTCACTGAGCTGTCGTGTTGCCCATCAACTGGTCCAGTTTAACATACACTAACGACGTGAAGCACTAGGCTACTCTTGAAACATCCAAGAGCAGCTCTCACACGACCCATCGCGTGTACACCCCTTGTTAGACAACAAGGCGGACAGAAGCACCTGTGGATTGAAAGAGAAAAAAATCAATAACATGCACATCTTATGCAAGGGAATCCCCAGAAGCTCAAATATAAAACAAATGAGCAAAAAATATGCTGGAAGGTCCATAGGAATCAATTGATTCCCAGGAACGTCCCAAGGCTCTTAATCCCTATTTAAAACAATCTCCTATATCCCTCCATTTCTATTCCGCTCATGTGCCTATCTAAGTATCTCTTAAATAACTCCAGCATGCCTGCCTCCACCACCTTATTTGACAATGCATTCCATACCCCCACAACCCTCTGTGTGAAAAACTTCCCTTTAACATCCAAATTATACTTCGCCCCCCCCCCGAGCCCGTGGCCCCTCATAATATTTGTTTCCAATCTAGGAAAAAGCTTACCATTGTTTACTCTATCTATACCCTTCATAATCTTATACATCTCCAATAGATCTTCCCTCAGTCTCCATCTTTCTAAAGAAAACAGCCCCAATTTGCACAACCTTTCCTCGTAACCCAGGCCTTCCATACTCGGTAGCATCCTGGTAAACCTCCTCTGCACTCCCTCCAGAGTCTCCACGTCCTTCCGGTAGTAAGGCAACCAGAATTGGATGCAGTATTCCAAATGAAGTCTAACCTAAGTTCTATACAACTGCAACATTAGACGCCAGCTCTTGTACCCTATACCCCTTCCTATAAAGGCTAGCTACCATAAGCTTTCTTCGCAACCTTCTCCACCTGTACTGCCACCTTCAAAGACTTGTGCACTTGCACTCCCAGGTCCCTCTGCATTTGTATATTCTTAATAGGTCTACCCTTTATCATATAACTTCCCCCTACATTATTTCTCCCAAAATGCATCACCTCGCATTTATCAGGATTAAATTCCATCTACCATTTATCTGCCCAATATACCAGCCTATTTATATCCTGCTGTATTGCCTGACACTGCTCCTTACTGTCCGCAAGTTCAGCCATCTCCGTGTCATCTGCAAACTTGCTGATTGCTCCACCTACTCCCACTTCCAAGTCATTTATGTACACTACAAATAGAAGAGGTTCCAGTACTGAGCCATGTGGCACACCACTAGTGACAGACCTCCAGCTAGAAAAAGACCTTTCCAATACTACTCTCTGTCTCTTATTACCAAGCCAGTCACTAATCCATCTTAATACCTGCCCTTGTATTCCATGAGCCTTGATCTTTTCAACCAAACTCCCATGAGGAACTTTGTCAAATGCCTTACTGAAATCCACATAGATGACATTAACGGCTCATCCATGCTTTCCAGGTTTCCTGCTGAAATAGTTCTATTTCCTGTGTTTGACCCACGTCCCTCTAAACTTGTGGCTGTCCAAATATATATTAAATGTTGTAATCGTACCTACTCCTACCACTTCCTCTAGTAGCTCATTCTATATATAGAACATAGAACATAGAACATAGAACAATACAGCACAGAACAGGCCCTTCGGCCTTCGATGTTGTGCCGACCAAAATAAAAAGCAATGCCCCTCCAAACTAACCATTCCCTTCTCTTCCATATACTTATCAATTAACCTCTTAAACGCCACCAAACTTGGCGCATCTACAACAGCTGCAGGCAGGCATTCCACTCCCTAATCAATCTTTGAGTAAAGAACCTACCTCTGATATCCGTCCTATAACTCATACCCCTTAATTTAAAGTTGTGTCCCCTCGTGCTAGCTTTTTCCATCCTAGGAAAAAGGCTATCACTGTCCACCCTATCCAAACCTCTAATTATCTTATATGTTTCAATAAGATCCCCCCTTAGCCGCCTCTTTTCTAACGAAAACAACCTCAAATCCTTCAACCTCTCTTCATAGACCTGCCCTCCATACCAGGCAACATCCTAGTAAACCTCCTCTGTACCCTCTCCAATGCCTCCACATCTTTCTTATAATGTGGCGACCAGAACTGCACACAATACTCCAAGTGCGGCCGCACTAGAGTTTTGTACAGCTGCAACTGATGCTGCGGCTCCTAAATTCAATCCCCCTACCAATAAAAGCTAGACTCCATAAGCCTTCTTAACAACTTTATCCACTTGACTGCCTACTTTCAGGGATCTATTGACACATACACCAAGATCCTTCTGTTCCTCAACACTATAAGAGCCCTACCATTAGCCCTATACTCTACACATTTATTGTTCCTGCCAAAGTGCATTACCTCACACTTTTCCACAGTAAACTCCATTTGCCACCTCTCGGCCCAGCTCTGCAACTTGTCCAAGTCACTCTGTAAACTAAAACACCCTCTTCACTATCTACCACACCACCAACTTTAGTATCATCTGCAAATTTACTGATCCATCCCTCAATACCCTCATCCAGATCATTTATAAAAATTACAAACAGCGGGGCCCCAAAACAGACCCTGAGGCACACCACTCGTCACCGAACTCCACGATGAATATCTCCCATCAACCACCACCCTCTGTCTTCTATCTGCCAGCCAATTTCTAATCCAATTAGCTAAATCACCCTCTATTCCCACATCTGCATTTTCTGTAGAAGTCTTCCATGGGCCACCTTATCAAAAGCCTTACTAAAGTCCATATATACTACATCAACCGCCTTACCCCCATCCACCTCTCTGGTCACCCATCCTCTATGAGAAAATGTTGCCCCTCAGGCCCCTTTTAAATCTTTCCCCTCTCACTTTAAATCTATGCCCTCTAGTTTTGGATTTCCCTACCCTGGGGAAAAAACCCTGTGGCTATTCACCTCATCTATTCCCCTCATGATTTTATAAACCTCTATAAAGTCACCCATCATCCTTCTACGCTCCAGGGAAAAAAAGGTCCCAGTCTATCCAGCCTCTCCTTCTAAATCCATTAGGGCCTGGGGATTTTTTAGCCCAGAGCTCCAAAATATCTCTAATGAAAATGTATAACTTTACATCTGTGATGTGTGATAGTCTGCAATAGGAGAAGAAGTATTGGTTAGAGATGATCAATGAGGTGTTGGACAAAGATCGCAGTGGCCCACAATAACTGTGCGTAGTAATCCAGTTTTTGGAGCTCAGTATCAAACTACGTCTTACTTTGTTTATTGATGGGTGATGCAAAGGCTACAACAAACCCCTGAAAACTTGTGGATCTGTTTTGATGCCTGTGAATGCTAATTTCACCAAGGCATTTTATTAAACAGGTTGATTAGCCACTCAAACATCAAGTGAGCTGAGCTGTGACCTCCTAGTTCATATGTTTGTGTATCCATATGTAAATGGACATACAAACAGGGATTCTATTCTTCCTTCTAAATTTATTATTATCACACTCCTATACTTCCCATGATTTAAAAAAAAAATGTTTATGGGCATCGCTGGCTAGAGCAGCATTTATTGTCCATCTCTAGTTGCCCTTGAGAAGTTGGCCATGAGCTGTCTTCTTGAACCACTGCAGAATTTGAGGTGTAGGTACCCCAAGTGTGCTGGTAGGGAAGGGGCTCTAGGATTTTGGTCCTGCAACTATGAAGAAATTGTCCAGTAAAGAAACGATATAGAAAATGGGTGCATTAATGTTGACATTTTCCCACCTTAAATCTGCTTCTCACTGCTTGCGTCACGTGAGGAAGATGTGTTCAAGGTCTAATTTTCATTGAACTTCATCTAACCCTCAGTTAAAGACTATCAAGATTAAACAACAAGATATGGATTACTTAATTTGCAAATCTAGTAATGTGACATATTTTAGTGCATCGTACCGCTGTTGTATATCTTAAATGTAAATAAACAATTGGTCTGTCATTGTGGTTTCTATTGCATTTCAAGAAAAGCAAGTGTGGTAAGCAGCGGAAGAGACAACAGACTGAAACCTAGTGTATACATCTTGTACATGAGACAGCCACATGAGGCTTTGAAAAATAGACAATCTGCGCAAAGGAGACTAAGAGCAAGTGAATGAGGTTGTCAGTAAGACTCATCAAGATATTCAAACATGACCTCCCTCACAGACAATATTATTAGAATGGAAATTTAACTTTTAATCAAATTACTTATCGTTTTCAATGATGCGTAAGCTTCAGCATGAAATCTTTTGCAACAGCAGGAGAATCAGGCCAAAAATATCTCCATATACAAGCTGTGTCCTTGTAAAGTTGGCAAAAGGTATAGTTCAAATTGAATAAAGTGGATCATTGTTTAAGAAGATAATAATGAAACATCTTAATCATTCACAAAAAAACACGTTCTCGTGTTATTGTACAGCAGTAAATTAGGTATGTGATGACCGCATAAATGTCACTGAAAATTGGGTGAATGTTTTAATAGATCAGGAAGACCAAAACTGAAATCCTTTACAGGAACACTGAACAATTTCAGTAAGTCAAACACTTAAATACTTTTCAATTTCTCTGATTATTTTACAGTGCTTTCAACAATCAATTTAACCCGAGTAGGAAATCATTTTTTACCAATAGGTTTGATTCTTTGAACTTGCTGTTCTGTTAGTAGATTGTGCCAAACCAGGAGTGCAAGATGAGGAATGCGTTTCACACCAGGCAACAAACAGTTTGCGATTCTCTTTACCCTTTTCTAATAGCATGAACTGGTTCATGGCCAGAAAGAACATGTGGCTGATTTGCATGAGATTGACTGTATTTCAATCTCCTTCGCAAATTTGTATCTTCCCCCCTCCTAGAATGTGCCCATCTCTCTGGTGGGATGTCACACATGTGCAAATTACTACTTGTCCCTGTAGGTGTGGTTCAGGCATAAGAACTCTAAGATTGGGCAAGAAGGTTAATACCGTTGAACACCAACCTCCAGGGCGTAAGACAGTGGCTGGTCAACTGCTGCCATGGTTCGGGATGAGGTGGGAGAGGCTCCAATAGGTGCAGGGTTTGGGTGAGGTCGGGCTGGGCAAGGGTTTGTGTGGCCAGCATTCTTCCTATCCACTGACTGACATTCGAGGTATTCCAGAGTCAAGTTTAAATCCCAGTAATGTTGCATCCTCCACCCTACCATCTGTTCCATCTGTTGGGACGACTCCATGATTTACCACAGACATCCCTCTTACCAGGCAGGCGTTGTGTCTGAGAGTGTCATAGAACACAGAACATAGAAAAACTACAGCACAAACAGGCATTTCAGCCCATAAGTTGTGCTGATCATATCTCTACCTACTAGGCTTACCTATAACGCTCAATCCTATTAAATCCCATGTACTCATCCAAAAATGTCTTAAAAGACCCTATCGAATTTGCCTTACCACTACCGACGGCAGCCAATTCCTGGGACGTGAATGTTAGAGGGTTCAGCTGAATGAATATATGGGGTTTTGTGGATAGGGCCTGGGTAGAATTGTTGTTGGTACAGGCTCAATGGGCTCAATGGCCTCCTTCTGCATTGTTGGGTTTCTATGATGTCAATGTCAATGCAGTTTGTGATCATCCCCACCTCCAATCAGAGGTGGGCTCTGTTTCCTGCTTTTCAATGTCAGGAACATCATTATAATATATTACCATCGTTCTAGGTTCTTACACCAGGAATGTAATCCTCACATCAAATAATGTCACCAGCAGGTTCAATGCCACTTTTTCCAAGATTGCCAATATCCGAGATGATTCTGCCCACTGACTGAAGGCCTGAAAAATAGTCCTGCTCAGAAACTAATGTCATTTTGCACTCAAACTACTCTTCCAATAGCAGCAATGCTACTGAGAATAGAAGTAGTAATAGATGCAGCATAAAAAAGCATCCTTTCCAGCTGTATCACAGAGTGGCCAAGGCCGCAAGAAATTACAGAGTTGTGAACACAGCCCAGTCCATCACACAAACCAGCCTCCCATCCAATGATTCCATCTACATTTCCGCTGCTTCAGAAAAGCAGCCAGTATAATCAAGGATCCATGCACCCGAGACATACTCTCTTCTACCTTCTTCAGCTGGGGAAAACATACAAAAGTTTGAGATCACATACCAACCAACTCAAGAACAATTTCTTTCCTGTTGTCATCAGACAGTTGAATGGACTTTGAATTGATCTTTCTCTACACCCTATACTATATTCTGCATCCTTTTCTTTCCTTCTCTCCAATGTTCTCTATGAACAATATGCCACATTTGTATAGAATGCAGGAAACAATACTCTTCACTGTACACCAATACATGTGACAATAATAAATCAAGTGTGTTTGAAAAATCAAGCTGAAAGACAGAAAAACCAAATTTCATTTTGACATTACAGCCTAAATATTACCAGAGTTTAGCATTGGATAGGTAGTCAATACAATCTTCAATACTCTCAATAGAAATCAGCCTATGTGGACATACGTAGAAAAATTGTCACCTCAGCTGTACATGGTGGATGTGAACAATCAACTATATTGGGTGGCATGGTAGCACAGTGGTTAGCACTGTTGCTTCACGCTCCAGGTACCTGGGTTTGACTCCCAGCTTGGATCACTGTCTGTGTGGAGTTTGCACATTTTCCATGTGTCTGTGTGGGTTTCCACCCACAGTCCAAAGATGTGCGGGTTAGGTTAATTAGCCATGTTGAAATTGCCCTTAGTGTCTTGAGATGCGTAGGTTAGAGGGACTAATGGGTAAATATGCGGGGATATGGGGGTAGGGCCTAGGTGGGATTGTGGACTGAATGGCCTCTTTCTGTGCTTGTAGGGTTTCTAACCGCAGGAATATATTAACAAAGCTGTCCATTCACAACAATTAGCATGAAGGGATCTCACCAGCAGCACTGAGTACAGAACTACAATCAGTCCTAGAGGTTCACATGTCTCCAACAACCATAATCGAACAAGTTACCACAGCAACTTGTAACTTTTGTTACAACAGCAACAGCTTCTGTGAGAACAATTTCCAGATTAAAAGCGAAGGTCAACGCACACACTTACTATTAAGGCACCTGAGTGTTCTCAGACTTTTGTATCTTTTTTCTGAAAGGAATGGTAGAGATTATGTGCGGGTTGCATAGGGTCCTAGATTATGCTAGCTGCTTTTTCCAAGGCAGTGGGAAGCATAATGGAGTTAATGGATGGGACATTGGTTTGCGTAATGGACTGGGCTACATTCACAACTCTTTGTAGTTTCTTGTGGTCTTGCTCAGAGCAGGAGCTATATCAAGCTGATACAACTGGGAAGGATGATTTCTGTGGTGCATCTGTAAAAATTGGTGAGAGTGGAGATCTGAATTTCCTTAGCCTCCTAAGAATAAACCCATGACTTCAACTAATGGGAAGGACAAGAGGAGGAGGTGTTTAAGAATATGACCATCTGCAAATTCCTCTTTACATCAAACTGTCTCAGAACTATATCAGCATTTCTTCGCTGTCACTGGCTTAAAATCCTGGAACTCATCACCTAACAGCATTGGTGAGTATCTTCACCATACTGCCATGCTCAAAAAGAGGTTATTTATCACTTTCTCAAGGACTATTAGAAATGTTGGCCAGGACAACAATTCCATATTCCACAAATGAATAATTTTAAAAAGCGTTTAATACTTTGGTTTGTGTTACATTAATCGTATAATGAGAGAGCAGTTGGTCCTCTCATACGTTGTTATCAGTGCAAAAGTGAGATATGTTCCTGTAATCAAAACAATTAACAACAAAGATTGACTGATTAGTCAAATGCACACATTTTTATCGTGCAATTTTAATAAGTTATGCCATTGGATGTTTCTTCACTGTTGGCAAATTTTGAAGAAGTCAATATTAGTTGATTGATAGGTCACTTGTTTAGTTTTCAAAAAAATAGGGAAAGCATTTATGAACAGCAATAATGCAATTTAGTCACGTATTTCAGAATGAATTGCCTTTGCTTTGAGAAATTGGGTGGCAAAATGGTTAGCATTGCTGCCTCACAGCATAAAGGGACCTGGATTCAATTCCAGCCTTGGGTGAGTGTCTATGCAGAAATTTGCAAATTCTCCCAGTGTCTGCTTGTATTTCCTCTGGAAGCTCTGGTTTCTTCCTACACTCCAATGATGTGCTGGATAGATGAAACGGGCATGCTAAATTGCCCTCTAGTGTCCCAAGGTGTGTAGATTACATAGCTTATCCATGACAAAAGTTTGGATTATATAGGTAAGAGGGGCTGGGTAAGAATTGATCTAAACTCATTGGGCTCTTCTGCACTGGAGGGATTCTATGATTTGAGTGTCCAAGGGAAATAAAAAGGCCACAACTGGAGTGTTGCACCAAGCTCTGCACACCACATTTTAGGAATAATGTAAAAGCATTAGCAAAGGTGAAGATTCATGAAGATGGTTCCAGAGATGAGCAACGGTTGGTAAAGTTAGCGCTGTTCTCCCTGCGGAAGATCGAGAGGAGACCTGATAAAGAGGTCAGAAGGATAACAGGGAGTCTGGATAGGGAGAAAGTATTCCCATTGATAGAAGGATAGTGAACCAGAGAGGGAAAAGAAAACTGAGGATGCTGGAAATCTAAAATAAAAACAAAGGGGAGGTGGTGGGGGGGGGAAGGGGAAGATATCCAACAGGCCAGGCACCTTCTATGAAAAGAGAATGGAAGACCAGAATTTTACCTTCCTCCCTTTCACATCAGTTGGGGGGGTGGGGGGTGGGGGGGAGGGAGGGAAGAGGAGTGGGGGGGTGGGGTGGGGACAGGGTCAGTGAGCATGAAATTGAAGGGATGGGATTCTCACCCATCATTACCACACTGCAATTTTACATTGCAGTGACAAGACCTTAGACAGAAAGCCCATCTGCAACTGAGGCTTTCATGTGGCCACATATTGACTATATAAGATTTGCTGTCCCTCCTACAACGATTCTCACATGTGGACCGGGTGGAAAAATTTATCCCTTAGACTTTTATTTCATACTATCTAGAACCAAAAATGAATTGAGATAATTTGGGAGGCATGGTAGCATAGTGGTTAGCACTGCTGCTTCACAGTTCCAGGGTCCTGGGTTCGATTCCCGGCTCAAGTCACTGTGTGGAGTTTGCACATTCTCTTCGTGTCTGCCAGAATACCTGGTTTCCTCCAGGTATTCCTGTTTCCTCCCACAGTCCAAAGATGTGCAGGTTGATTGGCTATGCTAAGAAATTGCCCCCTTAGGGATGAGTAGGTTAGAGGGATTAGTGAGTATAATATGTAGGGATATGGGGGGTAGGGCCTGGGTGGGATTGTGTTCGGTGCTGACTCAATAGACTGAAGTGCCTCTTTCTGCACTGTAGGGTTCTATGATTCTATGATTCAGATGGTGGAATGCAGATGGATCTGCACTAATCAAGTTTGTTCAGATCCAGTCAAACGACTTCACTAGATGTTCCAGTCATACATCTTGCGCTATTGCATCATGTACACAAAAATTGGGCATCAAATTCAACTGAACAAGTTAGTTAGCCTTAAACAACTTTTTCATTTAATTTTTTTATTCAGGAGTTTGATATATTTTGCTGCATCAGAAATAAGAGATTTAACTGTACAAGATTTCTAAAGTTTTGTGGTTATACAATTTCAGATAAAACAAAGACTTTCCTTAGTCACATTTTTGACATAATAGCAGACAGACTGCTTTGTGGTATATATACACAGAAGACATGATTTTTAGCCACTGTGCACCAGCTTTTGATATTTCTCGCTAAAGATTCTTCACCTTCTTTATTCCTTTTAAAAGATCCTCTCAAAACCCACCTCTTTCATTTTTACTATGTCCTTCTTTGGTTTGGTGTTCATTTTTAAAAAAATATTGATTATATCTTTATTAAACGTATTGGATATTTTTCTGTATTGATGATGCTATATAAATGAAAGCTCTTGCTGTAGTACTTAGTAATATCATAGGCATAATGAACTATACTCTCCAGTTTCTCTGAATGTTCTCTGCTATTTTATCCATTATTCAGTCTCTCTTTCTTGCTCTCAATTATCTGCTACATTTTTTTTGTTCCATATTTCTTATACATATTTTTCTACATTTCCCCAACTCACTGTATAAACATAGGCTAATTTTTTTGTGCTCCTCCAATGTCAGGAACTAACAGGCCCAAACATTGAGGCTGCTAAGTGTTCCAAAATCCTGTCTTCGTTTTCAACAGAGACAAGTCAACTTGTTAACCAAGTCTTGTTGACCAGCGATTAAGGAAGCTGCCTAAGACTTTCCATTTAGCTTCCTGACATGATGGGAGCAGGCACACAGTAGTAGGTTGGGTTGTCAGTACTCTAGGTAGGCTTACAGGCCTCATCTGTCTCATTGCAGGGTGCCACAAAACTCCACCAGCCTGCCTGCAAGCCTTTATTAGGAAGCTGTCTCAGGGCACTGGTCAAAACTCCAATAAATGATAACTTTTCCAGAATATTTTTTTCCAAATCACTCTTTGAAAGCTGTTTTTAAATGATGGGTACACAGGAACATCACAGACTCCGAATCAGTTCAGGGACAAATATTTTAAAATGAACATAGGTACAAATGAGTGGGATGCTTCCACCTATCTTAATCAATAGAAAAACTGAAGTGTCAGGGATACAATTAGGGTCTGACACAAATTAATATCAATGGGAATAACACTCAAATGCCTTAATTCTGATGTATAAATATTCTGCATGCTGGAACATTTTTAAAACTGAATGTTGAACAATTACCCCAAAATCTGAATTTCCAGATTGTCATTTAAAAAGAAAATTTGACATTCAACAAATCCAGAAACATAAGAGTTAAAAGAAAATTCCCAGGCCCCTCGCCTTTATAAAATCAAGCAAAAGCAACCTTAAAATTAGCAATTGGAAGCTTCTCTTTCCTCAACTCCATAACCATAACAATTAACAATTCAATACAATTAAATGACAAAAGAGCATATTGCATTTATTTTGAAGTGCAGCATTAAAAAAAATGTATAATACAAAGTGCATTGCAAAGCTACGCAACAGTCAAGATTATAGTTTATCATTAATTATTCCAGATTAAACATAACCAAATTTCACTGGCAGTAAAGCTTTCTGTTGATACTAAATTTTACGTATACTACAGAACAGGTCAAATATCTGTCACAGATGACTATGTTGAATGTTTTTATCTCACTTATAAGTATCTTGTTTAAAATCTGCCCTTATGCGTTCCCTTCAGATAAGCCACATTTCTGCGAAAGGTGGTGGCACATATAGAATGACACAACTATTTGTCTTAAATAGGTGAAGCAGTAACAATCTCAGAGATTTGTTTGGGGCATAGCATATTTAAACATGCGAGATCAGCCAAATACATTCATTGTACCGAGAGAGAGAGATTTAATCAGAATGAGAGTCAGGCTTTCTTTATTCATTCTGAAGAGAATCAAAATATACAATTTTAAAAAAGTAACAGACAATACATACTGACACTGATAATAATTTTGTGAACCAAAATGCTAAGCTATCAGAATGGTGCCTAATATATACGATTGCCTTAAGAACAAATTCATAAGTTAATGGCATAGCGGTTAGCGCTGCTGCCTCACAGTGCTAGCACCCAGTTCTTGGAGTCTGCATGGGTTTCCTCTAGGTGCACTGATTTCCTCACACAGTCCAAAGATGTGCAGGTTAGCAGGGTTAGTGGGGTAAATGCGTGTCATTACAGGGATAGGGTCTGGGTAAGGTGCTCTATCAGAAGGTTGGTGCAGACTCAATGAGCCAAATGGTCTCGTTCTGCACTATAGCGATTCTATAATAGTAACTCACCAATGACTGTATGGCCACTTTGTTTTGGCCCTGTTTAAATTCACATACTACCAATTACTGTGAAGTTGTTTTTAATGTTTTCTTTACAATTTGTCTATTATTAAACTATTTTTGTGAGATGTGCGCTTACACTGGAATTTAACTGAACCAAAATGTTGCGGACATTAGAGGCAGGCATGCAGATTCAACTGTTGCAAATTCCCAAAATCTTTCTAATGGTAGCAGCTCAAGCGGCAACAATTTCAGGGAAAGGAATAAGGAGAGCATTTATAACATACATTTGTATACAGTGAAAGTGGACAAGCACCAGGACACACAGGGTATACTATAGAGTGCACACAAATCAAATAGAAGTTCAAATAAACAGTGAACATGTTTTTTTCCTCATCTGTTATCTTTGTGTTATGATTAGATCTGTTCCTGATAAGTCATAGCAATTGGGGTGCAATATTTGTCTTCTGTAAATGCATGTTCATTATGTCAACATACTTAAGGAACATTTGCAGAGGCAAGTATGAGAATATTGAGGACTTTAGAGGAATTTAAAAATGACAGGTTTATGTATTTACTTTAAAAGGGTTCAAAAACTGAAGTTCTATCTGTCCTGTATCAAAATATAAGAGTTGTTCTAAAAGCTTTTCTACTGAAATGATCTGGCAAAATTATCTGGTTCTCTTTTACATACATCTCTTCAACAAGCATATATGTACCCTACAGAACACTGTCCTATGACTATTAGCCACTCAACTAGACAAGGGAGCTACTACAATAGACATATTTGCTGGAATTTTGTGGAGGTTGTTGCTCTGCTTCCAGCTTAGAAATCACAGCTTCCTTTACCATTTAAAACTGCACAAGTGGTCCACTGCTGTGACTGCATGCAATACCATAGACTCTGAGAAAGATGGAAGAGGTGTGGGGGCATTAGTTGTTAGAGAAGGAGGAGACTTGCTTAGAGGGCCTCTGCTGGGCAAAACCCAACATGAAATTTGCTACTTAAAGCTTTAAATGGTCCCTGGACAATTGAGTGACCCGAAGCCTTCACCTTACTACAAGTACCTCTTACATGGTATGCAAATTTATACTTCCCTCACCTGCCAGCCTAGCTTTGGTGAGTGGGGTAGGTGAGGGGGGCATGCTT
The DNA here is from genome assembly GCA_024679065.1 of Sphyrna mokarran. Classification (NCBI taxonomy): domain Eukaryota; kingdom Metazoa; phylum Chordata; class Chondrichthyes; order Carcharhiniformes; family Carcharhinidae; genus Sphyrna; species Sphyrna mokarran. The sequence continues at coordinate 30,214,215 of JAGIQG010000023.1, read as the reverse complement.
CCCGATGCAAGTTTTGCTGCACTGATTTATAAATGTACATTGTGAACTGTAAGCTTGTAACACTTAAACTTCACAAAATCTGACAACATTTTTCAAAATATATAATTGCTACAATTTTAGCTTCACCACTCCCGACCTACAAGATTTATTTGTGGAATAACAGAGATCTTCTGCACGAATTCAGTGTAGTTAGCGATTCATTGAAGTGATCTTTGGTCAGCCAAAGAGAATCCACTGCAAAATAAAATGGATTTGTTTAAGGTGATCAGATTTGATTTAACACCATATAAATTAGGAATACATCACATTAAAATAAATGCAAATTTATATGCTCAACAGAACAATGTGTATAGATTAGAAACACTTTATTGTCACTCCAATCTTAAATGTTAAATTAAGTTATGAAAAAATACATTTCAAGATCAAATAAATCAAATTGAGGGGAACCCTTCCACAAATCAAATCGAGGGCAATACATTCCACAGTACAATAATTATATTGCCTCAAGGAATATTAAAGAGAATTATGTAAGAGGTACAAGCAAAACAAGATTGCAGGCTTCCACTTCATAATAAAACTTCCATTTTATAAAAAGTTTTTATTAATAAACTTTGCTTTTCAATGGCCTTTTGGTTAAGATCAATTGCAAGACCAGGTTATCATCAGCTTGGATTTAGTGTGTTCCTTTTGTGGGGGCCATGAATTGGATTCAATGTGAATTTGAATTGATTTATGGGGCAAACAAGGAGTTGGATTATGGATTGTTCGAACCATTCTGCTTATTGGCTTCTGAATTCTGAGAAAGAAATAACATTTAAAAAAATATATAAAATATTGCAGTTTAATTAAACTGCTAAAGATTGCAATTGTATCAAATCAAGTATAATGCATGGAACAATCCAAGTAAAGGAGGATTTTTGTTATCTTATGTTTTATGGGAATGATTTAGAGAGGATTGGAAGAATAGGTATGGTATGTGTTTTGTCAGATGAATAAATAAAGCAGATGGCCGGCAAGAGACAAAACAACATTATTGACAGAAACTTTCAAGGATATATTTTAGCGTATATGAACTTGGACTCTGTGTACAAATTTTATAATAATCTTGGTGAGGATAATCAATTTGAAACTGCGTGGTGCATGCCAGGAACGATGCCACTGTTTAACTGCTCGTCAAAGGGAATCTTTGTATTTTAACTTCTAACTTCTTGTATTCTAGCTTTTAATATAACTATAGTTATGATAGTCTCTTGGAGTTTCTGTTCTTCAACTCATAAATGTCTCAGTATAAGATATTGCTACCTATAAATCATAAACAAGCTTTTAGAACAAGATGCCCCAATGTAATTGATAGTAGAAGTGTTGTTGAGCTATTGTAGATGCTGTTTCGTCCACAGACAGTTAATAAGTAATTCATTTGTCTGCTCGAAAGTCAGAAAACATGCACAGTCTTTCTAGCTTTGAGCAAGTGATAAAGAGACTGAAATATTGAGCTGGATTTTACAACCCTTCTCACCAGCAGGGTCTTCTGGTCCTGCTTAATATGGACTCCCTGTGGCAAGCCAGGAAAGCCACACAAAACACTGCAGACATCAGCACAACTAGAAGATTCCACAAGTGGCCACTGGTAAGTCACCAGAGAGGGAGGGGATGCTGAATCCCACTCATTGATATTGACAGTCAGATTCAGCAACAGTTGAAAAAGAACTTAGCAATGCCCTAGTTTAAAAAGGATAAGATAAAGATTTGCACTTATATAGCATTTTTGTTTAGTGTCTCAAAGTGCTTTACAGCCCATTAAGTATTTTGAACTGTACACACTGTTATAACGTAGGAAATGATTTGAATGATAAATTTGAACGAAAAACATTGAATTATTAGTTGGCCACAACTCTTAGTTGGAGAAACAATTATCCATCCGCCAAATATGTAATAGCTTTGAGGCTGGAATGTGAAATATTGACGTACAAAGATAATCTTTGCTCAACTGCCCAGAAATCTACCATGGTATAGATGGGTTGACCCATTGCTTTCATTGGTTTATATAGTGAGTTAAATATGTGCAAATAGGCATGACACTGGGTTGTTTTACAATAGTCTAGTGAGTGCCCTGGTGAAAGATTATACTACAGGCAAGATAAAGCTGCATTACAAATCAGGTAATATGAATGGCCACAGAATCCCATTGTGGCTGGAATAGATTGCTTCTGCAGTTACCGCAGAAGTGTGTTTCTGTTCGTGCCTACTATTTGATGTTTCAATAGGGAGAGATGCCAAGAGGGTTAAAGGTATAACAGCTCAAAGAGAACATGGTCAATAGAGTATCTGATTATTTGAATGCAAGCAGCTATACGCTCAGCTCCCACCATTGTAGCAAGTGTACATATGGTGGTAGGCAAGACACCATAAGATGCAAGGGTTATAGTGGCCACAATATTAGAAACCAAGTGAGACAAAAAGTAATTAACTCACTCAAAAGGTTGGCAAAGCTCAAAAAGCTTGGAAAGTTTATTTCATGGTCTCTCCTGAGGAACTAGGTCTCAGGATAAAAAGGTGTCTGTCACACAGGGAACAGAGTATCTGGAAAGCAAACTTGTAATGTTCCTTGACCACGTGGACTTTTAAATACGTATACCAGTCAGGTATTGAATGTTAACTGCTATTTTAACTCTGGCCTGATGCGGGAAAGTCCCTTTCCTGTGGGTGATAAAAGTTTGGTTCAAAATTGACAACAACCTTAAGTCACTGGCTAGGATTTTCTAACGTGGCGATGTCAGCATTGGATTGGGATAAACACAGTAAGAAGTCTCACAATATCAGGTTAAAGTCCAATAGGTTTATTTGGTAGCAAAAGCCATTAGCTTTTGGTGTGCTTGCTGCTCCCTCGTCAGGTGATGAAGAGGCTCAGCCAATGGAAGGCAGCAAGCACTCCGAAAGCTAGTGGCTTCTGCTACTAAATAAACTTGTTGGAATTTAACCTGGTGTTGTGAGACTTTTTACTGGGATTTTCTCGCCATTTGCTGGTGGTGGAGGGTGTAGACAGCAAGAAACTCCATTAGCAGCAGCAAGATTGGAATATCCCACTATTGGCCACAGACAGGTGCAACAGGTGATCAAGAAGGCAAATGGAATGTTGGCCTTCATTGCGAGAGGGATGGAGTATAAAAGCAAGGAGGTCATGCTGTAATTGTACAAGGTACTGGTGAGGCCACACCTAGAGTACTGTGTACATTTTGGGTCCCCTTATTTAAGGGAAGACACATTAGCTTTGAAGGGGGTACAAAGAAGGTTCACCATGTTGATTCTGGAGATGAGCGGGTTTGCTTATGAGGAGAGATTGAGTAGACTGGGCCTGTACTCATTGGAATTTAGAAGGTTGAGGGGAGATCCCATAGAGACATTCAAGACAATGAAGGGGCCAGACAGGTAGAAGCATTGAGGTTATTTCCACTTGCAATGGAAATAAGGGGGCATAGCCTCAAAATATGGGAGGGGGGTCAACTCAGAACAGAGTTGAGGAAGAACTTCTTCTCCCAGAGGGTAGTGAATCTTTAGAATTCTCTGCCCAATGAAGCAGTAGCGGCTACCTCTTTAAATGCATATAAGTCCCAGATAGATAGATTTTTAACCAATAAGAGAACTAACAGTTATGGGGAGCTGGCAGGTAAATGGAACTGAACCTACTATCAGATCAACCATGATCTTACTGAATCAGGCTTGAAGGGCTAGATGGCCTACTCCTGCTCAAATTTCTTATGTAAAACACTCTGATGGGGGCGGGGCGATGGTGGTGATGGTGATGGTGATGGTGACAGTGACACGGAAAATTGTGCCCAATTTGGGATTGAGATTTCATCCTAATTGTAACAATGAAAATCATGGGTTTACCTTAACTCAGGTCAAGCTATTCAGGCTTTGACAAAAACAAAAAGACCTTAACAAAACATAAAAGCAAAATGTGCCAATGCTGGAATGTGAAACAAAAATAGAAAATGTTGGAAAATCTCTGCAGGTTTGACTGCATCTGTGGGGAGAGAATGGAGTCAATGTTTCAAGTCTAGATGACCCTTCATCTAATAAAATATACTTCATCAAAATAAAACATCTTCAATTTGCATCTGTACCAAATCACATTCTGAAATACAATTAAAGATCAGTGACATTCATGGATTTAATTTTCCAGTTACCCTTAGGAGCACTGAACATTTCCGTTAAAGTAATTTTTTGCTTAGGAGCCTTCCAGAATGCTGTTGAGTTAATTTGACAGCAGCCGTGGTCAAATCATTTACAAAGTCCTTCTTGCCAAATCCTTCCTGTTAAACACAAAAATATATTATCACATTATTGTCTTGATTAGAAGTCTTGATTTTTCACAAGTGTCAATCAAAATTCAAAAGCTTTTCGCTGCCTCAGAAAACAAAACCAACTTTTTTAAAAAAAAAATCATTATCTTTGCAGAGATCTCCACCTGTAACTTCCTCTATGGCTGGGATTCTCATCTGCCGCAGTGAGCACCAAATTCTCCACTGCCTTGGGGTTGGGCGGCCGCGGAGGAGATCAAAGATTCCTACCCTGTGTCTGACTCCATGCATTCACAATAAAGATGTACAGTATTGTAAACCTATGATTTTTAAGCTGTGTGTGTGTAGAAATCAAATTCTTATTTCCTTTACTGAAAAATGCAGACTCAGTGCTGTATGTCAGAATACAGTAAAATATCTGAACTTGTGTCATTAATTGTTATAGTTTATAAACATCCTTCATTGTGATGGCACAATAGTTAGCACTGTTGCCCCACACTGCTAGGGACCGGGATTCAATTCCAACCTTAGGTGACTGCCTGTGAGGAGTTTGCACATTCTCCCCATCTGCGTGGGTTTCCTCCAGTGATCGTAACTCACAGCAGCAGAATTAGGCCATTCGGCCCACTGGGTTTGCTCTGCATTCAATCATGTCTGCTATTTTTCTCGTTCCCATTCTCCTGCCTTCTCCCCATAATCCCTGTACCCGTTATAAATCAAAACATATCTACCTCTGTCTTAATAACATTCAATGATTTGGCCTTCACTGCACTCTGCTGCAGACTTCCACAGATTCACCACTCTCAGGCTGAAGAAATTCCTCCTCAACTCTGTTTTAAAGGATATGTCCCCTCAGTCTGAGGTTGTGCTTTCTGGTTCTAATTTTTCCGACCAGTGGAAACATCCTCTCCATGTTCACTCTATCCAGGCCTCACTGTATCCTGCAAATTTCAATAAGATCCCCCCTCACCCTTCTAAACTCCAAGTACAGGCCCAGAGTTCTCAACCGTTCTTCATATGACAAGCTTTCCATTCTTGTGGACATCCTGTGGACCCTTTCCAAGACCAGCATATTCTTCCTGAGATACGGAGCCTAAAACTGCTCACAATACTCCAAATGGGATCTACTCAGAGCCTTATACAGCCTCAGAATTACATTCCTGCTATTGTATTCTAGTCCTCTCAACATGAATGCTAACATTGCATTTGCTTTCCCAACTGCTGACTGAACCTCCACATTAACTTTTAGAGAATCTTGAACAATGACTCCCAAGTCCCTTTGTGTTTCTGATTTCCTAAGCACTTTCCCATTTAGAAAATAATCTGCCTCATTCCTCCTTCCAAGGTGCATAACTGCACACTTTTCCACATTGTGCTCTATCTGCCACTTCTTTGTCTACTTTCCTAACCTGCCCAAGTCCTTCTACAGCCTCGCGGCTTCCTCAACACTATGCGTCCTTCTACGTATCTTTGTATAATTTACAAATTTAGCAACAGTGCCTTGCGGATAGTGAGGAACATTGTCAGGCGATACAGCAAGACATAGATAGGCTGGTAGCTTGGGCAGATAGATGGCAGATGGAATTCAATCCTGATAAATGCGAGGTGATGCATTTCGGGAGAAAGAACGTAGTGGGGGGAAGTATATGATAAAGGATAGACCTATTAAGAGTATAGAAACACAGAGGGACCTGGGGGTGCAGGTGCACAAGTCTCTGAAGAGTGGCAGAGCAAGTGGAGAAGGTTGTGAAGAAAGCATATGGTATGCTAGCCTTTATAGGAAGGGCTATAGAGTACAAGAGCTGGCCTTTAATGTTGCAGTTGTATAAAACATTGGTTAGACCTCATCTGGAATACTGTGTCCAGTTCTGGTCTCCTTACTACCGGGAGGACGTGGAGACTCTGGAGAGAGTGCAGAGGAGGTTTACCAGGATGCTGCCTGGTATGAAAGGTCTGAGTTACGAGGAGAGGTTAGGCAAATTGGGGCTGTTTTCCTTAGAAAGACATAGACTTAGAGGAGATCTGATAGACGTGTACAAGATTATGAGGGGTATAGATAGAGTAAACAAGGTTAAGCTTTTTCCTAGGATGAACTCAAATAGCACGAAGGGTCACGGGCTTAGGGTGAGTTGGGGAGGTGGGGGGGGTAAGGTATAATTTGGATGCTGGAGGATGGTGGGGTTATGGAACGCGCTGCCAAGTGAAGTGGCAGAGGCAGGTACTCTGGAGTTATTTAAGAGATACTTAGATGGGCATATGAACACAATGGGAATGGAGGGATCATGAGCTGTGGGGTTCCCTGCGAAGTGTGTAAATTGTTGATGATATTGATGTATTTGCTTTATCGTACAGGTACTTTGGTCTGCCTTGTTATCGAACAAGGGGCATACACGCAATGGGTTGTGAGAGGGCTGCTTTTGGATTTTTTGAGATTATCCTAGTGCTTCACATCATTAGTGTACTCTTGACCTGGACCATTTGATGGGCAACACGACAGCTCAGTGACTATAGCTGTGTTGTGCGGATACGTGGATTTGGGCCTGTGTCTGTGGGAGTTTGCACGTTCTCCCTGTGCTTGCGTGGGTTTTCTCCGGGTGCTCCGATTTCCTCCCACATCCAAAACATGTACTCTTAAGCTGATTGGCAGAACAAATTCTCCCTAAATTGTCTCAAATTTGGTTTCAATGCATAGATCTAGAAACATAGACAGGGATCACGGGTAGAAGTGGGAACATCAAAGTGGTGGCATGGGCTTGTTGGGCCAAAGGGCCTGTTTCCCATGCTGTTTTGTTCTTTGTTCTTTTTTCTTTGTATCCTTCTTCCAAATTATTAATGTATATTGTGAAAAGTTGTGGTCCCAGCACCAACCCCTGAAGCACACCATAAGTCACCAGCTGCCATCCGGAAAAAGACCCCTTTATCCCCATTTTGTCTTCTGCCAGGCAGCCAATCCTCTATCCATGCCAGGATCTTACCCTTAACACTAGGGCACTTATTTAACAGTCTCCTGTACAGCACCTTGTCAAAGGCCTTCTGGAAATCTAAATAAATCACATCCACTGGTTCTCCTTTATCTAATTTCCTTGTTACCTCTTCGAAGAACTCCAGCAGATTTGTCAGACATGACCGCTCCTTGACAAAGCCATGCTGACTCAGTCTTATTTTATCATGCACTTCCAAGTATTCTTGCATCTCACTTTAATAATGGACTCTTAAATCTTGCCAATGACCAAAAGTAGGCCAACCGGCCTATTATTTCCATCTGCTGCCTCCCTCCCTTCTTAAATAGGGGTGTTACATTAGTTACTTTCCAGTCCTCTGGAACTCTCCTTGCCTCCACTGATTCCTGAAAGACCACTACCAATGCCTCCACAAACTCTTCAGCTATCTCTTTTAGAATCCTGGGGTGTAGTCCATCCGGTCCAGGTGATTCATCCACTTTCAGACCGCAGTTTCCCCAGAACCTTCTCCTTCATGATGGCCACTGCACTCACCCATGCCTTTGATTCTCCTGCAGCTCTGGCAACCCACTGATGTCTTCCACCATTGCACTGCCATTTCTTTGTTTCTTCTTATTACTTCTCTAGCCTCATTTTCCAGTGGTTCAATGTTTAGTTTTGCTTCTGTCTTACCTTTTACATGTTGAAAAAAAAAAACTCTTCCTTTCTTCTTTTATATTACAAGCTAGCTTACACTTATATTGCATCTTCTCCCCACTTATTCCTCCGGGTTTTCTCCCACATTCTAAAGATATACAGGTTAAGTGGATTGGCCATGCTGAATAGTCCCTTCGTGTCCAAAGATGTGAAAGTTAAGGGGATTAGCAAGGCAAATATTTGGGTTATGGAGATAGGGCCTGAGTGGGAATATTGTCAGTGCAATCAATGGGCCAAATGTCAAGACTGTATGATTCTAATTGAATCTTCACATTAAACCCTAACTTCCACGGGTGAGTGGCTAACCTCTGATTCCCAAAATGCCTGCAGCACCAACAAGACAAGATTCAGGAGTGTAATTGTCTTCACTTGCACTTGTGTATTAGTAACAGCACTTAAAAAGCTAGGTAACATCCAGGTCAAACAATCCTGTTAAACTCATTATCTACCACCTTACACAGCCTGCAACACTGCATACTATGGCCACAACATGTGCTACTTACAGAATATTCTGCACAATTTGGCCAGGCTTCTTTGAAAGTATTGAAAACGGAGGACAAAAAATTCAGCGCATTGTGGCCAATATTCACACACTATTAAATTAAATCATGACCCTGATTCATAGCTGATAAATAGAGATCAATAAACTCTATTTATTGACCTTTGATCTGTTTTTCTTGATCCAGGGTATTATCTTGACACATCTTCCAAACTCTAGAAACTCACCAATTGGAACGACAAGAGAAGCAAAAGAAACAGGGTCACTTCCAAGCTGCCCTCCAAGTCACAAATCACAAATCACCTTGATTTGGATGTATTATAGTGGAATCAAGGTTCAGGACTTCTCTACCTACTAGCACTGAAGCAGCCCCTTCACAAGGGCTGAAGTAATAAGAAGAAGCCAGGCCATATGTGACCAAAAATGTATAATAAATACATTCCTTGATAACTAAAACTCACATCCACTGAGAATGCACAAAAAATGAAAATGCACAAAAAATGAAAATGCACAAAAAATGAAAATGCACAAAAAATGAAAATGCACAAAAAATGAAAATGCACCACAGACTTTTTTAGACTTTAGTAGGGTTTCCAGTCTCAGAAGTAGCCAAATACAGCATACATGTGTGATGCCAGCTGATATTTAAATCACATTTTCACACACTAACCATTAATGGATAAAACAGAAATAAATCAGGCCATGTCTAAGAATCTGTTACATACCTTTTTAAAGAAGCTCTGCAAGTCTTTCTGTGCCCACAATTCATACAAGAAAAGACAAGCAGCTTTGCCAGCAGAAGGATGAGCACTATAAAAAATAAATAGATTATATTTACATACTTACACAATGCAATTTACATGCGCATAATTTTAATCAAATATATCATACTAACATATAGGTGTGGAACTTCAGTTTTTGAGCAGGTACCTGTTTACTTGAGACAGAATAAGTTAGCTCAAAAGCTCAGAATTTTAGATACAAGAGAATTATATATATCATCACCTTTACACTGAATGATCTACAATCTTTTAGATTGCACAAACAGACTTTTGAAACAAAGCACTGCCTGCCACTAAACTAGCAATTCCACCAATTTTCATAGAATGTCTACAGTGCATTCTGGCCATCAGGTCTGCACTGACTTTCTGACAGAGTATGTTACTCTAGACCTTTCCACTGCCACCCCATTCCTTCATCATGGCTAATCCAAACATCTTGGGATACTAAAGGAGCAATTTGGCACTGCCAAAAACTGCATAAAAACAGGGTCACTTCTAAGCTGTCCTCAAGTCACAAATTACCTTGGTTTGGATGTATTATAGCAGAGTCAAAGTCTTGGACATTTTTGGACTGTTGGAGGAAACCCATGCAGACAGGGAGAGAATGTGTAAATTACATACAAAGAGTTACCTGAAGCAAGAATTGAACCCAGGTCTCAGGGGGTGAGGCAGCAATACTAACGCTGTGGCACCCTGTACACTTCAGTACCAAAAGCAGGTGAAAACAACCAAGTAAAGACCAACAGCATTAAATAATACTATTGAATAATACTTTGCTGGTGATACCACACTGCTGTGATGCTGGAAAATGAATGCCCTGTTCAGTTCACAAATCAATGACACTAACAATCTGGGATTACGTTCAGTGTATTTCCTAGTGGAAATGCCAGACTGAATATTGCAAATTTACTTTGGAAAAGTCTGCTTACTTGGCTAACATAACCTCAGAAGTAATTTTACATCCTGGAAGAACAGAGACAAACTGTTCACATTGTTTCTTTCCAACCATGATTTTTACTGCATTTGTGCCAAAGAAATTCTAGCAGGAAAATGTTTGGCAAACGTGATACTCCGATTAAAAGTTCTAAACACACCTCAGTTTTGTTTTGGAATTAACTGGAATTATTTTGAGAAATACTGTTTCAAAGCAGAAAAAACATCATGCATAAAATTTAGCGCATTGTGGTCAGAGCCTGAGGTTGGGTGAATTTTCAGTTACCAACCACATGGTGTCAGATACCCAATTGTTGACTAGCTGGTCAAACTAGCAGCCAATGAGTGCACTCAGGAGCCAATTAAGAATGGTGGAAAACCAATAGGAATCCCTCAAACAACACCACATTGGGAGCTCTCCATTTCAGTTAGAAACTGATGTAAATTTTTGTTCGTGACTGTAGTCATTGCTGGCAGGGCCAGCATTTCTTGTCTATTCCTAATTGCCCCTGAAGTGATTGACTTGTTATGCCATTGCAGAGGGACTGTCACCAATTTTTACAGATGCAATATAGAAAGCATCCTTTTTCAATGTATCACAGTTCTGACCAAGACTGCAAGAAATGACAAATATTATGAATATGACCCAGTCCATTGCACAAACCAGCCTCTCATCCATTCACTCTGTCTACACTTCCTGCTGTCTTAGAAAAGCAGCCAGCATAATGCACCCCGGGCATTCTCTCTTGCCCCTTCTTCCACTGGGAAAAAGATACAAAAGTCTGATCACGTACCAAACGACTCAAGAACAGCTTCTTCCCTGCTGCCATCAGGCTTTTGAATGGCCATACTTATATTAAACTGACTTTTGCCACACACTACCTATGACTATAACACTATATTCTGCACCCCCTCCTTTCCATCTCCGTTATGTACTCTATGAACGGATGTTTTGTCTGTATATTGTGCCAGAAACAATACTTTTCACTGCATTCCAACACACGCAACAACAAATTAAAAGGAGGTTAACAGTTACCCACATTGGTGTCCAAATATCTATTACTACATAGCAACATTTATTATTCAACACAAATTTAAAACCAATCAACTGTATTTATCAAAATAAAGACAAGTTAATTTCAGTTACCTCAAAACTATATTGTGGATAACAGTGTATAAGTACATAACACATAGCTTGGAAGCTTCCATATCTATTTCAATAGAGGCATTAACCCATTTATTGGTCCACACATGTTCAAGTCATAATGGAGTGAAAATAAATTAAAACAGTTTGGTTGCTAAATTAGAAAAAGTTTTTCTGATGAAATACCTGGATTTACTAAGGTTGATCAGATTTCTTAACATGGAGCCCTGTAGTACTGTTTTTGCCACGCTGGTATTACTTGGTATCAGATTTCGCATAATATTACAGGCCGAAGCGATGGTATCATCTGAAGTCTTGGAGCTACTGCCTTCTCCAGGGAGAAGCCGTGCTAAATCGGGTAAGGTCTGAGATGCTGACAAAGAATTTAAGAATCGGTTAATTACTCAAACTTTATAGACACTACCAAAATCATAACTTTGCCTCTGTCAACACTTGAATGACATCATACTCCCAAGTAGGCTTGCCTGCTTGAAATCCACCACAGTACTGACCACCTCCTAATGGCTTCAAAGCTGCAGACAGGGACCATTAAATGACCAATAAGTGACTATTGGGGCAAAATTTCTGATAGTTTAGGGATGGGAGATGCTAAGAAAGTCACCATTTAAAGGATTCTATAAGACTCTATCCTGGCTGCAAAGCCACTGTAAAATTCTGCGCCATGTTACTTGGTCAACATTTCAATTTTGTTTTTTAGACAGCCATTATGCTCTCTATCACATTTTACACTCTGACATTTTCTCTCAATGCCTTTTTTGCTAATTTTTAGGTGACTTATTTAGTACACAGGACAAATAATGCCAAGACTGAAGACAAATATGAGCGACAAGTCATAAACCTTTGATTAGACAGTATAAAGACTTCTTGATTATTTATCATTGGACAGGCACCAAACAGCTGAAGTGATTAATGGAGAGCATTGATCTCATGCAAAATATTTAATAAAAATCACAATTTTCCCATCCACAGTAATAGGCAAGGCAGTTAGGAATTGTTCAGCCACCCAATATCAGTTTTGGTAGGCATTATCAACTGTATAACCGTTTGTGAAAAAGAGTGTTAAAAGAAAATGTCTCACCCAATTGTGGTTGGAGACTACTATGCCTCGACATGTTGTTCAGCAGCGAAACTGCACTTTTCTGTATGTCCGAGTTGCTTGAACTGAGAAGCTTTGTGACCTGAGGAAGCGCCCTTTCTTTATCTACTATTTTTGAACTCATCAGATATGACGACTTGTGAAAAAAAAGTCAAAGAAATTAAATGTTTCTGAAAACAAATAGAGTGCATATACCCTGTTAATCATAAGCCCATTTCCCACATTGATTAAAGTGGATGAACTTTAACTCCAAGTCTAAAAGCTAACACAAATAGAAAATGTGCTTTATATTTTATTGTAAAGAAAGAGAATAAAGTTAATCATTTTTGCATTCACAGTTTGGCTGATTCTACTGAATTTCATATTGCACAGGATTGTGTTTTCCTTTATTCAATCATGGGACGTGGGCATTGCTGGCTGGACAGCGTTTATTACCCATCCCCAGTTGCCTGAAGCCAGTTGAGAGTCAATCACGTTTCTTTGGCTCTGGAATCATATGTAGGTCAGACCAGGTAAGAATGGCAGATTTATTTCTCTAATGGATATTAGTAAACTAAATGGGTTTTTTCCCCCCCAAACAACCAACATGGTTTTCTAGTCATCTTTACATTCTTAATTACAGATTTTTTAAAATTTAATTCAAGTTCTCTCATCTGGATGGCATTGGGCAGCATGGTAGTGATTAGCACTGCTGCTTCACAGCTCCAGGGACGTGGGTTCGATTCCTGGCTCAGGTCACTGTTGTGTGTGGAGTTTGCACAATCTCTTCATGTCTATGTGGGTTTCCTTCAGGTGCTCCTGTTTCCTCCCACTCCAAAGATGTGCAGGTTAGGTTGATTGGCCTTGTTAAAATTGCCCCTTAGTGTCCTGGGATGTGTAGGTTAGAGGGACTAGCGGGTAAACGTGTGGGGATAGGATGTGGGTGGGATTGTAGTCAGCGCATACTCAAAGGGCTGAAGGGCCTGTTTCTGCACAGTAGGGTTCTATGCTCTATCTGCTGCGACGGGATTTGAACCTAGATTCCTAGTATATTAGTTAAGTTTCTGGATTAAAAGTCCAGCAATAATAGCACTAGGTCATCATTTTCTCTACTAACAGGCGACAGAGAAAACACCCAGATTAGACGTGATTCCATAAAATGAGCACTCGAGACACAATCCCTTTCATATATTAAGCAACAATGTTTTGCTATACTATATTAAAAAAAATCTGTCTATTCAAAGTTTCTGTACCATTTTGTTGCTGGCTGTAAGGTTCTGCAGTGCTCCAGCACAAGCTTCCAGCGTAGCATCGGATTTGGATTTACCAATAAGGGCAGTATACATTTTGATTGCGTTTGAATGTGAAAGGATGTTTACGCCTTTGGGATTGTCATCCTCTGGAGGCAGGGGCATATTATATAAATCAGGCTGTGGAAGGAAAAGGAAACACAAGTTACAGAAAGGCCAATATAAACATTTCAAAGGAACTCTTTCCAGTTTTGGCAGGTGGCATGCCAATGATTATGAATGGCTGACTGATTTTCAATTCCATTGGAAGAAAAATCAGATGTACAACAGGAAACAAATCCAAATTGCAAGTTAACCACCAACTCCAAAAGTGAAAATTGCCTATCTCTTTTCTGTCTGGGATAGCAGTGATCAATATTTCTACAAAAATATAGTTTGTGTTGGAGTTGGATTCAAAACTACCAATAACAAAAATGCTGCATGAAACTAAATTTTAATTAATCTCAAAACATTGGTTTTGGGTGAAAGACGTCAACAAAAAGTAAGCTCCATAAATTGTATTATACCCTATAACCGTCGTTCTCAACTGTGGGCCCTGGCACACCTGATGTGGTGAACACAGTAAGAAGTCTCACAACAGCAGGTTAAAATCCAACAGATTTATTTGGTAGTAAATATCACTAGCTTTTGGAACGCTGTTCCTTCATCAGATAATTTGAAGCATTCCAAAAGCTAGTGGCATTTACTACCAAATAAACCTGTTGGACTTTAACCTGATGTTGAGACTTCTCACTGTGTTTACCCCAGTCCAACACCGGCATCTCCACATCATGACACCTGATGTGCCCACCCAAAGAAGGCCCCCAAGTGTTCCATGAAAAAAAATACTCAAAATGATTTAGAATTCATGTAATTAAGCTTTCATCTTCAGCTCTGTGGTTGGCATTGCCCATTTCCCATTGTAACTTGTGTCCACATTAGTAATAGAAACTCTGAAGACCTGCTACTCTGTAGTTAAAGCTGCCTGATAGAGAAGGTGTTGTAACTTCATCACTGGCAGGAAGGTGCAATTACAACATGACTGTTTAAATAGGTAGCTTCTGTCATAGGTAATTTATAACAGGATTATAAGAAAGGAGTGAATTTATGACTTTAAAATAAATCTATATTACGTGTCGATGTGTCCTGCTCCATTGATCTACTTGCTCCTGCAACCAAAGTCAACTGGATAACACCACTTGGTGTAATACTAAGGGCAGCAATTAGCTCAGTGGTTAGCACTGCTGCTTCACAATGCCCAGGACCCGGGTTCGATTCCTGACTGGGGTCATTCTCTGTGTGGAGTTTATGTTCCCCCCATTCCTGTGTGTGTTTCCTCCCACAATCTGAAAGACGTGCTGGTTAGGTGCATTGACCTGAATGGATGCCAGACTGTGGCGACTCAGGGTATTTCACAGAATTTCATTGAAGTGTTAATGTGAGCCTTACTTGTGATGAATAAATAAACTTTATTTTAATACCATGGCAAATCAATAAGTTTTATCATAAGTATTCACTTTCCATATTTCCATGCTAAAATGAATTTTGCTGCAATATCAAAAGCACAAAAGGTTAGGAATTTCTTTAAAAACATCAAATTAATTCATTAAAACTTCTGCTGGTTGAATGACAGCAGTGTAAAGCGTGAACATTGATTATTTAAGGCATTTTGAAATTTCAATTAGATGTTGTTCCTTACTTCAATGACAAAGACAGCAATTGTTGGCTTCCAATGGGATACTTCACTTAAAAATCAACATGCAATCTGAAAAGTGGGACTGAACTCACTTACATATGCTGAATTGAACTCAAATAAAAACAGAAAATGCTGGAAAAACTCAGCAGATGAGGCAGAATCTGGGGGAGAGAAAACAGAGCTACACCTTAACTCCAATACAATTCTTCTTCAGATAGAAACCTGCCAGGCTGCTGCTTGGCTACGGCCTCTTGCGTCACTGTTTCAGTGCTGCTGCCAGTGGGTTGAGCCCTTTCCTTAACTGACCTATTGGCTTTTGGGCCATCAAATGCCAACCCACCCATTAGCACAACTGTGATGGCTTTGGGGTGAGCAAATATTGGCAAGCAGGTGACTCACTGGATTTAAGATGCTTTCCTGCCTTCAAGTCCACCATCTAGCCTTATGGCTCCAGATTCAATTTTCTGTGGTACTTATCTAATGTACTTAATTTTTGAGCTGCATATTGCCAGTGAGAGTGACATGACCCGCAGTGAGAGAAAAATTTGAACAGCTTATTTCACTATACACCAGGGAGAAGGAGGTTCCGAGTGGGCTTGGAGGTCTGGAATGCATCTGTTTCAATGTGAGGAGCATAACAGGAAAAACAGATGAACTTAGGGCTTTAATGTTTGCAAGGAACTTGGATCTGGTTGCAGTGACAGAGACGTGGTTAAAGAAAGGGGAGCAATGGCAGCTGAATATTCCTGGGTGTAAGTGTTTCAGGCGTGACAGAGGAGGGGCCAGGAGAGCTGGGGGAGTGGCGTTGTTAGTTAGGGAGAGCATCACAGCAGTGCAGAGGGACAACAATATAGAGGAGTCACGAGTAGAGTCGCTGTGGGTGGAGTTGAGGAATAGGAAGGGGGCAATTACTACGCTAGGGGTATATTATAGGCCACCCAACAGCACGCAGGCAGTGGAAGAAGGCATATGTAAAGACATTTTGGATAGGTGCAGAAAGAACAGAGTCATTACAGTGGGAGATTGGAAGATACCTACTGCTGGGGGTGCGGACGGGGAGGAATTTGTAAAATGTGTACTGGAAGGATCATTGGAGCAGTATGGAACTGGTCTGATTAGAGAGGGGGCTATATTGGATTTAGTTCTGAGTAATGAGCCAGGGCAGGTGGTTGATGTTGTAGTAGGGGAACATGTGGCCAACAATGGCCACAATTCTGTCTACTTTAGGATACAGATGGAAGAGGATGCTTGTTGCTCTAGGGAGAGGGTGCTGAATTTGGGAAAGGCTAACTACAGTCGGATTAGGCAGGAACTTATGGAAACTGATTGGGAACGGTTGTTCGAGGGCAAGTCCACATTAGGCATGTGGGAGTCTTTCAAGGGAATATGAAAATATTGCAAGAAAGATGTGTGCCGGCTAAGAGGAAAGATGGGAAAGGTAGGATTACAGAGCCGTGGATTACTAGGGATATTGAGGACTTGGTTAGGAAGAAAAGACAGGTGTATGTTCGGTCAAAGCAGCTGGGAACAGAGAAAGCGTTGGAGAAACAGAAAGTAGGAGGGAGCTCAAAAGGGGAGTTAGAAGGGCAAAAAGGGGGCACAAAATGGTTTTGGTGGATAGGATTAAGGAAAATCCAAAGGTTTTTTACTCCTATGTTAGGAATAAAAGGGTGGTTAGAGCAAAAATCAGACCTCTTAGGGACAGAGGAGGGGAATTGTGCTTAGAGCCCAAGGGAATGGGAGAGATCCTGAATGAATACTTTGCAAGGAGAGGGGCTTGTTGACCGGTCTTGTCTCTGAGGGAGTTGTAGACCAGTTGAGGGAAATATCCATACTGAGGGAGGAAATGTTAGAGCTTCTAGGTAGCATTAAAACAGATAAATCTCTGGCGCCTGATGGCATTTATCCCAGGCTGCTTAGGGAGGTGAAATTGCTGGGCCTCTAACACAAATCTTTGTCTCTTCTTTGGACACAGGTGATGTCCCAGAGGACTGGAGAATAGCTAATGTTGTACCGTTGTTTAAAAAGGGTAGTAGGGATAATCCGGGAAATTAAAGGCTGGTGAGTTTGACGTCAGTGGAAACAAAGCTGTTGGAGGGGATTCTTAGAGATAGGACGTATATGCACTTAGAGCTTTGAGATCTGATTAGGGATACGCAGCATGGCTTTGTTAAGGGGAGGTCGTGCCTTACGAATCTGGTAGAATTTTTTGAGGAGGTGACGAAAACGGTCAACAAAGGGCGAGCCGTTGATGTCATCTACATTGACTTCAGTAAGGCGTTTGACAAATCCCTCATGGGAGGTTAGTTGAAAAGGTCAAGGCTAATGGGATACAAGGACAGGTAGCTAGATGGATAAGTAACTGGCTTGGTAATAGGAGACAGAGAGTAGTAGTGGAAGAGTGTTTTTCAACTGGCGGTCAGTCACTAGTGGTGTGTCGCAGGGCTCGGTTCTGGGACCTCCTATTTGTAATTGCAAGAGGGAATAAGTGGAGTGATCAGCAAGTTTGCAGATGATACAAAGTTGGCTGGACTTGCAGATAGTGAGGAGCATTGTCAGGCGATACAGCAGGACATAGATAGGCTGGTAGCTTGGGCAGATACATGGCAGATGGAATTCAATCCTGATAAGTACGAGGTGATGCATTTCAGGAGAAAGAATGTAGGGGATAGGGATATGATAAAGGGTAGACCTATTAAGAGTATAGAAATGTAGAGGGGCCTGGGGGAAAAGTCTGTGAAGGTGGCAGAGCAGGTAGAGAAGGTTGTGAAGAAAGCATACGGCATGCTAGCCTTTATAGGAAGGGGTACAGAGTACAAGAGCTGGCCTTTAATGTTGCAGTTGTATAAAACGTTGGTTAGACCTCATTTGGAATACTGTGTCCAGTTCTGGTCGCGTTACTACCGGAAGGACGTGGAGACTCTGGAGAGAGGTTTACCAGGATGCTGCCTGGTACGGAAGGACTGAGTTACTAGGAGAGGTTGTGCAAATTGGGGCTGTTTGCCTTAGAAAGACGTAGACTTAGAGGAGATCTAATAGAGGTGTACAAGATTATGAGGGATATAGATAGAATAAACAGGATTAAGCTTTTTCCAAGGATGGACTCAAGTAGCAGGAGGGGTCACAGGCTTAGGATGAGGGGGGCAAAGTATAATTTGGATGCTAGAAGAAGTTTTTTCACAGAGGGTGATGGGGGGTATTGAAATATTGTAAAAATAACACTAACAACATCTTCAAGAATAGCTATGTTTGTTTACCTCATCAAACTGGTCAGTTCCAGGGCTGAAACAGCCTACCGAGGACTTCTTCGTTACTCTATTTCGCTTCTGCACATTTCCATTCTCAATTATCTGACTGAATGCAGTTGGCACTTCAGAATCCAAGTGATATGAGAGGTTGTGTAGGATACAGACACAATTTTCAACAGACTGGCAGGAAAAAAAGATAGTGTTATAACAGTTAAATAGCAGAAAGCACTAATTTAATATTTATGCTGGCAAAGTTATTAATATAAGCTTTTATTATAAAATTGGCTAATTTGATTTATTTTTGCCACATGTATTGGTATACTATGAAAAGTATTGTTCCTTAGAATATAGCACATACAAAACTACAGCACAAACAGCGTCTTCGGCCCACAAGTTGCGCCAATCATACCCATACCTCCTAGGCCATACAACTATCTGTAACTCCCAATCCCACTTAATCCCATGTACTCATCCAGAAGTGTTTTAAAAGGCCCCAGCGAGTTCACCTCTACCACCATCGATAGCAGCCAATTCCATTCACTCACCACCCTCTGAGTGAAAAACTTACCTCTAACATCTCATCGTGGAGTTCGGTGACAAGTGGTGTACCTCAGGGGTCTGTTTTGGGGCCCCTGCTGTTTGTAATTTTTATTAATGATCTGGATGAGGGTATTGAAGGATGGATTAGTAAATTTGCAGATGACACTAAAATCGGTGGAGTGGTAGATAGTGAAGAGGGGTGTTATAGTTTGCAGAGGGACTTGGACAAGTTGCAGAGCTGGGCCGAGAGGTGGCAAATGGAGTTTAATGTGGAAAAGTGTGAGGTAGTGCACTATGGCAGAAAGAATAAATGTGTAGAGTATAGGGCAAATGGTAGGATTCTTAGTAGTCTAGATGAACAGAGGGATCTTGTTGTGTATGTGCATAGATCCCTGAAAGTAGGCAGTCAGGTCGAGAAGGTTGTTAAGAAGGCATATGGAGTCTTAGCTTTTATTGGTAGGGGGATTGAATTTCGGAGCCGCAACGTCATGTTGCAACTGTACAAAACTCTAGTGCGGCCGCACTTGGATTATTGTGTGCAGTTCTGGTCCCTGCATTATAAGAAAGATGTGGAGGCATTGGAGAGGGTACAGAGGAGGTTTACCAGGATGTTGCCTGGTATGGAGGGCAGGTCTTATGAAGAGAGGCTGAGGGATTTGAGGTTGGTTTCGTTAGAAAGGAGGCAGCTAAGAGGAGACCTTATTGAAACATATAAGATGATTAGAGGTTTAGATAGGGTGGACAGTGATGGCCTTTTTCCTCGGATGGAGAAAGCTAGCACGAAGGGACACAGCTTTAAATTAAGGGGTGATAGTTATAGGACGGATATCAGAGGTAGGTTCTTTACCCAAAGGGTGGTTCGGGAGTGGAATGCCCTGCCTGCAGCAGTTGTAGATGCGCCAAATTTGGTGGCGTTTAAGAGGTTAGTTGATAAGTATATGGAAGAGAAGGGAATGGTTTAGTTTGGAGTGGCATTGCTTTTTATATTGGTTGGCGCAACATCGAAGGCCGAAGGGCCTGTTCTGTGCTGTAATGTTCTATGTTCTATCTCCTCTGTACTTGCTGCCCAGCACCTTAAACCTGTGTCCTCTTGTAGCGACCATCTCAGCTCTGAGAAATAGCCTCCAAGAATCTACCCTATCTATTCCTCTCAACATTTTACAAACCTCTATCAGGTCGCCTCTCAACCTTCATCTCTCCAGGGAGAACAGCCCTGGCTCACTCAACCTATCTTCATAGGGAATGCCTCCCAATCAGGCAACATCCTTGTAAATCTCCTCTGCACCCTCTCAATATCTTCCACATCCTTCCTGTACTGAGGCGACCAAAGCTGCACACAGTGCTTCAAGTGGAGTCTGAAAAGGGTCTTAAAGTTGCAACATTACATCCCGACTCCTAAACTCAATCCCTCGATTAATGAAGGCCAGTACACCATACGTCTTCTTGACCACATCCTCCACCTGCGAGGCCGATTTAAGAGTCCTATGGACCCAGACCCAAAGATCCTTCTGCTCCTCAACACTGCTAAGACTCCTACCCTTGATATTATCCTGGGATTATTAACTGTAGTAATTGGAAGATAAAGTATTTGAAAATCAACTCAGGGACCCTTATTTTAATTGTACCGTGAGGTATATTCATTGCATTGACAAAAAAAACCTGCTCTACATAAAAGCAAATTACTGCGGATGCTGACAACTGAAACTGAGAAAATACTGGAAAATCTCAGCAGGTCTGGCAGCATCAGTAAGGAATGAAAAGAGCTGACGTTTCGAGTCCACGTAGCTCTTTGTCAAAGCTAAAATGCATCGAAAGTGGGAGATATTTATACTATAGGGTGAAGGAATTAAAGATGAGTCATAACCACAAAAACAAGGGGAAAGGCTAAGAGCTGCTAATGGCAGTCCATAGAGAGAATTGAAGGTGTGAATGGTCATATGGCAGAAAAGTTAATATTGCACAGTAAATCTGCTCTACAAGTTTTGAAGCTTGAAGGATAACGTTGAGGTTTTTAAAATTACAGAAGTACTCAATAAGTAAATACAAAGAAGCTGCTTCCTTTAGTACGCAAGTGGTAAAATTATAGCTAGGTCATTCAGTAATGAAATCAGAAAAAACTTTTTCTCTCACAAATGTGGAATTCTATCCCCCAGTCAGCTGTGGATGCCGGATCCATGGAAATTCTTAGGACTTGAGAGTGACATTTATTTATTAAGGATTACCGAGGGATATAGATCAAAAATGTTTCGGTGGATTTGAGGAACAGATCTACTAGGATCTTACTGAATTAAGGAATAGATCCATAGACCCATAGACCCATAGACCCATAGACCATACCCTTCGGCCTTCGATGTTGCGCTGACCAATTAACAAAAAGCAATGACCCTCTAACTTAAACCATTCCCTTTTCATCCATAAACTTATCTACTAACCTCTTAAACGCCACCAAACTTGGCGCATCTACAACTGCAGCAGGCAGGGCATTCCATACCCTTACCACCCTCTGGGTAAAGAACCTACCTCTGACATCCGTCTTATAACTGCCACCCCTTAATTTAAAGCTATGTCCCCTCATGCTAGCTTTCTCCATCCTAGGAAAAAGGCTATCACTTTCCACCCTAACTAAACCTCTAATCATCTTACATGTTTCAATAAGGTCTCCCCTTAATCGCCTTCTTTCCAACGAAAACAACCTCAAATCCCTCAGCCTCTCTTCATAAGACCTGCCCTCCATACCAGGCAACATCCTGGTAAACCTCCTCTGTACCCTCTCCAATGCCTCCACATCTTTCTTATAATGTGGGGACCAGAACTGCACACAATACTCCAAGTGCAGCCGCACTAGAGTTTTGTACAGTTGCAACATGACGTTGCGGCTCCGAAATTCAATCCCCCTACCAATAAAAGCTAAGACTCCGTATGCCTTCTTAACAACCTTATCGACTTGATTGCCAACTTTCAGGGATCTATGCACATATACACCAAGATCCCTCTGTTCTTCAACACTATTAAGAGTCCTACCATTAGCCCTATACTCTACACATTTGTTATTCCTGCCAAAGTGAATTACCTCACACTTTTCCGCATTAAACTCCATTTGCCACCTCTCGGCCCAGCTCTGCAACTTGTCCAAGTCTCTCTGCAAACTATAACACCCCTCTTCACTATCTACCACTCCTCCGACTTTGGTGTCATCCGCAAATTTACTAATCCATCCTTCAATACCCTCATCCAGATCATTTATAAAAATTACAAACAGCAGGGGCCCCAAAACAGATCCCTGAGGTACACCACTTGTAACCGAACTCCATGATGAATAATTTCCATCAACCACCACCCTCTGTCTTCTATCAGCTAGCCAATTCCTAATCCAATTAGCTAAATCACCCTCAATCCCATACATCTGCATTTTCTGCAGAAGCCTTCCATGGGGCACCTTATCGAACGCCTTACTAAAGTCCATATATACCACATTAACTGCCTTACCCCCATCCACCTCTTTGGTCACTTTTTCAAAAAACTCAATAAGGTTAGTAAGGCACGACCTACCCTTCACAAAACCATGCTGACTATCCCCAATCAATTTATTTCTCTCTAAATAACTATAAATCCTATCCCTAATAATTCTTTCCAATACTTTTCCCACAACAGAAGTAAGACTCACCGGTCTATAATTCCCAGGAAAGTCTCTATTCCCCTTCTTGAACAATGGGACCACATTCGCTATCCTCCAGTCTTCCGGCACCATACCTGTAACCAACGACGACTTGAAGATCAGAGCCAGAGGCTCTGCAATCGCCTCTCTCGCCTCCCAGAGAATCCTAGGGTAAATCCCGTCCGGCCCAGGGGACTTATCTAACTTCAAACCCTCAAGAATATCTAGCACATCCTCCTTATCTACTTCAATACTTTCCAGTTTGCAACCCTGTATCCCAGTGTTCTCCACAACTACATTTACATCTCCCTGCGTGAATACCGAAGAGAAATATTTGTTCAGTGCCTCTCCAATCTCTTCAGGCTCCACGCACAACTTCCCACTGCTGTCTCTGACTGGCCCTAATCTTGCCCTAACCAATCTTCTATTCTTAACATATTTAAAGAAAGCTTTAACATAGAACATAGAACAATACAGCACAAACAGGCCCTTCGGCCCATGAGTTGTGCCGATCACATCTACCAATCCACAGACCTATCTATAACCCCCTATCCTATTCTTTTCCATATACTCATCCAGAAGTCTCTTAAAAGACCCCAGTGAGTTTGCCTCAACAACCTCCGATGGCAGTCCGTTCCATTCACTCACCACCCTCAGTGAAAAACCTACCCCTGACATCTCCTTTGTATTTGCTTCCCTGCACATTAAATCTGTGTCCTCTCGTAGTCAATTCTCCTTGATCCTATCAGCCAAAGTCTTCTCGTGTCCTCTTTTAGCTCTTCTCAACTCTCTCTTTAGCTCCCTCCTGGCTAATCTATAGCTATCCAGTGCACTAACTGAGCCTCCAAGCCTCATCCTGACATAAGCCTCCTTTTTCCTTTTAACCAGCGAATTAACTTTTTTAGTACACCATGGCTCCCTTACTTGACCATTTCCTCCTTGCCTGACAGGGACATACTTATCAAGGACTCACAGTAGCTGCTCCTTGAATATGCTCAATTCTTATGCAGGCTCAAATAATGTGAAAACGGTACATTGGTTAGTACTGTTATGCGAATAATCTGATTTAGCATAGAATCATTATAGCACAGGGGAAGAGTATTTGGTCCATTGTGTCTGTACCAGTTCTCCAAAGAAGCATCATGACACAATGCCATTCCCCTGCCCTTTCTCCGTACCGCTGCACATAATTACTTGAATAGGAGCAATCTAGGAATTATTCAATTCAACCTGCCTCCATCACACTTCTAGATGGTGCATTCCAGACCCAAACCATTTGAGAAAATATTTTTTTCCCCCCACACCATATCACATTTGCTTCTTTTGCAAATCACCTCAAGTCTGTGTTCTCATTGTTGATTCTTTTTTGAACAGGAACAGTTTCCCCTATGTACTCTCATGATTTTGAACATCTCTATCAAATCTCCTCTTAGACTTCTTTTCTCCAAGGAGAGCAATCCCAACCTCTCCAAGCTATCCTCATAACCGAAAGTTCTTGTAAACCACTTCTGCACACTCTCCAATGCATTGGTATATATTACCAGAGGAAACTTTATCCCATTTTGTATTAAATGACATTGGCCTATATTTATTGTGAAAAAAGAAAGATGAGCGAGAAGCATTGTGCTATTTGGCTCGATGATAAATGGAAAATAATAACTCTATACTGTGGATGGCAAAGAATTTGGGGCAGACATAAGCAAAATATTGTTTTTCAAATATTTTGTTAATCCAGATGAATGTCATTAATGCCAAAGATGTGCAGTTTAGGTGAATTGGCCATGCTAAATTGTCCCTCAGCGTCGGGGATTATAAGGATAAGTTACGGGAGTTACGGAGATAGAGTCTGGATTGAATTGTGGTCAGTGCAGACTCAATGGGCCAAATGCCCTTCTCCTGCATGATAAGGATTCTATGATTTATATCAGAAATAGGGTACTTTTCATTTCAGATACACAACACAGATGTTTCCAATAGGTTTTCGAAAACCATCATCAGATTTGAAATCTGGATGGTGGGGAACAGTCACTCTGTGTGATTTACCAAGCACAGCAAATTAATGATAAAGAACAGATTTGCTACCCATTTAAAGGTCTTAAAGCTTTTAAAGATGGATAGTCAATCAGAGGCCTTCAATAGAAGGCATGGCAGCTAAATGAGAGACGCAGTTAGGGAGACACCCGTTTTCCAACTAATTCAAAATACTAAAAGTGAAAAAAAGACCACTGTTGGAGAAAGCCAAGGCTTCTGAACCTGCCTGGAATTTTGCCCTCCCCGCCCTACCTGCCACTTCTGGTTTGCCTCTGAGCGGTCACCTCCAGACAGTTAAATTGGTCTCTACACACCTCCAGCAATTTGGAGGCTAATGGAAAATTCCAGGTTGCCTTCATTAGCAGACTTTAATAGGCCTTCAACCGTATTAATGAGCTGCCCACTGCTTGCACTCCTGTCCTCCTCTACCCAATCCTGACTCTGGAAAAATGGGAGATGCCAGCATTGGACTTGGGTAAACAGTAAAAATATCTCACAACACCAGGTTAAAGTCCAACAGGCAGCGCTCTGAAAGCTAGTGGCTTTTGATACCAAATAAAGCTGTTGGGCTTTAACCTGGTGTTGAGAGACTTCTTACTCTGGAAAAATGTCCCAGGAATGAGATGGAGCTAAGAAACCAACACTCAGACCAATGAACAAAATTCTGCACCTGTTCCTACCCCTTACAAAGGCTAAAAATCCACGCAGCGTCAGAATCAACCATTTTCAATTCATGTACAGCACAAATTGTTGCTTGTAGAGATTTGAATGCTTTGGGCTCAACCTCAGGATTGTAGATCTCAATATTTACCTCTTAAAAACTGTTAAGTTTCAAGTTTCAGTTAGTTTAGACAGTGTACTAATCCACAAAAACACAAACCATTGTGTATGGGCATTTAGCAATGTACTATAAAAAGAAAGGTTTATGGGTAGGATTCATCAGCCACTCAGGTGATTGGATTCTCTCATCCTGTTTCAGCAAATAGTGATTTGGCCTGGTGCCAAATTTTCCATCCTCTCAAAGCAGTGAAGGGACGTGAATGGCCTGAGAATTCCAGCCTCTATTTTTACGTTGTCAAGTTCCCTTTATACATTCTCTTTCTCTTACAATAGATAGGCCAGTGGCTGAGTATTACTGAAGAAAACAATGGGCTTTTTGTCAGCATAAGTCTCATTGAAAGGATTGACAGTTACACTGCAAAGTTAGTGATTGATTTCACACTATCACAGATAGCGTTACAACAGACATCAATTTTCTTTCTTCTGGTTTCAAATGTTTGGACTGCTTTATACATTAATCATGTAAAGAGTTGACAAATACCACGTGTAATGTTTTTCTACCCCCCCCCCAACAAATTTTGTTTCCTGTAAATTGGATGACAAACTATGGAAACCCAAATAATATAATTTGAATATCACAGCAAGGCATGCAAAGGATAGGATTATACAAATTACAGATGGAAGGTTTGATTAGGATCTCCTCCATTTTCATAAATTTTTTATAAAATTTATAAACGTCTCTCTAACAATATCATCTTGAACCAATTAGATTAATTACGTTACTTACTTTTTCATCAGCTTCGTTTCTTTCAATGCATGCTTGAATATGAGACATGAGCGAATCAATTAGTCCAGGGGAGTTGCGCATTAACTGACGGCCTGTTTGACCAGCAGAGCTCAGGTTCCTGTACAGAGCAAAGTTTACAAGAAGTTATACATTATAGAATCATGGAATCCTACAGTACAGGAGGAGGCCATTCAACCCATTGAGTCTGCACTGACCACAATCTCACCCCAGCCCTATACTCCTAACCCCATGCATTTACCCTAGCTAGTCCCCCTGACACTAAGGGGCAATTTAACATGGCCAATCCATCCAATCTGCACATCTTTGGACTGTGGGAGGAAACTAGAACACATGGAGGAAACCACACAGACATAAGGAGGATGAAGAAACTTCAACAGACAGTGATCCAAGGCATATTGAAGCTAGAGTAGGCCTTTCGGCCTGTATCTCTGCCAGTTAGATCCTGGCTGATTGTCTACCTCAATGTCACTTTCAACACTGTCTAAACAGCCCTTAATATCATTCTTATCCAGAAATCTATTGATTTCTCTCTTGAACATGCTTGATAGCTGTGGTATAGAATTTCAAAGATTCACCACCCTCTGAGTGAAGAAATTTCTCATCATCTCCAGTCTTAAATAGCCTAAGACTGTATCCCTTTGATCTGGACTTTCCAGGCAGGGAAACAGCCTATCAACATCTACCCTGTGATATGATAGTAAGCTCAGATTTTAAAAGAGTTCAAGATTGGAGAAGAAGAAAGCATGGATCAGCTTTAAGTTACATCAGTACAACCTGAAATGCTGGAATCAGATTTAACTATACCATTCAAAAGGTAACTGGATAAAGACTTCAAAGAGAATCATTGACTAAACTATGAGAAAAGAACTTGGAGTGTCACTAATTAGATGGGTCTTTCAAACAGCTGACACATTAGAACAAATGGCCTTCTTCAAAATCACATGATTTTCCAAATCTATGATTCATATGAACGTATGGTTAGCACTGCTGTCTAGGGCCTGGGTTCGATTCCCAGCTTGGATCACTGCCTGTGTGAAGTTTGCACATTCTCCCCACGTCTGTGTGGGTTTCGTTTGGATGCTTTAGTTTCCTACCGTGCTAAATTGCGCCCCTTAGTGTCCAGGGATGAGTAGGTTAGGAGGATTAGTGGGTAAAATATGTGGGGATATGGGGGTAGGGCCTGGGTGGGATTGTGGTCAGTGCAGACTTGATGGGCTGAAGGACCTCTTTCTGCACTGTAGGATTCTATAATGATAGCAGCGATAACTCTGATCCGCTTCCATTTCAGAATTGGATCCAAGTGGTCTTTGGATTTATGATACAATTGGTCCTCAAACTGCATTAAGTCAAAACGTCATTAGTTACATCAGTTTTCCCACTGGAACAATGTTATAAATGGGGCACACTGGTTCCTGAACCAAAGCATTAATACTGTATTTTCACTAAAATTGTGGAAAGCTTTTCAGATCTTGCTTCAGCATAATTGCATTTCAGTGGTGCATTTCCCATGATATAATAGTGCCTACATTTTCAAAGATGCTTCTATATTGTATCTGAGAAGTGAATTGCTCTTCCAGCAGTCATGAAAGTTGAGCCCAGCACAGCCAGGGCCGAACCCCAGCATAGAACATAGAACATAGAACATTACAGCACAGAACAGGCCCTTCGGCCTTCGATGTTGCACCAACCAATATAAAAAGCAATGCCCCTCCAAACTAAACCATTCCCTTCTCTTCCATGTACTTATCAACTAACCTCTTAAACGCCACCAAACTTGGCGCATCTACAACTGCTGCAGGCAGGGCATTCCACTCCCGAACCACCCTTTGGGTAAAGAAACTGCCTCTGATATCCGTCCTATAACTATCACCCCTTAATTTAAAGCTGTGTCCCCTCGTGCTAGCTTTTTCCATCCTAGGAAAAAGGCTATAACTGTCCACCCTATCTAAACCTCTAATCATCTTATATGTTTCGATCAGGTCCCCTCTTAGCCTCCTCCTTTCTAACGAAAACAACCTCAAATCCCTCAGCCTATCCTCATAAGACCTGCCCTCCATACCAGGCAACATCCTGGTAAACCTCCTCTGTACCCTCTCCAATGCCTCCATATCTTTCTTATAATGTGTGGACCAGAACTGCACACAATACTCCAAGTGCAGCCGCACTAGAGTTTTGTACAGTTGAAACATGACGTTGCGGCTCCGAAATTCAATCCCTCTACCAATAAAAGCCAAGACTCCATATGCCTTCCTAACAACCTTCTCGACCTGACTGCCTACTTTCAGGGATCTATGCACATACACACCAAGATTCCCTCTGTTCATCAAGACTACTAAGAATCCTACCATTAGCCCTATACTCTACACATTTATTATTTCTGCCATAGTGCATTACCTCACACTTTTCCACATTAAACTCCATTGCCACCTCTCGGCCCAGCTCTGCAACTTGTCCAAGTCCCTCTGCAAACTATAACACCCCTCTTCACTATATACCACTCCACCGACTTTAGTGTCATCTGCAAATTTACTAATCCATCCTTCAATACCCTCATCCAGATCATTTATAAAAATTACAAACAGCAGGGGCCCCAACACAGACCCCTGAGGTACACCACTTGTCACCGAACTCCAAGATGAATATCTCCCATCAACCACCACCCTCTGTCTTCTATCTGCTAGCCAATTCCTAAACCAATTAGCTAAATCACCCTCTATCCCATACATCTGCATTTTCTGCAGAAGTCTTCCATGGGCCACCTTATCAAACGCCTTACTAAAGTCCATATATACCACACCAACCGCCTTCCCCCCATCCACCTCCTTAGTCACTTTTTCAAAAAACTCAATGAGGTTAGTAAGGCACGACTTACCCTTCACAAAACCATGCTGACTATCTCCAATCAATTCATTACTCTCTAAATAACTATAAATCCTATCCCTAATTATTCTCTCCAATACTTTGCACACAACAGAAGTAAGACTCACTGGCCTATAATTCCCTGGAAGGTCTCTCTTCCCCTTCTTGAACAACGGGACCACATTCGCTATCCTCCAGGCCTCCGGAACCACACCCGTAACCAACGACGACCTGAAGATCAGAGCCAGAGGCTCTGCAATCTCCTCTCTTGCCTCCCAGAGAATCCTAGGGTAAATCCCGTCCGGCCCAGGGGACTTATCCAACTTCAAACCCTCGAGAATATCTAGCACATCCTCCCTTTCTACTTCGATACCTTACAGTTTGCTACCCTGTACCTCAGTGTTCTCCATAACTACATTTACATCACCCTGCGTGAATACCGAAGAGAAATATTTATTCAGTACCTCTCCAATCTCCTCAGGCTCCACGCACAACTTCCCACTGCTGTCTATGACTGGCCCTAATCTTGCCTAACCAATCTTCTATTCTTAACATATCTAAAGAAAGCTTTAGGATTCTCCCTAATCCTATCAGCCAAAGTCTTCTCGTGTCCTCTCTTTGCTCTCCTCAATTCCCTCTTTAGCTCCCTCCTGGCTAATCTATAGCTATCCATTGCACTAACCGAGCCTTCAATCCTCATCCTGACATAAGCCTCCTTTTTCCTTTTAACCAGCAAATCAACTTTTTTCGTACACCAAGGTTCTCTTACTCGACCATTTCCTCCTTGCCTGACAGGGACATACTTATCAAGGACCCGCAGCAGCTACTCCTTGAATAAGCTCCAAATTCCAGATGTTCCCAGTCCCTGTAGCTTCCTAGTCCAATGTATGCACCCTAATTCTCTCCTGATGGCCTCATAATTACCCTTCCCCCAGCTATAACTACTGCCCCCAGCTTCATGCCTATCCCTATCCATCACTAAGGTGAACGTAACCGAATTGTGGTCACTATCACAAAATGTTCACCAACTTCCAAGCCTAACACCTGGTCTGGCTCATTGCCCAGCACCAAATCCAATGTAGCCTCACCTCTAGTTGGCCTATCTACATACTGAGTCAAAAAACCCTCCTGCACACTTTGTATGAAAACTGACCCCTCTAACGAGCTACAGCTATAGCTATTCCAATCAATATTAGTAAAGTTAAAGTTCCCCATAACAATTACCCTATTACTTTCACTCCTGTCCAGGATTGACTTTGCAATCCTTTCCTCTACCTCTCTAGAACTTTTAGGAGGTCTATAAAAGACTCCCAACAGGGTGACCTCTCCTCTCCTGTTTCTAATCTCAGCCCATACTACCTCAACAGACAAGTCTTCATCAAACTTCTTTTCTGTCACTGTGATACAGTCTTTGACTAATAATGCCACTCCTCCCCCCCTTCTACCTCCTTCTCTACTCCGACTAAAGCATTTGAACCCTGGAACCTGCAACATCCATTCTTGTCCCTGCTCTACCCAAGTCTCTGAAATGGCCACAACATCGAAGACAACATCGACATTCCCAAGTAAGTCAAAGTCTCCAGTACACACCCTGCTCAAACATGAAACCTGGTTTTTTTGGAACCAAAACATTCTTCAGAGTAGTGTGAACTAAGTTGCTTAATTAAAAACATTCCCAAAGAGTGCTCTTGATATCTTGCGTTGATATTCATACAGTCAATTTCTAAATGTTGCTGGTCATTATAATTTGAATGTTGTAAAGTCAGGGTCTACACACTGGCCCAGGATTCCATAAATTAACAACAGCAATGCAAGAAAGCCTACTTAGTATAAATTCTGCTATTCTGCTTAATTGTGATGTGGAGTTGCCAGTGTTGGACTGGGGTAGGCACAATTAGTGTCACAACACCAGGTTACGGTCCAACAGGTTTATTTGGTAGCATGTGCTTTCGGAGCACTGCTTCTTCACGAAGGGCATCGTGAGACTACCTACTACTTAATTGTGTTTCAGTAAACTAAAATTCAGTGGGTGTTTTATACCCAGCAGTATGTTTGTATGATATATTCACCCATAAAAGTCATAGCTACTTACAAGATAAAGTCTTATCTATGGTTTCCATTGAGAACGTTAATATCCTTGCCAGATGCTAATGCAATACTCATTCTTGACCAAGATTTTCCTTCACACAAGAATGCCCAGCATACAACTATAGCTTTGTCTTTGAAGAAATATGTGTTTGCCAAGTAAGTCAAAGTCTCCAGTACACACCCTGCTCAAACATGAAACCTGGTTTTTTTGGAACCAAAACATTCTTCAGAGTAGTGTGAACTAAGTTGCTTAATTAAAAACATTCCCAAAGAGTGCTCTTGATATCTTGCGTTGATATTCATACATTCATGTTTCTACCAAGTGTTGCTGATAGCGGACAGGAGTAGAAATGCTACGTAATTTCTACCTTCTGAACACCAGGAACATTAAATATCATTGTAGACACTAACCTGGCAAATGCCAGTGTTTCTCATGTAGGTAAAGAGAGCTACAGTATCCTCAAATGTGATTATTTTCATTGTTTATCAATGCAAAGGAGCATTTTCATCTTGTCTCAATGTCGAGCATCACAATTAGGATTGCTTGAAAAGGCAATTTACCCTATTAAGTCAAATAGAATATTCAAAGTGTCCATTTGTTGGTGTTTAATTTAGGCTGTGTGAAACCAAAAAGTGAGAAATATTAATTTTATTCACAGCTCAAAATCACAGCACTAAAAAGTTTTATTCAATGAAGAAGAAAATAATTTATTATTATTATATTATCTGCGCTGTAATGTTTATGTTCTATTAAGTTTCAGAATAAATTTTACACGGGAAGAATTACAGTTCCTACCTTTCACTACAAATGTAAATGATTTCAGTTTGATGTTTATAGTGAACTAATCCACAATTTGTGAATTCACAATAAATTTATTTATTATTTTGCTGGAATTATATAGTAAAAAGAAATATTCACACATTTAAGACATTATCGTTGTAGTGATCACAGCAAATCCTCCTCTATGGTATTTTGAGGAAAAGGAGTTAATGATTATTCTCTCTCTTCTACCTTTAAGTTTAACAGTGTAGTTTATGACTACTGTGTCTACAAATTCAAAGTTTTCCAAAGGTCTTCTTGGATTGTGAGAACTTTTCAAAAGCTAACCCATAATTAAAAAGTAACTCATCAATTCACAACATGGGAACTCCATGATCCTCTGCAGCCATTAACAGAAATTAACTTTGACATACTTCTAACACAATGCTGGTATGTTCAAGAAAATCTATTTAAAATGATCTGCCAAATTATCAGCTTAACAAGTGTAAGGTATACTTCCAAAAATAACATGCAGCTAACACAGTCAAGCCTAATAATTACTTTTGTCCAACTCACTCTTTTTTTTAATATTCGTTCATGGAATGTGAACATAGTTGTCTAAGTCAGCATTTTTATTGCATTTTTATTCAGGGTGGTGCATAGCTTTGAACCCCACCTTACTTGGCAGCATGCCATACCCCCACAACCCTCTATGTGAAAAACCTCCCTCTAATATCCGAATTATACCACGCCCCCCGACCCTAAGCCCATGGCCCCTCGTAATATTTGTTTCCAATCTAGGAAATAGTTTACCACTGTTTACTCTCTCTATATCAATCTTATACACTTCTATTAGATCTCCCCTCATTCTCCATCTTTCTAAAGAAAGCAGCCCCAATTTGCCCCATCTTTCCTCATAACTCAGTGCTTGATTCCACCACCTTGTCAGACCCCACTTGCAGTACTGTGTGTAGTTCTGGTCGCCTCACTACAGGAGGGATGTGGAAGCTATTTGGAGGGTGCAGAGGAGATTTGTAGGGATGTTGCCTGGATTGGGAGGCATGCCCTGTGAAGATAGGTTGATGGAGCCACATCTCTATTCCCTGGAGAGACGAAGGTTGAGAGGCGACCTGATAGAGGTTTATAAAGCGTTGAGAGGAATAGATAGAGTGGATTCTCGGAGGCTGTTTCCCAGAGCTGAGGTGGTCACTATGAGAGGACACAGGTTTAAGGTGCTGGGCAGCAAGTACAGACGAGATGTTAGGGCTAAGTTTTGCACTCAAAGGGTGGTGAGTGAGTGGAGTCAGCTGCAGTCAGTGGTGGTAGAGGTGAACTCGCTGGGGTTTTTTGGAAGACTTCTGGATGAGTACGTGGGATTAAATGGGATTGGAGTTACAGATAGTTCTATGGCCCGGTAGGTATGGGTATGATCAGCGCAACTTGTGGGCCGAAGGGCCTGTTTGTGCTGTAGTGTTCTATGTTCATCAACTTGCAGATGGCAATGTGCCCAGATATCGGTTGTCCTTGTCATTTAGGGTGTAGAGATGGAAGATTTGGGCTCGAAGAAGCCTTGCTGAGTTTCTGTAGTGCATCTTACAGATGTTACACAATGCTGCCTCTGTGCATCAAAGGTGGAGATAGTTGATAGTCAGTCCTGGATGGTGACAAGTTTCTTGAGTGTTGTTGAAGCTGCACTCATCCAGGGAAGTTGAGAGTATTCTATCAGACTCCTAACTCCTCTACTTCAAGCTAGAGGAGAAGGAACAATAATTAACCCTTATTTTTTTCCCCCTTCAAAGTACTATAGTGAAAGGTTTGCTGTGATCACTATATTAATAATGTCTTAAATGTATTTGAAAGTTCTTTACTCGCTGTAAAACTCTTCGGAATATTTTTTGTGAAAGGCACAACGTAAAAGAAAGTGTTTCGGTTTTCTCAAAAGCATTCATCATAACTCACCATCTGCTCCATACTGTAACTTATAATTTGTTTCCACCAACTTGCAACATAATCCATCTGCTTTTCCCATTTGACCTAATTTTCCATTACATGCAAATTTTTAAAAAGTCACCCAAAACTAATTTAATAAATGCTGAAAATATACAATAAACCATGATCTACCATCCAGTATTGGGAAGAGAAAAGGCAGATAGTGTCTTGACATGGAGGGACCTGACACCATTTGAATATTTCCTTCATTTCCTCGTGGGAAACGAGAAAATGGCTGAGACTTTAAATAAGTTTTTTGTGTCAGTCTTCATGTTGAAGGACACAAATAGCTTACCAAATATTAATGATAGAGGGTTGGTAGGAGATGAGGTCCTTAATACAATTACTGTTACCAATGAAGTAGTGCTTGGTAGGCTAATGGGTCTGAAGATAGACAAGTCCCCAGGACCAGATGGAATGCATCCCAGGTTTCTGAATGAAATGCCAGAAGTAACAGCAGTTGCATTAATTTATTTATCAAAATTCGCTAGACTCTGGGGAAGTGCCGGCTGATTAGAGAACAGCTGCTGTTTAAAAAAGATAGTAGATAAAAGGCAGGTAACTACAGGCTGGTTAGCTTAACACCCGTAGTTGGGAAAATGCTAGAATCCATCATTAAAGAAGAAATAGCAGGACACCTGGAAAAGAATGGTTCAATCAAGCAGACACAGCATGGATTCATGAAGGGAAAATCATGTTTGACGAATTTACTGGATTTTTATGAAGATGTGAATAGTGTGGTAGACAGAGGGGAACTGGTGGATGTGATGTTTTTAGATTTCCAGAAGTCGTTCAATAAGGTGCCTCACAAAAGATCACTGCAGAAGGTTAGGATACAGGGAGTTGGGGGTAAACAAAGAACAAAGAACAAAACAGCACAGGAAATAGGTCCTTCGGCCCAACGGGCCCACGCCACCATGTTGATATTCCCACCTCTACCCGCGATCCCTGTCTATGTTTATAGATCTGCGGATTAAAAACCAAATTTGAGACAATTTAGGGAGAATTTGTTTTGCCAATTAGCCTAAGAGCACATCTTTGGGACGTGGGAGGAAACTGGAGCACCCGGAGAAAACTCACTCAAGCACGGGGAGAATACGCAAACTCCCACAGACACAGGCCCAAATCCATGTATCTGCACAGCACAGCGTTAGTCACTGAGCTGTCGTGTTGCCCATCAAATGGTCCAGGTCAAGTGTACACTAATGAAGCACTAGGATACTCTCAAAATCCAAGAGCAGCCCTCTCACGACCCATCGCTTGTATGTCCCTTGTTAGACAACAAGGTGGACCAAAGCACCTGTAGGATAAAAATAAGTACATCAATAAAGTGTTAGCATGGATTGAGGATTGGTTATCTAATAGGAAGCACAGTTGGAATCAATGGGTGCCTTTCTGGTTGGCAGTTGGTGACTAGTGGCATGCCGCAGGGAACGGTACTGGGGCCTCAACTGTTTACCATACACATAGACAATTTGGAGGAGGAGGCTAAGTGTAGGGTAACAAAGTTTGCTGATGACACGAAGATGAGTGGAAAAGCAAATTGCGTGGAGGAAGCAGAAAGTCTGCAGAGAGATTTGGATAGGCTGAGTGGAGGAGGATCTGGCAGATGGAGTACAATGTTGGCAAATGTGAGGTTATCCACTTTGGAAGAAATAATAGTAGGATGGATTATTATTTAAATGGTGAAAAGTTGCAGTGTGCTACTGTGTAGAGGGACCTGGGGGTCCTTGTGCATGAATCACAAAAACTCAGTCTGCAGGTGCAGCAGGTGATCAAGAAGGCTAATGGAATGTTGGCCTTTATAGCGAGGGGGATGGAATATAAAAGCAGTAAGGTCTTGCTGTAACTGTACAAAGCACTGGTGAGGCCACAATTGGAGCACTATGTGCAATTTTGGTCCTCTTATTTGCGAAAGCATATATTGGCCTTGGAGGGAGTACAGAGAAGTTTCACCAGGTTGATACTGGAGGTGACAGGATTAGTTTATGAGGAGATATGGAGTAGATTGGGCCTGTACTCACTGAAGTTTAGAAGTCTGACGGAGAATCTTATAGAAACATAAAAGATAATGAAGCATCTAGACAGAATAGAGGTAGAGAGATTCTTTCTGCTTCGAAAGGAAACCAGAACTAGAGGGCACAGCCTCAAAATAAGTAGTGGTGGGGGCGGGGCGGGGGGGGTTGCAGTTTAGAAAAGTTGAGAAGGAACTTTTTCTCTCAGAGGTTAGTGAATCTCTGGAATTCTCTGCCCATTGAAGTGGTGGAGGCTATCTTGTTGAATACGAGTAGATAGATTTCTGATTGATAAGGGAAATTAAGGGTTACGGACAGCAGGCAGGTAAGTGGAACTGATCTACTTCAGATCAGCCATGATCTTCTTGAATGGCGAGACAGGCTCAAAGGGCTACTTGGCCTACTCCTGCTCCTATTTCTTATGTTCCTATGTTCTGTTTTTATTTCATGAGTATAAAAATAGACAGCATCTCCTAACCTTCCATAACTAATACTGATGAAATAATCACTTTTTAAAAGATAACTTTGTTGTTCCATTGTGTCACCATTTGAACTAATACTAAATTGAGCCGACTAACGCTCTCGTTAAAAAAGATCTCAAACAGTCCTGTTTATATGGATATGTACTTAATGTTAAATCGTGTACCCCTAGATCCAGAGTCTCCAACAGGAAAAACCCTCTCAGCATCAACCCAACAGAATGTTAGACATTTCAGTTAAGACCATCTCTCATTTTACTAAACTTAAAAGAGCACAGGTCCAACTAGTTTAGTATTTGCTCATAAGACAACCCCTTCAGACCAGGAATCCTTCAAATTGCCTTTGAGTCAACTGCTAAAACTATACATGGTATGCTAAGTGTGGTCTCAGGAATTACTTTTTAGTGAGACTTTTTTTTTTAAAATGCTTTTAGAGTCATCATTTTTGCTTAGTTACTTACTGTACCAGCATGCCGATTTTGTGTTTCATGTATAAAGACACCCAGATCCCCCAGTGATGGGAATATCTATAATCTCTCTCCATTTAAACAATACTTTGCTTATCTATTCTTCAAAGTGCCTGAGTCTCAGGCTGTCACTAAAATGCCTCTAATTTGTGTCCACTTGATTAAACTATCCAGTTGCTTAACCTGGCCCAAATCTTTACCTTTGCATCAGGAAATGCCAGTTTGGCCATTCCAACAGTAGAACATAGAACATAGAACAATACAGCACAGAACAGGCCCTTCGGCCTTCGATGTTGTGCCGACCAAAATAAAAAGCAATGCCCTCCAAACTAAACCATTCCCTTCTCTTCCATATACTTATCAATTAACCTCTTAAACGCCACCAAACTTGGCGCATCTACAACAGCTGCAGGCAGGGCATTCCACTCCCTAATCACTCTTTGAGTAAAGAACCTACCTCTGATATCCGTCCTATAACTCATACCCCTTAATTTAAAGCTGTGTCCCCTCGTGCTAGCTTTCTCCATCCTAGGAAAAAGGCTAACACTGTCCACCCTATCTAAACCTCTAATCATCTTATATGCTTCAATAAGATCCCCTCTTAGCCGCCTCCTTTCTAACGAAAACAACCTCAAATCCTTCAACCTCTCTTCATAGGACCTGCCCTCCATACCAGGCAACATCCTGGTAAACCTCCTCTGTACCCTCTCCAATGCCTCCACATCTTTCTTATAATGTGGGGACCAGAACTGCACACAATACTCCAAGTGCGGCCGCACTAGAGTTTTGTACAGTTGCAACATGATGCTGCGGCTCCTAAATTCAATCCCCCTACCAATAAAAGCTAAGACTCCATATGCCTTCTTAACAACTTTATCCACTTGACTGCCTACTTTCAGTGATCTATTGACACATACACCAAGATCCTTCTGTTCCTCAACACTATTAAGAGCCCTACCATTAGCCCTATACTCTACACATTTATTGTTCCTGCCAAAGTGCATTACCTCACACTTTTCCACATTAAACTCCATTTGCCACCTCTCGGCCCAGCTCTGCAACTTGTCCAAGTCACTCTGTAAACTAAAACACCCCTCTTCACTATCTACCACTCCACCAACTTTAGTATCATCTGCAAATTTACTGATCCATCCCTCAATACCCTCATCCAGATCATTTATAAAAATTACAAACAGCAGGGGCCCCAAAACAGACCCCTGAGGCACACCACTCGTCACCGAACTCCACGATGAATATCTCCCATCAACCACCACCCTCTGTCTTCTATCTGCCAGCCAATTCCTAATCCAATTAGCTAAATCACCCTCTATTCCACACATCTGCATTTTCTGTAGAAGTCTTCCATGGGCCACCTTATCAAACGCCTTACTAAAGTCCATATATACTACATCAACCGCCTTACCCCCATCCACCTCTCTGGTCACTTTCTCAAAAAACTCAATGAGGTTAGTTAGGCATGACCTACCCTTCACGAAACCATGCTGACTATCCCCAATCAATTCATTTCTCTCTAAATAACTATAAATCCTATCCCTAATAATTCTCTCCAATACCTTGCCCACAACAGAAGTAAGACTCACTGGCCTATAATTCCCAGGAAGGCCTCTCTTCCCCTTCTTAAACAATGGGACCACATTCGCTATCCTCCAGTCCTCCGGAACCACACCCGTAACCAACGAGGACCTGAAGATCAGAGCCAGAGGCTCTGCAATCTCCTCTCTTGCCTCCCAGAGAATCCTAGGGTAAATCCCGTCCGGCCCAGGGGACTTATCCAACTTCAAACCCTCGAGAATTTCTAACACATCCTCCCTATCTACTACAATACTCCCCAATTTGCAACCCTGTACCTCAGTGCTCTCCACAGCTACATTTCCAGCACTCTGCGTGAATACCGAAGAGAAATATTTATTCAGTGCCTCACCAATCTCTTCAGGCTCCACGCACAACTTCCCACTGCTATCTATGACTGGCCCTAATCTTGCCCTAACCAATCTTCTATTCTTAACATATCGAAAGAAAGCTTTAGGATTCTCCTTAATCCTATCAGCCAACATCTTCTCGTGTCCCCTCTTAGCTCTCCTCAATTCACTTTTTACCTCCTTCCTGGCTAATCTATAGCTATCCATTGCACTACCTGAGCCTTCAAGCCTCATCCTGACATAAGCCTCCTTTTTCTTCTTAACCAGCAAATCAACTCTTTTCGTACACCAAGGCTCTCTTACTCGTCCATTTCCTCCCTGCCTGACAGGGACATACTTATCAAGGACTCGCAGCAGCTGCTCCTTGAATAAGCACCACATTCCAGATGTTCCCAGTCCCTGTAGTTCCCTAGTCCAATCTATGCACCCTAATTCTCTCCTGATGGCCTCATAATTACCCTTCCCCCAGCTATAACTACTGCCCCCAGCTTCATGCCTATCCCTGTCCATCACTAAGGTGAACGTAACCGAATTGTGGTCACTATCACCAAAATGTTCACTAACTTCCAAGCCTAACACCTGGTCTGGCTCATTGCCCAGCACCAAATCCAATGTAGCCTCACCTCTAGTTGGCCTCTCTACATACTGAGTCAAAAAACCTTCCTGCACACTCTGTACGAAAACTGACCCCTCTAACGAGCTAGAGCTATAGCTATTCCAATCAATATTAGCAAAGTTAAAGTCCCCCATCACAATTACCCTACTACTTTCACTCCTAATCAGAATTGACTTTGCTCAACCTCTCTAGAACTATTGGGAGGTCTGTAAAAGACTCCCAACAGGGTGACCTCTCCTCTCCTGTTTCTAATCTCAGCCCATACTACCTCAACAGACAAGTCCTCATCAAACTTCTTTTCTATCACCGTGATACAGTCTTTGACCAATAACGCCACTCCTCCCCCCCTTCTACCTCCTTCTCTACTCCGACTAAAGCATTTGTACCCCAGAACCTGCAACATCCATTCCTGTCCCTGCTCTACCAAGTATTTTTGTCTCTCTGACATGGGGAGTTAAAGCCTGCCGTACTCTGAAGAAATCATATTTAGCTCGAAACGTGAACTCCATTTCTATCTTTGCATATGCTATCACTGAATTTTTCCAGCATGTTGGTTGTACTTCAGATTGCCAGCATCCACAATATTTTCTTTTAAAATTATATGGGTGCAATCTACATTTTTTTTTTAAAAAAAGCTTTCGATCTAAAATTCAATTAGCAACATTTGGAATCCCAATTTGTCTGGGGGAGGGGCTGCAGGCAAAAAGTGAGCAGGTACTCACATGAAATTTTAAAGCTTTGACTTGCAGGAGGCACAGCAACATGAAGACTGGAACGTGGGTGAGTGAACTCAGATACAGGGTGACTGGTGACCGGCTATGGTACTGGCATAATAAACTGTGGAAACGGGACTTTTTTTAAAAAATATGGTGGCAGTTACTATCAAATTATGCATTTTACATGACTAGTTACACAACAAGTACGAAGTCTTATTCCCCCGCCAATGGATCAGTGACCATGAACCATGATACCTTAGACAGCCTGTGGCATTGTAGAAAATATCTGAATCATTAGTTTCGATGTTGCCATACTCCTTAGAAACACATGGAATGATCACACAGTCAGTCAGGACTGGCAAGGCATCATTTATCAGGTTGTCCTTGAGGCTGTCACATGATGAAAGGTTCCATAAAAGTCCTAATAACATGAAAAAGAATTGGCAAACTTAACGTGCCATGCACAAACTGAAGCAATCGTTAGTTTTAAAAGTCACATTTTTTTTTGCATACTCTCATCTTTTCCCTCTCATGTCTTTTTTTTAAATAGCTTCCTTAAGACTGAGCAATTGCAGACAATAAACTACGGATTTCAATCCGATCATGCAAATCAATTGACAGCAGTCTGCAATTGATTAACAATGATAAACTGTGAATTGCAACGTTTGATAGCTTACATCACAACAAACAATTTAAATGAATTGGACTGCATTTATTGCCAGTTTACATGTCAACAAGAATTTGGCAGGTACACATTGTCTAGAGTGTAACCTGTTTCTGGAATGCTAATGGTGTTAATCTAATGGATAGGTAGAAAACGCTTTGTTTTTATTACTTCTGCATGAACTTATAGCATGTCTTTAGCAGCAGTCCACAAGACCCACAGCAGCTGATTGTGCTGCAGGAACTAGTTCTTTATTATGATCAGGCAGGGGATGAGACTAGTCCATTGCACTTGGGGCGTGCTGATCCTTGCAATCGTGACTTGCCCAAACTAGAGTAAAGGATCAGGGCAACCAATGGAGTAAAACAGAAGCTTCATTTGATGCAAGTTTTCATATCGGCCTTTTGGCTAAGATGAAGAGTTACATTAAGCCTGGGAGGCCTTATCCTGTCAGCTTGGATTTTGTTTGATTGAGCCAGGATGGGATGTCTTGTCAACTTGGATCTTGTTTGTCCATCATCTGGGGACCATGATGGACTTAATTTGAATTGGCTTTTGTGATTAAAAAAGGTATCAAAAAAAAAAACAAGAGACCTTCCAATTAAACAGAAGGTTGTACCTGTTATTTGCTTCTGTGTTTCTGGATCATGTGTCTCTCTGAGAAGCTGAAGTACTGATTTGATCCCACCATGTTTCTTTACTTCAAGCTTATTGGTGGTATTCTTGTAGACTGCATTTCGAAGGGCTCCACAGACAGATTGTTCAACATTGACATTTTTGATTCTCAAGAGGTTGATTAGCTGAGGAATTGCACCCATTCTGTATATCTGGAAAATCAGATCAGTTAGTTATTCATTCTATTGTAATACTACAAATTATATAAAGACTATCCAAAAATCGCTTAATAACAGACAGTGAATGTCAGTCAGTCTTAAATAGTTAAATATGGCTTTTGCATATAACCTCTAAAAATGAACATACACAAGACTTTCCTTTAAAATGGGGTGACCTGAAGCAAGAATGAAAGAATTTGGAAGTTCTTTAGTTCTTTGTAATTCCTGATTAAATGGACCAGGGATAACGATGCCCCAGATATTGATCCAAAACATTAACCCAGTTTTTTCCTTAGGACAGATCTTCTGAATTTGTTGGCTATTCCTTGATTTTTCTGTTTTTATTTCAGGTTTAAATGAAGCCTTTACCCCTTAACCCTGACACTGTCCCATAACTCCCACGGGAAAGATCAAAGTGAATTATTCCAGTTTTCATGCAAATTCAAAACTTACGAAATTTTGGGGGAAAATTCCAGCCTCGATATTATATTTTGTTCAAAAACTCCTATTCCAGGGTACAAGTGCAGTATTTTATTTTACCACTGTTTAGCTAAGAACCAAGGCAGCAAGACAGGTTGTTTACAAAAGGATTGTAAAAGAGAGGGCCATGCATAAAGGGTGAAAGATTAATTTCTAATCATACATCAAAAATACTGAAGGAGAGAGTACTATTCTGGAGTCAAAGGGTAGAAGCAATGGGACTGGAACAAATGGCTGAAGATTTCCCAAATAAGGGAGAGATTTACAAAAAGAGCGATTCAGTGTAGCAATTCAAAAATATGTCAATGTGGAGCTGGAAAACTGATACCAAAAAGGGTCAGCCTTCACTCAGCTAGTGGCACTACTCCCACCTGAGGAGGTTGGGGATTCAAATCTCTACACCAGATGTCTCCTCGGCCTATTGGCCAAGGCAAAACATCATTTCAAGCTCAACATGTGGTGCAATGCCTCATTCTCAGTTTTGGATCTTGTTTGTCTGTCTCATGGGGAGACAAGTTAGGATTAGAATTTGGTTTTTGGAGCAAGCAAGGAACAAATTTTGGTTTCTCCGGTCCATTCTGAGCACTGGCTTCATAACTTTAGGAGTGGAGTAAAAAAAAACGTTTTAAGAAACTCTGAACACAATCTAGGTTTCAGTGCAGTAACGAGAGAGTGCTGCACTGTCAGAGGTACATGCCCTTCCTCTTTGGATGAGACCTTAAACAGAAGTCCTGTCATGGTGACAACTGAAAGTAGAGGAATTCTTCAGATCACCTGCCATATAGATGCCTTACTCAACATCTGTAGAAAAGCATCTGGTCATATATCTCACTGCTGTTCACGGGGCTTTCCTATACACCATTTGACTGTCTTTCTTCTTCGCGATAGTAAAATTCTGGCCTATAATTTTGTGTCATTTACATCCCACCGTCACTGGAAGCGAGGACTGAGAATGTGGTGCTCTGCCGAATCTCTATTCACTGCAGGAGGACTAGAAAATCCTGCCAATGTGAACAGCCAGAACATTCCTGTCATACACTTCAATAGTAATTTATTCGTAGGTGTTAGATGAAGAGGGGTGGAAGAAGTCCGCATGGAATGTAACGAGCTTGGGCCTATTTTTCTGCTTTAAGTTTGCTATAAAGTACACAGGGGCACCTTCAGATTAAAAATAAGGTTACAGCATTCCAAGTTTGTCCCAAGTCCAGCAGGAAAATTCTGTAGCGAGAAAAATTCAGTAAACTGCAACGAAACCGGGGAAAATCATGTCCCAAATCATGAAATCACAAAGTGGAACACAATTACAGGACCCTCACCCTCCTTACCCCTGACACTGTCATGTAACTCCCACTGAAAAGATCAAACTCCAGTTTTCATGCAAATTCAACATTTAAGAAATTTTGGGGGAAAATTCCAGCTTCGATGTTATATTTTGTTCAAAAATTCCTATTCCAGGGTACAATTGCAGTATTTCACTTTACCGCTGTTTTAGCATTGTCCTCCTTAAAGCACTCATGCTGGATATAGGAAGCAGCATAGGCCAGAACATTAGGTTCCTTGGCAGATAAGAACATCACTGCTTTTTGTAGGTTCATCTCAAAGCCAAATTTTCTGGAAAAGATCAGAAAGATTACTGTGACAACACTGAGATTTGTAGCTGTACGTCCTCTACAGATGATAGAATGCTTTTAATTACTATTGAATAATGCATCAAAATAATATCAACACAAACCTTCACCATATGGTATTAATGAGATGCAAAACATGAATAAGTGTGGACAAAAAGGTAAATTATTCTAACTGTAGCTAATTATTTGATTGTCAGAATCACAGGGGGTGAACTTATCACAACTTGGCAGAATGTTGATTCCAGTGAGAAAACAAGCTGGTTTCTCCCAAGATCTTCTCACACGCCGCCAAAAAAAAAACACAGCTGAGTCTGTTTCATGCCACCACATAAGGGCAGGAGGAAGAAGCCCTCCCCCCGCCCGCTCCGGATCAGAGTCAAAGCAGGCACTTCGTCATCAGCGCCATCAATCAATGCCTCGGCAATTTTCCTCCCCCCTCAACTCCCACTCCTTTCTAAACAT
This sequence comes from Sphyrna mokarran, assembly GCA_024679065.1. Classification (NCBI taxonomy): domain Eukaryota; kingdom Metazoa; phylum Chordata; class Chondrichthyes; order Carcharhiniformes; family Carcharhinidae; genus Sphyrna; species Sphyrna mokarran. Next base: position 30,169,761 of record JAGIQG010000023.1, on the reverse strand, counting down.
CAATCCCCTCTCTTCGACCCCCACACCCATCGCCGGTATCCCCAGTCCCCACTCCCAGCCATCATCACGTTTAAATGAATTCACTCTCTCTCCCATGTTATTCCCACTGGGGTCTCCCTCAGCACTGCCCTGGCAGTGCCAACATGTGCCAAAGGACAGTGCCAGGAGTCACAGCAAGGCCAATGCCTGGCCATGTCCCTCCTTTCCCAGGGGCTATGCTCACTTTATACCCCCCCCACCCCCGAGTTATCCTCTTGACAGTTTCATGCTTGGGTGAACCTGTTGTAAACTGTGCTATCGTTTGAATATAAAGCCTGGGAGGGTGTCAATATATGGTAAGGACAGGTCAATTATATTTAAATTTATTCAAGATGCATTGAAATCATATTCAGAGTTTTTGCTGCATTTTGAGCCCTTGCGGATAATCTCATTGATGGCAAGTGAGGGTTCAAGATCCTGATGTGAAGATGGCAGCGTTGGACTGGGCTAAACACAGTGAGAAGTCTCACAACACTAGGTTAAAGTCCAACAGGTTTATTTGGTAGCAAACACCACTAGCTTTTGGAATGCCGTTCTTTCATCAGGTGAGTGGGAGTTCACTCACCCGAAGGAATAACGTTCCGAAAGTTAGTGGCATTTATCACCAAATAAACCTGTTGGACTTTAACCTAGTGTTATGAGACTTCTTACTCAAAATCCTGTTCATCATGTTGCAGATCCTATTAATGTAGCAGAGTAAATGAAAGAGATGTGCAAAAATCAATTCAAGAAAGTGAATGACAAATAGTAATTGAGCACAAAGTTTTTTTTACATTTTGCTCTCTGCCTCCATTCTATATTCATGGCTATACTCTGTTCCAGTACATTAGTGTCTATCACCTCTGACAGGCACAATGGCACCAATGTGATTTGCCCACAAAACTTGCTGGATCATTTATCCTCAGAATCCTACAATGCAGAAGGAGGCCATTTGGCTCATTTGCATTGACCACAATCCCATCTATGCAGTATCCCCATAACACCATGCATTTACTCTGCTAGACCCTCTGGAACATGGCCAATGGATTGTGGAGGAAACCCTACACAGACTAGGGGAGAATATGTAAATGCCACATAGACAACGACCCAAGCTCTGGAATTGAACCTGGGTCCCTGGAGCTGTGAGGCAACAATGCTATACATGTGCCATCCCATCCTCATCCACATCACACATGAAATTCAAAATAAAGAAAAGAAATCTATGAAATATCAAAATACATCTAAGGCAAAATGCTTCAACCTATGTATGAAATATTCATTTCTTTACAGAATTTCTTTGTAGAAATAATTGGCTGACTTTTTCCACTTGTCAGGTGCATGCTCTTGGTGGGTGCAGAAGCAGTCAGAATTTTATGCGCTTCCTGCCTGTACATGTGTCTAAATTTTATACACAAAATTCTGACCAATGATTTTGGATGTTTAAGAATGTAGTTTTTTGATCACCATAGTCAGAAAGCTGACAAACGTACTATGGCTAACAAGGTACAGTTGTGAGGATAGGCAGTTGCACTCCTATTTCACAAATTAAAGTTACGACTTTGCATTTTGGAATTTTGTATCTCCTAACTGGACTACCTGCACTCCTAAGCAATAACAAAGGCAAAACTCTGCTGGAATTTGGAAATAGAGGGCCTCATTTGTGGTGAGAAAAACGTTACTGTTTTGCATCATAGAACATAGAACAATACAGCACAAACAGGCCCTTTGGCCCACGAGTTGCGCCGATCACATCTACCAATCCACGGACCTATCTACAACCCCCTATCCTACTCTTTTCTATATACTCATCCAGAAGTCTCTTAAAAGACCCCAGTGAGTTTGCCTCAACAACCTCCGATGGCAGTCGGTTCCATTCACTCACCATCCTCTGACTGAAAAACCTACCTCTGACATCTCCTTTGTATTTGCTTCCCTGCACCTTAAATCTGTGTCCTCTCGTAGTGACCATTTCAGCTCGGGGAAATAGTCTCAGAGTCCACCCTATCTATTCCTCTCAACATTTTATAAACCTCAATTAACTTTCCAATCTCAAAGATTTTAGGCGTTCCTTAAACTTTCTTCCGTGTAGTCCAAGGACTATGCTCGATGCCATTCACTGTCACATGCATACATCTAACCTCTTCTGCAGTACCAAACATTGAGATGTGATCAAGCATGTAAAGTATAAATTAACATGAACTTCTCAAGAAGACTCGTTTCTGTTTGAAATACTTGACAGGGTGAAGCACTAATTATACTACAAGCGAAGTCCAAAAGACTAGGAATGGCTAGATGCATTGGTGTGAAGATGCCAGCATTGGACTGGGGTAAACACAGTAAGAAGTCTCACAATACCAGGTTAAAGTCCAACAGATTTATTTGGTAGCACAAGCTACTAGTTTTCAGAGCTCTGCTCCTTCTTTGGGCAAGTGAGAGTTCTGTTCACAAACAGGGCATATAAAGACACTAACTGAATTTACAAAATAATGGTTTGGGATGCCAGTCTTTATAGGCAACCAAGTCTGAAAGGTACAGACAATGTGAGTGGAGAAAGGGTTAAGCACAGGTTAAAAAGATGCGTATTGCTTCCAGCCAGGCCAGTCAGTGAGATTTTGCAAGCCCAGGCAAGTCGTGGGGGTTACAGATAAGGTGACTTAAACCCAAGATCCTGGTTGAGGCTGTCCTCATGTGTGCAGAACTTGGCTATCAGTCTCTGCTCGACGACTCTGCACTGTGTGTTATGAAGGCTGCCTTGGAGAACATTTATCTGAAGATCAGAGGCCGAATGCCCGTGACCACCGAAGTGTTCCCCAACAGGAAGAGAACACACCTGTCGGGTGACTGTCAAGCAATGTTCATGCATCCATTGTCATAGCATCTGCATGGTCTCTCCAATGTACCATGCCATGGGACATCCTTTCCTGCAGTGTATCAAGTAGACCAGGCATCAGATACCTTCTGAATGGATGAATTATGGCAGTTATGGCCCTTCTGAATAAGAGTCTGCAAACTACTGAATTCCAACATGCAGAGGGGGCTCCCCCCATCACCCCGCAGAAATATTAAAAGCCAACATGAATGCAAGAAAATGACAGGACACCAAGAGCCAAAATCAGTCTCAAAGAAATGTTGGCACTTAACCCAAAATTGCAGAAGATTTAGGTTAAACTTGTAGAAGTACAATAAGTTACCCTCCTGGCTCTAAATCAGGGAGTGTCTAAGCTCAAGTGACAAACGTGAACAAACCTTGACTGGGATGTCAGTTCTGATGGAAGCAATTAGGAAGATCAACTGTGCAACCAAAAGTTACTGTCTTTCAACAGTGCCTGGTGCAAAATCTTTTCTTTCTTCCATGCCGCCATGAATCTTTACCCTAGGGTTCACTGTGGGTATTTGTACGTTAGTCTTCACAATGGAAAGGACAGAGGAAATGAGTAATGAATTCAGGCTAAGGTTACACCCCCAAAAAAAATACAACTAGGAACACCCTTCACTAAGTCTATATATCGTATTATTGGATCACTCAGATGAGACCTGCTTAAGAAGGAAAAGATTCAATCAGCAATTGTCTCTATTGCAAGCCAACATTCACAAATACAAATCAAACAAACATTATCTTAAGAAAGCTTCAGATCAGGTGATTTCTAATGCATAGAAATCTGACATTTGTTTCCCTTCACCCAAGTCAGGCATTATATCAAATTCTTTCCCTGCATTGGTATTTAGATGCCACACCAGCTTCTGTTTCAGATTCTCCAAGATGGTCCTCAGTGCATTACACATCCAAAAACATAAGAGAAAGCCAATGGAGGTCTGATCCTATAGACTCTGGAGTCAGGGACTGACTGCTGCATTGTCTCCACTCCCCCACTGATCACACTTTCACTCTTGACTCATCTGGCATCGAGGTAATATGTACAAGAACGCCACACCTATGAGGACACTGCAAAGGAGGAGGAGGGGACAAGTAGATTATTTTGACTGCTTTGTTGCTGCTGTTAAATTACCACAGCTATAGAATCTCAAGATTCAAAATAGTGACACTCGCTGCCACATTCTTGACAGGACTCCAGTATCTGACCCCAAAAAGTCTGTCCTACCTGTCCAATATATACAGTGTGATTCTTTGGTCTCCTAGAAGAGGTGTTTTACTCAGTAGCGAGAGGTGGTGTACCTCCAGCAGCAGGATCTTCCGGTCAGCCACTATCAATGGTATTTCCTATTGATGTCTCCCACACCACTGGAAAACATGCAGTCAGGATGCACCATTGGCAGGACTGGAAGATCATGCCCATAAAATATGGAACATACAAATTTGGCTCTTAACGGTTTTGCTGATTCCTTCAAATTGCTTGTTTATTATCCAAGTTTTATATTCTACAGTTTCACCAATGCTCTGTATTTCTGTTCCAGGTATTCTCCAGCTGCACCTCCTTGCACTCCCCCAACATCTTTTGCTACCTTTATCAACCATAACCATCCCCCTCCATCCTGCATCTCATTTCCAGTCACCCATTGCACCCATCTCCAAATCTCTATCCCACATATTCCTCGGGTCTCCTCAAATTTCTTGACCTTAATCTTTACAATGGCCATTTGAAGATTACCTCTCAACTGTGTTACTCCCAAATCTCGGTACCTACTGGATACAGTTGGGACAATATTTAAACAGGTGATTTACTGAATTACAATGGGTCAGTGCTGTCAAGTCAAGAGGAGGAGATAGAAATTCTGCTCCACCTCAGTTCTAACTGTAAAGCTTCACAAGATATATTTAATATCAAGCCCCTAATGTTTACGCTCTACAAGTAGACAATGAGGGAACGGGAGGGTGGGGGGAAGGGGGGGGGGTGGTGGGATAAAGAACAAAGAACAAAACACATGGGAAACAGGCCCTTCGGTCCAACGAGCCCGTGCCGCCACCCCAATGTTCCCACCTCTACCCGCGATCCCTGTCTATGTTTATAGGTTTATGGATTAAAAATCAAATTTTAGGCTAATTGGCAAAACAAATTCTCCCTAAGAGCACATCTTTGGGATGTGGGAGGAAACCGGAGCACCTGGAGAAAACCCATGCAAGCACGGGGAGAATGCACAAACTCCCACAGACACAGGCCCAAATCCACGTATCTGCACAGCACAGCGACAGTCATTGAGCTGTCGTGTTGCCTATCAAATGGTCCAGGTCAAGCATACACCAATGACGTGAAGCACTAGAATACTCTTGAAAAAAATCCAAGAGCAGCCCACTTATGACCCATCGCGTGTATGTCCCTCGTTAGACAAAAAGGTGGACCTGTAGGATAAAAACAAGTACATCAATATCATCATCTATTTATACACTTCCCAGAGACTCCAAAGGCTCATGATCCCTATTTTAAATCAGTTTTCTATACCCCTCCATTCCCATTCTGTTCATGTGCCCATCTAAGTATCTCTTAAATAACTCCAGAGTACCTGCCCCCACCACTTTACTTGGCAGCGCATTCCATACCCCCACCACCCTGTGTGTGAAAAAACTCCCTCTAGCATCCAAATTATACCTTACCCCCCTCACCCTAAGTCCGTGATCCCTTATGCTATTCGAGTCCATCCTAAGAAAAAGCTAAACCCTGTTTACTCTATCTATATCCCTCATAATCTTGTACACCTCTATTAGATCTCCTCTAAGTCTACGTCTTTCTAAGGAAAACAGTCCCAATTTGCCTAACATCTCCTCGTAACTCAGACCTTCCATACCAGGCAGTATCCTGGTAAACCTCCTCTGCACTCTCTCCAGAGTCTCCACGTCCTTTTGGTAGTAAGGCGACCAGAACTAGACGCAGTATTCCAGATGAGGTCTAACCAACATTTTATACAACTGCAACATTAAAGGCCAGCTCTTGTACTCTATACCCCTTCCTATAAAGGCTAGCATACCACATGCTTTCTTCACAACCTTCTCCACCTGCTCTGCCACTCTTCAGTCCTCTCTCTACGTGTGGGAATGCTGACAAAACCAGGAAATTGCGAATTTTGGTGGCAATATTGCAATTTCCAACTTTCACCACCCCTCACTGACAAATGTAATAGTGGCCATGAATCTGATTTTAATACATCAAAATACACTTCCATGCAATTAACGACCTCCATATTCCACTCGCCAATATGACACTGCTTTTCAACAGGTGCACCCAGTTGTGAACAGGTCATGGGAAACCCCCAGACACACAAATGTGAGTATAATCCCTGGGAGAGAGGGATATAACCATGCAATAGCCTGGCACTGCCCCTGGCAATTGCATGGAGTGCCAGGGGGTAGGTAGTGTAGCCTCATGGGAGGGGGACTCTTATTTGTGGAAGTGGGGCTGGGGACACTGGCAGTAATTCTTTGCAACAGGAGAGAGAGGGAGTCTGACGCCAGCCATGTTTCGGGGTGCCATCTTTATCGCTTTCTCTGGGGATCACAGGGACCAATGGAAATTTTTAAACATGATGTGGAGATGCCGGCATTGGACTTGGGTAAACACAGTAAGAAGTCTCACAACACCAGGTTAAAGTCCAACAAGTTTATTTGATAGTAAACCCACAAACTTTCAGAATACTGTTCTTCGTCAGGAGAGTGAATCTGGCGAAGGAACAATGTTCCGAAAGCTTGTGGGTTTACTATCAAATAAACTTGTTGGACTTTAACCTGGTGTTTTGAAACTTCTTACTACAATTTTTAAACACCCAGCACCATGAACAGGAATCTCTTCTCAATTGTATGATTGAAAGAAATACTCCATTTTAGAAAAAGGTTAAATTTAAAGTTCCACATGGTTCTGCACCCGATTGTTATTCGATAACTTAATGACAAAACATGTGAATTTTCTCAGATTTAATCTGAAACAGTGCTGCGTGGAAAATGAAGTAGCAGCATTCAGCTTACTAGTGGAATGGGTATTAAATTTTAACCCCCACCTTCAAATGCTCTTACCACAACAATCAATAGAAAGACAATTGATGCTCTTAAATGCTGGGGAAATTTGACTTACGGAACTATTGGCTGCTATAAATGAGAACATTCAGACTTTTTTAATTGTCTGTGATGGTTCTAACAAAAATAAATCCACACCTCAACATAGCTTGTTCCCATGTGCAGGCAAAACCGCCACCGGATACCCACCAAATGTTTGAATTAAGCTGACCACAGCACATGAGCCAGGGCCAGCTTCAAGTTTGTGGGTTGAAATCTTAGCCCGCTACACACACTTAGCAGCAACCATTACCAAAGAGGAACATGATAACCTCAATATTTAATTCAATCAAAATTAAGCTTACTGTGTTCCATTTGTTATTTGCTGAATAGTGCTTCCTCTTTGGAAGGCAGGATACCTCAAGGCCAAAGATCCTAACCTTCCGTTTTCCTGACTTTTAGTATCTGGAAGCATCCTGCTTCTCCTGATATAGAGACTTTTGCTTCGGCTGACAGATCGGTTCCTGCTTCCCCGTTTCCTGAAAAGCTCGATATTTAGGAGATCCGGTTCACTTCGACTGCTTGGCATGGATGGTAAGAAGACTTCATTGTCATTCTGTGGACTTTGTGGACCAGAATGCTTTCGATAAGGCGATGACACGCTGATGGAGTGGTTTCCCTTCATGCTATAAGTGCTGCGCGTGCTCCTTTGTTGATGTTCTTTATTGATTCTTGTTCCAGTCAAGCTGTTTCCTTTAATAGAATATCCGTTCATGATGCTGTCATGTTGCGAACCCTTAACAAGAAGGGAATGTTTAAGTAAAAGTTAAGCATCTTCAGTTTAAAAAAGTTACATGCAAATATATTTGCGATGAATCTAAAGCCTGGAACCGCAAGGTAAAAATAAACAATGCCAGAATCAAACATAGTTTGGATCCCTCAAACCTAAATTTAATCTTATTGCACCCTTCTATAGGCATAAAATGGGGGTAACAATGCAGAAAACCACATTTGAAAGCTGAGGGTTCAGTAAATTGATTGGGTTCTTTGTTTTAGAATTCCATAAATTGGCAAAGGTGTCATCTCAATCTTACGATAAAGGCCTCAGCTTTTTTTAAAGTTTATTTATTAGTGATATAAATAGTATCATAAAGTTATTGTGAAAACCCTGAGTCACAACACTCCGGTCTGTTTGGGTACGCTGAGCGAGAATTTAGCATGGCCAATGCACCTAATCAGCATGTTTTTCGGACTGTGGGAGGAAACCCATGCAGACACGGGGAGAACTCACAGACTCAACACAGACAGTGAGCCAAGCCAGGAATCGAATCTGGATCCTTGGTACTGTAAGGCAGGAGTGCTAACCACTGTACCACCATGCCAACTTTTCAGACTCTTGTTTTGCTCATCTTGGAATTACAGGCAAGAAGTTCCCTCTCCCCTCTGCGGCAGGTTTTCCATCAGGTAGTGGATCTCTCTTGGCCACGAGCAAGATCTTCTGGTCCAGCCAAAGTCAATGGCTATTTGCACTGCTCACTGGCTGTGCTATCAGGGAGGGTGTCATGGTATGGGAGGCAGGGAGCCTTCTTCACTGGAACCAGAAGAATGCTTCCACTAACGGAAGAGACTGGGATCCAAGGGCATGGATTCAGAATAAATGGATGACCATTTAGAATCGAGATAAGGAGGAATTTCTTCAGCCAGAGGGTGGTGAATCTATGGAATTCATTACCACAGAAGGTGGTCAGGTCAGGTCATTGAGTGTATTTAAGACAGGCAGATACGTTATTGATTGGTAAGGGGGCCAAAGGTAATGAGGAAAAGGCAGGAGAATAGGGTTGAAAAACTTATCAGCTATGATTGAATGGGCTGAATGGCTTAATTTTGCTCCTATATCTTATGGTTTAAGATCCCACAGGTGGGAAGGGCTGGAAAATCCTGTCCATTGAATCTTACAACATTGAAAGAGCATAGTTATCCCGTTTCTATGAAAGAGTTAATTTTGAATAAAAGCAAAAACGTTAATGGTAAATTGATGGTTTGTTTTCATTAATGAAGTGATGGAAAGAGCTGATAGTTGGGGGTTGGAGGAGGGGGGAGGCTGTAGTGTAGTAATATGCATATGGATTTTTAAAAAGGTTTTTGATGATATATCACTGAATAAAATTGTTAGCAAAATTGAAACCTGGGACAGTGTTATATGAATCGGAAATTGGCCAAGGGAGAGAAAGGATAGGGCAATGATGAACAGTTGTTTTTCACAACAGGATAGAAGTGTGCAATGATGATCCCAGCAGTCAGTATTAGCTCTTTTGGCATATTTAGGCATATGTAACGACTCTGAAGCAGGGGCATAATTTAAAATTTGAAGACAACAAAACTACAGATATTTAGTGAGCTCCACTTGTCACATCCCCCTATGCCACCCCTACCATCATAACCACTCCAGCAGTTTCTATTAAATTCCTCTCATTTGCTCTAAACTCACATTTCATAGAATCGCTAGAGTGCAGAAGGAGACCATTTGGCCCATTGAGTCTGCAATGGTTCTTACCCAGGCTAACCTTGTAACCCCACCAATCCTCCTAACCTATATACCTTGGGACACTAAGAGGCAGATTAGCATAGCCAATCAACCATATCTTTGGACTATGAGAGGAATCTAGAATACCTGGAGGAAACTCATGCGGACACAGGGAGAATGTGCAAACTCCACACAGACACCCAAGGCTGGAACTGAACTCAGGTCCTTGGCATTGTGAGGCAGCAATATTAACTACTTTAGGCAGCAGTGCTAACTACTGTTGCCCAAGGTATCCTGTACCTCATGTATTCAGCTGGCTCTCTACTGAGTTAGAAACCTGCTATCGTATGCTTTCTTTTTCTGTTTCGGGTATGTCAAAGCAATACTTGTGCTTACATGCTCCATTAACAGTGCATAAAATTCAAGCACACAGGAAGAGAAGTTCAATGTTATTTAAAAAATAGCTATTTGCTAAAAAAGCTCCTTCAATAATGGCTTTTGAAATTTGATAAAAATAAAACATTAATGGAATGTGGCTGTCATTTCAACTGGAAAAACGGGTCTACATTTCTCAATTTTCCAACTAAAAATTAAATCAGAAACAGGAAACTTGCAAAATTTGTGATAATATCAAGAGTGGTTTTCCTCTTACAGTACTTATGATGAAGAGATCATCTAATAATGAGCTAACGAGCACACACCCATAGCAGAGACTGCCAGATATTAATTAAATATTAAATTAATGAGTGAAAGACTGGGCCTATTTTGGGCGTGGAACTATTTCTGTCTGCGTTTTTTTGAAAAGTATGCATTTTTTCAAGTGATTCCTTAAGCTCAGGCATTAAAAAGGAAGATCTTCCCTATTTAGCTCCACTGCTTATCTATTAGGCAGGACACAAATATTAACATGTCTAATTACAGCAGCAATGAGAATAAGTACAGCTAATATACAGAATTTTGAATCAAAAGGAGTTAAAACTGATGCTCTGGATCCAAGCCCATCATTTCCATTTATATATATTTTTTCCCTCATTTCTTTTAAAGAAAATAATCCTTTTCTTTTTACACATTCTCTCCCACATCTTTCCATCTTTCAAGATTCTTTGCCTTTTCAAATCCCAATCTCATCCTTTTAGTATTCCTCAATCTTCCTTCTCACCTGAACTGCTTAAGGCATGACTAGAAGGACTTACAGTTTATCTTTTTGCCTCTCTCAACATCCTCCAAAGGGCTCTTTGAGATATTTAGTGCTGCTACATACTCGTTGCCCCATCCTCCTAACTTGCAAACCAATTGGAATGTTCAATGGGGATTAATTATTCCAATATTTTTCCCATCTAACCCGTCCCAGTTCTGACCTTGTGGACTTAAACAATAATCACCGTCCCTCACTACATCTTGCTATGGAATGTCCATTCACGAGCCCAGTGTCCTGGCATCCAAAGATTATGGATAACTGCATTGATCTCAAAGTCACCAGAAGCATCTGAGGGATGGTTTTATCTTGCTCCCCCCATCCCCTCCACTCAGATCTGCCTGTACCTTCCACCATTTGTCCTATCAAGACTACTTTCCTGAATCAAACCTACTTGTTTCTGATATCCATGCCTAGGAAAAAAAGCCCTCAACTCATTCACAACTGAACTTTCAATATCCCGTTCACCTGGCCTTTAGCATAGCTATGCAGATGACAATTTTGCAGATAATCTTCTCCTCAGCTCATCTTTGGGCAACTGTGAGCCATGCCTCTCATACATCTTGACCATTTTTCTGGTACAATTTCCATTTCTGTTCTTTAAATCTCAAGAGACACAAACTTGAATCGATATGATGGATAACTTGTTTAGTCACTTACGTCAAATCACAAAGCAATCATCTATTATTTTACTTATTATTTGCCCCCTTTGTTTTATTTCTGAGAACGCTGATTGTTTCGTTCAGAAATAAAGGAGTGTGTTGTTGTACTATTTGACAATGGCTGACAGCCCATCCATGCTCCTTCTCAAAGGTGGAGAGATGCTGGCATTGGACTGAGGTAAAACAGAAAGAAATCTTACAACACCACCTTAAAGTTGAACTTTAAGTGTTGAGATTTCTTTCTCCTTCTTAAAGGATGAGTTTAATGGTCAAAGAACGACAATTCTGGTTGATTCTTTCCTTCCCTGGTTCCTTTGCCCCACATTACTACCCTGCTTGGATGCCTTTTCCCAACAGCCTACTGAAGGAGTGAACAAGTTGTTTTGTTCTGAAAATTGCCCGTTAAAAAAAGATTTTGAACAAATCATTAACTTGACACACAACATTCCAAAATATACTACAGCCAATGAAATGTAGCCACTGTTATCATGTCGGAAGAACTTTGCACATCTTCCTAAATGGTGCCACTGGATCTTTTGTGTCATTGGAAAGCCAAATAAGACATCAGTTCATATCTCATACAAAAATATGTAGCGCACCCCTAGAATTGTATGGAAGCTCTAGACTACATTGTGACTTCGATACTCACCACAATGCATAATCTCTGACTTCGATACAAAAATGCTACCACAGAGCTGCGGCTGATACACCATTGTACTCATTTTTCATCACCAGAATTTTAATTGTTTGATTGGCTCTGTAGCTCAGTAATTAAGAGCATTACTCCTGTAAATCAGGAATTACCTGAATTGGTGGCTAACATTTTAGGGCAGCGTAGTGGTACAGTGGTTAGCACTGCTGCCTTACAATGCTGGGGTCTGGGTTTGAGTCGGGTTTGAGTCCAGCCTAGGGTGACTGTCCGTGTGGAGTTTGCACATTCTTTTCGTGTCTGTGAGGGTTTCCTTCGGTTGCTCTGGTTTCCTTCCAGTCCAAAGAAATACAGGTTAGGTGGATTGGCTGTGCTAAATTTCCCCTTAGTTTCCCCAAGAAGTGCAGATTAGGAGGATTAGCAGGACAAATATGTGAGGGTTACAGCAACAGGGCAGGGGTGAGCCTGGGTGTTGACTCTATAAGTTGAATGGCTTCCTTCTGCATTGTAGGCATTCTATGATTACTAAACTGTGAACCTTTCAGAAAGTACACGGATGGGATTGTGAGCTGCATTCAACTAGTGAAACAAAACACTCTACTGCTAGTGAAATGGACTGTATTTTCTGTTGTGACTTTGAACAAGCTGATTTAGAATAACTTCCTTGGGCATCACTACCAGGAATTCCTCCTCTATAATCTGTAGAAATTGGGTGGAAAATTCATGGAAAATTGCCAACAATTGTTCAAATTTTTGATGGCCAATTGAAGGACCTGCAAATAAATTCTCAAAGTTTCCTTCAGCTAAGGTAGTAGGATAAACATTTGGAGAAAAAGGTGCTGTAACATGGGGAAAATGGGACAAACTGAAATGTTCTTCAGAAGAATTAATGCAGACTTGATGCGTCAAGTGACCCTGCTCCTTGGTGATTACCACGTATTTGCCGATTCCACAGAAAATATTCCGACAGGCTTCAAACTCTTTTTTTCCCTTCGTAGAGTCATAGAGGTTTACAGCATGGAAACAGGCCCTTTGGCCCAAAATGTTCATGCCGCCCTCATTTTTTCTTTAAAACTGCTAAACTAATCCCAATTGCCCGCATTTGTCCCATATCCCTCTAAAACATTGTATCCATGTAACGTTCTAAATGCTTTTTAAAAGACGAAATTGTACCCGCCTCTATTACTACCTCTGACAGCTTGTTCCAGACCCTCCGAGTGAAAAAAATTGCCCCTCTGGACCCTTTTGTATCTTTCCCTTTCAGATAAGGGTAGCAGTTCACAATTTGAAGCTACAACTCAGCAGCAATTGTATTCAGACGTCTTGTTGCAAAACGAGTTTCTTAACAGTGGAAGGCTGATCACATTCTTAAGAAAATGTTACACCCAAAAACTGGGTGGAGAATAGGTGTGGAACAGTTGGAAAGAAACACTTTAAATCCTGTTCGTGTGCGAATGTGCCACCCGCAAAGCTCAAAAGTCAAACATGAGTAGCAAAACTGCTTTCGTTATACTTTTAAGCTAATTGAAATTATAAGCAGCAAATGAAAAGGTTCAAAGCCTGTCAGTATGTAATCAAAGCAAGCAAGCCTGTTCACGTTTCTTCTACTCTCATTCCTTCATGTGATTTTAAGGGAAATGAAACATTAATTAAATAATACGAATGAAATTATTTATGTGCTCTTGCAAATGTTTCTCTGAATGCAGGATAATATTAAAAGGATACATTTAACATCAGGAGAGTCAGGAGTAGCTATTGAAGGGGAAGTGTTGGCCGAGTTGATATTTCTGGTTGGACAGTACTTAGCTGTCAACAATGACTGCTATAGCATCAATAATACCCCAAGCCACTCAGACAGGCAGGTGTCAAAAAGCGTGGTCAGAGAGCTTAAATGAGGAGCAAGAGGTAGAAAAGGAGAAAAAAAAAGAGGGCCATCCAGAGTTTAGGGAGTTGGCAGCCAAAGACACGGCTGCCAATACCCACAAAGTCAGGCTTGTCGTCATTGAATATTGTCAGATTCCATTAAGCTCAGAGTCTTGAAACCTGATCTTAGCAAAAAGTTGCAATTATTAAGTATAGTATTGCAGAGAGTCACAATGCACTCAAGGGGAGTTTTACTTCTCTGACCAAGAAACTCAAGGTGCCAGTGCTTTTTCCATTGACAAAAACCCAGAATATCTCTTTTCAGACAGAGAAATTGATCCACCTTTCATAACTCACCAGAGATGAGCTAATCATTGGATACTTCAATTTTCTCTCACTGTTAAAGAGACCAGAAATACAGGCCGGAATTCCCCCATCCCGCCCTCCACTGGAATGCCAGCAGGCGGGGATGAACCATGTAAAGGTCCATCGGAGTCGGGCAGGAAACTTCAGTTTTCCAGGTGATTGTGGCCAGAGAATCCCATATATATATCTCATTTATATTCACAACTCCTACTGAAGAGGCATGCACACGTCAGTAACTCCTGTGGAGATGTATATACATGGATGTGAAAAGGATTAGATATAGTTGCAATTGTTCACAGTCAAAGAGCCCACGATACACACTGCCAAGACGCTAATCAAAGAATACAGAATTGTGCTATCCCAGCCAACCTTCCAATCACCTAGCCATGCATTTTGTTCTATTTGTGAATTTGCACGGTGACAAATGACTGCCATGGTATAGCAGTTAACTACACTAGGTAATGTGGCATACTTTGTGTCATTCAGAAACACGAAAATCAATGTATGCTTCATGGGTGAAGATATCACAATTAATGATACTGTACAATAGGCAAATAATCAAAACATAGTTTTTCAATTTCATTGTGACAGATTTAATTACAAATTATGTACTAGATGCTCACATTTTTAAAAATCATCGCACTATAGGATACAAACCTTTTCAAACTTCTATTTATTTCATACTTCATGGGTAATAAATATTTTGCGTCAGTTCCTAGTAAATGAAGGGTTACTTCTAGATGTATGGTTCAAGTTAATTCGAAGTATATGTATGGACAGATTGTTAATGTTAGGGTCATGACTATTGCTTGGGGCTTGTGATTATAATTGCCAGTTAATGTTAGCATTGACTTGACAGACAAGAGCAGCCCCTGGTTACAGAGTAAAAGGGAAAAAAAAAATCAAACTTATTTACCAGTGGTAAGGAGAATGACAGCAGTCACAAGCTGCTCAAATCATTTAAACTCTAGGATATTGGTTGCTTTCTTAATACTACTGAATCAAGTGGCTCCCTGCTGAAAAATATATTGTCTGATATCCGAGCCCCTCTCAGTACTGAAAAAGGGATTAATGCTAAGATCTCTTCAAACCTATAATTTTCTTTGCTAATCCTTTGCTGTGGCTGTTTTAGACGAGGCGCTGAATTTTCCTACTCTGCTGGAGGTGAACCTATGATGGGTTCCCCTGAGGCAGGAAAGGTGAACCACCCAAAATGCCACCAGCATCGGCAGATAGCCAACGGCAAGTCACCTCTACCACCGGAAAACGCATCATGGGGGTGAAAGCAGATGATCCCACCCTAAGTTTGGAACTCAGCTTACTTTAAGACATTTTTCAATTCAAGTTTTAAACATGTAACTTTGCTTACTTTGTTTTCAATACGAGACTAGAAATGTGATACAGGAACAAATACACTCAATTTTACTACCTGACAAATCTTGGAAGCTGTGGCTTTCGTTGTGTGGGTTTTTCCAGGTCCATGAGTTTGACAGAGTCTTTATAAACTCCTCTCAAATGGTACGAGAAAAAGTATGTTCAGTTTTTGCACGACTAACCTGTATTTAAGTCATCACTTACAAAACTTTACTGAACAGTCATTTTCTGTTTGTATCTCTTCCCGAATTAATGGTGCACAAGATAGATTTTCATCTGGTTCCATGGCTAGTTAGATTTTTTTCCCCCTGGAACAGATCCCTAGATTGTTGCTAGAGACTTACTGAGGGGTGCCACTCCAGCATCAAGCATGGCTGACCAGGAATCTACTATTTTTTGTCATAATTGAGTTTTAAAACTGGGATCTGACCAACTATATGAAACAGTGGTTAGGAGAATGACAGAGCCACAAGCCACTAAAATCAGTGAAAGCAGGAACCATTTAAACTCTAGGATATTTCTTAATACTACTGAATCAATTTGGCTCCCTGCTCAAAATTATATTGTCTGACATCCGAGCCCCTCTCAGTACTGAAAAAGGGATTGATGCTAAAATCTTTTCAAACCTATAATTTTCTATGCTAGTCCTTTGCTGTGGCTGTTTTAAACTAGGGACTGAATTTTCACTCGACAGACAAAGGCAGCCTCTGGTGCTCTTAGTGGCTAGCATTGAAGACTGTAGTTTGGTAATATCCAATGTATAAAGCTCATACCAGTAATAAAACCCACATGGCAAATTAGGCTTGAGCTACTCTCTATTGCTACTAAAATTATTTTATATTCTCATATTTTAAAATGTGTTTTCAACAGTGGTAAAACTGTAAGAACATAATCCAGGGGAAGTAAGAAAGACAAAAGGAATATGGATAGTTACAGAGGACAAATCTAGCTATTTTCTTTGAACAACAAATTACTAGTTTGCTCAATAACATCAATGTAAATCAAGTCAGTATTTTTTAATGGTGCTGATTAAACAATTTCTACTCAATGCTGGATTCAGTTTATTTATTAGTGTCACAAGTAGGCTTACATTAACACTGCAGTGAAGTTGTGAAAACCCCTAGTTGTCACACTGGTGTCACTGTGGTCTAAGTGGTTAGCACTCTACCTCACAGGGCCAAAGATCCAGGTTCAATTCCTGGCTTGAGTCACTATTGATGTGGAGTTTCCACATTCTCCCTGTGTCTGCGTAGGTTTTCTCCCACAGTCCAAAGATGTGTAGGATAGGTTGATTGGCCACGCTAAATTGTCCCTTAGTGTCAGGCAGACTAGCTAGGATAAATGAAAGGAGTTATGGAGATATGGGTTGGTGCAGACTCGATGGGCTGAATGGCCCCTTCTGTACTGTAGGATTCTATGATTCTATTCCAGCACCTGTTCAGGCACACTGCGGGAGAATTTAGCATGGCCAATGCACCTAAACTGGATGACTTCCAGATGTGGAAGAAAGCCCATGCAAACACAGAGAATATTCAGATTCCGCACAGAATGTGACCTAAGCCAGGAATTGAATTTGGGTGTTAACCACTATGCTAAAAAATAAAGCTGTTCCTTGACCTTGGAGATATTTTTTAAATTTTGAAGGAAATTATGTTTCAAATATTGGATCCTGTGATTATGAAATAGAAATTTATACAATGTGTTCAGATCATATTTCAGATGGAAGATCCATGTAGAACTTTTTATTCGAACAACTTTGTCCAATATTTAAATTTTTGTGAACACAAAAATCAGAATAAGTTACAAAATCTGCCTACTCTAATCCCTGTCATAGAATTTTATATATTTTGAAAGTGAAACCTGTTCTTTTAGTTGTGACTAAATGACTAACATTTAGTTAATGCTGTGTAATATTAATCCAAGTTGTACTGACTGAAGTTAAGGCTCACTTGGCAGGCAAAAGTTAAGATCCAGGTTGAGTAAGCTGGTTTAAACGAAAGGTCTTCCAAGTCTAATCATGAACCAATTGATCTTCTCAACTGACCATGAAATGGAATGTATCTACAAGTCACATGGCCAAGTCAATGGTCCAGTTTTAATTTTGATCCACTATATTTTCATAGACCCAAGCAAAGCAGAACAAGAAGTTATCCAGTGTCAGAGGATAGGAGAACACATGTTGACAAGGGTGGAGTACTCCCAAAGCAACAATTGTATGTCGAAATCTAATTCATGGGATATGATGCACTTTAGGGTACCTCAACTTTTCAAATTTTTTCTACTGTTTTCTGAATGCACCACTTTTAAGTAACAAATTTAAAGTCATTTCTACGGACATCTGTTTAATTCAGTATATAAAAGGGCATTTAATTTCAAATGTATCATATTTTACAAACAGTTCTAAACAGGGAAAGACTCTGACTTGCTGCGTGCGCTCATGGTAATTGTGGCAGAGGGGAAGAATGGAATAGGAAATAAGCAATCAAACCTAGCCCAACAGATGACTCTATTCCTGAATTATATTTAATGTAATAGGATGGCGCATCACTTAAATATTAAACATTTCGTCATCGCTAGAATCTGACCAATTTTTTTTTCAATGCAAAAGTTTATTTATTAGTCACAAGCAGGACTTATATCAATGATGCAATGAAATTGCTGTGAAATTTCCCTAATCGCCACGTTCTGATACCTGCCTGGGTCAATTCACCTGTGGGAGGAAACCAGAGCACCAGGAGGAAACCCATGCAGAATGTACAAATTCCATACAGTAAGAAGTCTTATAACACCAGGTGAAAGTCCAACCAGTTTATTTGACAGTAAACACACAAGCTTTTGGAAATGCTGTTCCTTTGTCAGGTGTGTGGAAAGTTCTGGTCAGAGAAGGGCATATAAATGCATCCACAGTTTGTAGAATACTAACTCGAATGCGAGTCTTTACAGCTAACCTGCTATTCAAGTTTGAAAGATGCAGACAACGTGAGTGGAGATAGCATTAAGCATAGGTTAAAGAGTAAATTCCACACAGACAGTGACCCAAGTCAGGAATCAAACCCAGGTCCCTGGCACTGTGATGCAGCAGTGCTAACCACGGTACCACCCACAAGTTCAGTAAAGATCTTAAATATAATTTGCAGTAATTAAAACACCATTTCTAAACATGAAAAATCATTTGTTAGTTATTGAACACTTAAAGCTGCTATCCATCTTAAACTTACAATGACCAAGTTTAATTTACTATGCCCGAATCAGTGTTTCTGGATAATTTATGATCAAAAACTAAAATTAATTGACAACAATGATTAGCTATCTTGTCCTCCTACCCTGTAGGTAGAAGACTATCACCCTTCATTTATTTTTCACTCAAATTTATTCATTGGTGCCACAGTAGGCTTACATTAAGACTGCAATGAAAATTCCCTAATCATCACATTCTGCACCTGTTTGGATATACTGGAGAAAGAATTTAGCATGACCAATGCACCTAACTAACGTATCTTTCAAACTATATGAGGATACCCATACAGACACAGGTAGAATGTAATCAGTGACCTAGGCTAGGAATCGAATGTTCTATGAACCCCGGTCCATGGCGCTTGAGAGGCAGCAGTGCTAACCATCATGCTACCCTAAAATCCTTTAATATGCTTTTTCCTTCAGTCATAAAATCAAAGCAGCCAAAATTTGGCAAATAAAATATATACATTGAAATACTGATATTCAATTCCCAAATACAAGAACGTAGCATGTGTTTGTCGGGGTATTATTTGATGGATAAGTAACTGGCTTGGTAATAGGTGACAGAGAGTAATAGTGGAAGGGTGTTTTTCTAGCTGGAGGTCAGTCACTAGTGGTGTGGCACAGGGCTTTGGTACTGGGACCTCTTCTATTTGTAATATATATAAATGACTTGGAAGAGGGAGTAAGCAGAGCAAGTTTGCAGACGATACAAAGATGGCTGCACTTGTAGATACTGAGGACCATTGTCAGGGATCACGGGTATAGGTGGGAACATCGAGGTGGCAGCGTGGGCTCATTGGGCCGAAGGGCCTGTTTCCTGTGCTGTTTTGTTCTTTACTACAGACCTCAGAACCTTACATCTTTGTTCTATAGCCTTTATAATCTTGTACACCTCTATTAGATCTCTTCTCAGTCTCCGTCTTTCTAACAAAAACAGCCCCAATTTACCTAACCTTTCCTCATAACCCAGTCCTTCCATACCAGGCAGCATCCTGGTAAACCTCCTCTGCACTCTCTCCAGGGACTTCACGTCCTTCCAGTAGTAAGGCAACGAGAATTGGACGCATTATTCCAAATGAGATCTAACCAACATTTTATACAACTGCAACATTAAAGGCCAGCTCTTGTACTCTATACCCCTCCCTATAAAGACTAGCATACAATAAGCTTTCTTCACAACCTTCTCCACCCCTTCAAAGATTTGTGCACCTGCACCGCCAGTTCCCTCTGCGTTTCTATACTCTTAATAGGTCTACCTTTTATCATATAACTTCCCCCTATATTCTTTCTCCCAAAATGCCTCACCTCACATTTATCAGGATTAAATTTCATCTGCCATGTATCTGACCAATCTACCAGCCTATCTACGTCCTGCTATATTGCTTGACAATGCTCCTCACTATCCACAAGCCCAGCCATCTTTGTATCATCTGCAAACTTGCTGATCACACCACCTACTCCCTCTTCCATGTCATTTATATGTATTACAAACAGAAGAGGTCCCAGTACTGAGCCCTGCGGCACACCACTAGCGGCTGACCTCCAGCTAGAAAAACACCCTTCCACTATTACTCTCTGTCTCCTATTACGAAGCCTGTTACTTATCCATCTAGATATCTGTCCTTGTATTCCATTAGCCTTGACTTTTTCAACTAACCTCCCATGAAGGACTTTGTCAAATGCCTTACTGAAATCCATATAGACAACATCAATGGCTCGTCCTTCGACTATTTTTGTCACCTCCTCGAAAAATTCTCAGATTCGTAAGGCACAACCTCCCCTTAATAAGCCATGCTGCATATCCCTAATCAGGTCGCAATGCTCTAAGTGCAAATACATCCTATCTCTAAGAATCCTCTCCAACAGCTTCTCTACCACTGACGTCAAACTCATTGGCCTATAGTTTCCAGGGTTATCCCTACTACCCTTTTTAAACAAGGTACAACATTCACTATTCTCCAGTTCTCTGGGACCTCACCCGTGTCCAAAGACGAGACAAAGATTTGCGTCAGAGACCCAGCAATTTCACTCACACCTCCCTACGCAGCCTGGGATAAATGCCATCAGGCCCCAGAGATTTATCAGCTTTAAAATTACCTAGAAGCTCTAATACTTCCTCCCACATAATGGATATTGTGGTCAACTGGTCTACAGCTTCTTCCAAGACAGTACCGGTCAACAAGTGTACAGTGCAGGATGCCACCATTTAGCTCATCAAGTCTGCCACCAACCACAATCCTACCCAACCCCTATCGCTGTAACACTACAGATTTACCCTACTAATCCCCCTGATACTAAGGGACAAGTCAGGGTGGCCAATCCATCTAACCTGCACATTTTTGGACTGTGGGAGGAAACCGGAGCACACAGAGGAACTACACAGACACAGGGAGAATATACAAACTCTACATGGACAATGACCCAAGCCAGGAAATGAACCTAAGTCCTTGATTCTATGAGGCAGCAGTGCTAACTAACTACTGTGCCACCCAAAGATAATCAGTTTCACATGGTGGAAAAAGAAATGCCAGCAACAAATCAGAGCTATAGGTTATTATAAATTTGCAAGCAGAGTTATCAAATATTTGTAAAAATAATTAAATATTCTTTTACACCTACATATTGGTGGCCTATTTAATTGCAAATTATAATTATTTGTTTTACAGCATGACTAATCGAAATGAACAATGCTGATACTAATACCATCACCGATCATCAACTTCAAAAAGGGTAGTTTAAAAAGAGTTATTCAGGACTGAAGAAAGGATATTTTTTATTCAACTACTGTTCCCTTTTTTTGATTTGCATCAGAAAGTATTGTACTTGAATACAATAATTACAATTTTGATAGTTTTATAAAACTATCAAGCCAGAAATTGAATATATTCTGAACTGTGGAAATATGCCAGTAAAATAATTAAGACAGGGACAAACAGATTGTGTGAATGGAACTAGTATGTTTGATATGTTAATGAATTTAGCAACACCGCAAACAGACTCTTATCTAAGGCAATATTAGGAAGAATGGTGCAGAAAGTAAGTGGATTTGAATAGGTTGTTAAGACTTCAAAAAGAAGAGACGGTAACTGTGGAGGAAATGTGTCATGGGGGAGATGAATAGCTAAAAACACACAGAAATGAAGGTAATTAAGTCTGGGAGAGAACAATTCAAAACAAATTAGATTAGAAAAGGCAGAAGTTTAATGTTTTTTTGAAAGGAGACACCAAAACCTATGCAGAGAGTTGTTTTTTTATGATCTCAACCAACAGCAATAGCTGTTTACCTCCCCGCAAGCAATAAGAGAAGGAAGCCTGATTTGAAAGCAACCTGTCGGTGTACTTTATAAACAAACCCAAGGAACATAAATGCCATGTGTGGTAACAATGATTGGATATTTATAGATCTTGAAATCTGTAAACACTCTGAGGTGTTGTTGGAATGAACTGGAAGAATTAGTTCTGAACATGGTTAAGGTTGATTAAAACTGATTTAAATGCTGTTACCATGTAACAACATTGACTTTGTTAAGTTAGAAATCATAGAAATCCTAGACTACAGAAAGAGGCCATTTGGCCTATGGAGTCTGCACTGACCATAATCCCATCCAGACCCTATCCCCCATATTCCTATATATTTACCCACTAATGCCTCTAACCTACACATCTCAGGACACTAGTATGGCCAATCAACCTAACCTGCACACCTTTGGACTGTGGGAGGAAACCAGAGCACTGTGAGGAAACCCACAAAGAGAATGTGTAAACTCCAAATAGTGCATGATATCTCTATCTTATTTTTATTTTTCTATTTCTCCATTAACAGTTACTTTATTAAGATCATCACAAAGAGTCAGGGACTTTTGCAATTAGATTTCACATCTCTCCTCATACTATTCAAATTGCAAGTGCAGATGAGGATTGTTGTTTCAAGTTTCCCCTCTGGGATTTGAGCAACGTAACATTTACCATCAATTGTGTTCTTAGCAGTTGGCATATCAGTTCAACTCTGGAAGACTGCTGCAGCACTGTCAACATTTTCACCTTTGTTAAAAAATAAATAAACCAATCTTCCAACTGTTTGTTCCTTGGTGAGTACTGGAATCAGTGCTGGTCTCTCCATACTGGCCAATATTCCTCTCACAAGCAGCAAAAGCAACATCACAGTTTAGCTCTCATTCATCTCAAGTTTGTTTGAAGAGTTGAAACTTCATTAAAATTGGCTGCTAACAGCAACAATAATTAAAATTGAAAAGCCAACCTTCTGTTTCCAGCAGTGTTGCATAAATCAGTTTAAAACTGGTTACATCATAACTATTATTTTAGCTTAAACAGCAGCTTGAATTAAATAATTTCAATAAACACTTGCATAATTTGTATTGTTAAAAGGGAAATTCATCTGAATATCAGAATTAAATTAGACTTCAAATTGTGTAAAATGGTACAGAATTTTGCTCCACAGTGCAAATTAAAATATAAATATATTTCCAAGAATAATTGTTTTATCGCCATTCAAAATTAGTGAATCAATAAAATCTTTGCAACATTGCTGGAAATTAGATAGCCTTTATATTACGGAACCTACTTATCTGAAATCAGACATGGGCAGCAATCTGACAGACAATCACAGAAAAATCACAGAAACTATACAGTACAGAAAGAGCCATTTGGCCCAATGAGTCTGCACTAACCACAATCTCACCTATGCACTACCTCCACATCTCAACATATTTACCCACTAATCCCTCTAACCTATGCATCTCAGGACACTAAGGGCACTTTTTAGCATGGCCAATCTTTGGGTTATGGGAGGAAACCAGAGCACCCAGAGAAAACACACGGAGACATGAGGAGAATGTGCAAAATCCATACAGACAGTGACCCAAGCCAGGATTCAAACCCAGGTCTCTGGAGCTGTGAAGCAGCAGTGCTAACTACTCTGCTACTGTGCTGCCCACAGATTTTATAGTCTGTTAAATGGGTTGTAACATAATAATATTTATCTGATTTTAAGAGCTTTTTGCAGATTATGAAAGCAAATACGCTGCCAGTTGTAGACTGAAGAAAAGTCTTAAAATTACCTTGCGTCTCTGGGTTCCTGGATTCTTCATGGATACTTTTTGAAGTGAATTTCCAACATTAAGAATGTCTTTTGAGTTCCACTGTTCTAATCAGACAGAAGCAGAGAGAGAGAGAGAAAAAAATTACAATGCAATAACAAAATACTCAAACTGGCATTTTGCATCTTGCCCAAAATAAATTAAAACAATCACAACAATCAGTTCTAGCAGCATGTCCCACAGGACCAAGAGATATAGGACAGAATTAGACCATTTGGCCCAAATGCTCCACCGTTCAAGCATGGCTCATAACTTTCTCAACCCCATTTCTTTTGCTGCCCTCTAATCTTGGATACTGTTACAAATCATAAGCCTGTCTGTCTCTGTCCTAAATAGCTTTGATGCCTCCATACACTTCTGTAATAATTAATTCCAAAGATTCACCACCCACTGGCTGAAGAAATTCCTCTTAATCTCAGTTCTAAACGGTCATCCCTGGACTCCGAGGGTGTGCCCTCGGATTCTAGTTTTCACTTACTAATGGAAACATCTCCCCATGTCCACTCGATCCAGATCTTTCAGTGCTACATCAGAACTGCAGATAAGATCCATTCCCAGGTGGTATAATAATTGCACTGGGCAGTTTTGGCAAAATTGAGATAATTGTGCAAAAAGGCACATAACAAATCCATCCTGTCCTATAAATTATATGCATCACCAGCAATAATACATTTACATAAGCAAGATTTTGTAAAAAAATTAAGTGCCTGTCATTGTAACTTAAGATTTCAATTTGAAATAAAGCATGCCTAATGAGACAGCTCAAGAAACCTCCCACCAAAAGTACAATTCTCAATATGCTAACGTTTGACCTAGACAAAATGCAAACATCAAATATACATCAGTCGGTAAACCGTAATGATCATTCAAAACATGTCTACTGCAAACCAGCAGGGAAAAACATCATTCCGAGACAAAGCGAAATCCCAATGTTATTAAACATAGTATGTATCCTATCAATACTTTAAAAAGTTCAGATTAATTTAAATTAACGCAGCAGGGAGGATGAGGTGCAGGGGGAGATGCGATGAAGAGAGTTGGTCCTTACCTCTTTTCATAAAACTCTGCTGATTTCTCTTATTCTGCATCATCAACTGCACTTGGTTGCGGACTCTCTTCTCACTGTCCACTCGAGCCAAGGTGCTCAGCCTCTCGGGTGGCGGTAGAGCCAGAGTGGAATTAACCTGATAATCAAAGATTTCCGCGGCTGTAGCTGTTTTCACATAAGCCATTTTCACCCCCTCTGGTCTCGACAACCACTCTTACACCCTCTTTGATTCCTCCCGTCCCTCTGCCTGCCTCACACTTGTTTAATCCTCTCCCCTAACCTGCCTGAACTCCGTACCCGATCACCAATGAGCCTGGGAGGTGTCGGTGTTTGTTTGGTTAGTTCCCCTGTCAATCATAGCCATTTAAAGGAGTCATTTGCATAAAGCGACTTTTTAAAATGGAGAGAGAAAATGCTGTCATTCTGTGTAGTAATGAATCAAATGAAAAAGGTTAAAACTTACTTCGCCAGTTTTATTTCTCCTTATATTGTTTTTATGGTCTATGATTCCGCATTAATCTGCCACTCCCTGAATTGCCCATTATCCACAGTATTTCTAACTTTGAGTAAACACAGAATCATGAACTAAAAAGATTAAAGGGGAGGGGGATGGTGACAGACTCTGGTGTTGTAACTAAAACAAAATATCAATCGGAAGTTTTGCTGACTAAACCAAAATATCATTCCCAAGGGGTAATGGTGTACCACCCCCCAGCCCCCATGGCACCGACTGGTTGTGGCAGGCTCACTCCCTCCCTCGGTCACTAGCTGTGACTGGAACCATGGCAGAGGGGCAAACAGGTTGTGGACAACACCGTCATCCACCTACTTCTTGGACTTCTTAATGGCCCCCTTAGCCAGGCTTAGGAGCTGACTGATGAGAGGGCGCCTTCATCCCACCCTGATTCCCTGTGCCCACTCCCTATCATATCAGGTAACCAAAGATTAGAAACTTGAGGCTGAAACGCAACCAAAGGTTGAGAAGCAAACCTTTCAAATGACTAAAAAGGGAGCTGCAAACCTGGGCAATTTATATAAACGTGGAACAGAGACTCCCCTTGGCAGCAGAAAAGATATTCAGTCCGTGAATCTCCTTCACACACTAAAGGCTTCTGGTCATCTGGGACAATGACAACTTTATCTTTACATCTGCATCAGACAATTGACATGGGAATCAGTGGCCCCAATCAAAAACTAAAAATGACTGTGGTGTAAATGTATCCATGTTCAAAGCACTTGTATGAAATCCACCACACAATTATTTTAAAGGTTCATTTTATGCAGATAAAACCATCAAAACAGATAAAAATCATCTGAACATTTTTGCACTCAAGTATGATAAATAATCATTTATATAAGTTTATTTATAAGTGTCATAAGTGTGCTTACATTAACACTACTGTGAAAATCCCCTTGTTGCCACACTTTGGCACCACTCCAGGTACACTGAGGGAGAATTTAGCGTGGCAATCCACTTAATCAAAACATAGGAGAACAAAGAACAAAACAGCATGGGAAACAGGCCCTTCAGCCCAACGAACCCGCGCCGTCACCCCGATGTTCCCACCTCAACCCGTGATCCCTGTCTATGTTTATAGGTCTATGGATTAAAAACCGAATTTGAGACAATTTAGGGAGAATTTGTTTTGCCAATTAGCCGAAGAGCACATCTTTGGGATGTGGGAGGAAACCGGAGCACCCAGAGAAAACCCACGCAAGCACGGGGAGAATGTGCAAACTCCCACAGACACAGACCCAAATCCATGTATCTGCACAGCACAGTGATAGTCACTGAGCTGTTGTGTTGCTCATCAAATGGTCCAGAACAAGCGTATACTAATGACGTGAAGCACTAGGATACTCTCGAAAAGATCCAAGAGCAGCCCTCTCACAACCCATTGCGTGCATGCCCCTTGTTAGACAACAAGGTGGATCAAAGCACCTGTAGGATAAAAACAAGTACATCAATAAATCTTTCAGACTGTGGGGGAAAACCAGAGCATCCGGAGGAAACCCACACAGACACAGGAAAGATGTGCAAACTCCATGCAGTTATCCAAGCTGGGAATCGAACCTTAGTTTCCCAACACTATGTGGCATCAATGCCCCCATTTATTTCTAAACTATGCTTGTTTAATTAGCACCATCAGTAATTAATAGCTGGAATCATTATTTTATCAAGGTGAAAGGAGGAAACTAATTAAAATTTTTATCTAGCCATTTAACCACAGCTGGTGAGCAAATAAAGCAAATAAATAATAATAGTGGACTCAATGAGATAGTGAATGAACCAGAACAGCCGACAGAGGGATCCGCAGTGCAGCAACCGAAGAGGAATGAATCCAATTGGACTCCTCCGGAAGGCCGCTGCCCCCGACTGGACATGTATGCCCAAGCCATCAGGAGGTGCGTGAACACCAGATTTATCAACCGCACTTACAAGACAGTCCCGAACATCACCCAAGTACAACGCAAGGCCATCCGTGCTCTCAAGACCAACCGCAACATTGTCATCAAACCAGCAGACAAAGGAGGCGCCACCGTCATACTGAACAGAACGGACTACTGTGAAGAAGTGTACCGACAACTAAACAATGAGAAACACTACAGACAGTTACCAGCAGATCCGACCAAAGAACACACTCGTCAACTCAACACTCTGATTGAAACCCTTGATCCGGACCTTCAGAACACCCTCCGGGCTCTCATTCCACGTACTCCCCGCATTGGAGATCTCTACTGCCTCCCAAAGATACACAAGGCAAACATACCCGGCCGTCCCATCGTATCGGGCAATGGGACCCTGTGTGAGAACCTCTCCGGCTATATCGAGGGCATCCTGAAACCCATCGTACAAAGAACCCCCAGCTTTTGTCTTGACACTACGGACTTCCTGCAGAAACTCAGCACACATGGAGCAGTAGAAACAGGGACACTCCTTGTCACAATGGATGTCTCGGCGCTCTACACCAACATCCCCCACGACGATGGTATTGCTGCAACTGCCTCAGTACTCAATGCCAACAACTGCCAGTTTCCGGATGCAATTTTACAACTCATCCGCTTCATCTTGGACCACAATGTCTTCACCTTCAACAATCAGCTTTTCATCCAGACACACGGAACAGCCATGGGGACCAAATTCGCACCTCAGTATGCCAACATCTTCATGCACAGGTTCGAACAAGACTTCTTCACCACACAAGATCTCCAACCAAGGTTATATACTAGATACATTGATGACATAGAACATAGAACATAGAACAATACAGCACAGAACAGGCCCTTCGGCCTTCGATGTTGTGCCGACCAAAATAAAAAGCAATGCCCCTCCTAACTAAATCATTCCCTTCTCTTCCATATACTTATCAACTAACCTCTTAAACGCCACCAAACTTGGCGCATCTACAACAGCTGCAGGCAGGGCATTCCACTCCCTAATCACTCTTTGGGTAAAGAACCTACCTCTGATATCCGTCCTATAACTATACCCCTTAATTTAAAGCTGTGTCCCCCCGTGCTAGCTTTCTCCATCCTAGGAAAAAGGCTATCACTGTCCACCCTATCTAAACCTCTAATCATCTTATATGTTTCGATAAGGTCCCCTCTTAGCCGCCTCTTTCTAACGAAAACAACCTCAAATCCTTCAGCCTCTCTTCATAAGACCTGCCCTCCATACCAGGCAACATCCTGGTAAACCTCCTCTGTACCGTCTCCAATGCCTCCACATCTTTCTTATAATGTGGCGACCAGAACTGCACACAATACTCCAAGTGCGGCCGCACTAGAGTTTTGTACATCTGCAACATGATGCTGCGGCTCCTAAATTCAATCCCCCTACCAATAAAAGCTAAGACTCCATATGCCTTCTTAACAACTTTATCCACTTGACTGCCTACTTTCAGGGATCTATTGACACATACACCAAGATCCTTCTGTTCCTCAACACTATTAAGAGCCCTACCATTAGCCCTATACTCTACAAAGTATGACATCTTTTTCCTTTGGACTCATGGTGAACAATCATTGAAACAACTGTATGATGATATCAACAAGTTCCATCCCACCATCAGACTCACCATGGACTATTCTCCAGAATCAGTTGCATTCTTGGACACACGCATCTCCATCAAGGACGGTCACCTCAGCACCTCACTGTACCGCAAACCGACAGACAACCTCACAATGCTCCACTTCTCCAGCTTCCACCCTAGACACGTTAAAGAAGCCATTCCCTATGGACAAGCCCTCCGTATACACAGAATTTGCTCAGATGAGGAGGATCGTGACAGACACCTCCAGACACTGAAGGATGCACTCGTGAGAACAGGATATGGCGCTCGACTCATCGATCGACAGTTCCAACGTGCCACAACGATAAACCGCACTGATCTCCTCAGAAGACGAACACGGGACACGGTGGACAGAGTACCCTTTGTTGTCCAGTACTTCCCCGGAGCGGAGAAGCTACGACATCTTCTCCGGAGTCTTCAACATATCATTGATGACGATGAACATCTCGCTAGGGCCATCCCCACCCCCCACTTCTTGCTTTCAGACAACCGCACAACCTCAAACAGATCATTGTTCGCAGCAAACTACCCAACCTTCAGGAGAACAGTGACCACAATACCACACAACCCTGCCACAGCAACCTCTGCAAGACATGCCGGATCATAGACATGGACGACATCATCAAACGTGAGGATACCATTCACCAGGTGCACGGTACATACTCTTGCAACTCGGCCAACGTTGTCTACCTAATACGTTGCAAGAAAGGATGTCCCGAAGCATGGTATATTGGGGAGACCATGCAAACACTACGACAGCGGATGAATGAGCATCGCTCAACAATCACCAGGCAAAACAGTTCCCTTCCTGTGGGCGAACACTTCAGCAGTCATGGGCATTCGGCCTCCGACCTGCGGGTAAATGTTCTTCAAGGGGGCTTTCGTGATACACGACAGCGCAGAGTCGCTGAACAGAGACTGATAGCCAAGCTCCGCACACATGAGGACGGTCTTAACAGGGATCTTGGCTTCATGACACACTATCTGTAACCCCCGTAACTTGCCTGGGTTAGCAAAAAACCTCACTTCCTGTGCTGCCTGGAGAAAATACACAATTCTCTAACAATGCTCAGGATCCCCTTCACACACATTGTTAGCCACTTTAACACTTGAATAGCAGGTTAGATGTAAGGATTCGCATTCTAATCAGCAATCTCTGACTGTCTGTGCTGATGTGTGCTATTGCAGACCAGAACACTGCACTTGCCTGATGAAGACACGGGAGTGTTGAAAGCTCGCTTTTTTACTATCAAATAAATCGGTTGGATTAATAATTGGTGTTGCTAAATTCTTACTGAGCAAATAAAGGCCAGACATGATTTTTTTACTCATACTGTCTATACCTTCAGCTTATACCTCATTTTTGATATATTAACAGCTTTCATCAATATTTGTTGTAAGACGTAGGTGTGATCCAGATGAAAATAGTCACTTGCTGTGATTTTGAACAAGTGGCCATCAGTTAACCAGCTGCATTTTATAAAGTATTGTGCCAAGTATGCAGAATAAATACATTCTCAAAACCACGAGACATTGTTTAAACAAAACATGAGATTAAACAAAACTTGACCCTAAATGAATGAGCTCACAAGTTGGAAGAGTAAAATGGTCTATACAAATGCTGTAGGAAGAAAAGAGATGGGTCAAAAAAATGCAAAACATGTTAGACAAAGAGTTATATCTTTGTGCAATAATTTGAACCAGGCAATCAGCAAACCCTTTTTATATCTTTCACAATTATAAAAAAGCTGCTAACTCACTCTCACGTGTTTAATGCTATCACCCAAAGCCAGGAAACAAACCACAGACCTGGGAAAAAACTGAGAAAATGAAAATCATGAATGTCACAAATGTGCTCAGTTTAAGAGGAACAATACTGAATGACTGCTTCCTCGCAGAATCAAAAAACAATACTGATGGTACACTCAGGGGCAATCTGAGTCCATACTGTCTGTCTGGGGCAATGGGGACACATGCTCCAAATCTAGAAAGTGCGATTCACATCAGTGATTTTCCAGGTCCATGTTTTACCAGTCCCTAACCGATGGAATGCTGTGAAACATACAGTAGGACCACAGAAAGTTCATTTTAATTCATTAGCATGTCATTAACAAGCACTCTCTCTAGGAATTCCCTCTTCACCAAATGTTCAGCGGCCTCTGCCTTGATGTCACGCCAGCGCCAGTTACAACAGATCTACATAAGCATGAACCTGGTGCTTCAAAGTGCTCAGGCAGTCAACACACTCCATCGTGTGTTTTGTTCAGGGGGAACTGGAGAGGATTTGGGGGATGCGATAAGTTCAACTCAGGGCTGGGCATTGGGTCCCAGAACTGCCATTTTGAGCGTGGGGTCAGGAGGGGTCACTTGCAGGCTTTACTCTTCCATCATGTCAGACTATCCTTTGCTTTAAAGTGGCTATGAAGGCTGACATGCATTTCCCATATCCTCCATCCTGGGTTCCTGTCCATATCGCAGCCAAAAGAGTGCCCTTCCTTGTAAGGGCTGTCAAGAGGATACAAGGGACATAACACTGCCACTCTTACACTCCACAGGGATGAGACTTTGAGTGAGTTAAGAAAAATTTATTGCCAAAGATTCAACACAAAATGGTGACCTATCTACATTAGTGCCTATATTCATCAGTGTCCACTAAGTACCGATCATTTCTTAATCATCCTGACCCTCCCACGATGCTGAGATGTATCCCCAGCATCCATAGCTGAGGGTGAGGTGGTCTGCTGATTTCCATGTCCTTTTGTCTGAGATTACCTTGATGAACATATCCCAAGAGTCTAGGACTTTGAAGGTCCAGGCCTGCTTTTGGGCAGCATAGATTTTTGACTCCTTTCCTTCTCAGTGTCAGGGCTGGGGATGTGTTGCTTACAAGGAGGGGGGTATCAGATGGGCTGGAGTTGCTTAGGGTCCCGTGGCTGGAATGCCACAGGCCCTACTCCTGCTGATCTTTTTACCTTCAGGTTCTCATGGGACACTGCGCTCATCCATGGGATGGAGATGCAATTAGAGTGAGATCCAGAAGCACTGCTGTCCTCTGGCACTGACACTCATGGATTCCCACTAGTGTTTGCACCTTACAGTTGAAGTCCTGCAACATGGTATGGACATCACCTGCCATGGAATGCTCATTCTGCATCAACGTATTCATTGTGGTCACAAGCAGCATGGAATTGGCCTTGATGCACGGCAGAAATGGTACTATCTGCTTGGATAGAAGGTGATGAGACTCCTCCAAATAGCTGTGTAATCTGAGGAGGGCTGTTGTCATCCCTTCCTGATACTGCTCACAACCCTGCCTTTGCACCTCCAGCTGCTATGGGACAACCAAAGTAAGAGTCTGGCAACACCAATTTTAAATCCAACTGATTTGTTTGATCGTAAATCTGCTAGCTTTCAGCGTTTGTGCCTTCGTCAGGCGAATGAGGTGTTCTAGTCTCCGAAAGCACACATATCAGCACAGACAGTTTACAGATTGCTGATTAGAATGCAAATCCTTACACCTAACCTGCTATTCAAGAATTAAAGTGGCTAACAATGTGGGTGGAAGAAACATTGAGCACAGGTTAGAGAGATGTGTATTGTCCCTTACTGAGTTTACCCCAGTCCAACGCCGGCATCTCTACATTGGGACAACCAAACCCAGGGACACATCATAAGAACATAAGAAATAGGAGCAAGAGTAGGCCATTTAGCCCTTTGAGCCTGCCCTGCCATTCAATAAGATCATGACTGATCTGACATGGATCAGTTCCACTTTCCTGCTTTCTCCCCATAACTCTTAATTCCCCTGTCTATCAGAAATTTATCTACTCGTGACTTAAATATATTCAACAAGGTAGCCTCCACCACTTCAATGGACAGAAAATTCCAGAGATTCACCACCTGAGTGAAGAAGTTCCTCCTCAGCTCTGTTCTAAACTGTTTCACCACCCCGCCCCCCCTTATTTGAGACTGTGCCCTCTAGTTCTGTTTTCCTTTCTAAGCGGAAAGAATCTCTCTACCTCTACCTCATTAGCTCCTTCATTATCTTGTAACTCTCTATAAGATTCCTCCTCAGCCTTCTAAACTCTACCGAGTACAGACCCAGTCTATTTAATCTCTCCCCATAATCTAACCCCCTTATCTCCAGTATCAGCCTGGTGAACCTTCTCTGTACTCTGTCTAAGGCCAATATATCCTTTCACAAATAAGAGGACCAAAACTGCACACAGTACTCCAGTTGCAGCAAGACCTCCCTGCTTTTATATTCTATCCTCCTCGTGATAAAGGCCAACATTCTATTCGCCTTCTCAATCATCTGCAAATTGAGTTTTTGCGATCATCAGCTGCAAGGGACCCAGCAAAATGGTGGGCTCTGGAATCTCTCTGACTGCTGATTTCCTGGGATATCTCTGCACCTGCATGCTGTGGATATTCAGCTGTGAGGTGCTCACCAGCGAGTGAGCCAGAAGCCTGCCTACTTATTGAATGCACTGAGGTGTGAATATCTGTGCTGGTGCCAGATGTGGGTAACAGCTCTGCTACAAAGAAGTGCCCCTTTGAATTGCTGGAGTCCAGTGGGTGAAGGAAGGGGCATGGTCTGGCCTGGAAGAGAAGGAGATGACATCAATGCAATATTGGGGACACAGGGAGAACATGGATTATTCATTTGCAATTTGAGGAATGACAGCATATGTGTTGAGGATTCTCACATTTCTCTGCTGCCCCCACTTCACCAGCATTGTAGGCATGCTCTCCTTCCTCCCTGGCCAGCTTGAAAGCTGACTCCTCAAAACATGTGAGTATTGTTGGCCCGGGCATGATTCCAGCTGCCATCCCCTGCAATTGGTGTGGACCAGGTCCTGGGGAGCTATATATATGGAGCCCCCCTGCAACCCCCCACCATCTCCCAGTGCTTGCAGCAGCTAAGTCATTGCAGGGCAGGTAAATCTGTGGGAATATGTCGCTAGAGTGGCGTGCAACTTGTGGGCATAAAAATGATCACTAATGAGGCATAAAATTCAGCATAAAAACACACTGGTGCCATTGATGGGAAACACTCTGGAAATTTTGATAAAACTTCATCGCCCTCTCCTATTGGCTTTACAATGGTCTGAAAAATTTCTGAGGTGAGACATAAAAATGCAATACTGCATTTTAATACTGCAGTATGTAGGGACTAATAGAACTTCCCTCGGAATATACAGCCAGCAAGATACTTTAAGAGACTGTTCAAAGTTAAAGAAAGTTCAGCAATAAGAATGCTGCACCTAAATAGGCTGCAAAAAAATTCTTTGGTCTCTCTCTTTCTCTCAAAAGTATTTACAAGGTCACTATCCTGAAAGGAGAAATCTACTGCAAATGAAATCTTTTGGGAATAAAATGTGGAAACTTGTCCCATACATCATAAAGACAACTGAGTACAATGAGAGCAACATGGATTCATCACATTGAAAGCAGCCAGAGAACAATTAACTTTATACTTATTTGTTTCATCTTCTTCACAAATTTTACAAAAATAACCTCAAACTATTCTCTTGCTGTACCATCTGTCTAACGTGTGGGTTCACAGACAGCTTGAGTGATTTATGAATGGTAATCGCGATGTACCTAATTTTATAAAAAGAAGTTCTGGAAATAATTTCAATGAACTAATTTTGTTTTTTGGTTAACCACAAAAAAAATCTGTCTGACCAATTATTTTTATTTGGAAAGTGTAAGTACTGGGACTTGGGGATTTTCATAGTAATTTCATTGCAGTGTTAATACTTGTGACTAATAAATAAACTTTTTCAGTTGTATTGACAAAGTCTTCTACCTTCACAAAATCCCTATTAAAATCAAACTTGGAATGGTAGAATAGGGGAGACATTTCACCCCTCCTCACATGATCACAACAACAGCACAGAAGGGAGTCATTTGTTTTATCATATTCTTGTGGGTCATTCCAAGAGCAATCCCAACATTCCCCCTCTTTCCCCATGCCCAATAGTATGTTCTCTTTGAACTATTTATTCAATTCTATTTTGAAGACTCTTATTTGATCTTTAGCTATTAGAAAGTGTATTGCAACACTGCAAATCATAAACATTCATTGTGTAAATAATTTTTTTTCTCATGCCATGGCTAATTCTTCAGGCAACCATCTTAAATCTGCGTCCACCTTTACCCTGCAATAAAAAAAACAAAGGTGTTTTTCATTTACTCAATCCAAATCCTTCATGTGAGAGTGGGGGATGGCATGGTGGTGCAATGGTTGCACAGTGGTTAGCATTGCTGCCTCACTAGTTTTGATTCCCAGCTGGGGTCACTGTCTGTGCAGAGCCTGCACGTTCTCCTGGTGGTTTTGTGATTTTTCACTGAGTGCTCCGGTTTCCTCCCACAGTCCAAAAGAGATACTGGTTAGATGCATTGGCTGTGGTAACTTCTTCTTCAGTGCACCCAAACAGGTGCTCGAGTGTGGCAACCAGGGAATTTTTACAGTAACTTTGTTGCAGTGTTAACGTAAATAATTTGTGACACTAATAAATAAAGTTTAACTTAAAACTAGAGATAAAGGGAGCAATGGACAACCCAGAACACAGTGAGAACAGTAACAATTCAAAAGTCCACAAGAGCAGCTGGGGTAAAGGAAGATCTTGAGGTTCAAAAATGTATCGAAAGTGGTGAGGTACAAGGACAAAATGTAAACAGGAAAGGCCACAGTGTGTGCCATGGAGCCCTGCTGGCACAGTGAGAGAAGTGGAGGCCTGAGTGGCTGGCAAGAGCAGTGGGAATAAACAAAACTCTGGAGGCCCAAAAGCACATGGAGAGTAGGGGAGGTTCATTAGAGAGCATGGCTGTAGAAGCCCAAGAGCAAGGAGAATTCAACAGTGTTTAAATTCAAGGCAGTGAGGAAAATATCAAAAGATATAGAATTGATTAGCGATTTGGCTAAAAATAATCAGAGTGGGTTAACAAGAGATTAAAAGCTTGACAAATAAAGAACATTTTTAGTATTTACAGAATGTGCACATTTGGAGAGACATAGAACATTACAGCGCAGAACAGGCCCTTCGGCCCTCAATGTTGCGCCGACCAGTTAGGAACAAGCAGTGACCCTCTAACCTAAACCATTCCCTTTTCATCCATAAACTTATCTACTAACCTCTTAAACGCCACCAAACTTGGCGCATCTACAACTGACGCAGGCAAGGCATTCCATACCCTTACCACCCTCTGGGTAAAGAACCTACCTCTGACATCTGTCCTAAAACCACCACCCCTTAATTTAAAGCTATGTCCCCTCGTGCTAGCTTTCTCCATCCTAGGAAAAAGGCTATCACTGTCCACCCTATCTAAACCTCTAATCATCTTATATGTTTCAATAAGGTCCCCTCTTAGCCGCCTCCTTTCTAACGAAAACAACCTCAAATCCCTCAGCCTCTCTTCATAAGACCTGCCCTCCATACCAGGCAACATCCTGGTAAACCTCCTCTGTACCCTCTCCAATGCCTCCACATCTTTCTTATAATGTGGGGACCAGAACTGCACACAATACTCCAAGTGCGGCCGCACTAGAGTTTTGTACAGTTGCAACATGACGTTGCGGCTCCGAAATTCAATCCCCCTACCAATAAAAGCTAAGACTCCGTATGCCTTCTTAACAACCTTATCGACTTGATTGCCAACTTTCAGGGATCTATGCACATATACACCAAGATCCCTCTGTTCATCAACACTATTAAGAGTCCTACCATTAGCCCTATACTCTACACATTTGTTATTCCTGCCAAAGTGAATTACCTCACACTTTTCCACATTAAACTCCATTTGCCACCTCTCGGCCCAGCTCTGCAACTTGTCCAAGTCTCTCTGCAAACTATAACACCCCTCTTCACTATCTACCACTCCTCCGACTTTGGTGTCATCCGCAAATTTACTAATCCATCCTTCAATACCCTCATCCAGATCATTTATAAAAATTACAAACAGCAGGGGCCCCAAAACAGATCCCTGAGGCACACCACTAGTAACCGAACTCCACGATGAATATCTCCCATCAACCACCACCCTCTGTCTTCTATCTGCTAGCCAATTCCTAATCCAATTAGCTAAATCACCCTCAATCCCATACATCTGCATTTTCTGCAGAAGCCTTCCATGAGCCACCTTATCGAACGCCTTACTAAAGTCCATAAATGTAGTACTCAATAAGGTTAATCTGCCCTGTTTCGTATCACTGACTTTTGCCAATAGCAAAAAGTCACCGTCTTTTTTCACAACTGCAATTCACTGCTGTTGTGACTATTGCAATTTACTTTCAACATTTTCCCTTTTTCTGATTCAGATAACATGTTAACAAATGAATAAATCAAACTTGCATAGCTTTCTGCTTTGCAAATACTGAATAAAAGAGTTGGACAACATATGGGCACAGTGGTTAGCACTGCTCTCTCTCACACAACCAGGAATCCAGGCTCAATTTTGGCTTCAGACAACTGTCTGTCTGGAGTTTGCACATTCTCCCCACGTCTGCCTGGATTCCCTCCCACAGTCCAAAGATTTGTGCTTTAGGTTGATTGGCCGTCTAAATTGCTCCTTAACATGGGAATTAGCAGTGTTAATGCACGGGGTTTCAGGCATTAGGCCTGGGATGGATTGTTATTAATGCAGGCTCGATGGACTGAAAGGTCTCCTTCTGCACTATAGTGATTCTATGATTGCATGCTAGCTCAACAGGCTCAATGTGTTCAGGATGCCATTCAAGATACGACTGTAGAGAGTAAGATTGACAGAGGGGAAAGTGAAAGAACTCACATATAATCGGACTAATTAATACAACAGGTAAAACTAAATAGATTTAATCTAATAGCCGTTGAGGAGACATGGAACAGAATAACATGGTTCAGTGTTTGGATGGGTGGTAAAGATCCAGAAGTGGGCAACATTCTAACTTCTAGGCCTGCCATTCAACTTGCCATATGACATATTAATTGATCCAATTGCTAGCAGAGGACAGGTTTGAAATGTGCAGACGATGAACTTCCCTCCCAATCAGTGATCTAGGATGGGATATCCAGTTTCTGAGGATTTTGGCTGTGACCTGGAACAAGATCATGGCCAGTAATTCAAATAGCTCCTTGGCACAGGACAATGTCAAGGTGACCAAGCATATGCCAGCATTGTTTATAGTTTGGAAGTCTATTTGAACTTCAGCTCCTTTAAAGTTGGGTGTTTATTTTTTTGAATTCTGCTGTTGCCACTGCATAGACGTGGTTTTCTTTTCAAACCTGAACAAATTTTCCATATCTTTGCATGGAGAAGTTGATTGTTGGAAATTTCCCACCAGATATATGTACATTGTAGTGAGGGAACAGGCAGGGGAGAAGCCCCTTGATTT
Organism: Sphyrna mokarran; assembly: GCA_024679065.1. Lineage (NCBI taxonomy): Eukaryota > Metazoa > Chordata > Chondrichthyes > Carcharhiniformes > Carcharhinidae > Sphyrna > Sphyrna mokarran. The sequence continues at coordinate 30,131,316 of JAGIQG010000023.1, read as the reverse complement.
AATGATGATTCTCAGAGTGTTCCCACTTGCAGTGTTCAACCATCCTGATCGGATGTTGCGGGGGGAGCGGGGAGAGCGATGGTGAGATGAAGAGGAAGCATAGCCACACGTATGATTTCAGGGAGGAGTATCCCAGGAGATCAGCAGTGTTGGGCTGGTGAGGACACCCTTGTGTCAATGCCAGAAGAGGCCCAATGAGTTCACAAGTGCAGCTAAGGTGTATCAAGGCCTTATTATGAGTAACATTGTGCCAGAGTGCTAAAGAGTACCGTCACAATGTAGGAGGAAAATTAGTTTGATGGGAGATCTAAAGCAGCTTGATGCAATGAAGATTTCACTGTTTGTGATAATATCTACGTGCTTTTGATTATTTGTTCCTATTGGAGGTAGAATGCATGGATGAGAGATAAGCATAACATTTGGGCTGCCATGTACTGTGTTAATAAAGAGTTAGCATGGTGACATTAAATAAGCTGAACTTGCTAACGAATGCAAACTCACCTATCTTTCCAAGCCTACAATTTCCGTTTTTCCTCAACCTCTTTACAATCCTGGAAAATGAACAGGAGATAAATAAAGCACTCAGCAACTGAAGAAAATGATTCCAATTTGAGGATTTGAAAAGGAAATTCTACTCCTGGAATTGAGCACACTGCAGTTTCCGATCTCTGAACTGCTAAACTAAGACTCAGGCTTTGCTGAACATTTTAAACCTGCACTACCAAGCTTCCCCTTCTAAAAATAGGAGCACTATATGACGCAAACCACTTTTCCTGATGAAGTGTATTATAACAGTCAATTATGTCATTTGTAACCTTAAATACAAATTTAAATGGAACTTAAATAACTCAGGCAGGCTCCTCATTTAAGACTGCCCGCCTGACATACTATATGAAAGACTACCAAGAAAGCCATTCCATGTCCGATAATACCGGAGACAGGGAATGCTTGCAATTTGGGAGTGTATTATTCAATGCACAGTTACAGAATGAATTATAAGGGAACGACGGGTATGAGGCAGTGTTGAAATAGAAGATCAGCTTAGTGAATAGTAGAGGAAGCCTTAAAGGACCAAATTGTGTACTCTTGAACTTTTTTAAAAGTTCTTACTAATTTAAACACAGCCAATCAGTTTGCTAGATGTCTTCTACAATCAATGATATTTACACTACTTTGCATCTGAGTGGAAAGTTATCAGTTTTGCTATATCAATCCTTTTTAAGTTTGGGGATACTCATTTGTGTCGTCAATGGCATTAGGCTTCACACTTGCACAAGTTTACAACAATTCAGGATTTGTTATATCTGGAATCCTCCAATGATAAATACAATTTTGGTTCAAATATCTATTAGCTCATTCATAATTTAAAGTATCAGTATCAGTGCTTAAGTGTCAATTTGAAAGGTCACACCCTTTTTGAACTTTAAGAGCATCACCCTGTTAATGGAAAATAATACTTTTAATTTTAATCAACTTCCACTATCCTCTTCAAAAAGGAAACAGTGCAATTGTAAGCAATCTAAAATAAAAGCTTAGAATATTGGAAATATACAGCAGAAGTGTAAAGAGGAAAGACCCCAATCTGTGTCTAGGTTAAACCATTAACATTTCTTCTCTCTCCATAAATGCTAACTGATGGGCCAATCCCAATGTTATTAGCCTATTTAAGTCAGCATTTGAGGCTAATTGAAATGGCCATGGTCCCTAACATTGCAAATCTTACCTTGAATATAATATTGCCTTAAAACTGTAGTTTGAAACAATAACATTTTAACAATAAAAATCTTGAGAAATGAATTGTTATCCAAAACGTTCAATTTTGCCGCTGCCTTATCCCTCCCTACATGTTTCTAACATTAAGCCCTTGTGGCCACTCTCTAATCCGAACTCCAGCCTCTTACATGCCCTGCTTTTTTCTCATTGCCAATTGTGCTTTCATCATTTGGATCCTATTATTTTGAATTCCTTCCCTTAATTTCACTCTTCAAATTTCCTAATTTCCCCTAATTCTAACTCTGGACAAACTTCTGGTTGCATATCTTTCATATTAATTTCGTGGCTATTCCTTCCCTTTCTGGGCTCAGCTTCAATCTTTCCTCAGATTTCAGCGACTTGAGCTATTGTTTACATTAAATAAATTATATAAATCTGAAAAGTTGTGGTAAAACCTTTTAAAAATAGGTGTGTTTGGAGTGTGGGAGTGCAATAGCACATGGGAAACTCCAAAATGTGTTAAGAGCATCCATTACTGGCTTTTTCATTTCATTATCATCTTCAGTGGACATGGAGACTCTGGAGAGAGTGCAGAGGATGTTTACCAGGATGCTGCCTGGTATGGAAGGTCTGAGTTACGAGGAGAGGTTAGGCAAATTGGGACTGTTTTCCTTAGAAAGACGTAGACTTAGAGGAGATCTAATAGAGGTGTACAAGATTATGAGGGGTATAGATAGAGTAAACAGGGTTAAGCTTTTTCCTAGGATGGACTCGAATAGCACGAGGGGTCACGGGCTTAGGGTGAGGGGGGTAAGGTATAATTTGGATGCTAGAGGGAGTTTTTTCACACAGAGGGTGGTGGGGGTATGGAATGCGCTGCCAAGTAAAGTGGTGGAGGCAGGTACTCTGGAGTTATTTAAGAAATACTTAGATGGGCACATGAACAGAATGGGAATGGAGGGGTATAGAAAACTGATTTAAAATAGGGATCATGAGCCTTGGGAGTCCCTGGGAAGTGTGTAAATAGATGATGATATTGATGTACTTGTTTTTATCCTACAGGTGCTTTGGTCCACCTTGTTGTCTAACGAGGGGCATACACGCGATGGGTCGTGAGAGGACTGCTCTTGGATCTTTTTTGAGAGTATCCTACTGCTTCACATCGTTAGTGTATGCTTGACCTGGACCATCTGATGGGCAACACGACAACGCAGTGACTATAGCTGTGCTGTGCAGATACATGGATTTGGGTCTGTGTCTGTGGGAGTTTGTGCATTCTCCCCGTGCTTGAGTGGGTTTTCTCCGGGAGCTCCGGTTTCCTCCCACATCCCAAAGGTGTGCTCTTAGGCTAATTGGCAAACAAATTCTCCCTAAATTGTCTCAAATTTAGTTTTTAATCCATAGATCTATAAACATGGACAGGGATCGCGTGTAGAAGTGGGAACATCGAGGTGGAGGTGCGGGCTCGTTGGGCCAAAGGGCCTGTTTCCCGTGCTGTTTTGTTCTTTGTTCTTTGTTCCTCCCCAGCAGCAGGGGGCACAATGCCAATCCACATGAGTTTGTCTCAATTCCAGCATTTAAAGGGACATTCCAAACATGCAAACTGAAGGAATTTGAGTTTATTGCTAAAGAACTGAAATACTGTAACAAAGCCTAGTCAGGCAAGGGCTGTACCCGATTTTATGAATGGCTGTGAGAAGTAGGATAGAAATGACAGCACTATTTTCATGTTGTTCCTGTGATCATGTTGACAGACAGTTTCAGCACGTCCCTTACCCACTGCTGTATCTGTTTTTGGGTGAAATTGAATTTCTGGGCCTCAGAGTAATCTTGCTCCTTTGTAATTTTTAAGGTAAGTCTTTTTAACCATGGATGTGAACTGCTATGTTCAAAAGAAATGATAGTTATCCCGATAGCACTCAGTAAATATATTTTATATATATATGAAAAATGATCTTAGTTACATATAAACAAAAATAACTTATATTTGAAATATGCATTGACACAAAAGCTGAGAGCTCAGATTGTTGATGATGGCCCAGTACTCATTAGAACAAAAAAAACGTTCCACTAATGGCTCGCTTGGTCTTGTGCAAGTGTGTCTCGCGTTGGTTCCATAAGTCAGTGTAATGGTGAATATAGGGTACCTCATATGCTAGATAACATGACCCCGACCAGTCCCAAGGAAGCCAAGGATAGACATTGTTTTTGCAGACAAAATAGGTGCCATTATAGGTAGTCATGCTGCTCACATAGGCGGAGGAGAAACTAATAGAGACATTGTCTGTGGGGCAGTGGATTGTGACCAGTTCTACCCGAGTCCAGGTGCTACTGGTAACGTTAATCTGCTGAATACAGTGGCTGCAGCCAACAGGTATGGAACCATTTCTTACCAGGCAGATAGAACATCTGTATTGATTTTTCACAATGAAGTGTGGTGGAGAGTCTGATCTATTATAGCAAGGCTGGTAACAGTTCTTAAAGGCTGATAGAGTGCATCCCCTGCCTCCCACCCCCAAAACAGCATCATTATTGCTGACAGTGAAAGAACCTTGTATAATGATTTCTGATGGGGATTTAACTATCACTTTCCTTGTCCCGTCCTGGGTTCCATTTTGATTCAACATCCATTCTATCATTTCCAGGATCATCAAAGGCAACAAAGGATTTCCCACCTTGCCTCCATGCATGGGAATGTGTGAACAGATCCAGCACTTGCTCAAATTTGACTGTACTGCATATAAGTAGGACGTATACACAAATGCGTTTGTATGAAGGGGTCCAATTTCAGAGGATTGTTGATCCCACCAAATACTCTCCCTCTGTAGCTGACAGGGCCAAAGTCATGAGAAACAACAAGAGAATCATCATATTACTTAATTATAACCCACGTGACCGTTATACAATGATTCAAAGGTTATATCACCCATGCGTAAATTCCCATGAATCCAATTGCTCATGCGCAACTTCCCACAAACCTGATCAGCTTGCTTGGAGGTCAGCCGTCTCTGTGAATTGAGCACATTACACATTTTTAATTGGTGCTGGCATACTCTCAATTGAGTCCAGTGTTTCCAGACACCCCTGCCTTGCATTTCTATGTAGGCATAGGTGTCGCCACTGATGATAACCTCATATGAGCCATTCCATTTGGGGGTAAACCCAGGTTTTCCGGGTAATGTCTTTACTATAACCTTGCTGCCTGTCGGGGGTACCTCAGGAGTCTGTTCTAGTTCAATTTGCTCATCCTTGGTTAATTGATTTTTCCTTACTGTCTTTCACATAGGGTATTTTAAGTTGGGTACTTAACTCTAAAACATATTGTCTAATTCTATCTCGCAGAGGGCCTACATCTGTCCCTCTGGTAATAATGGATTCAGGAAGTTGCATGGTCCTTCCAATCATTAACTCATATGGTGTCAGCCCTGAGATTCGATTCATAGTAGCTCTGAGTTTCATTAATATGAGGGGCAATACCTCAGTCACTCTCCTTCCTGAGTCCTGCATGGCCTTTGCCAGGGAGGTTTTAAGGGTTCTATTCATACGTTCCACCATTCCCGAACTTGGACATTGGTAGGGTATATGAAATCTCTGTTTTATCCCCATCAGTTGGCATATAGTTTTTACTATCTTCCCCATAAAATATGTGCCTTGATCGCAGTCTATTTGCAAAGAAACCCCCCCATCTTGGGATTACTTCCTCAGCCAATAATCTTGCCACAGTCATAGATGAACAATTTTTAGTGGGGAACGCTTCTACCCCTTTGGTGAATTGATCAATTATCGCCAAAACAGTACGTTCTCCCATGTGACTGCGGAAAGGGCCCCGTGAAGTCAATTTGTAGATGTTCCCAGGGATCCTTAGGGCTTTACAGGTTCCCTGGGTTAAATTGGGCACAGCTTATGCATCAATGATAATACCAGGCAATATCCCCAATAATCTTTACCTCTTGCTTGTTAATAAGGTGTAAGTCATTTGGTGAAGCCAAAAGAAGAGTTTCTTTTTGTTAAGAGAGATTAACGGACGAATTTTTCAGTCTCAGAATTCTTCTCCCACCAACCCCAATATCCCAGCTATCCTCTACTTCTAACCTTTGAGTGAGCCACTGTAAAGAAAATGAACTAATTAAATTGACAGCCTGTTAAAGGGGCACGCATCTCTCACTTATTTGTGTTCAAAGACAATTAATACCAATCACCTGATTCTTTTAACTGTAATAACCATAATTGACAAGATGTTAATGTTGGTTAGTGGAGCTCTGGCTATTACCATTCTGAAAAAAAACTCCGCGTGCTTATAGTTCACAATCCTTATAAAGAAGAAGTAGATATTTTGTTCCACCTTTCTCAGAGTAATTGACTCAGATTTCTCAGCCCTGCTGATACTACTTGTTGAAGTAAATCTCATTGCCTGTATTGAGCTGCAATGATTAATCTTTTAAATAGGATGGCATCATTGATTTTCTTGGCTTTTCACCAAAACAAGTACTTACAAGATGTGCTCACTGTTAATCCCATGTTTTTAAGGCAGTGAATATTCAGTTTCTGATTTTGTGTAACCGATTGGGTGGATTCACTTTATCATGATGTGGAGATACCGATGTTGGGCTGGGGTTAACACAGTAAGAAGTCTTATAACACCAGGTTAAAGTCCAACAGGCTTATTTGGTAGGAGTGCTGCTCCTTCATCAGCTAAGTGGGAGTTCTTTTAACAAACACAACATATAAAAGCACAAACTGAATTTACAGAATAATGGTTGGAATGCGAGTCTTCACAGGTAATCAAGTCATGCCTGGGCTTGCAAAATCTCACTAACTGAGCTGTCTGGAGACAATACACATCTCTTTAATGTGTGCTTAACGCGCTCTCCACTCACATTGTCTGTACCTTTAGATCCTGATTACCTGTAAAGACTCGCATTCCAACTATTATTTTGTAAATTATTTTGGTATAGATGATTCACAAAAAGCCAAGAAAATCAATAATGCTGCCCTATTTAAAAGGTTAATCATTGCAGTTGCACACAGACAATGAAATTTACTTCAACAAATAGTATCATCAGGGCTGAGTCAGTTACTCTGAGAAAGGTGGAACAAAATATCTACTTTTTTGTGAGGATTGTGAGCTATAAGCACACAGAGTTTTTTTTCACAAAGGTAATCACCACAGTTCCACCAATCAATGTTAACATCTTGTCAAACATGGTTATTATCACAGAAAGAAATCACAGAAACCTTACAGTGCAGAAACAGGCCATTCGGCCCATCGAGTCTGCGCCGACCACAATCCCACCCAGGTCCTACCCCTTATCTCTACATATTTACCGCTAATCCCTCTAACCTATTCATCTCAGAACACTAAGGGGCAATTTTGGCATGGCCAATCAACATAGCCTGCACATCTTTGGGCTGGTTAAAAGAATCAGGTGATCGGTATTAATTGTCTTTGAACACACATAAGTTGGAGATGCGTGCCCCTTTAACAGGCTGTCAGTTTATCTAGTTTATTTTCGTTCCATTGGCTCATTCAAAGGTTAGAAGTAGAGGCTAGCTAGGACACTGGGGTGGTTGGGAGAAGAATTCTGAGACCGAGAAAGTGATAGTGTGACATGAACGCAGGGTTCCGATTGAGGCCATCCTCATGAGTGTGGAACTTGGCTATCAGTCTGTGGTCAGTGAATCTGCATTGTCGTGTATCATAAAGGCCGCCTTAGAGAATGCTTACCTGAAGATCAGAGGCCAAATGTTCGTGACTGCTCACGTGTTCCCCAACAGGAAGAGAACACTCTTGCCTGGTGATTGTCGAGCAATGTTCATTCATCCATTGTCTTGGCTTCTGCATGGTCTCCCCAATGTACCATGCCTTGAACGTCCTTTCCTGCAGTGTATCAGCCAGAGAATGTTGGCTGAATTGCAAGGGTACATACCATATGCTTGGTGGATGGTGTCTTCAGGTGAGATATAGAGAAAAATTTTGAAAGTTAAATAGATTTTTAATCAGTAAAGGAATCAAGGGTTCAGGGGATAAGGTGGGAAAGTGGAGTTGAGAATTATCAGATCAAATCAGACATGATCTCATTGAATAGTGTAGCAGAGTCAATGGGCCAAATGGTGTACTTCTGCTCCTATTTTTATGGTCTGACTTTCATGAACTGCTGTGATCTGGTCCACATGCTCTCATAGTGTTATTAGCATGGAAGTTTTAGTTTTTTGATGTGTCAATGTTGAAACAACAGCAGTATGCGTCCAAGTCCAGATGAAGAACGACTTGGAGGAATATGTGGACTTGGCGATGTTCCTACATACCTTTTTTAAATTAATCCATTAGATGTGTGAATTGCTGGCTGGGCCAGCATTTATAGATTGTTAGCCTGATGTTAGTAGTGGGGAAAATTCTAGTGTCCACTGTCAGAGGTTTATAGCAGAGGACCTGGAAAACAATGGTAGAATTGGACAGAGTCAGTACAGATTTATGAAAGGGAAACCATGCTTGACAAACCCAAGGGAATTTTTATGGGATTGTAACTAGTAGATTTAATGAGAGGGAGTTGATGGAAGTGGTTTGTTCAGACTTTCAGAAGATTTTCAACGAAGAGAGATTCCCGCAGAAAGAGATTCATAAAAATCATAGAATCCCAACAGTACGGAAAGAGGCCATTCAGCCCATCGAGTCTGTACTGATCACAATCCCACTCAAGCTTATCCATGTAACCCCACGCATTTACCCTGCCAATCCACCTGACACTAGGGTCAATTTGATTTGATTTATTATTGTTACATATAACATACAGTGAAAAGTATTGTTTCTTGTGTGCTATATAGACAAAACATACCGTTCATGGAGAAGGAAACAAGAGAGTGCAGAATGTAGTGTTACAGTCATAGCTAGGGTGTAGAGAAAGATCAACTTAATGTAAGGTAAATCCATTCAAAAATCTGACAGCAGCAGGGAAGAAGCTGTTCTTGAGTTAGTTGGTATGTAACCTCAGACATTTGTATCTTTTTCCTGAAGGAAGAAGGTGGAAGAGAAAATGTCCAGGATGTGTGGGTTCCTTAATTATGCTGGCTGCTTTGCCAAGGTAGTGGTAAGTGTAGACAGAGTCAATGCATGGGAGGCTGGTTTGTGTGATGGATTGGGCTACATTCACAATCTTTTGAAGTTCCTTGCAGAGCAGGAGCCATACCAAGCTGTGATACAACCAGAAAGAATGCTTTCTTTAGCATAGCCAATGAACCTAACCCACACATCTTTGGACTAAGGTGTGAAATTGAAGTGGATGGGATTAGGGTTATCCATATTGAGATGGAAAAAAAAACTGGTTGGCAGACAGGAAACAAAAAGTAGAAATAAATGGGTCAAACGGCAGACAGTGACTAGCGAAGTACCCCAGGTCCCAGCTATTCACAATATATATTAATGATTTGGATGAGGTAACTAAATACAATCTCTCCAAACTTGCAGGTGACATGAAGCTGTGAGATGGATACAGAGATACTTCAGTGTGATTTGGACAATATACGGCAGATGCAGTTTTATGTAGATAAATGTGAGGTTATCCACTTTGATAGCAAAAACAAGATTATTATCTGAATGGTTATAGATTGAGGGAGATAACGTGCACCAAAACCTGGATACACCAGTCACTGAAGATAAGCTTGCAGGTGCAGCAGCCGGTCAAGAAAATGAATGGTATGTTGGTCTTCGAAGCGAGCGGATTCAAGTGTAGCAGGACAGATGTCTTGCTATACTTATATAAAGCCTCAGTGAGGCCGCAGCTAGAATATTTTATACAATTTTGGTTCCCTTATCTGAGGAACAATGTTGTTGCAATAGAGGGAATGCAGAAAAGGTTTACCAGACTGATTCCGAGGATGGTGGGGCTAATATATAAGGTGAGATTGAGTCTGTTAGGATTATATTTTGCTGGTGTTTAGAAGAACGAATTGGGGGGAACCTCATAAAAACCTATAAAATTCTAACAGCACTAGACTGGGTAGATACAGGAAGAATGTTCCAGATGGTGGGAACGTCCAGAATTAGGCATCGTAGTGTAAGGATATGGAGTAAACCTTTTAGGAATGAAATTAGAAAAAATTTCTTCATCCAGAGAATGGTAAGCCTATGAGATTTGCTAGTATGCTTTCAAGAAGGAGTTAGATATATCACCATAAATCTAAGAATATCGGGGGGAAGGCAAGATCAGGCCACTGAGTTAGACGATTAGCCATGATCATAACGAATGGTGATGTAAGCTTGAAGATTCAAATTGGCTATTCCTGCGTTTATTTTTCTATGTTTCTACTGCCATCTCGAATAGCCCTTGAAAAGGTGATGGTGAACTGCCTTCTTGAACTGTTGCAGTCCCTGCTGCCTTTCTAGATAAAAAAAGAGATTGTGAGTTTAGGAAATGCTGTTGAAATAGATCTGGTAAATTGCTGAAGTGCACATTGCACAAGCTATATATTTATGTTACATAAGTTAGTGCTGGAGGAAGAGGACACTTAAGGTAGTGGATTGGGTACAGATCACTTGGGTTGTTTTATTCTAAATGTCATGAGAAGCAGGAGATATTTTCCAAAATTTCCTAATATCTGTGAGAAATACATGATGATTTATATATAAACCTTTCTGGTAATAACTACTTGGTTAGTGCCAGTGAAAGTATAATCCCTTTTTCATTTTACCTAAATTTGTCAGTAGATTTTTAAAATGATCAGGCTTTATGTAAGATATGTTGCTCATTTTGTTCAGTATGTCCTGTTCAACTAACGCAATGATTGCCATATATAACCTGAAATAATTAAAAAGAAAAAATTGCGTATGGATACTTGAATTGAATATTGAATATTTCTAACAAATGTTTTCATAAAGTTCTCCCTGGTCGGGTCTAATACAAGTTAGATTCAGAATACACACCATTTCCTCCTTCAACCCGGAACCCAGGTTCAATTCCGGCCTTGGGTGACTGCTTGTGTGGAGTTTGTACATTCTCCCCATACCTGGGTATGTTCTCCAGTTTCCTCCAACACCCCAAAAATGTGCGGGTTAGGTGGATTGGCCCTTAGTGTCAGGGGGATTAGTAGGCTAAACATATGAATTATGGGGGCAGGATCTAGGTGGGGCTGTTGTTGGTGCAGTCTTAATAAGTCGAATGGCCTCCTGCAGCATAGGGATTCTATAAAGATCAACATAGTTGGTAATTTTTTTATTATTCATTCATGGGATATGGGCGTCACTGGCTAGCCAGCATTTATTGCCATCTCTAGTTGCTTGGGAGCAGTTAGAATCAATCACACTGCTATGGCTTGGAATCACATGGGCCAGAACAGGTAAGAATGGCAGATTTTCTTACCTAAGGATATTAGTGAACAGTTTTTTCGACAATCAACAGTGAATTCACAGACATCAGTAGATTCTTAATTCTAGATATTTATTTTATTGAATTCAAATTTCACCATCTGCTATGACGGGATTCGAACCTGGTTCCCCAGAACATTAGCTGAGTTTCTGGATTAATAATCTAGTGATAATATCACTAAGCCGTCGCCTCATTTTTAATAACATGATAATTGTTATTATAATGCCAATCAACCATCCCCTTCACAGATATTGGGATTCTTTCCTCTCTCCTCCTCAATATATGAGAGGAACCTCCCCCAGTGGAGGAGATCCAACTCCCATGGCCACCAACCTTGGTGATCATCGCCGTGACTAGCGTAGTTATCAGACCTGTTTTCACTTTTGAAAACTAGTTGTGATTTGCGACATCAGGATGTATAGTGAGCAGATATTATGATGTAAAACCATTTAATTACATTCAGACTGTATTGAAGGAGAGAAGGGGGTGACGTGATGGCAAAGTATTTAGCACTGCTACCTCACAGCGCCAGGAACTTGTGATGGGTCACTGTCTACATGGTGTTTGCACATTCTTCCCATGTTTGCATGGGTTTCCTCCAGGTGCTCTAATTTCCTCCCACGGTCCAAAGATATGCGGGTTAGGTTGATTGGCTCTGCTAAATTGACTCTAGTTTTGGGGGACTAGCAGGGTAAATGTGTGGGATTAGGTGGGGTAGGGTGGGATTGTTGTCAGTGCAGGCTCAATGACCTCCTTCTATATTGTGAGGGTTCTATGATTCTATGAAATGTATTCAAATTCATGAAAATTAGGTTCATGACCTTTTTGTGTGTGAACCTCATCACGTTACCAGCTAGGGATCTGAAACCAAGATCACGCTAATGCAGGTCCTGATTTGGATTCTTTCAAGATGGGAAAATCGCGCCCTATGGATGAATTTAATTGGCCATAACAATGGCAAATGGGGCCATTAAGTCTCATCCATGGGGCCTGATTCACCCATCGTGATGCGCATATTTTTTGGCATGCCCTGTTGGACGATGCATGTGTTGGCCAATTTGCGGGATTCACACATGCGAGACAATCAGTAGGGATGAGGGGACCCGCTGCCAATTTGCATTGGACTTGGTTGGGGTGAAGGGAAGCCAGCAATCAGGATGGAATGGGAGGAGAGATCTGCTTCCTATAGAAGGAGGGGTCTGTCAGGTGGGGGGGGGGGGGAGTGGTGTTATCTGCTGCAATGAAGGGTTGTGGGGATTGTCTCTGCAGGGGACGGGGTGAAGATCGGGATGCTCCGGGATGGAGGGAAATTATGTGGCCAGAATTGGACTGTTGGAGGGGAGGGGGTGGAAGGACAGCACTGCGAGGATCCCATGCTGGCTATAGATTGACCAGGCCAGCAAACTACAGACTGACAGATCGGGGCCACTGCACATGCGCAAATTTCCAAAACTGTCAGACTGATGTGAATAGGCCAAGCCCCTTGAAATTTTAATGATATTCATCATTGTGACCTTTATATTTGCATAGTGTGTGAGGTATTCAAGTTTGAACTCCCACTGAGAAAACAATCGTGATATATACCATGAGTTCAATACTTTGAATTTTTTTGAGAGAACTGGGCCCATAGTCTCTCTCTTTCTCCTTTAATACAATCCATATTTTCTTTTGTTTATTTTGTTTGCTGCTTCAGCAATGCAGGAGTCAGTATTTTATTGTTTGTAGCTGAAACTTCTACTTCTGTATTGGAAAAGCAGCTTACAGATCCTTCTACGAATAATGATCATGGATCAGTGGTGGGTGAACTGCGGCTTGGGTGGGCTGAGGGGGCGTGGGAACAGATGCTCCATTAGCGTTTTGAGTGCAGCCCACAAGACATCTTGTTGATTGCTGGCCACATGCAGAGTTGCTACATTCCACTGCGTTCCGTCGGCATGGCTTTTTTGCTACCAGTATAACTGAAATTATACACATGTAAAGGAAAGGAAGGAAAATGAGGTGCATGCTAATTGCACCCAACATTGCTGTGAGCATTGTGTGCTCCCTCTGTGTTCAATCAAGCATAATTATTTGTTTTATTTTTACTGCTTGAAGTTATTGGCAGATCCATTAATATATTATTAAGCATTTTCTCTAACTTTTTTATAAAATATTTAGAATCATAGTATCTCCACAGTGCAGAAGGAGGCCATTTTGACCATTGAGCCTGCACCAACAACAATCCCATCCAGGCCCTATTCCCCACATATTTACTCTGCCAATCGCCCTGACACTAAACAGCAATTTAGCATGACCAATCAACTTAACTCACACATCCTTGGAGCATAGAAGGAAACCGGAGAACCTGGAAGAAATCCACGCGGACATGGGAAGAACATGCAAACTCCACACAGTCACTCAAGCCTGGAAGTGAACCCAAGTCCCTTGTACTGTGAGGCAGCAGTGCTAACCACTGTGCCAATATGTCGCCCATTTGATGTGTATTAAATGTATTCAACTCACAATTAGTGAACATTTCAAACTTGCGGCCCACAAAGATGAAGGAGGACCAATCATGTGATCCATTCGTTCACTGAATTATCCATACAACTCATGTCCAAACAACTCAATGGCTGCTATTGGAGAAGTAGTTCCATGGATGGCCTTCTAAACTCCCAAAATATTATTAGCAGAAACTCAAGTATTAAACTGTCAAATCCTAAGTTGTGTGGAAAGGTCAGGAAGCTGACATGTAAATGATACCCTTTTAACACATTTACATAGTCAAAGATCAAGGGTAAAATTTGGCTGTTCTTTGAAATATGCTCATCATTCTGAGCGGAAACATTTAGCTCAAGGGCTATCAGTATTGTGTCACTGCCATCAAGTAACACACCCAAGAATCATCTACATTTACAAAGACTTTGATTTGCCACTCCCAAAAGCCAGTATATTTACATTACTTACGATGGATCAGATGTTTTTGTTCTATATTAATGTCTTTTGCTGAATAATTCACCCACAAAATATTTTGCTCAATAATCCAACAGCAAGCAGTTTCAAAACTGGTATGTCACATTTGAACTCTCATGATAGTCAGCATGTTAGACACACACAAAGCAATACTCTTCTATTAGACATTAAAAAATTTCAACAACAGGTACTCTAATTTTGCTCACATTGTTTAAGCATAGTCCAAAAGCCTAAAAACTATGATAAAGAGTTGTGATAACACAATTGAGGTACGATATTTTTTGTGAGCCACAAACATTCATAGAATCATAGAACCCTACAATGCAGAAGGAGGCCAATTGGCCTATCAAGTACACTACTCCAACTCTCCTTCAGAACATGTCACCTAGGCTCCATCACCGTAACCCCATATATTTACCCAATTAATTCCTCTAATACTTTGTGACACCAAGGAGCATGGCCAATTCTCCAAACATGCAGATCTTTGGACTGTGAAAGGAAACCAAAAGACCCAGAGTAAACCTAACGCAGACACAAGGAAAACATGCAAACTCTACAAAGATGTTGAACCAAGACCAGAATTGAACCCAGGTTGTAAGTGCTATGAGGCAACAATGCTAACCATTGTACTGCCCATTTTTAAGAAAAAATAGGTTTCGAAGGGGCACAGAGCCATTGACCAGAATGATACTGGGTCAAGAAGGTTAAATTATGAGAATAAGTTGCATAGTCATAGATTGGATTTCCTTCAGTATATAAGATTGAGAAATGATCTGATCGAGCAGGTAAGTAAAAAAATGTTTTTTTCTTGGGTTTAGTTTCTGGTTAGTCCAGGGTGGCACGGTGCATATTGATTAGCACTGCTGCCAAGGTTCAATTCCTTCCTTGGGTGTCTGCTTGCATGGAGTTTCCACATTCTCCCCATGTCTTTCTCTGGGTGCTCCAGTTTCCTCCTATAGTTCAAAAGGTATGCAGATTAGGTTGATCAGCTATGCTAAATTGCACCTTGGTGTCCCAAGATGTTTTGGTTAGGGGCATTCGTGGGGCAAATACTTGGGGTTACGGAAATAGGGCAAGGGTGGTATGCTCTGTTAGAGAGTTGGTTCAGAATCAATGGGCTGAATAGCCTCCTTCTGTGCTGTTAGGGTTCTATTATTCAGTTAAATTCAAAATGGTGTGTAAAAATGAGGCTTGCAGTTTTATTATAATTAATTGTCTACCTGTCCAATTGTTCACTGACCAGGGATGGAATGGTTACCTGCCCTTCTCACCACGTCTTCACAATGGCACAGTGATTAGCACTGCTGCTTCACAATGCCAGGGACCCAGGTTCGATTCCCAGGTTGGGTCACTGTATGGAGTCTGCATGTTCACTCTGTGTCTGTGTGAGTTTCCTCTGGGTGCTCCGGTTTCCTCCCACAGTCCAAAAGACATAATGATTAGCTGCATTGGCCATGCTAAATTTTCCCTCATTATACCCAAACAGGTGCTGGAGTGTTGCAGCCAGGGGATTTTCAAAGTAGATTGACTGCTGTGTTAATGTAAACCAACTTGTGACATTAATAGAACAACTTTTGAAATTTTTTTTTGAGAAATAAAAACTATCTTCTCCTTAACAACATGTTTTGTGACTCAGATTATCTGACTTATTTCAAACTTGAAGAATATCATATTTGGAATAGACAAATCCTGTAAGGAAATTACTTCATTAGAAATCGAAAGGCTGATTTTGCATACGGAAGGGCTTGGGTTAGAGAAGGTTAAGTTAAGTTACACACATGATAGATTTCTAGTTTCTGTGTATTTATTTATAAACCATGATGTGGATATGCTGGCGTTGGATTGGAGTAAACACAGTAAAAAGCCTCATAACACCAGGTTAAAGTTCAACAGGTTTATTTGGTAGCAAAAGTCACTAGCTTTCGAAGTACTGCTGCTTCATCAGGTGAGTGGGATTTCAGTTCACAAACAGGACATATAAAGACACAAACTCAATGTACAAAATAATGGTTGGAATGCGAATCTTTACATGTAATCAAGTCTGAAAAGGTACAGACAATGTGAGTGGAGAGAGGGTTAAGCACAGGTTAAAGAGAAGTGTATTGTTTCCAACCAGGACAGTTCATGACACAAGATAGTGCCGAGTCACTAAGCAGAGACTAATAGCTAAGTTCCGCACACATGAGGATGGCCTCGACCAGGATCTTGGGTTCATGTCACACTATCTGCAACCCCTATAACTTGTCTGGGCTTGCAAAATCTCACTAACTGTCCCAGCTGAAGACAATATACATCTCTTTGTTATTTAACCTGTGCTTAACCTTCTCTCCACTCACTTGTCTATTTTTAAGACTTGATTATCTGCAAAGACTTGCATCCCAACCATTATTTTGTAAATTGAGTTTGTGTCTTTATATGCCCTGTTTGTGAACTGAAATCCCACTCACCTGATGAAGGAGAAGCACTTCGAAAGCTAGTGGCTTTTGCTACCAAATAACCTATTGGATTTTAAGGTATTGTCTGAGTTCTTACTTTATTTATAAGTACATAGTCACAATGAGAACATGAAACAAGGGGGAAAAAAAACTGCAGTTCTAATTGTCTGGAATTAACTTCTGTTTTAAAGCTCTCAGTGAAACTATTGACCTAAATATCAGAATGCTGTTATATTTAATTGCCAAGAGTGATCATAATGGAGTGTCGGTTTAGCCCTGAAAATCTTTAATAGATACCTTGGAGACTAATTAATGAAATTAGAATCATAGATGTAGAATCCCTACAGTGTAGAAGGAGGCCATTCAGCCCATTGAGCTCCCAGTGACAACAATTTCATTCAGGTTCTATCCCCATAATACTATGAATTTATCCTGTTTCCCTTCCGTGTACCTGAAGATGCTCCCTAAATGTACCTGAACAGATGCTGGTGTGTGGCAACTAGGGGATTTTCCCACTAACCTCATTGCAGTGCTAATGTAAATCTACTTATGACTAATAAATAAACTTTAACTTTATTTCCTGGAATCCCAACAATGAAACTGCATCAATTTTCCATAAAGGCAAAATACTACTGATGCTGGAATCTGAAACAAAAACAGAAAATTCTTGAAAATCTCTGCAGGTCTGACAGCATCTGTGGAGAGAGAATAGAACCAGTGGCTTGAATCTTATCATCATTCATGCTAGTGGGAATTTCCTATCCCACTGCAATGAATGGAAATTTGGCTGTCTTCCAAATTCTCCAATCTCGCTGCAGTGGGAATGAGGCTTAATCTCTACGTATCAAATCTGGATGAACTCTGATAAAGTGTCATCCAGACGCAAAACTTGGCTCAATTTTCTATGTCAAGCTGATAAAAATCCTACTCCTTCAGGTAAACTGAGAGTAAATATTCTTTGTCCCATCACATTAAGAGAATGCTAGAAATAGAACAGCACTAAACTTTATCCAACATGTAAGCAAGCTGATCTATGAATGTCAAGTTCCACATTTTTTTTTAGATAATACTTAAAGGCCATCAAATATAATTAATGCTCACTTAGCAATATTAATGTAGGGATGCCGGTGTGGGACTGGGTAAAATCTCACAACACCAGGATTAAGTCCATTCAATCCTGATAAACGCAAGGTGATGCATTTCAGGAGAAAGAATGTAAGGGTGAGGTATATGATAAAGGGTAGACCTATTAAGAGTATAGAAATGCAGAGGGACCTGGGGATGCAGGTGCACAAGTCTCTGAAGGTGTCAGAGCAGGTGGAGAAGGTTGTAAAGAAAGCATATGGTATGCTAGCCTTTATAGGAAGAGGTATAGAGTAGAAGAGCTGGCCTTTAATGTTGCAGTTGTATAAAACATTGGTTAGACCTCATTTGGAATACCACGTCCCGTTCTGGTCGCCTTATTACTGGAAGGACGTGGAGACTCTAGAGAGAGTGCAGAGGAGGTTTACCGGGATGCTGCCTGGTATGGAAGGTCTGAGTTATGAGGAGAGGTTAGGCAAATTGTGGCTGTTTTCCTTAGAAAGACATAGACTTAGAGGAGATCTGATAGAGGTGTACAAGATTATGAGGGGTACAGATAGAGTAAATAGGGTTAAGCTTTTTCCTGGGATGGACTCAAATAGCAGAGGGAGTCACGGGCTTAGGGTGAGGGAGGTAAGGTATAATTTGGATGCTAGAGGGAGTTTTTTCACACAGAGGGTGATGGGGGTATGGAACGCATTGCCAAGTAAAGTGGTGGAGGCAGGCATTCTGGAGTTATTTAAGAAATACTTAGATGGGCACATGAACAGAATGGGAATGGAGGAATATAGAAAACTGATTTAAAATAGGGATCATGAGCCTTGGGAGTTCTCTGGGAAGTGTGTAATTAGTCGATAATATTGATATATTTGTTTTATCCTACATATACTCTGGTCCACCTTGTTGTCTAACAAGGGGCATATATGCTATGGGTCATGAGAGGGCTGCTCTTGGATTTTTTTTTGAGAGTATCCTAGTGCTTCACGTCGTTAGTGTACGCTTGACCTGGACCATTTGATGAGCAACGCGACAGCTCAGTGACTATCGCTGTGCTGTGCAGATACATGGATTTGGGCCTGTGTCTGTGGGAGTTTGCCCATTCTCCATGTGCTTGTGTGGGTTTTACCCGGGTGCTCCGGTTTCCTCCCACATCCCAAAGATGTGCTGATTGGCAGAACAAATTCTCCCTAAATTGCCTCAAATTTGGTTCTAATGCATAGATCTATAAACATAGACAGGGATCATGGATAGAAGTAGGAACATTGAGGTGGCGGCGTGGGCTCGTTGGGTCGAAGGGCCTATTTCCCGTGCTGTTTTGTTCTTTGTTTGTTCTTTGTTCTTATTTTATAGTAATCCCACAAGCTTTCGGAAACAGTGTTCCTTCCACACAGCTGACGAAGTAACACCGTTCCCGAAAGCTTGTGGGATTACTATCAAATAAGCTAGTTGGATTTAAACTTGGCGTTGTGAGACTTCTCACTTAGCAATAACACAGCTCACAAATACTTAGAAGAACTTCTACACCCTCTGCTGGTAATAGAAAGTTTAAACTACATCTGAAGGAATACAAGTTTTAATGCAAAAGCTCCTCTCAGTGGAAGGGAAGAGTTGTGTGTTGGAGTTAAAACTGACAAGAATATTTAGCTAGTGTTCAAAAATCTAGTTTTTGTACAAATATTTCTCAACAACAAGACTCTTTTATGTCTGTTAGATACTTCGGGACTAGACTTTATAGTCCTTCAGCAGTATATTTGAAGGTGTTGGCGTAAGCTCATAAAATGAAGCTCATGAGCTGCTTCTTGCCTGCCCACTGCTCCTATCTTACCTCCCACCTTACAGGTAACCATGGGGACCTTAGATAGTCCTTCTGCCCTTGGGCTTACAGGGCACCTGAAAAGTGTCATCCTGCCCCTGTTTGCCTGCAGCAGGGGACGGCTCCCACAAGCCAAGTGGTCCAACAGTTTTTACTGAGGGGTGGCATTAAGCAAGAGGCAGTAAGATCCCATGTAGCTGTTGGAGGGACCCAGGTTAAATTCTGGCCTCAGGTGACTGTGTGTATTTTGCACATTATCCCTTTGTCCACATGGGTTTCCTCAGGGTACTCCGGTTTCCTCCCATAGTCCAAAGAGCTGCAGGTTAGATTGATTGGCTATGCTATATTGATCCTTAGAGTCAGGTAGATTAGTAGGGTAAATCCGTGGGATCACGGTGCAGACTTGATGAACTCAATGGCTTCCTTCTGCACTGTAGGGATTCCATGATATTCTCCTTTTTGGGGACTGGCTCTATTCTGTGCAGTGGCCACAGCTCAAACATGTCACTCAGTTTGATGGAAGGCTCTCACTCCCCACTAAGTGGCAAAAGGCTTGCCCTCCCTGAATGAATGAACACCCACTGAGCTTTTTCACTGGCTGGCTTTTCAGTCAGGAAAGTGGGGGTGGCGGTTGGGTGGTTGTGAGGGCTGGAGGAGCTCATCCCGTAGATCCTCTGGTACATCTTCTTTTGGATTATGTATCATCAGTGAATCTCTTAACCAGACTTCAGGTAATTTTTTAAAATTCCTGTCAGAGGCTGCAGTACCAAAAAACTGTCATCAGAGAGCAATGTGCCAGTTGGCTTGTAAGAACATAAGAAATAGGAGCAGGAGTATGCCATCTAGCCCCTCGAGCCTACGCCACCATTCAATAGGATCATGGCTGATCTGATAGTGGATCAGTTCCACTTACCCGCCTGCTCCCCATAACCCTTAATTCCCTTATTGATCAGAAATCTATCTAACTGTGACTTAAACATATTTGAAGCCTCCACTGCTTCAATGGGCAGAGAATTCCAAAGATTCATTATCCTCTGGGAGAAGAAGTTCCTTCTCAATTCTGCTCTAAATTGACTCCCCCTTATTTTGAGGCTGTGCTTTCCAGTTCTGTTGCTGCCTCTGGCCCATTTTGGCATAGTCAGGATTTTGGAAGTGATGATCATTCATCCATAAGCAGTGGGAACCTTTAAGTCAATTAAAGGTTCACTGCGAGGTATCCAATCTGCCTGAAGACGCCTATGGCAGCAACCAGTGAAACATAGCTAATGATAGAGCACCATAGCGGGCAGACAGAAGTGGGGGTAACATTCCAGCATACATTTAAAATGTTCCTCATAGTAATGGCTGCAATATGGAGATGGCCTCAGCTGCAGTCACTGTGATGGGCTTCACCTTCCATAGTAGATGCCTGGAATCTCTGGTCACTTTTAATCTAATTTAAAGAATCATAGAATCCTACAGTGCAAGAAGAGGCCCTTCGACCCATTGAGTCTGCACCAACCACATCCCTATGTATCTTTCCTGCTAATCTCTCTAACCTACACATCTCAGGACACTTAGGGGCAATTTTAGCATGGCCAATCAACCTAACCCACACACATTTGGACTGTGGGAGGGAACCGGAGCACCCGGAGGAAACCCCCCCCACGCAGACACGAAAAGAATGTGCAAACTCCACACAGGCATTGACCCAAACCGAGAATCGAACTCAGGTCCCTGGGGCTGTGAAGCAGCAGTGCTAACCACTGTGCTACTGTCCTAAAGTTTATTTATTAGTGTCACAAATAGGTTTACAATAACACTGCAATGAAATTACTGTGAAAATCTCCTAGTCACAATACTCCAGTGCCTGTTTGGATACATTGAGTGAGAATGCATGGCCAATGCACCAAACGGCCACATTTATCAGATTGCAGGAGGAAACTGAAGCACCCGGAGAAAACTCGTGCAGAAATGGGGAGAACGTGCAGACTCTGCACGGTGACCCAAGGTAGAAATTGAATCTGGGTCCCTGGCACTGTGAGGAAGCAGTGTTAACCACTGTGCCACTCAACTAATCATTTGCCAAGTCTTAAATTGTATCGTCTCTTCTACATAGAAGATAGAACATTACAGCACAGAACAGGCCCTTCGGCCTTCGATGTTGCGCCGACCAATATAAAAAGCAATGCCCCTCCAAACTAAATCATTCCCTTCTCTTCCATATACTTATCAATTAACCTCTTAAACGCCACCAAACTTGGCGCATCTACAACAGCTGCAGGCAGGGCTTCCACTCCCTAATCACTCTTTGAGTAAAGAACCTACCTCTGATATCCGTCCTATAACTCATACCCCTTAATTTAAAGCTGTGTCCCCTCGTGCTAGCTTTCTCCATCCTAGGAAAAAGGCTATCACTGTCCACCCTATCTAAAACTCTAATCATCTTATATGTTTCGATAAGGTCTCCTCTTAGCCGCCTCCTTTCTAACGAAAACAACCTCAAATCCCTCAGCCTCTCCTCATAAGACCGCCCTCCATACCAGGCAACATCCTGGTAAACCTCCTCTGTACCCTCTCCAATGCCTCCACATCTTTCTTATAATGTGGGGACCAGAAATGCACACAATACTCCAAGTGCGGCCGCACTAGAGTTTTGTACAGTTGCAACATGACGTTGCGGCTCCGAAATTCAATCCCTCTACCAATAAAAGCCAAGACTCCATATGCCTTCCTAACAACCTTCTCGAC